>CM053575.1:3116833-3175947 GCA_028646485.1 Cryptoprocta ferox | reverse complement strand
GGTGGGGGGTGGTGGGTGGTGGTGGGTGGAGAGGTGGGGGGGTGGGTAAATGAGTAATCAGTTTCCTTGGTTCATAGAGGCTCCGATGAGGGAAACCCTAAAACGGTAGACAGATGTTGGACAACCGTGAGGGACAAAAGACTAACGTAAGTCGTCTGCAGGTGGCAAGAGTGCTCATGGTTTGGGTTTCTCTCTTTGTGCCCTCCTGCGTGGAAGACAACGGGAGCCCTCGACCCTGCTTGAGCGCCAGCAGCCTGCTCCACCGCCCCGTCGGGAAGGAGGTCTTTCAGTGCAGGACGTGGTCTTCACCGAGGGGGGAGAAGGGAAGAGGCGGCAGACGGGCAGGAAGGGGGCTGGGCGGACGGCCGTGACGAGGGCAGATGGATCTGGGAGGGGGCGGGGGGGGACACAGACGCCCAGTCCACAGCAGAATCTCTGTTCCTTTACGAAAGGATCCCCACAGCCCAAAATAGAACCACCCCGTTCAGAGTTCATGGAGACCCGTGCGAAGGCCACGTGCCCGTGTCAATACGCGCGCCGCGCCCTGCACCGGGGCACAGCTCCTCGGGGCCTCGTCCACAGCGAGACGTCGCCTGCCTGCACTTGCTGAGCCCTCTGCCGGTGGAAGGGGCGTCTTAACCTCACGTGCACTAAGTCGCCACCTAGCCAGAGGCCCCCCGAGAAGAAGCCAGCCGCGTGGGCAGAGAGACACCCCCACATCCGGAGGCCAGCATTTCCACATTTTCTGCAATCATCAAAGAAGAGATGCAAACCCAGAGTGGTCTGTGGTCCCCTCCAGGCACATGGAACATTCTGGACTATTCTAGGACATTCTGGAAACCCCAGTCCCTGAAGCTCCAAGCGTTACGGTTCATGGAAACAGCCCCGGGCTTCAGCTTGTGCTTCTGAGTAAGGACGATTCCAGTTGACCCAGGCGTTGTTGGCACCGAGAGGCAGCCAGGCCTCACCCCATCCGTGGTCCTCCCTGAGCCGACCAGGCCCAGCCGGACCCTGTGGCAGCCCCGCCCAGGCCACATGTCCCCAGCGCTCAGGTGTTTTTGCGATACCCCTGGTGACGTCTGGTTCTGTGGGGCTGCAGAGGCCCTGGGCCCCTGGGCCTTCGAAACCTCTCCAAGGGACACCAATTCACAATGAGGGTCGCGGGCCCCCAGCCCACGCCCTGGAGACAGTCTGGTTGAGAAGGTCTCCTGGACTTGCTCCGCCCACCCCTCCCCCAGCCCTGCCCCTCGCCCGTCTCCAAGCCCTGGGCTTCTCCTGCAGCCCTGAGCCCCACCGCCGCCTGGCATCAGCGAGAAGGGCGCACGTTCAGGTTGGGCCTGCTTGTCAAGGGGACCCTGAGTCACCGGGTGTGCGCTGGGAACAAAGCCGGTCTGGGGAGGGGCCGGAAGCTCGGGGCGGGGGGGGGGGGAGTGCAGGGACCGAGACACAGGGGGGCGGCCAGGCTGTCTCCCCACATCTGCAGGGCTGACTCATGGCAGAGAGAGCAGAGGACAAGGAGTGGCCGTGGTAACGGACTGATGTGAAAGGGAGAAACCCTCTCCGAGCCCCCCCCCCACTGAGCTGCGTCTCCAAGGAATCCTCCCTGGAAGTGACTCAGCCCACACACAAGGGTGAGGGGACCCGAGAGTCGCTAATGACTGGGACCACAGCTGGCCCTTGAACGCCACGGAGGTCACGGGCCCTGCCCCACCCCGCGCAGGCGAGAAGCCCCATCCCCCAAAACTTAACCTCTAACATCCTACTGTTGACGGGAAGCCTTACCAACGGCATAAACCGTCAATTAACACATTCTGTTTTTTTATATAGTATATATTGTATCCTCACAATGAAGCAAGCGAGAGAAAAGTGTTATTAAGGAAATCATTGGGGCGCCGGGCTCAGTCGGTTGAGCGTCTGACTTCGGCTCAGGTCACGATCTCACGGTTCGTGGGTTCGAGCCCCGCGTCGGGCTCTGTGCTGACGGCTCAGAGCCTGGAGCTGCTTCCGATTCTGTGTCTCCCTCTCTCTCTGCCCCCTCCCCTGCTCGCGCTCTGTCTCTGTCTTTCAAAAATAAACAAACATGAAACAAAAAGAAAGAAAATCATGAAGAAGAGAAAACACTGGACTGTACTTAAGGAAAAAAAATCTGCGTGTAAGCGGGCCCGAGTAGTGCAAGGTCACCTGCATTTTCAAAGGTGTGACGGGAGGAGAGAGAGAAACCAACGATGGGGGCACCCCTGGGGCCCCTGCAGCCGGCAGCAGAGGCCGGGGCCCACGTGTCCCACACTGAAGGGGCCAGGGGAGGGGTTGCCGTCCAGGGTGAACTGTGCTGTGAGAGGCCCCCCAGCGGCAATGCCCCCTTGGCGGAGGCCGGCTCTAAGTGTCGGCGGAAGGTTTCTGATGCACCACCGACCTGGGACGCTGGAGGGGGACCCCTGGCCGTGGGAGGGTGTTGGCCTCAGTGACCGGGAAGAGTTCGGGGCAAGCTAAGTCCTGCTGAGCCAGCCTCCACACAATTGGGCTCCCTGGGGGAATACGCATCTGGAACAATCCATGGGATTTGCCATCAGGGTCTGGTCAGACGTGCCACGTGACAGCCGCCCCCACGGTTGAGGGTCAGGCACCCCACCCAGGGACTTCCAGGTGACTCAGACAGACCAACCCCGTCCCGGAACACGGTGGCAGGTCTTTAGATGACAAATCTGGGCAAGAATAACAAGGCACTGTGGGCTGGCATTCTTGTGAACAAATGGGATTCCATCCCAAGTGCAAGGCTAGCAAGTCCTTGCATCCGGGATGACTGGACTCCAACCTGGCAGAATGGGGGTGAGGGACCACAGCGGCCCCCGGAAAGCCTGGGGGAGGGCGGACAGAGCTCCCCCCTGCTGAGGCAGGCGGGCGATGGAGCCGCCTCGTCTGACACCTTGGAAGGTCTTGAGCCCTGGACGGGGCCGGCCGAGGCCCGCACGTCACTGGGAAAGAGCTTTTTCACACCAGCCGGAAAGCGCATCCCTGTTTCGGTGTTAAATTGTTGGCGAAGTCCCCAGGCCACCCCCGCGCGCCCGTGTCGCCCGTGAGGATAAGACCAGCGTGACCAGCGCCCACCTAGACACGGATGCTCACTTCCTTTGTAGTTTTCTGAGCTCCTGTTTGTTCTGTCAGTGCCCCTCGTGGCAGGAAGTCGAGAGCCTTCCCCCGGGGGCTCCTGCACCAGCGGGAATTGGCAGACAACCTCGGGGGCCTTGCAAGGACCAAGGGTGGGGCCAGCTCCCAGGGGGCCAGAGGGTCTGGACCGTCTCCCCATCCCCCAGAGTCCATGCTGGACAAAAGCTGTCCCACTGTGGCCACGTGCACCGTGTTGCTGTTGGGCTCGGGTCCCGCACGCCCCTGCCGCCTGTCTGGGCCAGACCTGATCAGGTGCTCGGGCGTCCCCTGCCTGGGCTCCAGAATGCTTAATGGATTCCAGGGCTTGTCACTCCTGCCGTCGGGAGCCCCAGTGGGGCGGGTGCGGCTCTCGGCACCTCAGGCTCATCGGGGGAGCCCACGGGGGGGCTCGGGAACGTGTGGACCCTGTTTTGTCCGTGACCTCGGTTAGGAACCATTCCCACCTGAGGGGGGTGGGGTAGGGCTTCCGTCCCCTTCTTGCAGGAGACTCCGAGCGTCCGGACGCAGGCCCACCTCCCCCCCCACCCGGGAACACTGCAGGGGGAGGGAGAGTCAAGCCACAGAAGGTCCTGTCTCGCACCCTCTCCGGGACCCACTCTCCAAACCCCTCCTCTACACCATCACCCCTTCACCCACACGGCCAGAGAAGCAGGTGGCGCCTTCCCAGCCTTGACTGCGACAAAAATGAGACATTGCACCCCCTTGGCCACCGTGCCTGGTGGGGCTGAATTCGTGCAGACCCTGATGGCTTGAACCCCGAGTCTCGAGAGTGGGGGCCCTGAGTGGGGGCTAAGTGGGGTGGGGAAGAGGACGGGGGGAAGGGGGGCCTGCAGGAGGAAGAGCGGGTCCTCCTGTTCTCAACTCGGGACTGGCCCATGAGCAACATTTTGACACAGGAGACGTGGGACTTTGTCCTCCTCCCTGGCTCCTCTGGAAGCTTCATTTGTCCCAATGCCCCCTTGCTCTGAGCTCCCAGGGCACGGCCCACGCAGGCAGCCGCACCTCTGCTGGTGCTCTGGGGTCCCAGATCCAACCCCACGAGATCCTGTCCCCTCAGTGCAGCTCATCTCCTTTCGGGTGTTAGCAGGAAAGCACACTGAACAAACTGATTTATACTAAAGTGAAAGTGGCTGATAGATAGCTAACCCTGTAAGAACTATTAGCATTTTCTAGAAAGGTGGTTCCTCAGCCAAATTACTCACCGATTAGTAGGCTTCACATTTATGCCAATCGAAGGAAACTTGGGGGGGTGTGGAGGGGACACTGGAGGGTAGGGGTACTGAGCAGGCCACTCCAGAGGCTCTCCCCTCGACGCCGCTCCTCTCCCCCTTGTCTAGCTCTCTGCACTAAATGGGACATGAGAGGTGGGGAAAGCGTCCCTGGACCGAGGTCCCAAGGGACTGCGCTCAGGGTAAGTCCAGTGAGACGCGAGCCCCTCTGTGGACACTGGGTGCCCCCTCGTCCCGTCTCGAGGTCCTTGCCGGCAAGGACTCGGTGCTGGAAAAGCACCCAGGCCTGTGGACGAAGCAGGAAGGTCTCCCGGGACCAAGGGAGCCGCACGTTTGAGGCGGCCTGGAAGGTGTGTCCCCAAGGCAAGCACTCCCAGGTAGGGGAGAGGAGTGGTTAGCGCCAAGGAGGGCCTGGCAGGGATGAGGCTGGAGCTGGGGGGAGGGGGCGCCCGAGGGGTCTGGAGCCCATCCAGCGGGGCGGGGCCGGGTTTGGCCCAGGGGTGAAGCCGCGAGCCTCTCGGGTGGACTGGAGCGGGCGAGGGGGGCAGACCGCGGTGCAGGCGACCCCTCCGACCTGCGGGGGGCAGGGGGCAGGGGGGGCAGAACCGCGGTGGTCACGGGTTCGCTGCAGAGACTGCGGCAGGCAGACAACCCCGAGAGACGGGACAGAAAATCAAGCCGCCGGCAGGGCCCGGTGCAAACCGGAAATGGCCCTCGTTGGGAAAGCGGGAAAACGATGTGGAAAAAGGCCTAAACCCGAGGCTCTTCTCTTTCTCGGGCTGTCGAGACGTTTTCACTCGCCCTTGAACCCGTGGAGCAGGGAAAGCTGGACTTTGGGCTCGCCAGCGTGCACCGCGGCACCGGCATGGGGACCGAGGCCAGACGGCCGGGGACGTCCGAGTGTCCCAACTCCCGTCTCGGGGCTGGCGCGCCTGCGCGGGTCCGCAGCGGCCGTGGGAGCCCTGCAAACCGCCTCCGAGTCCCTAGTGGGCCCCCCCCTCCTTCTGCGTCACCCCGGTCCTTGTGAGTGACGGCCGGTGCCGGGAGGGGACACAGGGCGGGTGGAGGGAGGACCGCCGGGTCATTCCGGGGTGGAGACCCCAGGGCCCGCGGACCGGGCCTGGCCTGGATCGCACCGGCCGGTACTCGCATTGCAAACCCTTTGCGGGCGCCCGCAGGGGGAGCGTGCGTGTCGCCGGGTGACTTCACCCCAGAACGCCACGTTCAAAGGTGAAGCGCTAAGAGTTTTCAGCTGCAATCGCTCTCTTGCGCCTTCGGGCCCGTGCTCGCTGCCGGACGGTTTCCTGGAGATTTGGGGGCCTTTGGATTCTATCTGGGTCGCAAATCCTATGCGCGACGCGCTCCTCGGTTAATGAGTACAGTTCCTTCCCCTCGGGGTGAAATCAGGGGCACGGATTTAATTTAACATCTTCATCTCCTGTGTTTTTCTTTTCTTTTCATTTTTTAACAAGCGAGGTTTCGGGACGTAGGCAGGTCTCTTAATTCAAATCTGCGTGTATCCGAATCCCGGAGGACAAGGAGTTTTTGTCTTCCCGAGGCTTCTGTCCCCTCTCCCTCCCAGACAGGGGGGCCTGGGGAGGCGCAGGATGGGGGAGGGGGGAGGGGTCCCGGGGCCGCAGACACCCAGGCCGGGGTCCATTCCCCCCAGGACAGATGAGGGAGCGCCACGTCCCCCGCTGAGGGGGCTGAGCCTCCCTCACACCCCATTTTTAACAGGGAGCAGTCAAGTCCGTTGTGTGGCACCTGCGTGCGGCTGGTGGCACCCTGTGTTTGCAGATGCCTCCCCGCTGGGCGGGCGCCCGAGCCAGGCTCCTGGCACGCACTTATCTTTAGGCCGTGATGCATGAGCTCCCGGAGGAGAGACTGAAGGCTGCCGCGGGACCGGGCATTCCTGGACGCTGGCATCACCGCTGAGCACCGGGCAAGGGTTGCAGGCACGGCTGTCACCAGGTGACGAATGGGTCCGCTGGGGAGGGAGGGCAGCTCCAGCCTCTCCTCCGACTCCTGGAGCGGCTCGGGGGTGCCTCTGGAAGGCAACGCCGTGCCCTCCCCAGACTGTCTCCTTTGTCCCCACCACAGGGGGGGTGGTGTTCACCAAGTGACGTCTGGCTGCCGTTCTGAGCCCTCTGGCTCCCGAACTCCTCTGCGGCGCCACCCCCAGGAAGGAAGTACCCTAGGGCCCCTATTTTACAGTCGGGGAAACTGAGGCAGGAGAGGGTAAGTGGCCGGTGAGTGAGGGGGACAGGGTCTGAGCCAGGCTGCCTGAAGACGGAGGCCGCCCTCCCGGCCACGGTGCCTGGTGCCGGGCACCACAGTCCCCAGCCTGCCGGCGAGGACATAGGTCTCAAGGACGAGAGTCCGGTCGAGGTCACACAGCTGGCACGTGGCTGGGAATGAGCCGCACCCACTTCTGGCTGATGCCGGAGCCCAAGGCCTTCCTCCCCACTGAATGGCCGGGAAGCCTGGCCCTAGGGGGGCATGACCCCAGGCTGCGGTGAGGCAGGCGGTGACCACGGGCGCCCCTCTCAGGGCGCCCTGCTGCAGCCTGTGTCCTCTTAACCGGCAGGCCCCTGGCTCGCCTTCCTTGCTGCACCCAGTGGTCTCCGGGTCGGTCGGCTGCTGCCGGTCTAAATGGCCCCCGGCCTTCAGTGCCGCTCAAATTCCCACAACTCTTACGTTCCCCAAGGTGCTTCTAGAACTCAGGCAAGGGATGGTCAGGTCACGTTGCCGGGGAGGTCAGGGGTCCACTAACTGAGCCCAGCTGGACCCAGGTTAGGACTCTGCCTCCCTCCGGCATTCGGCTTGGCTATCCCCTTGCACTGTCCCCACGCAGCGGCAAAGCTGTCACCAGCGGCTCCAGGCTGCGTCCCAACCAAGATTCCAGCCGAGCTCTCGGGTCCGACCGCCACCGGAGCCGCTCAGGTCACCACACGGTCATCCCTGGGCCTGTCTCTGGAGCCCAGGACCTCCAGGACTCAAGGCCCAGCTGGGCCTCACGGCCAGAGCCGGAGAGGGGGCCGCCAGGGCAGGCTGGGACCCCGTTCCTGGAGGGAGCCCTGGGCGCCAGGAAGCAATAGCCACCCGTCCCCTGGAGACCACGCCTGCCATCTCTAGCCCTTGGGGACACAGGAGAACGCGGGAAGGGACCCAGGAACGCACTCGTGTCCCCTCCGTGTCCGGGATGTGGAGGCGCATGGCCGCTCATTGTAGAGCATTAGCCGACGCTCTCCCTGGGCACCCGGATGCAGGGGATGAGGCCCCACGAGCAGCCCCTGGAGGGAGCGCCTGCCTCCCCTGCACCCCAGCCTCTCCGGGACTCCACACACAGACCCGCTCGCGTCCACGCGTCCGCAAGGAAAACGTTCCGCTGGAGACTTCCAGGCTGACACGGGACAGTGTTTGTGTCCGTCTGGCACGCGCCCTCTTCCCAGCCTTCCCCCCGCAGCCCGCCACAGGCCCCTCCCCGGCCTCTCCCTGGCGAGCCTGTCCCCGTCCTCACCCCCGCCCCCCCCGGCCGCCCCCCTGTTTTCCGTCCCTGTGGACCCTGCCGTTCTGGAGTCTCGTCCAAGTGACATGGAACAATTTGCGCTCCTTCCTTGGACTTCGTACAGAGTCCTCGAGGTTCCCCAGTTGCAGCGCGGGTCCAGGCGCCTTTCCTGTTCGCCCCGACCAGATTCCGCCCAGGGGACGGGCCGCGGTTTGTGCATCTGTCCGTCTGCTGCTGGGCACTGGGCTGTTTCCGCCGCGGGCTGGGCTGCGGGACGCAGCCGCCAACATCGGACCCCTGTTTGCACATCTTCCGGGCAGAGGCCTCGAGCGGCACTGTTGGGTCACGAGGCTGTCCTGCGCCTCACCTATCCAGGACCGAGGCGGGGCCGTTTTACATGCCCACAAGGGTTTCGTTTGTTTTTGTTTTTGTTTTTTGTTTTTTTCTAATAGGCCTGGTTTGCAGAGCTGCCGGGAAGCCACCAGCAGTGCGCCCGGGTCCCTGTCACTGGCAGACATTCGACAGACGGTGCAGAATGGCAGGGGTGGTGGGCAGGCACCGATCCAGACTCGAACCCTGGGGTGAGCACGCCGGCTGTGTGCCCTTGAGGGAGCTACTAAACCTCTCTGGGCCTCACTTCCCTCGTCCATCCAGTGGGGCTGTTGGGAGGGCTGAACGAGCCGTGAGGTGCCCGGATCAGCCCTGGGCCACCGCGAGCGGGACGGACCTGCTCAGCGCACCGCCCGCCCCCAACGCGCGCACAGCACCTCATCCTGCAGCTGTGACGTCATCTTTGCCACTTTGCAGGGGGGAGGCAGCGGCTCAGAGAGCTCAAGCCGAGCCGCTTGCCCAGCCATGCGGCAGCCCCAGCGCGGACCAGGCCCGCCAGCTCCTCCCCGTCCGCGCGGCCAGACGACGGTGCTCAGAGAGTGTTTGACGCCCATAAAATCCAAGGAGCCCAATATTCCCAAATAAGGTCTCCTATGCATTTCCCAGAAGGCAGACCCAGGAGACGCATTTTAGAAGGAAGGAAACGCCGCCCCCCTCCTTCCTCGGGTCTCTCTTAGACGGGAGAGATTGTATCTCTAGGCCCCAAGAAAGGGCCTGACGGGTCGCCCCCAGACCCTGCGACGCCCGGCCTTCTCGCCAATGATTCAAAATAACCGCGCGGCGTTTGGGGAACTGATAGGCGGGGCTCAAGGTCAATGGCCAGGATGCGGCCGCTGCTCTCAGTCACCAGGTGTGGGACTTGCGGGGCTAGAGCCAGGACACCCCAGGCAAGGGGACACGGCCACTCCCGCCCGCAGGCCGGCGGCGCTGCGTTAGCCCCGCTTCGCGCGCCCACAGCTCCCTGCTCCCCCGCGCACACCGTTCCAATCACAGCATGAACGATGGCAGGAGCCTCGTCTGCCCCGTGTCTCCCAGCAGCTGACACAGCACCGTGGAAACAAGGCGCCCAGTAAAGGTTGGTGGGAGGAATGAATCCCAGAGAGCAGATTTAGGGTAGATGGGGAAGTCCCAGGGTATACAGTTGGTGCTCAGCTTTGAGAAAGCTGGCCAGCGATGAGCAGGTTGTGTGGGAGGTAGTGAGCACCTGTCCCTGGGAGCATTTAAGCAGAGGCTGGTGGGGTGCTGCGCGGGCCAGCCTACACTGGTGACGGCTGCAGTCAGCGCTGTCTAAGACCCCTCGAGTCCCAGGATTCTGTCAGATCCTGTCCCGAGCACAGAAGACACAGCAGGACAGTCAGCTGGGGGGGCCGGGCTCCCGGGAGCACAGAGTGAGGACGCGGAAGGAAGACAGTGGACCCAAAGGAATTACTACGAAAGGCAACAGGAGAGAATAATCATCATCATCAGAGTCATATTTATCGGACCCATTTTAAAGGACAAAAACAAAGACAGCAGGTTAACTAAGTTTCCCTTCTCTCTGGATTTTAGAGCTGAGTCATGACCTCACCCTTGCGGTGCTCGTCAGAGTCCTCCAGGCTCTTTGATGCACTGCCCCAGGGCCCCGGCCAGCCTCGACTCGGAGACCCAGGCTTCTTACAGTTTCCACGTCATGTCTAAAATGGCTGCTCTGGCTCCAGCCATCGAGGCTGTATCCAGCCGGAAGGAAGGGGGGGAGGAGAGGGGAAGGGTATAACTCTTTCTTTAGGCTACTTCCTGGAAGTTGCATCCTCGTGCATGATCGTAACTAACTGTAATTAACTGTAATAATACTGTGAAAACCTTACGAAATTTTTTCTCATTAAATTATGTCATTGATTCCATACCACCAATCTAGCACCTCCCATGTGTCGCTTCATCGTAGAGAATTTTCACAGCGGACCTCTAAGACAGGTCCTGGCCAGCCCATTTCAGGGATGGGGAGACCGAGGCTCAGAGAGGACGGCCTTGCCTGCCGCCCTACCCGCAGGACATAGCAAGGCTGGAGCCAGAGCCCAGGCTCCCACCGATGGCAGGCCAGCCTCCGCCATGCCACCCACCACTCTGGGCCACCCGCGAGTCATGGCCCCTTGGTGTTCGCTCTTCGTTTTCCTGGAGTCACGCTGTCCAGTCCACCCGAGGGGGCTCGTCGGCGGGGACGCCCGCGCATGGAGAGCAGCGACCGAGCAGGTGGCTTCCAGGGGACGCCGGCCTCTCACGGAAAGGCGTGAGGACCTCCGCCACCCCCGGACCAGGGGATCAGGCAGCTGGGGAACGCCCACAGGGCTCTCTCGCAGCCTCTGCTCGGTGCTGGGTTCGAGCCCCAGGGCCCCGGCCAGCCTCGACTCCGACAGAACCAGTCCGTCCCCTCCTCTGTACGGTGAGCACGAGATCCAGCCCCTTCGGTGCCCGGAACCCTGCTCTACCCCCGGCACCACCAGTTTATTGTTTAAAACCCGCGTGAGTGCCGTGCCAACTGCAAAGTACCGCCAGCTTCTTCCGACACCCGGTCCGCTGCTCCCAGATGCCCAGGCTGGAGCAGAGCCCGCCAAGGGCCCGATCCGGGCGACACTCCCCTGTCTCGGGCAGCGTCCGGCTGAGTGTGCAAAAGCCACACGAGAGGCCGGCAGCACCGACCCCGGGGGGATCTGTCCAGACGGGGGCTCCGAAGCCCCAGCGGGACCAGCCGAGGCGTCGCCTCCCCCCACAACTGCCTGGTGGACGCGGACTTGGAATTAATTGTTTCTCACACAGTCAAGAGCGGAGAGGCCCCTGCAAGTGATAACTTGGCTCCATGACCAAATAAGGCAATATTACATTTCACTGTTTACGGCCGCCCGTGGGGCCGGGCGGCTGCGGGGGCTCCGGGAGAGACGCTCCCATCGCGGTCTCTCCATCCCCAACGTCCAAGGACTCTGCCCAAAGCCGGTTAGCATTTCCTTATAGAAACAAGCATTCGTCATGTTTTAAATTCACTAACAAACCTGAGCGGTGACCCCGTCTCCCCTGTGGGCGGCCTGGTGGTGGAACCCGGCTTTGAACTCCCACAGGCACGACTCACAAGGCCCCGGGAGCCCGAGGAGCTTTATTCCGGGGCTTGAGCGAAAGCAGAAGCGCCTGGTTCGGGACGGCCCGTCGTGCGCGGTCTTCTGCTGCCCCGAGAACCGAGTCGCAAAATACGGCCACTGTGGCGGCCGCAGAGAGGACCGCGGGTGACCTTCCCGTCCTGACCGCGTCTTTAAAGGATGATGCGCGGTTGGCGGCCCGGAGTTAGTAACCGGTGGTAATAACCAGCCATGCTGCGACCCCCTGGCGTGTGTGCCCTGTGTGTGGACTCACCTGACCCACCGGGGAGGCCGTCCTGGCCCGGGGGCCCCGCCAGCTTCGCCGCGCCCCGCGCCGGCGGTGCAGACCGCGTTTCACAGCTCGGAGGGCGCCGTCTACGGAGCGCGTCCAACAGGCGTGCGCCAACCTCGCCACCTTCAAAATGGGATTCTCTGGGGCGCCCGGGGTCGTGGGTTCGAGTTCCGCGTCGGGCTCTGCGCTGACGGCTCGGAGCCTGGAAGCTGCTTCCGATTCTGTGTCTCCTGCTCTCTCTGCCCCTCCCCTGCTCGTGCTCTCACTCTCAAAAATAAACATTAAAAAAAAAAGTGGGATTCTTTAACCACGAGACCCTTCGCCTGCCTTGTACCCAGCCTGACGTCAGGGACTGTGGCTGTTTGTCCTCTGCTCTCTGCCTCAGAGCGTCCTGTCCAGACAGTGTAGGGGCTCAGGACACGCTTTCTGGAAAAGCGAATGAACGAATGAATGAGTGAGTGAGTGAATGAATGAGTGAATGAATGAAATGAATATTGCATCTCTCCCGGCGGCAGTCTCTGGTTTATCTCCCTCAAATCTCACTCCAGGGGCGCCTGGTTCGGTCGGTGGAGCGTGTGACTCGATCTCGCTCGGGCTCGTGGGTTCGACCCCCACGTTGGGTGTAGTGATTACTTAAAAACGAAATCTTTAAAAAAATATCTCGGGGCGCCTGCGTGGCTCGGTCAGCTGAGCATCCGACTTCGGCTCGAGCCGCACCCTGGGCTCGCTGCTGTCAGCCTCTCTGTGCAGAGCCTGCTTTGGATCCCCTGTCCCCCTCTCTCTGCCCCTGCCCCTGCTTGCACTCTCCCAGAAATAAATACATATATATATTTTTAATCTCATTGGAGTGGGAGCAGGATGGGTTCATGGCGGCCCAGGGAGCCAGGACCAGCTTTGCAGTAAAACTCTGCGTCCACAGCTGATTTCCGGGGAGGCGAACAGTGCTCGGTCCCCAGCACTCCTGTCCCGACGCCCCGGAAAGGCCTGCACACTGCTGCATTCCTGCTGGAAGGCTGGGCAGCTCGGCAGGGGTGCGGTGGTGGGGCCCACACTCCCCCCCACCCCCCAGCCCTGTGGCTCTCAAACCCGCGGCCCTGAAGGGAGGGTACGCCGCTTCCCCAGGTGACAATAGCATCTCAGGACCGAAGGCGGCTGTTCTGACAGAGCACGTCCCCGAGAGCCCCGCCCACCCGCGCCGGACCGTCCAGCCCTGTGGCTTTGGGCCGAGTCCCCCGACAGCCATTCCTCCAGCCACATGCTTTCACGCCCGTGACACACGAGGCAAGGGCCCTGGGCCCTGACGCACGGCCGGGTGGCACGGAACACGGCGACTGTGTGGCTGGGACCCATGCCTGGCATTTTTCTTGCACGGCCTCACTTTTAAGCCCCCGAATAGCCCCGCGGCCCAGGAGCCCCTGCCGCTTTGTTTCTCCGTTGAGGAAACCTAGACCCCAAGAGAAGAAATGATTTATTCCTTTTCCTCCTCGCTCTTGACCAGGCCTGTCCCTGGACATCACCTGCGAGGCCTCACCCCACCCCCCTCACCGGAGAGATGAGGACTCGACTTACCGTGTGCGGGGCTGGGAGGATGCTCAAGGAGGAATGTATGTGAGTGGCTGGAACAGCATGGGGAACAGAGGAGGCCCTTGGGCAAGGGCAGCACGGAAGGGCCGTCTGACATGGGCCGCAGCCCTGACCTCTCAGAGCCGAAGCCGTATGAGTGAGGGGACAGGGTCCCCGGGCACAGACCCTCCTCTTCAGCGGACGACCCGCAGGCCCTGATGGGACGGGTCCCCAGGACCACGGTCAAGGCTGGTTGAGCCCACGCCCGAGGGTCCCCTGGGAGCCCAGAGAAGCGTCTGCATGTTAATGATTAGCCCACGATCGACACCTGGCTGCCAGTCCTCTCGCCTCGCTGACTCATTTTGCAAACGCTGTTCACCCTTGGGAGTGGCCTCTGCCGCCTTGCCTGAGATCTCAGTGCAGAGGTGTGAGCCCCGGGGTCCCCACCTGCGGCAGGGAGCCGGCACCCGCCGGAGGCCACTGCCCGGGAGGCTCTCGGATGGAGGAGACCGCGCTGGACCCTCTGCTGACTGGTAAGGGGTCCGCGGGGTCCACGGGGGTGGGGGTCTGGGGAGCCCAGCTCAGCCCAGGCTGGACACCCCGTCTGTCTGTGATCCCCGTGAACGTGACGGCGAGCAGGGAAAGCGCCCCCTGGGATGGGCAGGCCCACCCGTGGGTGTGTTAATACAGGGAAAGCCCCTCCTGAAAGCAGTGATCCCTGCGCCGGCCCCTCAGCCCCGGCTCCGTTGACGTTTGGGGCTGGACCATTCCTTGTCGTGGGGGCCGCGCTGGGACATGTTTGACACGCCCCTGGCCTCCACCCGGTGGGGCCGGCAGCACCCCACCCTCGGCCGTGACAACCCAGAAATGTCTCCAGATGCTGCCCAGGGTCCCTTGAGGCCGACTCCCCTCCCCTTGCGAACTGCCGGTATCCAGTGCTGAGTGTGGACCCGACGTTCAGCTAAGCCTTCAGGCCCTGACGCGTTTGAGCCTCGAGGGGCCCTAGGAGGTTGGGGCCAGGCCCCCCATGTGAGACCCCGACTCTCTCATTTACCAGCTGGACCATGGAGAACACGCTGCCTCACGTCCCCGTGCCCTGGCGCCCTCATTGGAAAAATGGGGTTCATAATAGGCCCAGCCCCCAAGGGAGGGCAGGGAAACATGGGCTAAAATGGGTCGAGGGCTCTAAGCACAGGGCATGGCCCCGACCAAGTGCTGTTTCCGTCCCATTTTACGGAAGGGCAAAGCTGAGGCCCGGAGGGAGGGAGACTCTCTCCAGAGCCTGCTCCGGTAACCACGAGGTCCCTCGCCCCTGGGCAGAAAGAGGGACATTGTACGGCTCCCACCGCTGGGCCTCGGCCCCTGTGAAACGAGCAGTCTCCGTTCCGAGCGACATGTGCTGATGAGGCGCGGGACACTCACGTCGTTGGTCCCATCCCTGCCCATCGGGCGGCCCAGGCCCGCGAAGCTCAGGGAGGGAGCACAGCAAGGCCCACGTTCCCAGGCCACGAGCGTCCTGAGACTCCCAGAGGGGCCCCTGCCAGGGGTCGGGGAGCGGGGGCCCCCGAGGGCCTTCCTGGCGTCGGGGGACCGGGGGCAGGGCAGAGGGCCTTTCTGGGACAGAGCCCGCTCTTGTCTCATGGGAATTCAGCCACCAAGTCTGAGACTTGGATCCCGTCTGAGCAGCCCCACCTTCCGTCCCCTGATTAGTGAATGAATGAATGAATGGCTTCACTCCATCTCTAAGTGAATGAATGAGGAGGCTGACTGATGTCCCCAGAGGGACGTCCCCTCCTGCATGACAGCAGGGGTGGGGGGAGGGGCTTCTGGTGGCCCCCCTGCTTCGTGCTTCCCCTCGGGGGTCGGCGGCCAGAGCCTGGGGGACAGCTCCCTTCCCAGAGACTTCCGTGGCCAAAGCTGGGACAGGAGTGCCCCTCCGTCCCCAGGGCCCCTCCTTTGGGAGACAACCTCCAAGGGCAGAGGGGGACAGAGCGAGGGTTTGCAAACATGAACGAATTAGCTGGAAAAGGACTAATTTTTATTTTTGGTTTGTTCTCAAAGTGTCTGAGAGTCAAGGCAGAGGGAGGAGGAATGTGAATTAGGCAATCAAATGTTTACAGAAAAGCCCTCAAATAGCGACCAAGCGTTGCCAAGTTTTGCACTGAGATGGTCCAAGGCCCCGTTTCCTGCGAGGTGGCCCTCGGACCCTCGACGCAGCGACACCTCTCTGGCATCGGTGAGGCCGGCCCCGGCGTGGGGGGAGGGCTGGCCTGATGCACACAGAGGAGGAGGGCGGATTCCGGTCGAGAAATTCCGGGAAATGCCCAATCTGAGGGCGAATGCATGAGCCTTGAAACCGAGAGGGTGGAGCTGACGGCAGGAACCCAGAGGCTGCCCGGAAGGTCCTGTTAGGGAGGGGGTGGGGTGGGGTGCACCGTCTACACCCTCTGCATCTGGAAGGGACGAGCACACAAATCTCCAGGCGCCCTGGGGCTTCAGACGCCAGCCTCCACCTCTCCCAGGAGCCTTAAGTGGGATAGCGAGTGACCGCTCCCATGCTAACCTCACAGCCCCCGGGCTTCCTGCCGCGGCCCAGTTAGACCCGAACGATCCCCCGGGAAGACCCCTCGCTGGCTGTTGACAGCTGCCTCCATCAGTCTTCATGTCTTTGTCACGAAGCCCTAGAAACAGGGCCCTTGACTGTCACTCCCGCATCTGCAGTGGGGAGCAGCCAGACCTGTGTGGGTCAGTCACACCCTAGTATAAACGAGGTGACTCGTGACTAAATGGAAACCGGCTCCAGGGCAGGATGTTAGAAGCCGTGGGACAGCAAGGGCTGCAGGCCCGTGGGGAGGGTCCCCGACAAGGGCAGGGGTGCACGACGGGCGGTGACAAGCCACTCCCCTTCTTCAGCTGTCACCAAAGTCCCATGGATTCCCTTTCAGGGCAGTGCGTGGAGACTTCCTCCTTGGGTGGAGGCTGGGAAGGGTGGTGGAGGGGCACGGGGTCCCGTCTGGGGCGGGGGCCGGATCCCGGCGCCCGGCCGGCCTCGCTGGTGGGTCGGGGCGCACACGGCAGCGTTCTCCCCGGGGACGCTCATCGTGTGATGCCGGAGCCGGGATGGCCGTCCCTCTGGCTACGGCACCTGTTCTGTCCTCAGAGGGACCCCCCGAGAAGGTGTCCGTCTTTCGTCAAGAGAAGTCACAAAAGGCCACTGCGGGCTCTTAGGAGCAGGAGCAAGAGGCAGCTTGGAGTTTTGTGAGACTCGACGGCAGGAAGGTGGCGGGAATGAGCTGCGTCACCCCCACCAACTGGAGGAGGGGGCCCCAACAGGAGGTTTGGAACCACCGAAGGTCAGAGGCAGTTGGGGGGGGGGTGCTGCCATGTTCTCGGCGCCACAAAAAAGGCTCTGCCCACAGGAAGTGCAGACCAACAGGACGAGGGGCTGCTGTCCACTGAGGGGATCCCAGCGCCGGTGACCACATCAAAAGCTAAACCGGATCCCAGAGCCTCAGGGGAGTGATTTCGCAGAGTCGGGGTCGAGGAACCAGGTTCTGCAGGAGTCGGGGGGAGGGGGGAGGCGGACAGAGCTGGGCTGATAGCAGCCGCGGTGGCCGGGGGCTTCAGAGTGTCCCCAGCCTCATCGATTGGTCCTCCCGTGAACTGGCTTGGCACGGTCTTGGCTGGCACTCGGGAGGCAGGGGCTGTTTGCCTTGGCAATGATCTCATGCAGGTTTGAAATGAAATGTTTCTGTAACCACCTGCGACCTTGGACGGATCACGCCCCCTCTCTGGGGCTATTTCTTCATCTCTGTCATGAACAGAGTTGCATCAACAGCCGACTGAGGGCAAGGCCGCTGTTGACTCAGCAGCAAGGAGAGCAAAGTTACCTTTAGGACGGCGAAGGTGACCTCTCTCTCATATAAGACATACCCGGAGGCGGGCCTTCCCGGATCCCAGGACCGCTGGGGGCTTCGCGAGGTCATCAGAGACCCAGGGTCCTTCTCCCGGGCGGCTCTGCCATGTTCCGAAAAAGGCACCCGCCTCATGACCCAAGACGTGCGCTCGAGCCGGCAAATCTGCATTCCAGCACAGAAAAGAGGAAAGGCAGCGAAAGGCGGCCTCCTTCTCTGGAAGTTGCCCACCATCATTCGTTCCCACGGGCCTGAGCTCAGTTCCGCAGCCGCCGTGAGCCACCAAGGAGGCGGCACACGCAGCCTTTGTTCCGGGAGTTACATGCCAGCGAAGAGCTGGGTCTTTTAAGAAAAGGCAGGGGCGCCCGGTGGCTCAGTCGGTTGAGCGTCCGACTTTGGCTCAGGTCGAGATCTCGCGGTTCGTGGGTTCGAGCCCCGCGTCGGGCTCTGTGCTGACAGCTCGGAGCCTGGAGCTGCTTCGGATCCTGTGTCTCCCTCTCTCTCTGCCCCTCCCCTGCTCACGCTCTGTCTCGCTCTTTCAAAAATAAATAAACAGTAAAAAAAAAAAAAAAAGAAGAAGAAGAAGAAGGCAAAGCACACACACTGGGACGATGGCGTCCCACATGTGGCAGGTTTGTCCCCCACCCTGGTCCTGGCAGGCTATCAACTGGACGGGGGCTTGGGTTTCCCTTCTTCCCTCCGAGCCTCAGTGTCTCATCTGTAGAATGGGATGATTGGTCCTCGTGGGTAGCTGCCAGGCCGCGTGTGGGAGGGCGGCGCCCTCCCTCCCTAACACGGGCGGAGGGAGCCGCGGCGCCCAGAACTCCCCGACGAGCAGGTGCGCGGTCACCCGGGTACACGTCCGGAAGCCACTTGAGATGTGCGGCGGATTCAGTGCCTCACGGACGACTGAACGGCCTCGTTTCCCACCAAAGCTTTGCCCGCACCCCGCGTGTCCCCCGCCTTCCCCGGCTCTGGAAACTGCGAGGCGCTGCAGGTGACGTGACGTGTGTCATCCTCTGGAGCCGTGAAGCAGCTCCCGACCAGCTGGATCTTGCCGCTTTCATGCTGCGCGGCGATAAGAGATTTCCGTGTAAATACGCCGCATCAACACTCGCCCGGATTATCCCACAGTCACGGTCCATAAATCTCCCGTCCAGCATTCCTGAGCGAGAAAAGCATGTTGCAAAGGTAACAGCCAGCTGCCCTCAGGGCCTTTGCACAGCTGCCCCCTGCGCCCAGAACGTCCCTCCTCGGCTGCCTGAACAACGCCCCGCCCTGACTCCCCAGGTCTTGGGACAAACACCCCTTCCTGACCCCGGCATAGGACAACCCGCTCTCTCTCCCCGCGGGCTGCTCCGTTTTTCCTCAAGCCCCCTCGCTCTCCCGCACGACATCGTTGCGTCTCGTCTGTCCCCTGCGTAGGAGTATCATTTCCAGAGCGGCACAGAATTTTGTGCAGCCCTGTGTCCTCGGCGCCTGAGCCGATGCCAGGGCAGCGGGACGCGCTCAATAAATATTCATGGCCAGAGGTCTGTTACTTTTCTAAGTATTTTCCCTGGTCCTTGAAGACTCTGTTAAAGATGAAAACTACTTTTAATTCCCCGATCTCGCCGTCGCGGGGAGATGTGCTCGGGCGGTGGCAGATGTCAGCGCGTGTCCCACTGGAGCGGGCGCTTTCCGGATTCTCCCTTGTCCTAAAGGGGTTTCAAGGCAGCTCACCGAGGTTTCGAAAACTCCACAAGAAACAGTGATGTGGGGGGTCGCACGCACGATGAGGCACGGGGGAAATGAGCTTCTGGCAGGAGAGGGGCTGCAGATAACACCCGGCCCCTGCTGAGCGGCTGCCCTGGGCAGGACACGGGCTGGTTCGCCTCACGCGGCCCACCTGCTCTCCAGGACAACGCGGGGCGTGGGCGCCTGATGGATCTCCATCTTGCAGAAGGAACCAGAAAGGAAGAGCTCTCGCCCGAGATCGCTGAGCCGGCGAAGGGCGGGTGGGGGGGAGTCCGTTATCAAGTGGGCCCCCCACGCTCGTGGCCTGGCACCTGATTGAGGGACGTGGGGCTCACCCGTGGGGGGCACATTTTCCTCAACACCTGCTCCGGGCATCACCCCGAATTGTGCCCGAGACTCCCAGCAGCCGATGCTTAGAGGGAAGCGAGAGCCGTTGCATAATTTCTATTGTCCACAAAATAAGATCACACCAGGGGCTCCGAGGGAAGGTGCCGGGGCAAGCGTGGCTTTCCGTGGCTCAGGATCCCGGGCTGCGAGGGACAGAAATCCGCTGCGGTTCTCTCTCTGGAAAAGACGGTGACGGATGGCCTCACGAGAGGCAGGAATGAAGGGAAGGGCGAGTGTCCCGCGCTACGCTGTGCACTGACAGTCCTGGCCCTGACCTCTCTGGTCCGGGGGCCCAGCGCTCACGGGCGTGTCTGATTGGCCACACTGGGGTCACGTGTCCGCGGCCCGGGTGCCCGGGAGCCGAAGCTGGAGGGCTTCCCGCCGCCTGACGGGGAGTGCGGGCTCTGTGTCCCCCCACATCGCACCCAGAGGGGCCCCAGGTGGGAAGGGAGTGAGGTGCTGGGCCGTGCGTTCTCTCTCTAGACAAGCCGCTCGGACGGCTCCCCTGGTCCAGAACCAGCGGCTTTGCCTGGGCGCCAGCGGGGAGCAGGGGGCCGCCCGCCAGGAGGGGTGACTTGCGCGTCGCCGGAACCTGCTGGCGGGCGGGGACGGGCGGTTGACCGGTGTGTCTGTTCTCATTCGTTCTGGCTTCTTTGGTTTATGAAGCCGTGCACGTGCTCGGAGTCTGGGCCCTCGTGCACTGTGTGGAGCCGGAGCCCCGTCCGCCCCCGGCTCCCTCGCGGCGCTGGGAGAAGGGGCTGGAGGGGCGGATGGCCTTTGTGGGCTGTGTCCACTTGCCACCCTCTGGATTCCACGCACTCGGTCATCAGACCAGAGGACAGGAAGACAGAGATGGCGAGAGTCTATTCCTCTGGCCTCTCCAGCAAGCGGAGGCCCGTGTCCCGGAGGCTGCGGCCCGTCCCCAGCCCAGCCTCCTGGGGCCCTGGCCCCACTCCCCCTGCCCTCCCTGTTGCTAGCGTGGGGGGGGCCTCATCTCCTTCTGCCGATCCCCCACCCTGACCCGAGTCTCTGTAAACTGTCCTTTCATTCATCCTGGTAGGGGCTGAATCGTCCCCCAGATTCCTGTGTGGGGTCCTGACCCCAGCATTTCAGAACGTGACCGTATCTGGAGCTGGGACTTTACAGATTGAAGTGACATGAGGTCACCAGGGAGGGCCCTGATCCCGTGTGACCAGGGTCCTTGTAAGAAGAAGGGATCAGGACACAGACACGCACGGAGGGACGGCCCCGTGAGGACCCAGGGGGAGGACGGCCGTCCACACACAAGGAGAGAGGCCTCCGGGGGCCCGGCCCTGCCCTGCCTGGACCTCGGGCTCCGGCCCCCTGGACAGGGGACAGTCTGCTGTGTGAGGTCCCAGCTGTGGTGTTTGTTACGCGGAGCGCTGACTCATACACACCCCCGTGGCCGGAGCCGTCTGTTCGCTGCCAGGCCCTCACTGCCACGTATCATAGTCATTTCACTGCAAGAGCTTGAAGGAGGCTGGACCGGGAGCTCCCTGCCTGGGTTCACTTCACCCCCGTCCCCACCCCCAGAGCGGGGTGCTCTGTGCTGCCGCTACCCCCGGACGGTGGATGAGACATGGAGGCTGCAGAGGCCACAGTGAGAAAGCCCGCCGGGCCCGCCTGCACCCCCCCTACTGTCCCCTGCTGCTCCGGGGCTGAGCAGGGCCATCGCCCCCAGTGGGAAGGCAGCCCCCACCTCACCCCAATGCCATGAAACCCGTCCTGTCGCGTTGAAGTTCCAAGAAGGGGGCCTGTCAGACCCACGCCGGCACCGGTGATGGTGCTCCCCGTGAGCCAAGCCCACGGAAACAGTAAACGTGCGGCACACGCGGAGTCGTGGCACCCGGGGGACGGGGGTGTCCCGCCGAGGCCTCCTGCGTGCAGCTCTGAGCGCCCACGTGTGCTGCTGACTGCGCGAGGCCGCCTGGGCTGGCTGGAGGGTGCAGGGCGCGAGAGCGAGCAGGGGGGCGCCAGCCGCTGGCCGGCCCACCTCCCAAGCCCGCCAGGCCAGCCCGCGGCGCTGAGGATCCTGAGGACGTTGGTCGATTCTCTGCCTGTGAGACTTTTCAACCAAACGCATCCTAATAGCAGAAGGGTGGCCTGGGGACACGCACTTACCCTCTGCTTTTTAGGGACATTGGAAGCAGGACTCAGCCAGAACTGTCCCCTGAGGGCACGGTGGCTTTGTGCATGGCCCCGCCCAGGGCTCCGTGGGCAGAATGTCCTGGGGCTCAGAGCCCTTTGAAGATACCTGGGGGTGCAGTTTTCCTTCTCAGATTCCCCCCGAAAGTCTGGGAAAGCGTTATCTCCGGGGCCCGGGGAGGGGGGAGTGTGCGAACAGCGTCCTCTCCGGGCGGGGGTCATTTGCGTACTGTGGCTGCAGGGGGAAGGGGAACTCAAGGAGCTCAGCAGCTGTCCCCAAGGGCAGCCTGGCCCGGTGTTTTCTTTCCCTGGGAATCCTGATCCCAGCCCACACTGAGGGCGAGGGTGAGGCGTGGGCACAGAACCGGCCTCCTGTGCACAAAAGGCCGGGTGACACGGCCGTTCCCTCAAGGGCGGGCGTTGCAAGCCCTCGAGGGGCCGTTTCTCCAGGCAGGCAGCCCGATCAGATGGCCATGTCTGAGGGTTTTGTTGGCAAAGCCCGTGAAGGAGGCCCCCGTCTGCAGAGGCGGACTTCCCAGGGGCCGGCCGCCTTCCTGGCTGTTTTATCTTAAAACTACACTCCAGGTAAAGCGATCCTTTCGTCCAGGGGGGCATTTTGCCGTGGACTCCTGAGCGGAAGACGGATAACAGCCACCGAGGAAAGGCCGAGCTCCTTTGGCCTTTCGAGGGGGAGAGAGGGGGTGAATCGCAGGCCGTGTTGAATTATAGAAGGGACTTTATGTATAAATCTGCCATCTTCAAATAACTTAAAAACAAACCCGGAGCCCGTAATCTCACCTCTGGTCGATGGCCAAGGGCCTTGGCATGGGTGTTATTGACTCTGAAAGAAAAAAAAAACAACAACGGGCCGAGTATTTATTCTCCGATGGGGCACCGAGCGTAAATATTTGCGCCATTAATTAGCGTCTGTTTAATTCTCAAAACTCAAGCAACATGGGCAGCCTCCGGGTAAACAGGCCACCAGATGTTAGTCATACCTGGAAGGCTGTGAGCTGAGTGTCTCCCCTGAGGGCCTCCGCCTCCTTCATCTCACAAACAAACAAGGGGAAGGTAGAGGAGAGGCCAAGGGGCCCCAGCTGGTTTTGGGACACAGCAGATTAAAGGGACTGAATATGATGGTTTTTCTTTCGTGTCCACAGCCCTCTTATTATCCCGGTCATAATGTGTTGAGTCCGGAAGGTTGGCATGGCGCGGTGGAAAGCGTTCTGGGGTTGACTAGAAAGTTCTAGAATCTTCCGGGCTGGATTTGACACTCACCAGCTAGCCGTGTGGGCTCAGGCAAGCGGTGCCCCCTGCCTGGGTATCCGTTTCCTGAGCCGTCAGTCGGGATGATAACCCATCCCTCACACGGTTGAGGAAACACAGATGGAAAATACTAGAGCAGCCATGTATTCCAGGACGGCTATGTCCCCCGACGTCTCCGAGACCAGGGGCTGCCCTCCTGCAGCCAGAAGGGAAGACAGCAGGTGTGGGGGGGCCACAGCGTCGGCCGCAAACCCTCGGCATGCGCAGAAGCGACCGTTGCTATTTTTGGCACCAGCGTTCTGCAAACCTACTTTCGGTGCAAAGGGGACCCTTGGAGGTGGCGCAGGGACTTTGCAGCACGTGGTGAGGGCACAGCTCAGCCCTCTCCTCTCTCGGTCTCTTGGGGTATGTCAGAGAGGAAGCCCGGCTTGGCGCCCGGAGGTCTGGGGCCTCCACCAAGGGTCGCCTGGTCAAGTTCAGGGCCACCCCCCCACCCCCCCGGGCCCAAGTATCCAGGTAGATCTGAAGGTCGCTGCATTGTTACTGTGCTTTATTAAACCAGCACCTTCTGCGTTTGGCCAACGATTCGACCTTTCCATCTCCAATAGCGGCATCGGGTTCTGTAAAAATGAAGTCTGATAAGCCTTAAGATGGATGGAAATGCTGACGCTACAAATGGATGAACCTTGGGGACATTGCGCTGAGTGACATTAGTCACTCATAAAAGGACAAAAACTGGGGCGCCCGGGTGGCTCAGTCGGTTAAGTGTCCAGCTTCGGCTCAGGTCATGATCTCACGGTTCGTGGGTTTGAGCCCCGAGTCGGGCTCTGTGCTGACAGCTCGGAGCCTGGAGCTGCTTCCGATTCTGTGTCTCCCTCTCTCTCTGCCCCTCCCCCGCTGGCGCTCTGTCTCTCTCTCTCTCTCTCTCAACAATAAACGAATGTTAAAAAAAACTTTTTTTAAAAAGTAAAAGGACAAAAACTGTATGATTCCACTTATAGCAGTCCCTAGGGCCATCCCAGAGATGGGGAGTAGATGGTGGGTGTCAGGCAAGGGCAATGGGGGATGAATCGGTGTCTGACAGGGACAGAGGGTCAGCTTGGGACCAGGAGGATCGCGGCGTGGGCTCAAATCGGGACGTGGGGCTTGGCTGACCAAGGTCCGGGAAACGTGGGGTCTCCCCACCCCCAGAGCATGCGGTTCAGCACAGATCCCGGGGGAGGCTGCCTGGACTCTGGTGCCGGCTCCGCACTTCCTCCTGCGTGACTTCGGCAACCGACTTCCCCTCTCCGAGCCTCAGTTTCCTCATCCATAAAGTGGGAATGACAACGGCACAGACTGCAGGGACCTGGTATTTATAAAGCGCTTGGAACAGGGCCCGGCCCACTGAGTGCCGTCTCAGTGCTTGTTAAATAAACAGACTCCCGAGGGGAGCACAGGCAGGCGGCTGAGAGCTGACCTGAGGAGCGGCCACAGAAGGCCACGTACTGCGTGGCCGCGTCGACGTGAAATGTCCGGAACGGGGATGTCTGCAGAGAACAAACTGGCGGTGGCGGGGGCAGGGGAGGAAACGGGCAGAGGGCCCTCCAGGCGTTCCCTCCGGAGCGATGGAAACGTTCTGGAACCCGACGGGCGATGGTCACGCAGCATCGAGAAGGTACTAAATTGTTCACCTTGAAACGGTTAAGTTCGTGTCCTGTGAATTTCATCTTCCTACAATTGTGTTTTCTCCTTTCGTTTCATCAATAGACTCACTCTGTCCCGTTGAGGGCACCTTCTGACTCGTCGCTCACTGGTCCCCCAGCGCCCGTCACGCTGGCCCGTTCCCACCCGCTCCCGGCCTCTGCCCTCTGATGGCCCCAAGTCGGCGGGCACTGCCAGCCCCAAGCGCTGTTGGGAGCCGACACCCCTGCAGTTCAATGTCCCACCACTTGGTCCCTCCCCCCCCCAGGATGATACAAACAGCAACACCTCTCAAAACCAGACCTTACGACTCCCAGGTTCTGGGCTGGAAGTTGGATTCTCTTTCAGCTTCACGAACCCCCGAGGAGGAGCCTGTGCAAAGGCCCTTCTCACGGATGCAGACCGAGGTTGCAAGAAGGCGCTGTCTGGGGCTGGGTCCCAGCCCTTTTGTGATCCGCCGCGAGGCCCCCCCGCTTGTCTCCTGTGACGGCGCTCGGGCTCGGGGGGCTGGGGCCTCCTCTCGGCCCTCCTGCACCCCACCGCCTGCCCACCCGGAATCGGGGCCCCACCCACAGCAGGTGCCCGAAGAACCAGGTTGAATCGAAAACAGATTCCTGTGATTACAAGAAGTCAGTATTTACATGACCCAGGCCCCTGTTCGAGTTCAGCAGGGACAGAGCGTCTGCGACGTTTGGGGATCTCCTGGGTAACCGTAGGTGACATGCTGAGGTCTGCAGAGGGGTGACTTCAGGCGCCGTGACACTGCAGGTCAAGTGAGCTCTGGGCCCTGAGCATTTGGGAGCAGGGAGCCCTGAGTGCTGCAGCCTTGAGTCACGTGCTGGGTCAGGGTCTCTAGGAGGTCCCCCCTCAAGTGTGATAAGGCCCCAGGGCTGGGAGCCTGTCCCAGGGGGCCGGGCCTCACCCCGCAAAGCCTATTTTAAACTTGAGCACTGGCCCGAGCCTCACCCGGGGGCTGCCTTCTCTCCTTCCCTCGAAGCCTCGCCGAAAAGGGAAACCATTTCCCATAATTACAAGGATGGTGAGGCGTGATTGCCCCCGTGCCCTGTAATGATGGCTCTGACATAGGCGTGCCAGCCCTCGTGCCCGGCTCTGCTTGGGACGTCAACGTCTTCCTGACTGCCGCGGGGGCACGGGGCTCCCACAGAACGGGTCGGGGTGGGGGAGGCCCTTGATGCCCCTTCTTCCAGACTCTCTCCCCGTCCGGGC
Source organism: Cryptoprocta ferox (assembly GCA_028646485.1). Classification (NCBI taxonomy): domain Eukaryota; kingdom Metazoa; phylum Chordata; class Mammalia; order Carnivora; family Eupleridae; genus Cryptoprocta; species Cryptoprocta ferox. The sequence goes on along the minus strand of CM053575.1, from coordinate 3,150,319 downwards.
CCCAGCCCGTCACATTCTTCTCCAGCGTTTACCGAAATAGCAGCCGGGGCCAATCTTTGTAAAATTGAGCTGGTTCAGGTGTTTACTAAAATAATCTTTTTGAACTGGATCGGATTAAATATCTTTTTAAACAGTCTGGATCTACGACCAGCTTTTCTGCATCTGCTGGACGCGGCTGAAGGGCTTTATCAGAACACAACTTAACTAGAGCCAAGGAAATGAAAAGAAGAAAAATGGCTTCAATTGGAATGAATCAACATCTATTAATGGCTGTTTAACATGTTTCTGCTAATAATAATGCATTAAATAATGTGCATTTTAAAGCTGGCTAAATATACAATAGCCCATCCCTGCCCCCCAAAAGGTAAACAATGATGATTAAAAATAGCCCTGGTACCTATTTACATTTTTCCCCCCTGAGCCTTTTTGGTTTATAGTTCATGGTTCCAGGGGTTAGAACTCTCAAGATTTCTCTGTGTATTTATACAACCGAGCTATTGCTATGTTATCACATTGGCTATCAGATTCTTCCAAGAAAAATGACTTTTTATCTCCATGCCTGCACCACAGTGGTTTGGGTCAGATGGAAAAGCTCAGTGCAGTTCATGCGGCCCCAGCCACTTGATTTCCATCCAGCTCCCTCTGCCCTCCGGGGACGGGCATCGTGGGTACACAGCACACATCTTAGGGCTTTTTGCAGACTCTTTACCGGCTGGGCCTTCGTTCACAGCCAGTGAGAAATCCCACCGGGTGCCTAGTCTCCCAAACCCTTAGTCCCGACTAAAACCGAGATAAATACTAAAGGGGACGGCAGGTGACCTTTCTCCCTGACCGGCAGGGAGGAGGAAGGCTTGACTCTCCTTTCTGAATATAGCACTTGGGATGGGGGCGGGGAGGAACGTTGTGCTGGAGACATTTCTTTGTGGTTTTACTGCTACTACCCAGTGGCCATTTCCGCCCACAGCAGTGCACACGGGTACCAGTGCCAGCGGGCCAGGGGGGATGGAGGGGACTGGTCATCCTCAGGATGCGTTGTTTCCTCTCATGGGCACAAGGTCTGGCTCCGGGGGCTGGTTGGGTCTGTCTTCACATGGGGCCACCCAAAGCCGAGAGTGGCTCGTGGGGGTAACCGGCAGGCGGTCCTGGGGTCCCTGGCGTGGGCTGGCTCCTGGCACCAGCCTACCTCCTCCTCGGGGTGCAAAAATGTGGGATGACTTTTCCAAAGGCCAGGCAGGCTGCCTCCACCCCATCACCACCCGTGCCGTGGTCAAGGAGCAGTTCTGTTTGGGGCAGTTCTGCCTCAGAATTTATTGTATTTATCTGGAGGTGTCAGGGACGTGGGGCTTGGGGCCCCAGGAGGCGCCTTGCTCGCAACTCTCCAAGCCCTCTCTGGGGCCTGTATCTGTGCTGTCTGGGAGGGTGCTGAATTGGTCAGACCTTGCTTCCTAAACAGGAGTGGGGGTGCAGAGGGGCACCTCCTCCACCCCAGCCACAGCGCCCCATGATGTGGGCCAGAAGGCCCCTCTCCCCAGCGCCCCTGGCCGAGCTCTCTTTGCCTTGCTATACTAGAGTCCTTAGACAACTGTCCTTCCTACTGGGGACAGTTCTCACTTTACCCAGATGCCTGAGTTCTTCCTATGCTGGGTTTCAAGTTCAGGCCAAGCACCTGCCCTGCCACCTCCCGTCTCCTTCCCATCGGAGCGCTTCCCACCTCCCCCTAGGAGGAATCGCTGGAGCGAGGCACTAGGGTCCTGCCGCCTGGGGGAGGGGGCCGAGCGCTCTCCACCGGGCCGGGCCGGGGCCAACCACGCCGTCTGCCCCTTCTGTGCCCTCTCTCCGGGATGGGTCGCTGCCCCTCCCCCCGCCAGCACCCCTGCCCTGGGGGCCCCGCTGGGGGCGCCGCGCACGGTCCCTGAGGGCCGCCCTGGCCGGGGCGGGTGGGGACACCCCCTGGGGAGCGGGAGCCGGGGGCGGGCCGGCCCGGGGCCGATCGCCGCTGCTCCGCTCCAGAGTCCCGCGCCCGCGCGCGGTGTCCGGGTGGCGGCCGGGGCGTCGCGCGGAGCGCGGGGCGGGGCGAGGGCGGCGTCCGCAGGTAGCCCCGGGGGCGGGGAGGCCGGCCAGGACCCCCAGCCCAAAAGGCCGAGGGGGAGGAGCGGCGCGGCGGTGCGCGAGGGCGGCCAAGTTTGGCTCCAGGCGCGCGCGGCTTCGCGTCCTGCGTCTGGGAGGAGGAGCAGGAGGAGGGGGACTGTCCCCTCCCGAGCCGGGCTCTCGACCCCCGGCCCTCGGAGCCGCCGAAGACCTTCGGGGGTGACCTCGTCGCCCCCTCTCCTGGGCGCGTTGCGTCCGAGGCGCACCGGAACGGGGCAGCCAGCCGCGCCATGCTGGAGGGTGACATCGGCCTCGAGGGGCTGTCCCGCAGGGAAGCCCCCGCAGCCCGTGAGTATCCGGGGGGCGCCGGGGGGCGGGGAGGGACGGTGGCGCGGCGTCATTGGCGTCGGGGATGCCCGGGACGGCCGCAGCCCCGGGGCGGAGGGGCGCACGAGGGGCAGGACACGGGGCCCCCTGTCTCCGTGGCGGGGGGGACCCACCCCGTGCTGCTCCCTGGCCCGGGGCGGGAGGGGGGAGGGCTTTGTCGGCCGCGGGTCACCGGGGTCACCCGCAGACAAACAGACAGCAGACAGACCACCGGAGGCCGCGCGGGCCGGGCAGGGGCAGGGTCTGCCAGGCGGGCCGCGCGGCCCCAGTCCCCGGGGAGCACCTCCCAGCCGTGCGTCCTCGGCCCCCGGCGGATGGAAGGTTTTCGGATGTTTTTACAGGGCTATTAATACACATAATATTTCCGTGCTCTTCTGAAGATTTATTTGCGGTATAAAGTAACTCCTGTGACTTGAAGTCTTAATGGAAACTACGGGGAGCCGCGCTGGGGTGGGGGGGACGACAAATGAGGTTTGACTGGAGTTGGGAGGGGGGAGTCCCTGACTTCCTGGGCCCCTCCCTGCACATAAATCACGACCCTGGGTATTTTTATACCAATAATTTTAAAATAAATGACCCAAGCAGTGTTTCCTGGGTGATTTCCCCTCCCAGTTCAGAGGTTATTAAACAGACCTCAGAGCGAGCGGGACAGCGACAGGGCTGCGGAGCGCTCGGTTTTATTTAATTGCCCAGCTGAGCTGCACCCTCCCCCAGCGCCCTGGTTAGGACTGTGTGTGCCCTCTGCTAACTGTAGCTGGGAAGCCCTCCTTTCCGTTCCCTGTCCCTGCTCCTCCTCCCCTCCCCCCTCTTTGTCTCTCTGGATTCCCACGGAAAATCGTATCCTGATGGCTGCTCCTCAAACAGCCCAATTTGGCGTCTTTCTAGAAGTAGCACTGTATACTCAGCACAGGAAGGGCCCAGGAGGAAGAGAGAGGGACCCTGGTGGCCGGAGCCGGGTGCAGGAGGGAAGGGGGCCCCTGGCCAGGCCGGCCTGCCTTCTCCAGGGGCCCCCCTGGAGCTCACATTGTAGACACGACCCGTTCTGTAAGCAGCTGGTCACGGGAGCCCCAAACTCAGCGTTTGCGACCATCCGACCAAGCTCTAACCTCAGCCCGGGCACGGAATTCAGCACGTCACGGGTTTAATCCTCCCTCCAAGCCTGTAAGGTGGGAGCACAATCGTGCCCATTGTACAGACAAAGAAACTGAGACCACAGAATTAGTACCTGGTGGTTCCAAGCCCGCTCCTGGGAGGCTTAGGCGGCCCCTTGCCCGGCCGGCGGCAGAATCACCCATCAGGCCTGCACTTGGTCTCTCTAGTCCTTAAATGGGGGGCAGGGCTGGTGAGCCGTGTCTCAGCTGTGGGGCCACGGGGAGCTCTGGTGAATCGGCTCCGAAACATAACCGTGGATGCGCCTCACCTGCATCCGGGCTGGCAGTGGAGGCAGGGTCTCCCTGCTTCCTCTGCCCTGGGCCTCGGGGCTCACAGGTCTCAGACCTCAGGACTGGGGCCCCAGCGCCCCTTCCCGAGCTGCTCCTGGGTGCCTTGTCCCACTGCAAGAGGCATGCAGGAAACTCTGTGACAGAGCCTCCCGGGACCATGCCGCTCCTGAGCTCTTTTGGCATCACGACGACCCAGAGGCTGCCCCTGGCACTTGCCGGCAGACCCCACCTTGGCCAGGTTGGGAGCCCTTGCCAGGCAGTGCAGTCGTGGAGCTCAGTCCCCACCCCCGCCCTGCTGCCCGGGGCTGTGCGACTTTGGCCAACGAACTCAACCACTCTGGGCCTTATCTGCAAACCCCCGGGTTGTTGTGAGCATGACTGGAGCCCACAGGCTCCCTGCTTGGTGTCTCCACTCCGCACGAGAACTGGCTCATTGTTACGCCCTCACCACCACCTGCGCTGCATCAGCGACTGTTACAGACGCCACTTCCCCTCCTTACTTACTAACCCCGCAAGGGCGGGTGGAGTTAGGGTGCGTCGGAGGGGGGCCTTCCCTCCCCTGGAATGTGTCTGCCCAGCTCACTCCTGGGCATACCTCAGAACCCTGCTGGGACGTCCCATGAGCCTGTCTCCACAGATGGGGGCCTGGGCACAGAGGGAGGAGGGAAGGGAGGGAAGCAGGAAAGGGGAGGAGGGGAAAGGCAGCTAACGTTGGCACTGCCTGGGGGGATGTGAAAGTCCTAACCACTCCGCCACCATGTCACTCGCTCTGTGAGGGGGGCCCTGTGGATTCCCCGCTTACAGAGGAGGAAACTGAGGCACAGAGAGACTCCAAGTCAAACAGCTGATACGTGCAAGAGGCAGGATCTGAATCCCGGGCAGCCTTGGCCGTGCGTTGAATCTCCCTGTTGTCTCCTGGAGCTTTCATTCGCCGCCTGCTCAGCAAACAGTTTTAGAGCGCCTCCTGGGTGCCTGGCACTGTGTCCTGGGGGGCTGGGGGGGCAGAGCAGACACGGGCATGGCCCCCATGCCTAACGAGCAGGGTGGCAGTCTGTCCCATGAAGACCAGTGGAGCAGGAAAGAGCATACATGGGACGGAAGGGGGTGGGGAATGAACAGGGTGGCCGGGGGGCCCTCGCTGATGGACACATGGGAGCACACACCTGGAGGAGATGGGGAAGCGTGTTCGGGCAGTGGGAGCCACAGGTCAGAGTCCCTAGAGGTGCAGGGGCCCCTGGGGGGAGGGAGCAGGAGGGGCAGTCCTGACCGTGATGGGCCTCTGGCCACTTAACCCAGAGGGGTCTGGAGCGGGAGGGGACAGGAGATGACTTAGGTGTAGGCAGGATCCCGAGGGGGACAGGCCGAGGGGGAAGGGCAGATGCTGGTCCCCAGGTACCAGGTGTGGGAGACCCGGGTCGGGAGAGAGGTGGAGGTCAGATTCTGGGTGTGTGTCAAACGCAGAGGGACTGGGGCACACGTCGGATGTGGGGGGCTGAAGGTAGAGGAGGCTCAAGGGCAGCTCCGTGATTTTTGGAGCAGGAAAAACCAAAGTTTTTTTTACTGGGGCATAGGCAGGTAGTAGGTGAGGGGATCGCGTTGGCGTTTTTTGGTTTTGTTCTTGTAAACTGAGGTTAAATATACAGCACACAGCGTCGCCATCATTTCCAGGGCACCGGCATTAATTGCCTTCACAGCGTTGTCCAACCGTCACCGCTGTTGCCAATACTTTATTTTTTTAATTTATTTTTATTTTTTTAAATGTTTTTATTTATTTTTGAGAGACAGAGAGAGACAGCGTGAGCAGGGGAGGGTCAGAGAGAGAGGGAGACACAGAATCTGAAGCAGCTCCAGGCTCCGAGCTGTCAGCACAGAGCCCGACGCGGGGCTCGAACCCACGAACCGTGAGATCATGACCTGAGCCGAAGTCAGTCCCATTTCTTTGGACGGCTGAGTGATATTCCATTCTATAAACACCGCATTTCGTTTATCCATTCGTCTGTCAGTGGACCCTTTTGGCTGTTGTGAATGGTTCTGCAGTGAAACTTTGCATACAAGTACCTGTTTGAGTGTCTGTTTTCAGGGGTCTTTTTTGGACATACACCTAGAAGTGGAATGGCTGGATCCTATCTTTATTTTTACTTATTTTTAAGTTTATTTATTTATTTTGAGAGAGAGAGAGAGAGAGAGAGAGAGAGAGAGCAAGAGGAAGCGCACAAGAAGGAGAGAGGCAGAGAGAGAGGGAGAGAGAGAATCCCAAGCAGGCTCTGTGCTGTCAGCGCAGAGCCCGAGGCAGGGCTCGAACTCACGAACTGTGAGATCATGACCTGAACTGAAACCAAGAGTCGGACTCTTAACCACCTAACTGCCTTCCTCAGGGACTGTACCATTTGACATTCCCACCAGCAATGCACGGAGGAGTTCCAATTTCTCCACATCCTCACCAACACTTGGTATTTTGCGTTTCTTTCTTTTCATGGCAGCCATCCAATAGGTGTGAAATGGTATCTCATCGTGCTTCTGATTTGCATTGGCCTAATGACTAATGATGTTATGCATCTTTTCGTGTGTTTATTGGCTATTTGTATATATTCTTTATATATCCATCCCATTCCCTTACCTGTTTTTCAATGAGTTGTTTGTCTCTTGTTGTTGAATTGTAGGAGCTCTTTATATATTTTGGATGTTAAGCCCTTACCATATGTGATTTGCAAATATCTTCTCCCATCCTATAGGTTGTCTTCACTTTCTCGATAATGCTCTCTGATACACTTGTGCATACAGAGTTTCTCTTCTGTTCTATGATGTGACTAATTGAGGAAACTGTCTTGCACCACTGCAGTTTGATGTACAAGTCAATTCAACTTGAACGGATATAGATGATCTTCTTTCTCTGGGCCAGTTACAGTGCCAGGGGCTGGGTACCAGGGTAGCCGGTCCTTGTCCCCACAGAGTTTATAGCCCATTTAGGTTTACATTGTGATTACATTTGTGGAAGGCTTCTTGATGTTGGCTAAGCTGTGGGTAAGCTGTGTGTGCAGAGTATGGTCCATACTGGCAACCCCCCACCTCTGAGGTGCTGCTGGGGGTCGGGGGGAAAGAGGGGTTCAGCTCATACCAGATCAGACTCAGTCGGTGGATGGGTGGGTGTGTGAGTAGATGGATGGATGGGTGATGAATGGATGGGAGGCTGGGTGGGTGGGTGGATGATGGATGGATGATGGATGGATGGAAAGACAGATGGATGGATGGAAGGATGAGTGGATGTATGGATGGATGGATGGAAGGATGGATGGATGAGTGGATGGATGGATGAGTGGATGGATGGATGGGTGGGTGGATGATGGATGGGTAGATGGGTGGGTGGATGGATGGAAGGACAGATGGATGGAAGGATGGATGGATGGAAGGATGGATGGATGGATGGATGGAAGGATGGATGGATGAGTGGATGGATGTATGGATGGGTGGAATGATGGATGGATGGGTGGATGGATGGATGTGGAAGCAGATGGGTGGGTGGATGTGGGAGTGGATAGGTGGACGGATGGATGGATGGATGGGTGGATGGGTGGATAGATGGATGGATGGGTGGATGGAAGGATGGGTAGATGGGTAGGTGGACGGATGGAAGGACAGATGGATGGAAGGATGGATGGATGGATGGATGGAAGGATGGATGGAAGGATGGATGGATGGGTGGTTGGATGGATGGGTGGATGGATGGATGATGGATGGATGATGGATGGATGAGTGGATGGATGGATGGGTGGATGGATAAGTGGATGGATGGATGGATGGATGGAAGGACAGATGGATGGAAGGATGGATGGAAGGATGGATGGATGGATGGATGGGTAGATGGGTGGGTGGATGGATGGATGTGGAAGCAGATGGGTGGGTGGATGTGGGAGTGGATGGGTGGATGGATGGATGGATAGATGGGAGCTGACAGTTTTTGCCAACACGTCCCCTCCCAGGCACTACCATAAGCCCTTTACGCATGTCACGTTGTTTCATACTCACTACATTGGGAACAGTATGAGTCTCTTTTGAAAAATGAGGAAACTGAAGCACAGACAGAGCAAGTAATGTGTCCACCCTCCCATGGCTGAGAGTGCCCTGGAATCAGTCAGGTGGGTAACCACACCCGGCTCTGCGGAGTGGGGGGGACCCTGACCCTGACGGAGTGAGGGGCAGCTGGAGGAGGCCCAGAGGGCGGCAGCGCTCTGTGGGGGCCTTGCTGCCGCGGGAGCCCCTGCAGGAGCCGAGTGTGGCTCGAGAGATCTGTGGCTCTCCAGTCCCTGCCTTGCACCACTCAGCGGCTGTCCCCGCCCTCAGCCCTCGGCCTTGGGAGCGTTGTCGGGGTTCTCATGCTGCGGGATGAAGTATTAAAAGCTTTCCAACCCTCAGAAATCCATTTGACAAGGGCCACGTGGCTATTAGGTAGACAAATTACTAGTTTCATGCATTTAGCCCTCGGAGGGGCCTGCGTGTGCCGTGGAGGCTTTGCCTGGTAATTTGGCTTCCTCTCCTCTCCCCCCAGGGGGACGCTGGGCTCCCCTCTCTCTTGGCTGTCAGGCTGGGCTCTGGGGTCCCACACACGAGGCACCGGACGAACCTCCTCCACCCCCACGGGTCAGCAGAGAAAGCCTCCGTCTCTAGCTGCACCCCTGTTTGCCTTGGGCGTGGTGTGCAAACATTACCCTTGACACTCAAGATTCAATCCTTTCCCTTCGACGCTCAACCGGAATTATTTCTGCCCACATACGGCCTCTGGCGTGTAATGATTTTTCATGCTTTGACACGGAGCTTCTGTGCAAGCGTCTGAACGCGCCGTTTGTGGAGGAAACGGAGCCTTTGACAGGAGCTGCTGGTGAGGAGGCGTGATCGGCTTACCTTCTCTTGCACTGTTTCCTGGGCAGTGAGCTCCGGGGCCGGCACGGAGGGGCCGTGCGGGGCCGGCACGGAGGGGAGAGGCCCGGGCTGCGATCGGCAGCTCCGCCTGAGCCTGGTGTTGGCCTCGGACCCCAGCTCTGCCCTCCCGTCGGGCTCAGGTCGCTTCGCCAGTGCACCTTGCAGAGGTCACGAAGCCGGGCACGGTGACTTGCCCCACATCAGCCTTTTGCCTGGGCCTGTCCGTGCCAGTTCCTACGCGCGGCTCACACCTGCGCGCGGCTCTCCAAGTCCCGACAGCCCTCCCCCAGTCCACCGTGGCCTCCACGCACCACCCTGTCTGGCTTGTCCCTCTGGGCGGCCTCCCCCTCCTCGCCCCGCCCCACCTGCCCCCGGAGTCCCTGCTCCCTGCCCAGCCCCCGACCCACAGCCTCCCTGGCCTTCCTGCTCCATCCCTCCTCCCTGAGGTCCTGGCACGCGCAGCCTCTGGGACCAGAGCACCGTCTCCCACTTCGTGCTCTGTGTTGAGGAGGACTATGCAGGTGTTTTGTGGACGGTCCCTTAATTGGGATTTTTTTCTCAGGCTCAGACCGGGGCTGGGTGCTCGGGAGGCAGACCACAGGGAGAAGTGCCTGGCGTCACACGGGCCACACGGCCACGCTCGTGCCCCGTCTCCATGGCGCTGACCCTGCCCGCCTGGCTGGGAGCCGGAATGTGTGGCTTCTCCCCTGGACGCTCACAGGCCTCTCCTGTAACGCGGGCATCGGAAGCATTGGGGCTTCTTTTCGGGCCCGGAGGTTTCAGATCAGAGCCGTCGGCTAATGAAACCATCTGGGGCGGGTTTCCTGAATTGTTGTCCGTGGGCTCCTGTTTCGTGCTGTAACATCATTGTTTCACTCCACCAACACCCCCACAGTCCTCTGCAGCTGTAAATCACACAGGCTGTGACCACGAGGACAAGCACTTTAATTTTTATGTTTTTTATTTATTTTTGAGAGACAGAGACAGCGCGAGCAGGGGAGGGTCAGAGAGGGAGGAAGACACAGAATCTGAAGCAGCTCCAGGCTCCGAGCTGTCAGCACAGAGCCCGACGCGGGGGTCAAACCCAAGAACCGTGAGATCATGACCTGAGCCGAAGTCGGACGCTTAACGGACTGAACCACCCAGGTGCCCCTTTAAAGGCGCCACTTTAAAGCCTCGCTTGGCCAAACCCCCAGGACTGGTCAGAAGCAGAGCAATAAATGAAGACTTGACCTCAACCGATCGCCTCATTTACACGCAGACTCCCCAGCCTCCATGTCAGAGGGGAAAGCGTTAAGTAACCGTGTCACTGATTTTAGTGAGCAGTCATTGGAACGGGTGCTCTGATGGAGACCCCTGAATGAGAAAGCCAGGGCCAACCCCCTCACTATCCGGGTAACAGGAGGAAACTGTGGCTCAGAGAGGTTGTGCGGTATTCCTGAGGTCACACAGCAGTTTGTGGCAGAGAAGGGACCAGAGCTCATGGGTGCTGTGTCTAAGGATGGTGAGCCTTCAAAGTCCCTTTGGGAGGCTGCTGTGGAGACCAGCCTTTAGGACTGGTCCAGTGCAGGGGCGCCTGGGTGCCTCAGGCGGTTAAGCGTCCGACTTCAGCTCAGGTCAGGATCTCGCGGTTTGTGGGTTTGAAGCCCGAGTCGGGCTCTGCACTCTGGAGCCTGCTTTGGATTCCGTGTCTCTCTTTCTCTCTGCTCCTCCCCGACTCATGCTCGATCCCCGCCCCCCGAAAATAAAATAAAAACATGAAAAAAAAAAAAGATTGGTCCACACCACCCGTGTTTCCTGCCGCCTTGGAAGAGACACCTGTCTCTTGAGCTGAGCCCCCAGTGATGTTCTCAGCCGCGGTTTAGAGGGTAGCGAGGTGTGGAAAATGCACTCAGCGCCCTGAAGGCGGGGGTCCCCGGGGAGTGGGCTATGCCCGCAGCCGACAAGTGGGAGATGAGGTGTGAGCCCTGAAACAGGCACTGCGGGTTCACCACCCCCCAGGCTCCCCGGGACTCCGCTCCCTGGTGGCAGTGGGGGGGGGGAACCGCCTGCAGGATTTAAGTGTTTGCTCTTCTCACTGTTCTTTTCTTGGAGGGAGGGGCCCGTGGTGCAGTTGAATGCACCCGGGCTGGCTCACAGGTTACATTTAATTCACTTTATATTTTTAAAAAACACCATGCTTTTCCTCCTATCCCCCAAATAAGAGGTTACACTCAACTTATACAGGTGGATAAAATATAAGAAAATGGCATGAAGATGCGGGATATTCCTATCGTCCCCAGAAAGTGGCTGCGTGCCCGTCCCCCCCTCCCCCCACCGCCCACCTCGTCACCACGGGATAATTCCAACCGTCTTATCTTGAAAACAAACGGTGTGAGCTCTCCCAAGTCCAGCCTCTGGGGCCCAACGGACTGTGTTGCTCACGCCGGTGCCGGGTTTGTTGCCGAGTTTAGCCCATTGTGTGCACGGACCACCGTCTGTGTCGTTCCCCTCCTGGAAAGACTGCTTGTTTCCAGTTTGGGGCCGTCGTGAAGGAAACTGCAAGAAACAAAGCTTTTTGTGGACGTCTGTTTCCATGTCTCCGGCAAACGCCCACAGTCGGCTACTGGCTCCTAGGAGAGCAGCGCACGTCTGTTTAGGAAACTGTTGGCCGAAGTGTCCCCACACTTTCCATCTGCCCCCGACGGTGTCTGAGAATCATCACGGGGCTTTGATTGATCGGGCTTCTTTGCTGTGTGCCCCTCCTCCGCTGGGCACACGCCAGGGGCCAAGGATCATCCCCTCTGTCATGCAACCTGAATCCTTAGCGCCTAGCACAGGGCGCATAGTAGGTGTGATTTTTTTTCTGCTGCCGACTGGCCAGGGATCCATATGCCTCACTGAGCATCAGGCGGCTAGAGTCCCTGCCCCGCCGTGAAAGTGGAGATCGTGGTGCGCGGCGATCCCGTGCCTGCTCGGAGGCCGCCGAGGGGGTGTCTGGTAACGGGGGTAAGGGTTTCCTCAGGGGCGAGGGCAGGGAGCCCCATGTGCCCTCCACACAGCGTGGCCTGCACTGTTCCCTCTGGAAAGGTTCTGAGTCACCTGTCACCGGATGCTCGCCTCTGCCAAAATAAAGTCCCAGGAAGACTCTTACGGAGAAATCCCTGGGGGAATCTTCTAGGGGGGCAGGGGTGGAAATATGTAACTGTGATTCTGGGAACTGACTCGTCGGGGGGAGATATTCCAATGGGTTTTAGTCACACAAGGTGCATCTGTGGGGAAACTGTCACCCGGAGGTCTGCTTTCCACCCATGATTAGCTAGCAGTTTCATTCCTGTGTTTGGGTCTGAGGGGAAGGAAATGAAATGTGTCAGCTGCTTGTAGGAGAAGTTCATTGGTGTGTTCTCTCTCTCTCTCTCTCTCGAGGCCTGCTTCCCCGGACAAAAGTATTTTATTATTTTTTAAATGTTTATTTATTTATTTTTGAGAGAGGGAGAGAGAGAGAGCATGTGCTTGAGCTGGGGAGGAACAGAGGGTGGGGGGAGAGAGAATCCCAGGCAGGATCCGTGCCGTCAGCGCAGAATCCAACTCAGGGCTCGAACCTGCAAACCGCGAGATCATAACTTGAGCCAAAATCAAGGGTCGCTTGACCAACTGAGCCCCCCGCCAGCGCCCCTCAAAAGCATTTTAAAAGAAGGAGCCCAGTAAGCCTGTGAAAGGGCACGCATCCGTCAGCCACTGGGAAACAGAGCGAAACTGCGATTCAGGACCCACACCCCCCCACCCACGGGACTAAGTTGCAAAGCGCAGAAAATAAGGACGGGACACGTGACGTCTCCCATGCTGCTCCCGGGAGTGTGCCTCGGTCCTCCGGGGGATGGGCGGGTGGTATGCACCGCCGTTCGACCGACGTGCGCCTGGTGGCCCGGCAAGGCCGCTCTGCTGAATGCATCCACTTGCTCATCCAACGCCCCGAACCGTTCGCTCCCCAGACGCCCTCCGGCACGGGGATGGATGAACGGACATGGTATGTGGCCACCACGGGGCTCTGCACACCATGGGGGGCTGTCAGGGAAGAATCACAAAGACTGGGATGATCAAGGAAGGCCAAACACAAGAGGGTGTGCACTCTATGATCCTGTTCATGCCACAGACAAAAATGCGCTTCATGAATCTGTGGAGACAGGAATCCAGACGATGGTTTCCCTCTGGGGTAAGGAAGAGGGTGGGCCTGGCCGCAGGTGTATTCAGTTCGCAGAAACTTAAGGAATCGCTCACGTTTCCAAGCCACCTGAGCAGCCCTGCAAGAAAGCGTCCCTGCCGAGCCTGACACCCACCGTCCACGTCCACGGTCCACCGTGGAATTATGACATGGCTTCTTCCCACTCGGGGCCCCGAGCTCCCTGCTGAGCTTTGCGCATCTCTGCACAGGGGTGAGGGGCCGGTGCCAGGGCAGCTGGAACAGATGTCGGGCCTCTTCCGGGGGTCTTCTCCCTTGGTGATCCGTAGGATGACTGTGCTCAGAGACCTCCTGCTTTCCGGGTACAGCACTGGTCTAAGAAACCCAGGCTTGGTCCTGGCCATGCCACTCGCTGGCATATGTTTTAAGCAGAGTGCCCAGTAAACCAAGAAGTCTGTACCAGCTGGAGATGGGAGCTCGCGAAAGACAGTGACTTAATAACAAGTGTATTCGTTATCTTGTGCTGTGTAAATTACCCTCAAAACCTAGTCGCTTAAAAAAACCTCATTTGTCATCTCTCTTTCCTCCTGTGGGTTGGAAATTCAGGAATGGCTTAGCTGGGTGATCCTGAGTTGGGGTCTCTTGTGAGTTTGTGGCCGAGGTGTCAGTGGGGGCTGCCTCATCCGACGGCTCGCCCGGGACGGGAGGACCCACCACCAAAATGGCGGACTCACGTGGCTACCGGGGTGGGGGTGTGAGGCCCCAGTTCTTTGCCACGTGAACCTCTCCAGAACGTGGACTGGTTTCCCCCGGAGTGGGTGGTCTGGACGAAAGCGAGGAAGACCCAGAGGAGCCTTTCACGACCTAGCTTCACGAGCCACACACTGTCCTGTCCACCTGTTCTGTTGGTCAGAAGCAAGGACGGAGTTCAGTCCACACGAGGGGAGGAGGACATGAGCTCCTTTCTGCGTGGCGGTATCTCAAGGAATTTGTGGACATGCTCGAAATCTACCACGGCACACTTCAGGGACAGCCGCCTCTGGGGGCTTCATTCGTCATAGATTCCATGATCAACTGCGGAGTGGAGCCCGCTGTCTCTGGCTCCCTCCCCCGTCAGAAAGTGGCCTCGGCTGGCCTGTGCCTCTGGGGTGTGGCCACCATGCCGGCACTCAGGACCTTCTCCTCCGACCACTGCACGCCCAGACCCCAGGCCCATGGGCGCATGCAGAGACCACACCTGTCCTCTCCACTCACTGACTGAGGTATCGTGTTTTGAGGCAGCCAGACATTTCTAAATGAGCCTTATGTTCTGTAAGGTCTCAGGTAGCTGGCTCTGGCAGAGCACCCAGTCACCCTTGTGGGGCTTTGGCGACTCAGCAGGATGGTGGAGGGGTTGGCTGCAGTCACGGATGTGGGCTCAGTCCGTGATTGCCGGGGCGGCACCGAAGAAATCGGCTCCTGTTAAACTGGGCCAACGAGAGAAGCCTTTGTAGAGTTAGCTAGTGCTGCACAGTGAACTCCCCAGAACTTGGTGGCTTCAAACCACAGCCACATGGTATTGCTCATGGGGCTGGGGGTCAGGGGGCCGATCTGGGCCAGGCTTAGCTTGGCTCACGCATCTGCGGCCAGCTGGCGGCTTGGGGGTGGGGGTTGGCTAGGGGAGGGTGGCCATGCTTGCTGGTAGCAAACAGGCCATGGGCTGGGGCAATGGCATAAGGTGCCTCTTGCCCTCCAGCAGGCTGACCCAGGCTTGTTCCCAGACCCACAGAGCGTCCGTGATAAAGCCCACATAGCCTCACAAGGCCTGTTGCTTTGCCACGTTCTGTTGACCAAACCGAGTCACAGGTCAGACCAGATTAAGGCACGGGCATGCCCTCCACCCGCCATGGGAAGCAGAGCCACCGGGCAGGGGAGGTACAGGCAGGGGTGAGCGAGTCATGGCTGTTCTGCCATCCACAACACGTACGATCAACTTGACTTAATACTAAAGTACGCATCTGATGGCGTTCGACATCTCTGCCCACTCAAGCATCTTTTAAAAAATCCAAAAAGGACACCTTTGTAATAGGATTACAGATATCCGTTTTGAGCCAAGAGCCAACATCAGCTGAAGAGCGACCCATTAAAAGGGAGCCCCCTAAAGCTGGGGACAAGTCAAGGGTGCCACGATCAGCTCACCAACATGCGAATGGGAAAACTGGGTAAGACCAAAACAGGTAATTTACCCCCAAAAAGGCTAAACAGCTAGAAAAGGCAGGTTGACTACTAATCAGAGAAATGCAGACCACAGCATCCATCGAATCGGCCATGGTGATCAACGTTTTGATGGTGGAGCCTGCGGAGGATAAGCTCTTGACTCTGACACGTCCCAGCCACCTGCACCTCAGGGCAACTTGGCAGCGTGTGATCATTCATTCCCCACAGATTTATTGTGGACCTCCTGTGTGCAGGGGGCTCTTGTGTGAAAAGCTCTCCCATCTGTAGCCCTCCCCAGGCTTTGAGGAACTCGCTCAAAGACTCACTGAAAGGGCTGTGGGCAGCTAGCCTCTCTCAACTCTCTCTCCAGAGTTTACACAAGGCAGGGGCTGAGTAAGTAGTTGGTGGGTGGATGGTTGGATGTTTGGATGGATAGATGAGCAAGTGGATGGATAGATGGTTCGATGCTTGGATGAGTGGATGGTTGGAGGAATGGATGGATGGATGGATGGATGGATGGATGGATAGTTGGATGGACATATGTTTGGATGGATGGACAGATGAATCGATGGATAGATGGATGGTTGGAGGAATGGATGGATGGATGGATGGTGGATAGACATATGGATGGATGGACAGATGGATGGATGGATGGATGGATGTTTGGATGGAGGAATGGATTGATGAAAGAATGGATGGATGGACAGATGGACATACAGTTGGATGGACAGACATATGAATGGATGGGTGGATGGATGGATGGATGGATGTTCAGATGGAGGAATGGATGGATAGACAGACATACGTTTGGATGGATGGACATATGGATGGATGGGGGATGGATGGATGTTTGATGGATGGATGGATGGATGAATGGATGCATGGAGGAATGGATGGATGGATAAATGGATGGATGGGTAGACGGATGGACATATGTTTGGATGGATGGACAGATGAATGGATGGATGGATGGATGGATGGACATGTTTGGGTGGATAGACATATGGATGGATGGACGGATGGATGGATGGATGGACTGATGGATGTTTGGATGGAGGAATGGATTGATGAAAGAATGGATGGATGGATGGACAGATGGACATATATTTGGATGGACAGACATATGAATGGATGGATGGGTGGACGGATGGATGGATGTTTGGATGGAGGAATGGATGGATGGACAGACAGACATGTTTGGATGGATGGACATATGGATTGATGGGGGCTGGCTGGCTGGCTGGCTGGATAGATGGTGGATGGATCATGGATGACGGGTGGCAGGTGATGAAGTGAATGGAACAGGTGTGCACACTTGATCCAGTCCCTCTAACTCCAGAAATGACCCTAAGGAGCTGACTGAGCAGGAGGTGGCAGCGAACGGCTCACACGGAACAGTGAAGACCTGGAAACAAGGCAGTGCTCACCGTGGGTGCTCCCAAGGAATAGTTTTCCCTCCTAACACCTCCCCCCTCCCCTCGAGCTCCTCAGCACCCCCCCAGGGCCCCTCGAAGCCCCCAGGCCCTCCAGTGGGCGTGACCATCACCCCCACCCCACTAGGCTCCATCTCTGTGACGGAGGGTGCGCTCCTGCCTTGTTGACCGGATGTTGGTTGAGCGCCTGGGCTCGGTGTGAGGCCGGAGGTGGTAAATGAGACAGACGTGGTGTGGAACACGGTCAAGCGGAAAGAGAGAAACAAACATTCCACAACGCTCTCGCTATGGGTAGTTATAACGGCTGAGAGTCATTGTGCGGGACTGTCCCCCAGACGCTTGTGCATGTCCTCGCTTGTCACTGAACCTTCCTCAGGAGGGCGCTGCCACTTCCCCAGGTACAAATGAGGGAACGGCGAAGGTCGCACAGTGGGGACGGGGGGCGTGTCACAGTCACGCAGCAGGACCGTGTACTTGAAGCACTCCGGCCGGCTCTCGGGTGGATGCAGCAAGAGTGAGGCATGTCGGGACGTCGTGCGGCTCCCCTGCTTCCGGAGGCTGCCGACCCCGGCCTCTCTGTGGCTCTGTCTTTAAAATGTGTCACCCAGCAATACGGTCACCCTTCTTGTGAGTGCCCTGGTTTCTTTCAATCTCAGCAGTCATTCAGCGCTGCTGGGAGAGCGTTAGCCCGCTGGTCCCCAGGGAGGCTGACTTGGCCCAGCACGTCTGCAAACAGCCCTTGACTTTGGAATCGGAATCAGCGACAGAAAAGTTCACACCCTGAGAACCTCATGATTGTTGCCCCTGGTCACCGAACATCTCTCTGGTCCTCGGAACTTTCTGATGAGTCGATTACCTTGTTTACCCGTCATGGCATCCCTGAAAGGTAGATCCTCATTCTGCAAAGGGACTGCAGCTCAGAGAGGTTAAGTAACTTGGCAAAGGTCACACAGCTTGTTCTAATATGTCAGAGCGTGAAGCTTTTTTTTTTTTTTTTTTTTTTTTTTACCAGTTTCAGAGTCAGGGAGGAGGTGACATGTTGCTTAAAATGTTAATGAAAAAAAAAATGCCCGTTGGCACAGTGTCGTGGATTATTCTAAGAACGTCTGTGAGAAATTCCTACGGTTTGAAATCTCCACTTCTCTACGGAGTCAGCCAAACATGGCCTCATTGTTGATCTTCAAATGCATATTTTTAGTGTGAGGTGGGTTGTGTTTATTTTTTTGATGAATAGCAAAAATGAGGTTTCTATAAATAAAACCATGGCTTGCTCCCCCTCTCATTTTGTGCACGATTCACAAGTGCGCTGACCAATCAAACGCCAAAGAACTCGCAATGGAAAGTCCCTGTGAGTGAGAGGAGGGACAGTCATGTCTTGAAGGAGCCTGTCGGCCCGGAGCGCCTGGAGAAAGCCCTACCTGCATCCGTCCGTCCCGAGAGCCTCTTGATCGCTTTTGATGATACTTACGTGAAGCGGCTGCTAATTAAGGGCGGTTTTTCCCTTGACGGCAACACTCCATTTTCTGAATTGGAAAGAGTCGTAGACCGAGTGACAGCCCCGTTTTCGTCGTTCAGTCTGTAAAACGGTCTGAGCCAAGAAAGCACCGCGGGGCCCCCGAGATCTGCGCTGCTCCCGGTTCGTGGCCTCTAGCCCCGAACGCGTCCCCTGGAAACCCTGGCCGTGGAAGACCCCGCGCAGAGTCCCGACTCACGTCAGTGGGGACATTCGCAGTAGCACCGAATGACCCTGCCGCCGCTCGACAAACCAAGGATGACGTTTGTGGGAAGAGAACCCTTTGGGGATGAGTTAGCTCAGGATTTGCGGTGCTTTCGTGGAGACGAGCCGTGGTCCCTAACCACGCGCACCTGTCCCGGGCTCTACCTGCCGTTAACTTCCCACCTCTGCCAACCTTGCTCTCCCTCCCCCCCCCCCGCATGGTCACCTTCATCCCTGCGGCTCCTTCCTGCCCACCTGTATCTCCCCCTGAATGAAGCAAACCACATCCGGCCCCGGCTCCGTGAAGCGAAATCGCCAAGTCCGGGGATGGCCCGGGGCTGGGCACTGCCCGAGTCCACCTTGCATCCTGGAAGCTGTTCCAGCGTGTGAATGGCTCCCCTGCCCACCTCGGCTCAGCGTCGCTCCGTCCCAGCCCCCACGCACCCACCCCTTCCCACAAATTCCCACCCTTCCAAGAGCCTTCGGCTCCTTTCTATTGTGGTGAAAAACCTATAACATAGAATCTGCCATCTTGACCATTGTTCAGTGCACGGTAGCAGCAACTGTGTGGGTACCACTGTGCATCACATTTCTAGAACTTTTCATCTTGCAGAATGGAAACTCTGCCCCCGGTGAACAGCAGCACCCTCTCTGCCTCTCCCCGCAGCCCCGGCTGCCACTGTTCTATTTTTTGCCGACTTTGATACCTCCTGTAAGTGGAATCACACAGTACCTGTCCTTTCCTGTCTGGCTCGTTTCACTGAGCATCATGTCCTCATGTTGTAGCAGGTGTCAGAACTTCCTTTCCGAGACTGAATAATATTCCATTGTGTGGATGGACCACCTCTTCTTTATCCATACTGGGGTTCTTCTCACCTCTTGGTTACCGTGAATGAGCACAGGGGTGCAAATATGTCTTTGGGATCCTGCTTCCTTCCAGTTCTTCTGGGGATGTACCCACAAGTGGGGTTGCTGGATCGTAGGCTAATTCTATTTTTAAATTTTCAAGGAGCTGCTAGACTGTGTTCCCCAGCGGCCGCCAACCATGTGCAAAGTCCCAGTTTGTCCACATCCTCGCCGACACCTGCTGTCGTCCAGGGTTTTGACGGGAACCATCCTAGTGGGTGTGAGGTGGTATGTGGTTGTGCTCTGATAGGGTATGTGAAGTGATACACACACTTGTTGGCCATTTGCACATCCTGTTTGGAGAAATATCCAAGCAGGTCCTCTGTCTAATTTTTAATCAGATTTTTTTTTAGTGTGTGCTGTTGATTTGTAGGAGTTCTTTATATAACCTGGATACTAATCCCTTGTCAGATATTCGGGCTGCCCATACTTTCTCCCATTGTGTAGGCTGCCTTTCACCCCATCAATGTTTCTTTTGCTGCATAGGTTTTATATTTTTATATGGTTCCCCCGTGTTTATTGTTGCTTATTGTTTATTATCTTGTAGCTTGTGCTTTTGGTGTTAGATCCTAGAAATCACTGCAAATTCTATGTCATGAAGTTTGCTCCTGCGTTTTCTTCCAGGGGTTCTATAGTTTCAAGTCTTACATTTAGGTCTTTGATCCATTTTGAGTTAGTATTTGTACATGGCGCAAAGCAAGGGCCCGAGTTCACTCTGTCATATCGGGATGTCCGGTTTTCCCCACTCGTTGGTGGCAAACATGTCACTTCCCCACTAACTGACCTCGGCTCTGCCGTCAAAGGTCATTTGACTGCCTGTGCGAGGGTCATTTCTGGGCTCTCTGTTCTGCCTCTTAGGCCCCGTGTCTGTCTTTATGACATCACCACACTGTTTGCGAGCTGTTAGCTCTTTTTAAAAGTGTAGTATTTGTCTTTGTGCCTGAAGACATACCTGTCCTGAAACTGCTTCCACATTCTCTCCATCCCTGAACAAAGTAAGTGCCCTTTAGATTTGGTGGTGGGTGGTGGACACAGAGACCTTACAGAGGGAGACAGTGCCTGTCCTCAGTGCTGTCCTAAGTGCTGTCTGAGTCACTGCTCGTGGTGCAGCCTGTCCCAGCCACCCCTGTTGGGGAGCAGAGACACTGCCTCCAGGAAGCCCACACGGATGTAGCACTGAGCAGCCCATGTCCCGCATATGTCAGTGGGGGGTCGGCAAAGACCTAAGGGATGATCGTGGGTCAGCCAGCATCTGCAGTGAGACCAAGTCACATTCCTCAGAAGATTAGCCGTGGGCCCAGGCGCCCAGACTGTCTCCCTGGGGCCGGATGCCATGGGCGGGCCCCACACGTGCCCCCACACGTCTGGAAATGATGAAACAGCCTTGGCAGGTTTTATCAGTTCCTTCTCGTAACACCCAGCAGAATTCATGCCAATCGGGGACCGGGGGACAGAGGTCTCAGAGCATGAGTCGTGACAAGGCAGGAGCCTGCCGGCCAGGGAGGGTCTGGCTGTGCTGGAGCCCTGGGGCAGGGAGGCCGTCAGACGGTCCCTGGGCAGCCCTAGATGTGGTAATGACACCGAATAGCTTTGTCAGGACAGGGTCGCATCTCTGCCAGAAGCAACCCCAGGGAGCCTGAGGACACGGGTGACACCTAGGGAAGTGGCGGAATCCGCGGGCGTGGGGCGAGGCGGAGAGCAGCGCAGGCTCCGTGAATCCCAGCCTGTCTTCTTGGGATTTTCCCTGGTCGGAGGAGGGCCCTGCTCCCCACAAGCCATCTGGAAGCCCCGGGGCTGGTGGCCGCAGCCCGCTCTGCCCGAGGGTTGCAGCCTTGCGTCTTCCTCAAAATGACAGTCATTCGGGAGCGCCACACACCTGTTTGTGCCTTAAAGGGAAATGCGTCCCTTTGCTGGGGCTGCAGAAACAGGTACCACACACGGGGCTCACACCGCACACGGTCACCGTCCTCCATCCGGGAGCCGGAGCCCAAGGGCCAGGCAGGGGCAGGGCCGGGGCCCCCCGAGGCCTCTCTCCTTGTGTGTGGACGGCTGTCCTCCCCCTGTGTCCTCACGGGACCATCCTTCTGTGCGTGTCTGTGTCCTGATCCCCTCTTCTTGCGAGGACCCCGGTCACACGGGATCAGGGTCCCCCCCCCCGGCGACCCCATTTTAAGCAGTTCACTTCTGCAAAGATCTTATCTCTAAACATCTATGCTCCGAGGTGCTGGGGGTCCGGACTCCGAGATAAGAATCTGGGGGACACTGCTCAGCCGTGCAGCCGAGGCTCCCCCAGTGGCTCGCCCACTAACCCAGCACCCTCACGCCCACTTCCCGGGACCACCGCTTTTTTTCGTTTTGTTTTTAAAATTTTTAAATATTTATTTTTGAGAGTGAGAGAGACAGAGCGCAAGCAGGGGAGGGCCAGAGAAAGAGGGAGACACAGACTCCGAAGCAGCTCCAGGCTCCGAGCTGTCAGCCCAGAGCCTGACGCGGGGCTCGAACTCACAAACGGTGAGATCATGACCTGAGCTGAAGGTGGACGCTTAACTGGCTGAGCCGCCTGGGCGCCCCTGCCGGGACTGCACACAGGTTCAAGAAGCCCGCAGAGCTCACTGCACACAGCACGTCCTCAGACGCCACGAGTCCCCTGCCCCTCTCCCTGGGTGTCCGCCTGCTTGATTGTTCTCTGCCTTTATAATCCAGTGGGACGAGAGGCCGTGGGTGGCAGGGCAGTCTGTCCCGCTCGCTGCCACACTCCCAGGCGTCTGCACGCACTAGGAGCTTCTCTGGGAGTGTGGATTGAACTTACAAGAAAGGTGCCAGGGGCCACGGGGCGGCAGAAGGAGAGTCTGATGTAATATGTTAGGGGAGCTCTCAGGAAGGCCTCCTGGAGGAAGTGACCCTTCTGCTGACAGCTCACAGGATACGTAAGAGTTAGTTGGGCAGAAAGATACAGGAAGGGCATTTGAAGCACAGGGAATAGCGTGTACAGAGGCCTGGAGGGGAGAGCCCAGATGCAGGAGGTGAAAGATACAGGGTCTGTCTGGAGCAGAGCAGGGGACGGGGGACGGGGACAGCTGGGTGGAAAACGACCTCCGGGAGTTACACATGGGTCGGAACATTCAGTGGCTTGTACGCTCCTTGCGGTGTTTGGGACCCACCCCCACTTCTGCCCGTCTGACCTTGCAGCTTTCAGAGGGGCGCCGTGGATGTGCCAGCCGTGCGCCCAGCGTCCAGGAGCAGAGCCTCCTCCCGTCCCCCCTCTGGTGCCGGGGAAATGTCCTTCATGCGTTTGCAAAGAATTCTTTTCTTTCACCTTTCCGTGTAGCTGGAAGGCCTCGAATAGGCCGTCTGAGGCAATACATCAGAGCTAGCAATATTTTTTAGGTGTTTCCAAACTTTGGCACTTTAAAAACATAAATATTTAAAGAAGTCCACCATTTGCCTCATCGATGAAAGCCTCAAAGATGTATTCTGAGATCATTTCCTAAAAATCAGCAGACCACAGGGTGCTGACTCACCCCTGCAGTGTCCACACACCTTGGAGTCTCAGCAGATGTCTGTGATAACACAGTTGTAAGCAGATTTGTTGCTGTTGGGAGATGCTTTTCCTGGGGGCTGATATTTTTACTGGAGATTGACATCCATGTGTTCATAAATGTATCCATTTATCCACTCATCCATCATCCATCCATTCATCCATCCACCCACCCACCCATCCACCCATTTATCCACCCACCCATCCATCCATCCATCCACTCATCCACCCATCTGCCTATCCACCCATCCATCCACCCATCCACCCATCCACCCATCCACCCATTCATCCATCCATCCATCCATCCATCCATTCATCCATTCATCCACCCATCCACCCATTTATCCATCCATCCATCCATCCATCCATTCATCCATTCATCCACCCATTTATCCATCCATTCATCTCTCCATCCATCCACCCATCCACCCATCCACCCATCTGCCTATCCACCCATTTATCCATCTATCCATCCAGCCAGCCAGCCAACCATCCATTCATCCATCCATCTATCCATCCACCCATTTATCCATCCATCCATCCATCCATCCATCCACCCATCCACCCATTTATCCACCCGTCCATCCATCCATCCACCCATCTGCCTATCCACCCATTTATCCATCCAGCCAGCCAGCCAGCCATCCATCCATCCATCCATCTACCCATCCACCCATTTATCCATCCATCCATCCATCCGCCCATCCACCCATCCACCCATTTATCCATCCGTCCATCCACCCATCCACCCATCTGCCTGTCCACCCATTTATCCATCCATCCATCCATCCATCCTTCTATCCATCCATCCATCCACCTATCATCCATCCATCCATCCGTCCACCCATCCATCCATCCACCCACCCCAACCATCCATCTTTTCATCCACAAGGAACACTGTGGTCCCCACTGGAAAACAAGACAACCCTTTGCCCTCAGGGAGTTCACAGTCTAGTGGAGAAGACAGACGATAGGCAGCAATAATCCACTGATTTCCACGTGTGATGGGTGCAGTGAAGGAAAAGGCAGGTACTTTGATGAGAGACTACAGCAGAGCAATCTGACCCAGCTTGGGATCAGGAAAACCTTTGCAAGGAAAAAACATGGCTAACCTAGAACTTGAAGGACAGGTGGCAGTTAGCCAGGGAAAATGGTGAGAAAGTGTTTTAGGAAGACGGACCGATAAGTGCAAAGGCCCTGAGGCAGGAAGGTGTTCGGCGTGTTCGAGCAGCTGAAACAAAGTCAGATTAGCGGTGGCCATGTGATCCGAGGCCAGCAAGGCCCACGGGAGCTCCGTCGTTCTGGGTCTTCAAAACCACGCGTGAATTTGATCTTAAGAGCAGACGGGGAGTCAGGGACAAATTGCACACAGAGGAGGGCTATAACCAGGTTTGCCTTTGTAAGTCAGGTCTGAATCAAATATGCCACACGCAGAGAAAGGTGCACACATGCGGGCCAGCTTGGGCCGTCGTGACAAAGCACCTCAGACCAGGGAGTTCAAACAACACACATTGATTGTCCTCACGTCCTGGCGGCTGGAGTCGGGGATCTCGGTCCACGGGGCTCGGTGTCTGGTGAGGCCTCTCTTCCTGGCTTGCAGAGGGCCGCCTTCCTGCGACGTCCTCACGCGTGCGCGAGGGGGAGCTCTGGCGTCTCTCCCCCTTCTGACGAGCACCCCAGCCCTTGGGACCATGTCTCCACCCTTTTCGCCTCAGTTGGCCTTAATCTCTTCCTGAAAGACTCTGATCTCCAGGTCCAGCCACCTTGGGGGGGAGGGGTCTTCGCTCAAAGAAGAGCCATGTGAGCCCTCAGCCCTCAGCGTGACCCCTTGCAGCCACCTCCACCCCCACACCGAGCCTCCGGCTCCGCGGGGACGTCTGCCTCTTCTCGGACCGCGTACCAACGGAGTCACACAGCGCAGGCCCTCTCGCGTGTGGCTTCTTCACGTCACACGTGCGTGCCCCTGTTGCTCTGCGCCACGGAGTCCATTTGTGTCATTCCCGCGTGGGTCATCCGTCCGCCCGCCCGGCCGCTGGGGGCGTGCACTGCGGGGCCATCAGGGCCGTGCTCTCTGGCTGTTCCCGTGCGCGTCTTTCGGTGACCGCGTGCAAACATTCTGGCAGGTGCACACCCAGGGGAGGGGACACAGGTGGCGCTCTAGGGGTCACGCCCTTGCCGTTTCCAACATCGCTGCCTCAAGCGAGGCTGTGGCCAGCGCGGAGCCAGAATTCCTGGTGCTCTACCTCCTCTCCGCCTAGTTCCTTTACAAAAATTTTCTTAATGTTTATTTATTTTTGAGAGAGAGAGAGGAGGGAGGGGCAGAGAGAGAGGGAGACACAGAATCAGAAGCAGCTCCAGGCTCTGAGCCGACAGCACAGAGCCCGACGCGGGGCGCGAACCCACGAGCCGTGAGATCATGACCTGAGCCGAAGTCGGATGCTTAACGGACTGAGCCCTCCAGGCGCCCCTTCAGTGGCCTTTTAAAACATCGCTTTGGCTACCGTGTGGGCAACAGGCAGCCAGGGTGGGGAGGCCAGAGTCGGGGCCGATCTGGGAGTCCAGAGGAGGGGGGCTGGTGGCCGAGGGGACCCGGGCGTCGTGGGCCGACGCAGGTCTGCAAGCCCCGTGCTCAGGGCTCCATGAATGGTCCCGACACCCCTTTCACGGAGAAGGTGTGCGCCACTGTGTCTCTTGCACATTTTCTCTGTCCGCTCCTGGAGCCCTTGGTGAGCTGTTCGGACCATCTTGGGAAAAGTCTTAAAATCCTCAAGCCCACGAGAAAAGCAGTTTAAATGCCAGTGAGTGCATTTCTTGGACATTTTTTCCAGTCCTGTTTGGCCCAACTGCTAGATACGGGGCAGTTAGGGAAGACTTACACTGTGCAGGGCGTTTTGGGGGGACCCGGGGGACTAAAATGTGCCCCTCGCCCCCAGGACGGGGCCCCTCACAAGGTCAGAAGCATTTCCGTGTGTGCTCGCTCACTGCCCCCGAGGGAGAAGACTGTTCTCGGTGCTTCCAAGAATGAACGGGCATCCTCTTCCCTGCCCCTTCTGCTGAGCCCGCTGGGACTCCGGCTCCGGGCGGCGCCTGGCCGTAGTCCCCACCCTGCTCCCCGGGCCGCCGTCACCCCGGCTCTGCTGACCTGCGTCGGCGCTCGCCGTCTCTGCCACGGGCTCGGGAGAGATTCGAGCACTGGTGCTGCCATTCCTGAGGACCAGGACACAGAAGGGCCTGGAAGAGGGAACAAGGCAGGGGCCACACGACCCCACAGAGCTCAGGAGATGTGCCCACAGCCGCACGGCCGTGAGGACCCTTCCAACGACAGGCTGTCCTCTGCCCCTTCCCGTGGGGTGGCAGGAGGGTGACGGGATGTCACCCGGAGCTGTCTGCTGCGGTGATAATGATGTACGGAGGGGCCATCGCTCTTTCACGGCTTCCCGATCTGCATCGGAGCAAAAATGAGATGGGGCTCAGGGGCGTGCTCTGGGAGCCGGGGTTGCGTGTCTGTGCCTTTGCCCCTGGATTTGGAGGCAAGGAGAGGAGGAGGCGAGCTGAGCCCCGTCCCGCCTCTGCCCTGCTTGAGTCACTTGATTTTTCTCATGAAGGGTGGAGGCAGGCCCAGGGTCCCGGGATGGGAGATGGCAGGAGAGAGAGGAAACTAGGACACCCATAGGGCCCTGCCCTGCCTCCTCCGTGCCCGCGGACTCCCGGGAGAGCAGAGGCGCCTCTAGACTGCAGCCTCATTTGTCTTCCTGCACGATTTTCTGCCCGGGCTGCCGGGCCTGCGGAGAACCCGGGGGGTCAAGGCCCGGCCCGGGCTGGCTGTGACCCGGACACCGCGGGCGATGGAGAGATGGAAGGAGGCAGCCTCTGGTGTGTCCCCTCAGCCATCAGGCCGGTTCCTGGCCTCCCCCCTCCCCACCCGCGGCCACCCTCCAACCCCTGCCCCGCGTCCGGCTTTATTGCCGCTTCTCGCACTGCGCATCTCACTTCCCGCCTTTCTCCCCCACGGGGATGCAGGCCACCGCGGGCGAGCATGTTTGTCTGTGTTGTTCACGGCCCGTTTCCCTAGAAAGATGCCAGAGCGAGCCGACATGTCCGTGGTGCACCTGACACCGGCTGGGGCGGGAGGGGCTCGCCAGCCGCAGGCCCCTGTTCTCTCGGCAGTGGCCTCCTGTGCCCCAGCAGCGCACCTGCACGGTGAGTCACAACAGCGAACTCTTGGGGGCGAAGGGGAGTCTTCGAAAGCCCTGAGTCTGCTTCCCGGAGGCTTCTCTGCGCAGAAGCGCGTGGCTGCGTCCCGCGGCTCCGGGGGCTTCGCTTCCTCGTGAGACACCAGCTGCAGAACGCACGCCGCGGCCCGGGCCGGCGCACGATGGGGGGCGGGTCCGTTCCAGAGCAAGCGTGCGGCGTTCTGGCTGCAAATCGGGAAGAATTTCAGGGCGGCAGCAGCAGAGAATTAAACCAGGCGGGGTCCTCCCGAGCGGGCCCTGCGTGGCTGCTCGGGACGCCGCCTCGCCCGGCCGTGCACTCGGCCCCTTGGGTGGCCCAGGGCTGGCGGCCCCCTGTGTCACGTTGTCCGAGCGCTTCCTGCCTGTGCGCCGGCTGCTCTTGCTGCTTCGACGCTGCTCACCGACACGTCAGGTCCCCTCCTCCAGGGACACGCGTGGAGGGCGCCGCCCGGCTCCGCGGGGGCGCCGGTGCAGGCGATGTGGGTCCCTTATGAGCAGGAGCACTTTTTGCCTCTTCTCGACTGCACCCCGTTTTCGTCCCGCTGGCTGGCACGGTGCCCGGCAGTGTCTGGGGCAGCCGCTGCCCTTGGGCCCTGTGTGACGACAGCAAACTGACCCCCTGACAGCATGGACTGGACGTCGGTAGGTCAGGAAGAGCTGAGGGCAGGTCACCTGCCCACCCGAGCGAAACGGAAGAGGACACCGCGGGCTCACGCTGAAGCCCGCCGCCTGCGGTCGTACCGCCAAGAGATGCTAACACATGCTAACTATGCGTTTGTTCGGGGTCTGCTACGTGCCGGGGGGCGGAGGCCGACGGGGAGATGCAGCCATAACTAGGGCTGGGAGGGTCTTTCCTCCCAGCAGGGTGGACGCAGCTGGAGCCCACGGAATTTCAGGTCAGGGTTGTCGTGTGAGGCGCTGCAAAGTCCAGGGCATTGTCCCGAGTGTGCAGCAGGGAGGCCCGTCCTCGCCTGGGAGCTGGGAGGGCTTCCTGCAGGAGGTGTGCCATTCATACATTTATGGATTCATCCAACGAATACTGAGAACCTGTTTGGAGACAGACCTATGCAGGCTCATGCAGTGGAGATCAAGCAGCGATCGAAACAGTGTGCCGGGTCGGCGCCGGGAGGTCAGGGGGCAAAGAGAAGAGGCACACACGTGCATGGAGAGTGAGGCGTGCTGCCAAGGACAGTAGAGCAGGGAAACCGTTACCTAAAAGAGGCAGAACTCCAGCGGGTACAGAGGGGAAGGGCTCGTTCTTCCCTCACTGCTCCCCCAAACCTCTTCTGGTGTGCTGGAGCCGGCTCACACTGGTTCACACCCGCTCACACCTGCCCCCACCCGATCAACCTACTCACACCACTCACACCTGTTCACACCTGCCTCCGTCAGTTCACACCCGCTCACACCCGCTCACACCTGCTTACAAGACCCAAAGGCATGTATCTCTCTCCAACTCTGCATTCAGCGGCATCCCCACGCTGGTACCTTGAAATCGGCCGTGGCGGGAGCATTTACACCACAGCGAACAGCAAACACTGCACATCCGGTCTGATCCATTGTGTCCAAGAGGCAGTTCACCCACCCAGCCCTGCTGGTGCCTCCTGGCCCCCGGGCAGCTCTAGGGCCGGCCCCGTGACTTTCCGGCCACTGTCGTAATAAAAGCTTTCCCAGCCACGTTTAGTCACAGAGACTGGTCTCCTGAGGGTAGCCGAAATGTCCCGTCCCCTGTGAGCCTCGCTTGAAAGCATCGCTTCCCTCCCGCCGGCCCAGCCCACCTCTCGCCCTCTCCCTGACCCACTCTGAGGCCCCAGGACCCCCCAGGCCTGGGGTGAGTCGGGCAGACAGCGTCACCCCACTGGGCTGGGATCCCCAGGCCAGCGCGCCTGCTTGAAGCTGACCCTTCTGAGGATGATTTTGTGGGTTTTTTAGACCCTGTTGTGATGAAAACATCCTACTCCCTCCCCGAGCTCGGAGGCTGATGATAACACAGATCCCTTCACTCCGGGTGGGGTCCCTCCCGAACTCCCACTCCCTGTCCATGGGAACCTGACACCGTGTCCCCTCTGCGCCCGTGTTCCCACTGCTAGTGGACACCAGTCCCCACTCGGCAAAGCCAATTTCAAAACGCAAGTTGGTCTCTGGTCCACCGTCGCCCCAAGCCCCCTGAGACTCCTCGAGTCTCCCCTGGCCTCGGGCGAGGGGAGGCATCCCCCACTCAGACCACTTTCTCTCAAGAAACGCTCTCTCTTTGTTCAATGTAACTTCATCCCTGTTACAGCCTTGAGGACGGTGTCTGGGTCAGGGTCACCAAACCGGTGCTGGTCACCCTCTCGGCAAGTGACATCCAAGCATGAGTCCTTAGCCTAGATCAGAACTAGCCAGCGAAACAAATGATTCTCCACGCAGTAAACGAAACCAAGAGCTGTATTCATTAGAACCAACAGGCCAGCTCATTAATACTCTTGCGATAATTTTTGCTAGTGGTAATAACTACTTACGACTTATTAAGAGCAGCTCCTTTGAGCCAGGCATCGTGCTGAGCGCATCCCTCTCAAATGTGTCATGCGAGAGGACCAGGACACTACCTGTGGGCATGAGTATTTATTTTTCAGAGAAGTAACAGGGTTCAAACTCTGACTTCCTGATTCTCAAGTCAGTGCTAATCCTCAACAGCGTCGCCGTAGAATCATGTAGAAAAGAAAGCTTTGAGCTGTGCAAAGATCAAGAAAGACAATCTTGGGGTACCTGGGGCGCCCAGTCGGTTAAGTATCCGACTCTTGACTTCAGCTCAGGTCATGATCTCATGGTTCGTGGGTTCGAGCCCCGTGTCAGGCTCTGTGCACTGACAGCGTGGAGCCTGCTTGGGATTCTCTCTCTCCCTCTCTCTCTGCCCCCCTCCCACCCGCCCCTGCTCTCTCTCTCTGTCTCTCAAAATAAACTTCAGAAAAAAATTTTAAGAAAAAGAAAGACAATGGAACTTTCAAAAGTGTCGAATGCTCTTGTCCGGCTCGGGGCCGGGGCTCTGGGTTTCACTGGACATTTCGAGTGTCTGACTGTCCGGCAGGCCCGACCGTGGCAAGGCCCCGAGGTCCTCGCAGGGCGCTGTTGTGACCTATATTTTATTCCCCCCCCCATTTCTTTTTTAAGCTCTGTATAAATTTCAGTTTTTAGAATAAGAAGAGTTATTATTTTTTTTAGCTCTATCCGAAGAGATTAAACAGAGGCAGAATGGAAAATAAAGTATATTTTAAAATAAACCAACAGCTTGGTTCACATTCTGCCCTCCGGAACCTCTGTCCATTTAAAGCAGCCTCGTTATTTTTAATGCGTCCGCTTCCTCGGCCCCGTCCTCGGTTTTCCCATGTTATTCGGCTGAGAAACCCCGGCGGTGAGAGTCATCACACGTGGGCCAGCCGCTGGGGGAGGCCTCTTGCCCGGGGGGGGGGGGGCCAGGGATGCCGAGCAAGAGCCCGTGAATCCGTGACCCTGGGCCCCACGGAGCATCCAGCCCCGGCCGCCCGCCACGGCCCGCCGCGGTGACCTGGAAAGTCAGGGGCGTGTGAACTGAATCTCGAAGGGCACTCGGAGTATTTAAAACCGAGCTGCCATCACGTGACAGCTTGTGGCCCCAAAGACAGAAAGACAAAAACAGGGAGACGGAACCGAGAACAGGTGTGCTGCTCTGCGTTCTCAACCCAACTGAGAGATCGCTGCTTCTCCCCAGAAAACAACCACCCCCTGCTCCCCCTCCCCCTCCCCCTCCTCCTCCCCCTCTCTCCGCTTCCTGGCCCTTTGACATTTCCCTTTGCGGCAGAACTCCCAGAGAAAAACAAGGTTTTCTGAGACTGGCGGGTGCGTGGCCTGGGGAGGGGCCGGGGAGACACCAGCTTGGCCTCTGGGACCCATTCAGACCGGCTCACCGGCTCCCTCGGCCTCTCTAACGAACAGACTATTCTTCAGTTAAAAAAAAAAGGGGGGGCGCCTGGGTGGCTCAGTCAGTTAAGCGGCAGACTTGGGCTTAGGTCACGATACCGCGGTTCATGAGTTCGAGCCCCGCATGAGGCTCTGTGCTGACAGAGCCTGACAGCTCGGAGCCTGGAGCTGCTTCGGATTCTGTGTCTCCCTCTCTCTCTCTGCCCCTCCCCTGCTCACTCTCTCTCTCTCTCTCTCTCTCTCTCAAAAGTAAATGAAAACATTTTTAAAACTTAAAAAAAACATAACAAAAAGAAGAGCTCATGAGGGTAGGGACTTGGTCTGGCCTCCTGGCTGTTTCTCCAGGAGCCATACAGAGCCTGGTACACAGTAGGTGCTCAGTAAACATCAGTGAGTGCACGAGCGGCAGGAACTCCAGTTCCTCTCCCCCGTGCCGGGACCCGCTCACACTCGGGGGTGCAGCAGGCAGAGTGATGGCCTCCCAAAGCGTCCTCATGCCAAGGATGTAAGATGTGAGGCTCTTACGTCACATGAGAGGGAGAAACTAAGGCTGCAGGTGGAATGTAGGCTGCTCGGCCCCTGACCTCGAGATTATTCTGGGTGAGGCAGGTGGCTTCATGGGGCCCTTGGACGTGGAAGAGGGAGACAGGGTCACGGTGATGTGCTGCTGGCTGTGGCCATGGAGTGGGGGCCCCAAGCCGGGGGAGGGGGGGAAGCTGTTCCAAGGCCCTGTGGTTCTGCGTCTTTCGGGGCAGATTTCCTGCCTGGGAGTCCAGCAGCCCCAGCCCCCGGGAGCTGACCAGCTTGGGGGGCCCGGGTTAAACCGAGTGGAGTCCATGTCTTCACGCCACGTCTTCTTGGATTCTGCCATGCACGAGGGATGCCCAGAGGAAGGGGCGGGGCACAGCCTTCCCGAAACTTCGGGTCGGGGGAGGGATCGCTTTGTCTTCCTCCAGGCGTGGGACGGGACCCGGCACTGAGATGGCCCAGTCACCGCCAGCGTCAAGGCTTAGGGAGGTTGGCTTTTGTTCCGCTCTGATTTCGGAGTCACAGACTCGCGCCCAGACTGCAAGACGACCCATCTGAGAAGATGTGTTTATTTTAAGAAATGCCAAATATTTAAACCATCACTAAATGGCTTAAAATAATAAAGACTCTGTTAATGAACTCATGTAGCACTTTCCTTCCCAGAATCAGCAGAGAAGTGTGTGTGTATCGCAGGCCATCTGGCAGCATGTGAGAGGAAGACATGGAGGAAGGCTGGCTCGCGGTGAAAAATTGTGCTTTAAATTTGGGAAAGTTGACCAGACTGACTCGGGATGAGAATGCAGGTGGTTCAGCATCGCCCCTCCCTTCTATTCAGGAGCATTTGGGTTATAAGCGACAGAAAACCCAGTCCAGGATCAGTCATAGCTGGATCCAGGGGCCCAAAGTCTCCAGAGTTCCATCTTTCCCCGTCTCGTGGCTCTATTGTGGTTTGAGCCGGGCCCACCCTCATGAGAGTTCTTTCTTGATTCTTGGTGGCCAGATGACAGGTATATCTCCTAGTCTCGCCCTATGCAGACCCAGGGGACGGAGAGCACTTGTCCCCTGGGCCCCCCGAGCAAGCGTTCCAACGTTAGCTCTGATGGTCCTGACATGGGTCCGTGACCATCTCTAAGCGAGTCACCATGGCCTAGGGAACACAACGCTGTGATCGACCAGAAGCAGACCCCGTGGCCACTTGCAGAGCCAAGAGGGGAACTCACTGCTTCTGGACCGTGTGGGCTAAGCCGGGGAGCGGGTAGGCCCTCAGGGTAAACCGGAGCGCCAAAAACACAGGCCAGGAAGGGAAGCTGGGCAGAGGACCACGCTGTGGGCTAGGCCCCCCACAGAGAAGAGCTGCTCTTCAAGGGGCTCCTCAGACGTGGTGGAAAAACTGTAACGGCCAAGGTTTCGCGCACCTGGCCAGTTTGCCCCTGTGCTGAAAACACCATTTGCTTTAATTCCTGGAACAACGCTGGGAGGTCACAGCTGACGGCCCTCTTCCCAGTTCATAGAGGAGGAAACTGAGGCTCAGAAACCTCGGCTCTAACCCGGTAGCCCCAGTTCCTAGCCACCACCAGTGCCAGCTCCTCGTGGGAGGTGCGTCTGTCCAGGAGGGCGCCCGGACAGGCCGGGCTCATGGAGCTGCTTCCCCTGGAGAGGAGGGTCGAATCTGAGCACCGTCTCTCGATGCACCTGTGGAGGGACTCGCCTGGCCCTCCTGCCAACTGTGAGCTCTCGAGGCAGAGGCCACAAGGGGCCAGCAGTGACCTGCACAGGCACTCGGAAGTCAGCAGGCAGGGGACGGACAGCGGCGAAGACTCAGCGCTGAAACGCTGGGCTCCCTGACAGTGGAAGAGCATCTGATGGTCTCAGTGGAGGGAAAAGACAGGCAGCTGCAATAAACGTTTCTCCAAGGCTGCTCCGGGAACCGCACGGGCCGGAGCGGTGCTTCAGAGCCCGCCTTGGCCTCAGCCTGACGTTCCATGCCCAGATCTTCTCCTCATCAAGTGA
>CM053575.1:3083583-3116333 GCA_028646485.1 Cryptoprocta ferox | reverse complement strand
GATGATGGTGATGGTGATGGTGATAGTGATGATGATGATGGTGATGATGATGATGATGATGGTGATGATGATGATGGTGATGATGATGATGATGATGGTGATGGTGATGATGATGATGATGGTGATGGTGATGATGATGATGATGGTGATGATGATGATGATGATGATGGTGATGATGATGGTGATGATGGTGATGATGATGGTGATGATGGTGATAATGGTGATGATGATGATGATGATGATGGTGATGATGATGGTGATGGTGATGATGATGATGGTGATGAGATGGTGATGGTGATGATGGTGATGATGGTGATGAAGATGGTGATGATGGTGATGATGATGGTGATGATGGTGATGAGATGGTGATGGTGATGATGATGGTGATGGTGGTGATGATGGTGAGGATGATGATGATGATGATGGTGAGGATGATGATGATGATGATGGTGATGGTGAAGGTAGGACACCCTAACATCTCTAAGTGTGATAGCAACACCTCTAATTGCACCCGCCATCAGACACTGTCTGTGTGCTTTTCCTGCTTTGTTTTCTCCAGAGCACTTATAAGTTCCAGATAAATCATATACTGAGTGGTTTACTGTCTGTCTCCACCGCTAACTCGTATGCCATGGGGAGGTGGGGACTGTTTCCTCAGCCTCCAGGACAGGGCCGTGTACACAGTAGGATCACAGCCAGAGAGGAGCCAGCCACTGCCACCATAGCTGTGCCGGGAGCAACCACAAAGACAGAGCCGGGCAGGATACACCTGCGGGGTTGAGCCACTCCCAGGGATGCTTTGGGTGCAGGTGGATTTCTCCTTCGGGGAAGATGTGGCTTCATGTTCAGCGTGAGTTCAAAGGGGCTAACCTCCCGCTTTGGCGGGACATTTTGTGGCGCCGTTGACAGCACGGAGGGAGAACCCTTATTTCCGTTGTCCTGGCATTCGTGTTGTCTCACGGCATCTGTGCTTGAACCTCCATGTTTTCCATTTGTGTTTAAGATAATTCAAGTTAAATTAACCCGTGGGGTTTAAAAAAGATGGTAGAAAGTATTTTTGTTTTCTTAAAAAATAGATTATTTCATTATAAGTTAGGTACCTCCATTTCCCCCAGAAGAAACGCATCTGATCAAACAGCAGACCGGTAGGTTTTAAAACCTGTTGGGTGTGAAAATGAAGCGTCCTTAAAGGCAGGTCTGTCACATTTAAGCCTTAATAACGTTTGAAAACTAACAGGCCGTTGCCTGCAGTTTGAGTGTTTATCTCACAGGTGCCTGTCGGGTCCATTCTTCTTTCCAGACTTGATGCTTCTCTTTTCTCATTTCCAAAACACGGAGCTAAGATTGCGGGCAGGTGTGTGTGCATGGTGCATGCGTGTGTGGCAGGTGTCCACGCCCCGGGACGGCTGGAGCCCATCAGGGACCCCACGGCTTCGCCTTAGTTTGGGTTCTTCCAAAATTTTGCAAGATACAACAGGATCCAGAATTTCATCAAAGTCCAAAAATCCTTCATCTGTGCAGTGATGTTTAAAGAAAAGGTGGTGGGGAGACATTTCACTTCGTTCCCCCGCCGGAGGAACGAAGGCCGAGGGCCCAGGGCCTTCCTGTCCGGGTAGGGCTCTGAGTTTTGCAAAAGGGGGGCTGGCGCTGGACCTTTCCGGCAGCCCCTGTGGGCACCGTATCGTGGGGCTCGAGGCACGGAAGGCGGTGGAGCCAGACTCTGGCGGATGGGTGACCAAGAGGAGCACCTCCGGGTGTTTGTGTCCCCCTCCTCCAGACTCAAAGGGTAGTGCTCCCCCCACTGCCTGCAGACCACTGGCTCCTGAAGATGAGTCAGCACCATGAGCTGGGCCCAGCTGAGGGTGGGGAGGGGGACCACCCCGCGGCCCACAAGTGCAAAGTGTGAGTCGCAGCCCTCCACAGCCCCTTCCATGGCTCGTGGTACCCAACACCCTAGGTCAGGGCTTCGTGGAGCCAAGAACCGACTAGAGCTGCTGGCGGGGAGGGGCCTCCGCTGCGGACGGCCTCTACCATCTCACCCAGCACGCGCTACCAAGTGTGTCCGTGATCCAGGGCTCCGCTGCTCAGGATCAAAGCTGTGAAGACCACAGACAACGGCGCAGGCCTCTGAGACTATCCCCTGGTGCTCCTGCTGAGACCGCGTGGTGGCCTCCCGTGGCCACCAGAGCACATGACCACAAAAGGCATCAGAAATCAATTCTGTCACAGTTCTGGAGGCCAGAGTCCAAAATCGAGGTGTCTGCAGGGCCGTGCTCCCTCGGGACTGTGGGGGGCAGAGAGGCCCCTCCTAGCCAGGGGGCCCAGGCAGCTTCTTGGGCCTTGGGTGCCCGCGGCGTCCAGAGGCTGGACGGGGAGGCAGGCGTGCACAGAACACAAGGTCAGCTTGGGCCCCACCGTGCCAGGGGGGAGAGTCAACTTGCCTTCCCTCCTGATCAATGCAGTGTACGAAACCGGCATAAATTATTCATCATAAAAGAACAAGGGAGGAATCGTGCGGTGGTTTCCCCCCACCCCGTCTGGCATTCATTTTGCCGTCTCAGACACAAGCGGGGGGCTCTGCCACGGGGGGGGGGTGCTGCTGCGACACTACGGACGCGCCCGGACAGAGGTACAGACGTGCCTGGACAGAGGTTGCACGTCCGAAGGGGAAGAAACGAGACGATGGGCAGGGGTGGAGATACTCTCTGAACTGTACACAGAACAAGTTAGAGTTTTGGCAGAAGCGGTTGTTTAAAATATTGGGGCTTTTGGGGCACCCGGGGGGCTCAGTCGGTTAAGCGTCCAACTTTGGCTCAGGTCATGATCTCACAGTTCGTGGGTTCGAGCCCCGCGTCGGGCTCTGTGCTGACAGCTTGGAGCCTGGAGCTGCTTCCGAGTCTGTGTCTCCCTCTCTCTGCCCCTCTCCTGCTCTCTCTCTCTCTCTCTCTCAAAAAAAAAAAAAAAATTAAAATATAAAAAATAAATAAAATCCACATTCACACATAGCAGGGGTCGGTATGCAGACACGTGTTTCTGAACCGCCATTCAATGCACTACACCTGCCAGGGTACACGAGGCACAGTCCACGACTCTGCTTTGCAGGGGTGAATGTGGGAGGGGCTGGGGTGAACGTGGGAAGGGCTGGGGTGCACGTGGGAGGGGCGGGGGTGCACAAGGGAGGGACCCTTGCCTGCTTCCACACCAGCGCTGACATTTGCACGCACTTAGTCTGTGGCACGTTTTCTCTCCCGGAAGCCCGGAGCCGCGTCTCAGGCAGGCTCGTGTCCCAGCATCTACGGCAGCGAGTGGTGATTTGCTGGCATTAAATGAACATCTGTTCAGTGTGTAAGTGAAAGAGCAAGTGAGTGACTTGTGAGTCTCCTTCCCTCGGTCGCCCGTCTTCTGGAGCCCTGCCCCCGCTCCCTGAGAAGTGGCCGCAGCTTCACGGGTGAGGATGGTGCTCCGTGTCCTGCCCTGACTTTCAGCGTCGGCATCTGGGCCAGTGTGGCCCCTGCCCGTGGAGACGTGCGCCACCGGGCAGGGCAGGCCAGGAGAGGCGCCTCTGGGACACTCGGGCAGAGCCGTGGGGCAGGTCTGGGGAAGGAGGCATGTGGAGCAGGAGAAGAATTTGGGTTTGGGGGTAATGGACACCCTGGGGTGGTTGGGACAATGGGTGAGACATGTGCACACAGAGGGGGTGGGGGGCTGGCCCTGCAAACCCCCAATTCGGACAGCAGACAGGACAGAAGGAGCCATGCCCGTCTGACCGGGTGGCCCAGTGGAAAGAGCTTGTCTTCCCAGGTCACGCATGAGCGTGGGCGAAACCAGCCTCCGCCGCGTGTTAGCTGTGGGACCTTGGAAAGTCACCCAGCCTCTCTGAGCCTCGGTGGTGACTTCTGAAAAGGCTTTGAAGAAACGTGAAGCAGACACACAAACGCACATCATCATCAGACTCCTGAGCACAAGTGGTAAAGAGAACTTCTTAAACGCAGCCAGAGACGAGGGCCTGTGTAGGGCAAGAGGACAGAGGTCAGAGTTAGTAGGCTTGTCCCCAGACACCTGCTTTCAGGAAACAGCGGGGCGACATCTTTAACGTAGTGGAAGAAGTTGCCAACCTACGGTTTACACCCAGCCACGATGTATTTCAACACGAAGGTGAAGTACGTCGTGCCCAGAGAGTTTTTACCAGCAAGGCTGTTCCATGAGCAAGTTCCTCAAGCGAAAGGAAGATGAAAACAGATGCAGTTCGGAAGCACACGCAGGGATGGAGAGGACCGTGATTAACAAGTAATTTCCAGGGGCGCCGGGGGCTCCGTCGGTTGAGCGTCCGACTTCGGCTCAGGTCTTGATCTCGCGGTTCATGAGTTCGAGCCCCGCGTTGGGCTCTGTGCTGACAGCTCGGAGCCTGGAGCTGCTTTGGATTCTGTGTCTCCCTCTCTCTCTGTCCCTCCCCTGCTCTCACTCTGTCTCTCAAAAATAAATAAACATTAAAAAAATAAAAACAAATAACCAGTATGTGGATGAATATTAAAGCATTTTCTTATTTTTTAACCTCTCCTTATAAGATCCATGATTATTATAGAAAAAAAATAATAGTCATGTTTTACTGGGTTTATGATATACACAGAGGTAAGGTGTGGGATAGAGGAGCATAGGGGCCGGGAGCGATGTGCGGAAGTATGTGGCTACGAGGTGCTGAAACTATATGTGAGGCAGTAAAATAGGATTTGAAGGGAGACTATTTCGTTCGAGAGAGAGAGAGCATGTGCATGAGCGGGGAAGGGCAGAAGTAGAGAGAGAGAGTCCCAAGCAGGCTCCATGCTCAGGGCGGGGCCCGACACGGGGCTCGATCTCACAACCATAAGGTCCAGATCCAGCTTCTGGATCTGGCTGGAAAACCGTGTCCTGTAGGAAGAAAGCGAATCTGAAGAATGAGGCGATTGTAGAGCAAAAGCTTCAACAGTGCTTTCCCCGACCCTTAAATTTCATGGTGGGGACACGGAAGGCCACCGGTGAACATTCCAGGTCAGGCTCCCAGCGCAGCCGTTCAAGCACTAACCAATGGATGCAGCCTCTTTTTTTTTTTTTTAATTATTTAATGTTTATTCTTTTTTTTTTTTTTTGAGAGAGAGAGAGAGAGAGAGACAGAGCACAAGCAGGGGAGGGGCAGAGAGGGGGAGACACAGAATCCGAAGCAGCTCCAGGCTCCGAGCTGTCAGCACAGGGCCCGACGCGGGGCTTGAACCTGTGAACTGTGAGATCACGACCTGAGCCCAAGTCGGACGCTCAACCGACTGAGCCCCCCAGGCGCCTCTCATGAGTGGGATTTTTAGGGGAAGGTCTGTGCTTTCCGCGTCCCTCTCCGCACACCCACTGATGCACTAAGCTCTCCCCACGAGGGGCAGAGCCGGACCCCGCTGGCTTCAGACTGGATAGAGGGCTCCCTCGGGTGTGTTACAGAGATCTAGAGGTACAGGGGTGCACGGTGGCAAGGCCTTTGGGGAGAGGGGGGTGCTCCTTCCCTGGCCACCCCGTCTTTTCTTGCTCTGCACGTTGTGACGTTGACTTTGATGGCCGTTCGGAAACCAGGTTCAGAAGTGGGACGGGAGTTCCGTCCCCAGATCCCGGAGATCCTGTCTTTGAGTGAGATTGCCCCCGACGCCAGGTTGGAAAGGTGTGACGGATAACCGGGAAAACATGAAAATGAGGTGGGAGTCGCGGCACCACAGACAGCGGGAGGGCAGTCCACACCCGCCTCCCCAGACGCCGAGAAGACAGCAGAGGAGGGAAGCTGGCCCAGGAAAGGCTGTGGATGTGGCAAGAGTGGGTCAGCTATCAACACAGCATGGCTTTTCCCTGGTATTCCCAGCTTTCCCGGGAGCGTGGCAAACTGAGATAAATGGGGCCACCTGGGTCCTGTGAGCGATGACCGATCCCCAGTCCCAGGGGAGGAGAGGGCCAAAATGAGGCTGAAGGGCCTGAGTATGCGGGGTGGTGCAGACGTGTTCAAGTGGCCTGTGTTTGGCTGGCCAGAGATGAGGCCACTAGAATAATGATGTCATGGGATGCTCTTGATGGGATTCTGGAAGAGAAAACGGACATTAAGTGAAAACTAAGAAAATCTGAATAAAGTGTGCACTCTGTTTAGTAATAATGTAACGGGGCGCCTGGGGGGCTCGGTCGTTTCGGCGTCCGACTTCGGCTCAGGTCATGATCTCACGGTCTGTGGGTTCGAGCCCCGCGTCGGGCTCTGTGCTGACGGTGGGGAGCCTGCTTGGGATCCTCTGTGCCCGTCTCTCTCTCTGCCCCTCCCCAGCTCGCACTCTC
The DNA here is from genome assembly GCA_028646485.1 of Cryptoprocta ferox. NCBI lineage: Eukaryota > Metazoa > Chordata > Mammalia > Carnivora > Eupleridae > Cryptoprocta > Cryptoprocta ferox. The sequence continues at coordinate 3,110,006 of CM053575.1, read as the reverse complement.
TCTCTCTCTCTCAAAAATAAATAAACATTGAAGATAATAATAATAACAACGTATCAAAATGGGTTCATTGATTATAACAAGTGTAGCCCCGAATGTAAGATGTTAGTAAGAGGGGCATTAGGTGCCGGGTGTCTGTAAACTCCGTACTATCTCCCCCATTTTCCTGTAAATCTGAAACTATGCTAGAAACAACAACAAATGTAAATATATGGAAATATATGGAAAATATGGAAATATATGGAAAACCAAGAATAACGGCCACAGTACTGAGGACCTACCAAAGACGCAGGAATCCTTGAGTGGTCAGAGAGAGAGAGAGAAAGCCAGCGTGGGGGAGGCCACGATTTCACAGCGTGTTACGCAAGCAGAAAAAGAGTCGAAAAGAACTCCTTCTCTGCAGTTGGGGCAGAGAAAATGGACCAAAGAAGGACTTTCTACTAAGAATAACTTCTGTTTACTTTTTGGGCCTCTGACGACTTTCTTCTCAGCTGAAAACAAAGAGAGAAGACAAAATATTCTCTGTACACTTGTTCGAATTCTAATGACCTTTCCTTGTAATTCGCCATCCCCGCCACACGCTGGGAGATAATTTTGATGATTGCGTGGAAAACCGTCATCCTAAACAAGAGCCCCAGAAAATTATCTCGGCCAGGAAGGCGTGAGGGACTGGGCACCATCAGAGGGGCACCCTAGGTGTGCAGACTCAGAATGGCTATGCCTTTTCACCTGACTGGAGGCCAAACGAAAGAAAGGGAGCCGGGCATTTCCCCCGGAGCCGCTAGGATTTTACAAGCCGTGCGTTTACAGGCAGTTTCTGGCTGGAATGACACTTGTGGAAATAAATTGTCTCTCTGTGGAATGAATGTTTGAAAGAATAACCGAAGCCAGTGTCCAGAAACTCTAGCTCGCTGGATTCAACTGAGGACCTCCGTGGCAGAACTTACACTGAATCTAGGTATCCAAATTAAAAATAAAATAACTTTTCCAAATATTTTGGTGAAAATAGAAACTTTCCGTTTTATGAGCTATTATTTTTGTCTCCCATCTGTGCTCGAAGTAAAACAAAATATTAACGCTTGATTCCATTTTATTTCAACAGTTTAACTTTGCCCCTGAACTTTTAGATAAACATTTACCCAGTGGATGAACGGGTGGATTTGAATTTTTGAAACATAGTAAACCTTTTCCTATTTGATCATCTATCTCGTTTCTATAAACTGTATCAATTTATTAGATGTTTTAGCTTCTTTTAAGGTTGAATAAAGTTTAAGGTTCACGCGGAATGTTTTCTTAAGATATTTGTTTATATTCTTTTCTCCTCCGTCTTCCAAAATGGTTTCGAAGTCTCCTCTGCTTGTGGATAATCAAGTTTGTGAGGTGAGGCAATGAGTGGGGTGTGGTTTATTGATTAGATGTGAGATTGAAGCTCAGGAAATCCAAGACTTGAAATAAACTTTGTCCTGGGTTCTCGCTCCCTCCCCCTCCGCTCCGCCCTTCCCGCCGCCCCCCACCCCCACCCCAGGTGGGGGCCGAGGGTCACGCAGTTACCTCTCCAACCACTAGGTGCTGTGTGTCACCTTGCTAGACCTGTCCAAAGTGGCACTTGGCTTCCGCGCATGAGGAAATGATAGACCTGGGGCCTCGCTGCCACCAGAAAGTGGACCGACGGGATTCTGGAAGCCAGTGGAAACAGGTTCTACTGGAGTGTGTAGGGCTCTGCCTTGTTTCTTCGTGTTTTTATGGGTGTCCTGGGTGAACACCTGGCCATGTGCTTCCCCGACAAACAGGATGTTTTCTTCCTGGACCACGACTGCTCTTTGCTGCGATTGCCGCCTCGGACGGCTTCTGAGCTATTTCCGGTGGCTTAGGCTGGGAGCCGGCTGCAACGCGTAGGGGCGGAAGTCCGAGGTGCGAAAGGTGCCAAAGCCCAGCTCAGAAAGCCATGACCCGTGTGGGATGAGATCAAGGGCCTCAGCCTCCCCTGCCTGCGCCTTCCCTCCGCTCCCCCCACCTCACCGCGGAAGCAGCAGGTGTCCTGAGGGCCTCTCGGCTTGGGACTCTGGCTTGGCGGCTTCGAGCTCTGACGTGGCTCCCTACGGCCCGGTGAACTTGGCCAAGTCACTTGGCCTGTCTCTGCCTCCGTCACCTCATTAGGAGCTAATAGCCCCTGCCTAAAGGGTTTCTCGAAGATGACCAGGAGAGTGGGTATCACATGCAACACCTGTCACCTGGCCGGTGTCGCGTACACGGCAGTTTGTTCATTCAGTCCGGAGGTGGTGCTTTGAGCACCTACTATGTTCTGGGCTGGGGATGGACTTTTAAAACCTTTGTGTTGGATTTACCTCACTAGACAAGAGCCAGAATGTAGTGACAGAGAGAACCCGTCCGGGAAGTGAATGGGTGGACGGATGGACGAGTGAATGAATGAAGGAATGAATGAAGGAATGAACGGTGCGCCCACCCTCACCCTCTGTAAACTCCTGCGCGTCTGTGCTCCAAGCAGCACCTACGGCCCCTGGGCCCTCTGAGGGGAGATCGCGCCATCCCTGCAGAGGACGGACTGCGTTCTGGGAAAGTCACTTGAATGCCACCCAGAGATTTTCCCCCCGGACCCGGTCCCTTAACGTGGAAGCCAGCACCCCTCGGGGGGTGAAGCCGCGGAGGGACACGGCCAGCCTGATGCTCGAGTCCGTGGCTGCTGTCATCACACACTGGAGGCTATTGGCATCGGGGCCTTGGCTCCTGCTCGCCCCTCACGCAGAACCCCCTTCCTCCGGGCCCTCGTCGGCCCCGAGCCCAGCCCCCCGGCTCCTTCTGGAGCCTTCTCTGACTCCCCCAACCCCGGTGCTTCTGCCCTTTCTCCGTGGACCTTGGCCCCTGCCCCCCACCCGCAGGTGCCTGGGTGCCCGGGGCATCGCTGCCCGGTCGCTGCAGGCCCGGCCATCCCTCCCGGGAATCTGCTCGGAGTGAGACGAGCAGGTGTGGACCTGCACCTTCCCCGGCCCCGGGACACTGGGAACAGTGCGCCCGAAGGTGCCTCACGGAAGGTTAGTACTCAGCATACTTATGCCTGAGGTTCGCGGCTCCCCTGAGGGCTGGCCAACTTAGGAAAGGCAGAAGGGACATAGTATTTGTGACTGGGAGACCTGGGTTCGAATCCGCCCGTGCCACTCACCGCTGTGTGACCCCCGGCAAGTTCATTCACCTTTCTGATCTCTCTCTCCTCATCTGTAAAATGAGGGTGCCAGCAGGGCTAAGGGGCAGGAGAAGGGGGGTTGTCTGGAAGTGCTTAGGAGGACGGCCCAGCACCACATGGCTCCCCTGCACCCCGCTCTGCTGAGGGGACCTGCGTTGTTTCCAGCTGGGGTGGTGATTAGAAAAGAGACGGTCCCCAGGTGACTTGCACACGCCCTCGCACGGGGCCCCCACCTTGGAGACACGCTCGTGTGCCCCTTTGGTCCTTACCGCTGGCTTTCCAAAGTGGTCGTCCCGGCAGGACTTGCACGGGCAGGGGTGAGCCTCCCGTCCCCCCACGCCGCTGCCGCCGTCCCTCACGGGTGGGGTGTGAGGATTGGGTGGTTTGTCCTGATTTGCTTTGCCCTCCACGTTCTGGTGAGTACATAGCGGGGTCTCTCCTGGGTTTAACTAGCCTTTCTCTGCCGAGTGATGGTGGCGGTCGCCGCGCCATATGTACACAGGGCCACTGGGAGTGACTCTTTTAAGGAAATACTTTTATTTATTTTTATTAAACCTTTATTTATTTTTGTGAGAGAGAGAGTGAGTGAGCGAGGGAGAGAGGAGCAGAGAGAGAGGGAGACACAGAATCGGAAGCAGGCTCCAGGCTCTGAGCTGTCAGCACAGAGCCCGACGCGGCGCTCGAACCCACAAACCGTGAGATCATGACCTGAGCTGAAGTTGGACGCTTAACCGACTGAGCCACCAGGCGCCCCTAAGGAAATGCTTTTAAATCACGTTGTCTTCCTTGTCCGTCAGGGTGCTTTGTGAATTTCAGGTGCAAGTCCTTCGAGTGACACACGCATCACGAGGGCCTCCTCCCTCTCCGTGATTCTCTGTGTCGCCTGCTCAGTGGGGTCTTTTCATGAACGTGGGGTCTTTTCATGAACGTGGGGTCCTAATTCTAACAGAGCCCAACGTGTCCATCCTTTTGCTTCCGGTGACTGTTTTCTGGGCCTTTTTTAAGAAATGTTAGTCTCCCCTGAGGTCATGAAGTTAGTCTTTCACGGTACCTTCTAGAAACAAGAAGCTTTCTTCTTTTAGTTCCCGCATCTGGAGTTGGCTTCGTACGTGGTATGGGGGGGGGATCGCAGCTCACCTCCCTTCTTGCGGTGGCCCAGACCCTTCGTCGACCTCACACCACGGCCTGGGAAGATGGTCCTTCCCCAGCGGCGACTGCCGTCCGTCAAATAACCATGTATTTGTGGGTCCATCCCTGGACTCCCCTTTGCTCCCTGTGTATCGGAAACAGGTGTTCGGTTTTACCGAAGGTGTTTCCAGCCCCTACGGAGACGATCCCTCGGTTTATCGTTAATTTTTAAATGTTACACCAGCCTCACATCCCTGCAATACATTTCATTCGGTCGTAATACATTAGCTTTGTTAGCGGAAGTTGTGTGCGTTGTGTTTTGGGGGGATATTGTCCCTTCCCGTAATGTCTTTTTTTTTTTTTCAAGTTAAAATAAATTGGGAAGAAATCGCTTTTTATTCCTGGGAGTGCTTGTGGAAGATGGGCGTGACCTCTTCCTGAAATGTTTGGAACACTTCACCAGGGGCGCCCCTATGGATCTAGAATTGTCTTTGTGATGACGATTATAATCACACATCAAATTTATTTTATAGATAAGAGAGTTGTTTGGAGTCTCTCTTCTTTTTTTTTTTAAGTTTATTTGTTTTGAAGGGGGAGGGGCAGAGAGAGAGAGAGAGAGAAAGAGAGAGAGAGAGAGAGAGAGGGAATACCAAGCAGCAGCACGGAGCCCAACATGGGGCTCGAACTCATGAACCATGAGATCATGACCTGAGCTGAAATCAGGAGTCGGATGCTTAACCGACTGAGCCCCCCAGGTGCCCCATGGATCCCCTTTTCTTAGGAAAAACTTGGGAAGTTGGATTCTCCAAGAAAACTGTTCCTTTTATCTAAATTTGTCTACTTATATTTGCATAACGTTATTCACAACATACTCATGTCATCTTTCTAACGTCTGTGGGAGCAGGAGTGATGTCACCTCCTCATTCCTGCTGGTGACGACTTGTGTCTTCTCTCTCCCAAGGTGGACCCTGCTCACGATGCTCCCCAGCCCTTCTTCCTGTTCGTCCCTCCCCAGGGGTAAGATCTGTGGGGCCCAGAGGAGCCCACGCTTCCCTTCCAAGACCAGGCTTGCACACTCAGGCCCGGAAGACCCCACACGTTGCAGCCCATTTCCAGAGGCTGCTCAGACCTCCTATCGGGACCGGCCTCTCCAAGGCAGAGCGAGCGCTCGCCCTGGGGGCCTCACGGGCAGCTGAGGGGGCAGCTGGGCAGGGGCTTGTTTTCTGAACCACTGACATCCACGTGCACCTGTATTGTTTGCCTCCTGCTCCCTCACGTTGAGTCTGTTTGTTTCCTAGCCTCTTGGTGCGCACACTTAGATCACAGGTTTTCAGCATTGGTTCTGATCACGTGCGGTGAGGGCTGCCCTGTTATCTTCAAGCCCAGGCTTAGCTGCAGGTGATGATAGAGAACACGGCGCCGGTGTCCCATTGTCACTATGACGTCTTCTTTGGTCTGTGGATTATTTGTTTGTTTATTTGTTGCACATTAAAAATTTTTTTCAATGTTTATTTTTGAGAGAGACAGAGAGACAGAGCACGAGCAGGGGAGGGGCAGAGAGAGAGGGAGACACAGGATCCAAAGCAGCTCCAGGCTCTGAGCTGTCAGCACAGAGCCCAACGCCGGGCTCGAACCCACAGACCCTGAGCCGAAGCCGGACACCTAATTGACTGAGTCACCCAGGCACCCCAAGAGACACATTTTCTTAGCCGTGAACTGTTATTGGTCTCTATTTGTTTCCACTGCTCCCAGAAGACAAGAGTTCACTTCAAAATGTATTGAGACCGTCTTTACGGCCCAGCACAGGCCATTGAGGCACATGGTCTGGGTGCACTTGGAAAGTCCGTATTCTGTAGTTCTGGTGGATTCTTCCGTCTGCTGAAAGCAGACATTTGCTGAGCCTTCAAAAATCTCACAGTGACTGAGGATTGATTTCCTATTTCAGCTCTGTCAGGATTGGTTCCACGTAGTGTGAGAGTAACATACTCTACAATTGTTCTGTCTTTCTGCCGAGTTGATTGTCACAGCGAGACATCCCTTTTCCTCTCTAAAAAGACTTCTCACTCTGAAATCTAGCTTATTCAGTATTAGGACAGCTGCGCCTGTTCTGTTTTGATTGTTGTGTGGTCTGTATGTCTCCCAGTTTCCACCGTGTGAGCATTTGGGGTCTTTATACAAAGTGTGTCCTCCATAATTAGTACAGAGCTGAAGTTTTTAAAAACCTGGCCTGATAATGTTGTCGTTTGATTGGAGTATTTAGCCCATTTATACTTAATATAATTATCGATATGTGTGTCTGGATTTGCACCCACTGCCTTACTCTTTGTTTTCTATTTGTCCTGTTTGGTTTTTTGGACCTTTTTTTTTAATTTTTTTTTTTTACCTCCTACTCTTTGATTGATAAATTCTTATTTAATTCCAATTGCCCTTCGATTAGCTGGTTAACTGCACATTCCTTTATTTCTCTTCTAGAGGGTGCACCAGAAATTATGAAATGCATTCCTGGCATTTTAGAGTCTGCCTTAAAATAGTGCTTTTACCACTTTTGAGCACGGTAGAAAGTTAAATGCCTTTCCCTTCATTTATCTTTCTTCCCTTTTGTTTCGTTTTTGGCACGGATTAATTCTATTTATATCTTAATCCCGCAGGACGTTATTATTGCTAGTTTAAGCAATGGTTGGCCCACATGTGTGCTCTTCCCAGCGTCCATCCATTTTGCTTCCATTTGGGGTTATTTCCCTTCCATCTGAAAAACTCCCTTTGCTATTTCTCTTCGTGCCTGGGCAGCGAGCCCCTTAGGTTCTCTTCATATGAACAATCTCTCTTTCACCTTCATTTTTGAAAGACGCTTTCTCTCCATACAGAATGCTAAGTGGGTGGTGGTTTTCCCCAGAGATTTAAATGTGCCCTTTTATTGTCTTTGGCTCCTGCCGTTTCTGTGGGAAAGGCAGCCATCAGCCTTATGACTGATCTTTTGAAAACAGTGTATTTTCCCCCCTCTGGCTGTGTGGTCCCCCAAACTTGTGTGTCTCTCACAGTCCTTTCTGTGTCACCTCCCTTTCTGTCCCTGTGCCCCCAAATCACGTGTTTTCTACTGGCCTCTACCTCTCCGTTCTCAGACTTCACCTGCACTTCACTCTGCTGTTCTGCCCGCCTTCGGAATTCTCCTCTGGGGCTTTGGAACCTCCATCTGATGAGGTTCGCAGATCCCAGCTCTCATGTGAGATTCTCCTCGTTTTCCCCAGCAGGTTAACGACCCCCAGCGTCTGGGGCCGCCGTTGGGCTGCTTCTGTTGTCACTTGTGTGTATGTTTGTTTTGCTTGACTTTTAATTATTGGACACTTCCTCCTGGCACCTGCTGTAATTTTTCTTGAAAACTTGGATGCTGTGTGTGAAGATGGCGGACGCTCACCTCCCCAGAGAGGATTTCCGCATCTTTGGTGGGCGGGATCGGGCAGATCTGCTTGCTTCTCTTGGGGCTGGAGACGATTTGAGGCTAGACAACCCGATTTGGGGAGGCTGGGCTCCGGGAACATAGCCTTTCTGGGCTCGATTGAGAGCTGGCAAGTTTACAAGGGCCTCACCTCCTGATGGGCCCTGGACTCCGGGTTTGTGTCCCCAGCATCAGGGGACCCGCCGGGGTCTCCGACCGGTTGCCTTGTCTGCTGTTTCTCAGCCGGTCCGTCTCCGCACCTGCGGGCGCATCACCGGCTGAGCAGCGTGTTGAGCCCATTTCTCGGCAGTCCCTTTCTCTCTGGAGTCTCAGCCCCCGAGTCCTGTCTGCCTGCGGCCACCCTCCAAGCCCTCCCAACACTGAGGTCCTCCTGTCTCTGTCTTTGCTTGCATCCAGCTTCTGCACTTGCTCTTGGCACAAAGATTGCTCTGACAGAGTCGTGCTCTGCTGAAAGCGGGGCTCCCACAGGCCCCCGTTTGCCCTTGAGGGCTGTGCGCACAGAAAGGCTGGCGGAGGTGCGACTTCAGACCAACAGCAGAGGAAGAGCCTGCCCCCCGGGTCAAGTAGTTAGGGGAGAGACCCTACCTCTGTTGCTTCCAACCGCATGACCTTGAGCAAGCCCGTGTCTGTGCCGGCCTCACTTTTCTTACTGCAAAATTGTCTAACGATGCCCCCGCCGCGTATTCATAGGTTTTGTGGGAGGCTGAGCCATAGGGGATGTAGCCACAGGCAGTCTGAGGTTAATGACTTCTTTTCTTAATAAGGAAGATGCAATGGGCCCCAAACGAAGGGACAAAGTCAAGACAAGAGCCCTTTGCTGTGTGAAGACATTTACAGAGTCTGCAAGTGGTGGGGTGCGCTCCGGGAAACCCTTCCCCAGGGACGCGTCTTCCAGAAGACCCTGAACACACTTTCCCAGGGAGCTGACCCCCACCCAGCAGAAGCGAGTGACTAAGCACCGCTAACGCTGGGCACTCGGGCAGGACTGAGCGGGGACGGGACGGTCCAGACGTGGCCGCCTCTCTGCAGCCTTGTCCTCCTCCTCGGGGCGTCCGTGGACTCTGCCCGGATCGATAAAGGGTCACTGGTCCAGTGTCATCATGACGACCTGTCCGTCGTCCTGAGATTGGGGGCGCCCCACCTCCAGCTGCACTCCGAGCCCCTCAGAGCGGTTGAAATCTCTGAACGTGAAGACCCCCATCTGTATTTTCTGAAGTTCCCCAGGTCAAGCCGTGATTACCTAGACCTTCACTTTGTAAACATCGGTGGAGACACTGAACTTTGCTGGGGTAGGAAAGGGCCCTCGGCTCCCCGGGGCCTGGCACTTACTCTGCTTGTTGAAAGAAGGCAGGGAGGGGAGGGAAACATTGCGTAAGAAAGGGGACCCGGCTCCCGGGGCCCAGTCCCTAGTCCCAGGACAGTCCCAGCTCCCAGCGTGGTCTGGTGGCCAGCCGCCTTGCAGCAAGAGTGGGCATTTTGGCTGAGCGATGTCTGCCTTTCTTCAAGATAAGAGTCCGTTTATGCTAATGCAGGTCTTATCACTCGGGCATTACCCTTCTCTGGAAGCCCAGCCTTCCCGAGGTCCTGGCGCTGCTTTCTTGGCATCTGTTACGCGCGATCAGGAGAATGCCAGCCCCGTAGAGCGCCATGGTGGCCCTTGCCCCACCCACCCCCTTCCCTAGAACCCCAATTGTCCTGGGGAAATACGACCTGGCCGTATCAAGTCATTTTCCCCTCCTTTGCTCATTTTTCGATGAATCAGAATCGGGCCCCCACCGAGACAGGGGTAGGACCTTGCCTGGCTCTGGGCCGGCGTCCCGGACTTTCCCCACCAGCCTCTGCTCCCTCTGGGAGCCGGCCCGAGTCACCCCCCGTCTCTCTGGTTTCTTTCTCTTCTCTTCCCTTCTCTGATTCCTCTTTTATTTTCTCAGTGTGGAAGCAAAAGCCTTCACACTTTGGGCTCCCCCCACCTGCCCGGTGCAGAGGCTGTTTCCGCGGTGGGTATGGCCGAGGGCTTCCCCTCGGGCAGGTTGATGGCTCGTGGAGGGGGGACACTTATGAAATACCACCCAGAGTCCTCCCTACTGTCCCTAGGGCTCCCCGCATCGTGTTGATGGAGCTGGAGGCTCAGCCGGCGGGGGCAGGGCCGTGGGGTCTCGCGGCCTCTGCCCAGGGAGCTGGAGCGGGGTCCGCACGCAGGCGCCGGCTGTCGGGAAGAACCCCATGCCCCCCCACCCCACCCCCCGTGCTGGTTCCCTGGCCTCAGCCCCACAGATGAGAAGGAAAGCCTCTCCAAAGGCCAGATGCTTATCTGAAAAACAGGTTTCTCGGCCCCCAGGTTGCCCTTTTGTTGCGCGGAACCATTTTCTCTCCCTTTGTTCTTGGTTCTATTTGTGCAGTGGAGAAACTTTTCAGACGGACACCCCGGACTAGGGTGAACTTTACAGTTGCCCCCTGGGGACCAGACGGATGCTGGCCCCTTCCCTGCCGTGCTAGCGGCCAAAGTTGAGGCTCCGGGCAGTGAAGGCCTGGGCCGGTCCAGGCCAGCCCAGCAAGAAACAAACATGTTCCTTGTCCCTGTTCCTCCTTCCCTTTCTCTTTGCCGTGGAAAGTTCTTTCTCTTTCTCCACATCCCTCATCCCCACGAGTCTGTGGGCCTGACGCCAGTCGCCCTGTTCACCTACTAACATTATTTGGGAGAGGAAAGTCATTTGCACCTTAGTATGAATTTGGTTGTGTAGTTTGCCCATTCTCAGCATGTTCGCTCTGTGGGTCAGTGAAAAGCTTAGTGCTGTGATATAGACATTTGGGATAGTTCCAGAAAACGGGTCAGGGATGGAGGGCTCCCCCAGAGCCCAGGCACTCACGCCCACAAGCCGCTGACCCCGAGTCCCGGCCGGGTCTGCCTACTGCCCATGCTGTGGGACAACGGACACGGTGCAGAATGATTCGTGGCACAACTGAGGACGGGGTGCCGAGAGAGCAGGGGGCTGCCGGGCTGGGCAAGGAGGGGACGCGCGGAGCTTCGCAGGACCGCTGCCCCTAGTCTGTGACGTCCTTCCTGTGAAGCGGTCACGTGTGGGGCGCCATTCCCCTTGGCACAGGCAGGGCTGCCCGGGGGCAATCAGCTGCCTCTGGGGATCTCTGAGATCTCAGTGCTCGCGATCATTGGAGGAGCACGTGGTTGGGGGCCCTTGGCTGAAACGCACAGCCCGCTGAGCCCCTAGTTCTAAGCTCCTCTCCAACCCAGCAGGGTCTGAGCCCCGCCGCCTGACCCCTCTCCCCTCGCTGACCCCATCCCTCAGGGCGGTCCTCCAGTTGTGGCCTCCGCCTGGAATGCTCCTTGCTGGACTCAGGGCCGGCTCCTGCCATCGTGTGTCCTCTGCTCAGTGGACACCTCCGCCGCCACGGCTCACTGACGTTCCGAGGGCTCCGGGGCTCACCTGCAGTCTTCACCCTGTGCGGCCGGGCGCTCAGAGGTGGCCTGGGACTGAACGTGAACGGCGGCCGAGTGCTCTTCCCGTTCAGCACCACCCCCCCCCCCCGAATCCGTGACAGTTGTGCTGGTCAGCGGCTATCACCAGCAGGCGCTGGCTCCGCCCGTGTCGTCACAGCCCCGACCAGGGGGGTCTGGGCACTAAGCTTACGTTACGTGTGGGACCTGTGCTGGGTGCCCTGGGCCCCTTCCTGCCACCCCAACACCCTGTTATTGGGAGCAAGGAAGATACAAGGACCCCAGAGCCTACGGAATTTGTTCAAGGTCCTCCTGAAGGCGTCTGGGGACTTGGAGGGAGTCTCTGGAAAGTTCCATCCCGGTAGAAGACTTGCCACTTCTCGAAGCGCTCTGGGACTGTCTCTTCCACTTCCATGAACACTTGCTGTGTGTCAGGTGATTCCGGGCTGGGCTGACAGGGGCGCCCTGACTTTGACCTTCCCCTTGGCGGCTGCCAAGACTGCTGCTCTCCTGAGGACTTCTGAATACGTCCGGGGCACAGATGGAGGCCAGACCACCATTGTGACATTCCAGGCCACGGAGGGTCGGAGGGGCCCAGGGCCACAGCCTCGCTGTGGTCAGGTGGGAGGAGGCACCGACACCTGAGTGGCCAGCTCAGCCCCGTGGTTCAGCCAGGAAGCGCCCCCCCCCCCCCCACCAAGGGCCCAAAAGCAAGGAAAGGCCGTCCTGATGCCTGAGGGAGGCCAGTCTACGGCTGGCGCCCGGGCTAACAACCAGCACTGCCCACGTCCGTCGCCCTTGTCCCCAACGACATTGCTCTGTAAGGGCGACTCTTGCTGGCGAAAAGAAAGTGCCAACGTATATCATTAAAAATCCGTGTGTCTGGAGAGCCTGGGGGGGCGGGGCTCAGTCGGTTGAGCATCCGACTTTGGCTCAGGTCATGATCTCACGGTTCGTGGGTTCGAGCCCCGCGTCAGGCTCTGTGCTGACAGCTCGGAGCCTGGAGCCTGCTTCCGATTCTGTGTCTCCCTCTCTCTCTGCCCCTCTCCTGCTCACACTTGTCTCTCTTTCTCAAAAATAAATAAGCATTAAAAAAAGATCCGTGTGTGGGGGGCGTCTGGGTGGCTCGGTCATGGCCTCACGGTTCATGGGATCAAACCCAGAGTCGGGCTCCACGCTGAGTGTGGAGCCTGCTTGGGATGCTCTCCCCGCCCCTGCTGCTCCTCCCCCGCTCATGCATGCTCTCTCTCTCTCTCTCTCTCTCTCTCTGTCTAAAAAAGAAAAGTCTCCCTTCAGATACTATTGGAATGCTATTTGACCCAGTGCCTGGTCAGCCGTGTCATGCTGTCCCGGGCAGCAGTGGTATGGCTGAGCCCCCCCACCCTGCCCCCCTCCCCTGCCGCCCCTCCGTCTCCCCTGTCCCCTGCCTGCCCCACTCAGGCCTCGTCCTGGCTCCCGCAGGCCTTCCCCCTGCTTTGGAACAACTGTCCCCTCGGCAGCTTCCTGTCCCCAGGGGAGTTCTTACGGCTCCGCTGAGAAGCCACTCCCTCTGGAGAACCTTCCTGACCTTTCTTTCCCAGATCCATCTCCACTTCTGTAGCCCATTGGGTTTTGTTTTGTTTTGTTTTGTTACTTTCCCGGGCAGCTGTGAGCTCGTCCCTCCTTGTCGCCTGTGGCCCCGGCAGCTCTTAGTAGGACCTCAGTAAGTCTGCTGACGGCCCCTGCGGAGGGGGAGGGGCCGTCCTGCCTGGAGAGCCCAGCCCTACCCCCCCCCACCCGCAGGGGCTCGTCAATGGTGCTTTTGTGGCGGCCGGGCCAGTGGCCTCCAGAACCTTCCCTAGCTGCTCCATCAGCTTGAAAATGTTAAGACAACAACTTCGCCCTCCTCGCTCCCGGAAAGAACCCGTCTGTGAGGATCTCACGGGGTCCTGTGCCAGGCAGGCCGCGCAGATAAAAACGGGCCTCGCTCTGTGTGCCGCCGAGATCCGTGGACGCCGATGAACGATGTGTTATTCAGTCATTTGTGCTTCGGGCAAAGATCTTTGCAGCCTGCTGAGTGCCAGGCTCCCCTGGGTGCCGAGACCACAGCAGAGAGCAGGACAGACAAAAGCACAGAGAGAAAATACTTAGGTGACGAGTGACAGACCCAAAAACAGGGCTTGGGAGCAAAGGCCGGGGACGCTCCCTTGAAAGGCAATATCTGTGCCTAAGAGGAAGCAATCAACGCCCACGAGGGCGTTAGCGAAGTCTGCTCCTTGGCAAGGGGTCCCAGGAGTCATTTAACGGAGAACAGTCCCCGTGCTGGTCCCCAAGGTTGTGACCTGGGGCCGTAGGGCGGGAGGCACCTGGCTCCTCGCCGGAAAGCTGGCCCCGCATGTCCCGGGAGCTGCACACAGTCATCCGGCTCCAAGGGCCGGGAGCCGTGCTGTCCTTTCCACGGCCGTTCGGTGGCCCCCCAGCAGACTTGCCTCACAGAGTGCGTCCAGGGCATCTGCTCCCACGGGACCCGGTCCCCCTCGGGCACCGTCCTGAGGTTCTCTTTCCTTTTGTTTCCCTTTAGGAAGGAACTGGGCGCTCCGATGTCCTCCCTGAGCAGGGATGGGCTTTCTCTTCGGAAAGGGGGCAGGAAGGAGCCAGCAGGGGTCTTGGGCTTTATACTCAGAGCTGAGGTCAGAGGTCGGGCTCTCCACCACATGGGGAGGAAAGCAGAGGGGAGGCACGATGGGTAAGAAAATCTCAAGGTCCTTGTGCTGAGAATCCAACCATGAAATACACACAGGATCTGTCCGCCGGATTCTAGGGGCTTGAGGCGGGGTGGAAGGGGCGAGAAAGAACAAAACGCAGAGACATTTGGTTTTCCAGAAAGTCTGATTTCAGATGTAACAGTCCTCACACAGGAAGCAGGGGGATGCGGCGGGGCTGAGTCGTGCAGGATCAAGGAGTGCGGGCGCCTCGAAGGGGGGGTCCCTGATCTCCGCGGCCCTGGGCAGTGCCGGGCTGAGCGTCTGGACGGATTTCAGGGCCGCTTTTTCTATCCCCGTGAGAGAGGAGGTCGATCGGTTGGTCTCCGCTTGTGTGTGTGTCTGTGTGCACGTGTGTGCACTTTCCAACTCCACGGACGTGGAACTGAGGGCCGTGGCTACGGCTGTCATTACGAATGCGTCCTGGGAGACAGACCTCTGTCCTAGGGGCCACCCTCTCGCTATCCCCCGCTCCAAGCAGTTGACTTCTGAAGGGATTTGCTTGGGCCCCAAATTCGTTGAACAGCTGGCCCCGCCGGACAGCTACTTCTGGTGTCATTTTCAGGCATGAAAATCTAGAGCCAGGGACGCAGGACCAAGTAGCCTGGAGCTGACATTGTCGCCAAGGAGCAGAGGCAAGACAGCCAACAAGATGAGGTGTAAAGTCTGGGGAGGAAACATTCGAGTGAATGAACAAGGTAGATGAATGAGTGAGTGAGTGAGTGAGTGAATCGCGGGTAAAGAAGTGAATGAACCCCCCAACCAGCAAACTCGTGCTGGCGGAAGAGCCGCAGGCAGGAGTCTGAGATACCTCCTCCGGGGAGCCCGCTGCCTCCTTGAGTCCAGGAGTCCCGAGGGGAGGCGGTTGAGTCAGACGCCCCCAGCTCTGTGCACACGGTGCGGCGGTGGTGAAGCTGACACAAAGGACCCTGGGTGCCCTCAGGTAGCCCGGGGGAGAGCTCCCCCCGCCCCACTTAAAGCTGTGTGACCGGCCGTGTCATCAGATGGGTCTCGTAAGTGAAGACGCTCTGTCAGATCCTTTAGAACGTGCTTCCGTTGGCTCTTAGGCGAAGGTGGCCTTCTCTCTCTCGGTGCTGCAGAGATAAATGTTCAATAAATTGGCCACTTTTCCTTAAACAATAAAAGGGCCCAGCGGAAGCCTATGTCAGTGTTGTCCAAACTCGTCACCCTTTTCCTGATGAAGAAATGAATTCAGATTCCTCGCAGAAACTTTTGAAAACAGAAGAATACACAGCAGAAAGCTGTGTAGCCAAGCTCCCGGACACCTTGTCCCTGACCCCACGCGGCTCTGAGCCCCGGGAACGCGGCCTGTCGGAGCAAAAGGCGCCCCCGATCTCGGACACTCAGTAGGGACAACGTGAAGTATCTCATTAGTAACTTTTGTGTTGATTACCCATTGAAACGACGTTATGTTTTCGTATAAGAGGCTACGTTAACTCTTTTATTAATTTTGCCCGATTAGTTTACCCTCCTAACGTGGCTGCTGGGACACATCAGGTGACCTGCAAGGCTCACATCGTGTTCCTGTCGGCCCATGCTGTTCTCCAGGGTCCGGGAAGCCCCTCCTTACAGACGAGAATTTCCTTCTGGAAGAGGAGGTCTGAGGTTTATGCTCTGATCGCCAGGGTCGGGTCACGGAGACCCACTGACTTGTCGAGGCCCCTGCTTCACGTGCTCATTCGTGCGTCCCGCAAACATCGTGGGCAGCTGTGCCCGGCCGGGCGGCCCCGGGGATACTGGGCACGGTGTCCGCCCGAGAGGAGCTCGCAGCCCAGCAGCTCGGTGCGGACGGAGACCCTGGCCCGTACGGAGTCACACAGGTGAAGGGCGTGACCAGACGAACGGCAGGGCTTCTCCATTCGGGGCCCCACGAAAACCTGGAGGATCGTTCCTCCTGTCCTGGGTCCAGGCCCCCAGGACAGCGTCAGGATCGTCCCATAAGGATCCCTGAGCCTCGTCATCGGTCCCGGGGCCTCTGGGTTTGTCTGATCCTGGGGGAAACGTGGTCTGAAGCCACACGTGTCCGAGAGGATTGGCTCCGGCGGTAGCCAGAGCCTGTGACGTCAGGGTCCAGCCTCCCTGGAGACGGGTCTTCAGGGAAATTAAGGGCAGCGTGTGGTCAGAGACCGCAGGGAACAGTGCAGGTGTGAGCATGTACTCTCCCAACACACACATGTGTGTGCACACACGCACACACGCGTTCCCCCCCCACGCGTGGAGAAGGCAGGGCTGCGGGGGGGTGTTCACAGACTGTCATCACACACACTTCCAGCCCAGCCCCGCAGCCCCGAGGCCTCGCCGCCCTCACCCCGAGCGAGCACCGGTCCTTGTCCGTCAGGGCCCCATCCACCTGGAAGGCAGCTCCCGGCAAGAGGAAGGCTCTGCATGTGCGGAGTGGTTTAGGCTCAGAGGATGGCAGTTCAGTTCCCGTAGGCGAGATGGGTGTCCCTTGTTTCCGCCGGGAGCTTTGGTGCCAGGGACTCAGCCCTGCCCTGAGCAGGGCAGCCGGAAGCTCTTCTCTTCTCTCAGGTCCCGGGGAGAACAGTTGAAGCAGAAAAGGGAGGGGCGTCGTCCCTGTTCCCAGGCCCCCAGAGCGGGGGGCAGGGTTTCTGAGGCCCAGGCATCCGTCATGGGGACTAATGCCGTGATGCCCGAAGGGGCTCTGGGGAGGAGGGAGACTCAGGCCGGACTTGCCCCCACGCTTCCAAAGAAAGGACCCTGGGGTTGGGGGATAGGGGACATCTGTGTGGATCCACTTGAAACGACCGTAAGAACTCGAGTTAATATTTGTAGAGAGCTTAGCGCGGTGCTGGCGCACGGTAAGCCCCGTGTCACTGCTTGTTAAATAAATCAACGCAAGCGGGGAAATCTGTGGTGTGCTGAGGACCGGAAGGGGGTGAAGGGTGGAAATAAAGCAGAAATGGGCCTGAGTGCCGGGACGGAGCCGGGAGTGGGGCCAGCGGAACGGAGTAACACCAACTGAGCCAGACCAGAGGGGCTTCTGGGAGGAGGTGGCGGCTGGCCGAGCCGGGCGTGCTCATGGGGTTCGTAGGAATTCTCCGAAGGCGAGCATGGGTTAGCAAAACACACGAGGCGTCTGAAAAACGCACTGAAGGAAATCACGTCCGGGGATCAGACAGAACTTCATGCTTTGGCTGTGCTCCAGAACTTGGGGCTGGTGGTTTCTCTGCCCGCGAGCGTCCCCTGCCTCGGCTCGGGGCTCTGACATCATGCGAGGGAAGGAAGTGACAGTAGCCCGTCCCCTGGCCGCCCTATCTCAGCTATCAACTCCCAGGCACGTCTTCCCCGGGGGGCGGGGGGGCGGAAATTACACCCCAAGGCGCATTTAGCGCATGAGGTCATATACCCGTTTGGCGCGTGTCTTTCCCACACGGTCGCCCACCGGACACTAGGAGGCTGCAGGGCCAGCGCGGGAGCAGGACGGGCCGCTGCGCTCACAATAGCCCTGACTCATGAGTGGCTCACTCCTTCCATGCTGCCTTCCCCACCCGGCTGCCTGCGTGAGTCAACAGCATTTATGCAGCGCCTTGGAGTGCAGAGATCCGTACTGGGGAGAGGGCTGCCCGTCGGGGGGGCGGCCAAGCCCGGAGGACCCCCTCCGCCAGCTGAGGGCAGCCAGGGGACCACGTGTACATGTTGTAACTGAATCTCCTGCTTCATCTCTCTCTCCAGTTCTGTGTATGCGTGCGAGCAAGCATGCGTGTGTGTGTGTTTGCGTGTGCCTGTTGCATTCACGGAATGAGCCCTGGTTTGGAGGCTCAGGAGACCTGGGTGGAAAGTCAGATCTGCGTCTTGGCTGTGGCCTGAAGCCAGGCACATCACCCCTCCCGGCCTCTGCCCTCCCGTCGAGGACGAGGACGAGGACTCGGGTGGTAGGATTAGCCTCCCAGCCTTCCTTGAGAGGCAGGCAGGGGCCAGCCATGAGCCTGGGAACCTCACCTGGGGGGTTGCCCCCTCCCCCCCGCCCAGGGACAGCTGACAATGTCTGGAGACACTTGTCACGCTGGGAGGGAGGGTGCCGCTGGCATCTAGTGGTCAGAGGCCAGCAAGGCCGTGACCGTCCGACGCGCACGGCCCCAGATGTCAGCGCTGCGGAGATGCCCAGCGCAAGGGCACCGCGTTCGAAGAGCCCGTCACTCTCCTACAATAACCCTTGGCCCGGGGCTCACCATGGCCTGTCCTGCCTCGCTTTCTAAAGCTCGGTTTGGTTACCTTTTCGCTCCGCTGCTGACGGCCCAGCGAGGGCTCGTGCAGGGGCAGCCGGGCAGGGCACTGAGCGAGACGTCCCTTCTCACGGCCAATGGGAAGGAGGAGAAACAGACGCTGCCGGGAGGCCCTCTGAGCCTCCTGCAAGGGAGGCTGTGTTCAGCTGACTGCGAGCTCAGCCCCCCGCCCCCCTGCCCCCCTGCTTGTACTCCTGGCGATTGCTAAACTGTCAGCAAAGACACGAGAGCCTGACAGCGTTGACGTCACAAGGGCCCGAGGGGGCAGCGTCTTGGCGAAGCAGGACGGGCTTCAAAGCCCGGAACGTCCCGTAATAAAATGCACCGTTTAGACTAATGAGACTGGTTTTTTACTAATTCATGAGCGGGGACTTAATCCTCCCGCTGAGATCTGCCCCTTTCGGTTTCAAAAGATGAGAATCACTGAGGCAAAAAGCACAAAGTGCGAAACCAACGCACCAGTGTTCCTGGAGGTCCAGTTTGTAAGCAGTTAGCGGCTCAGGGTAGAGACCTAGTCCCGCCAGGACGGCCTAGGGCGGGAAGCCAGTGAGGGAGGCTTCCAAGTCCCAACGCGGAGGAGAGCTCCAGCTCGAGGTGGAGGAAGCTCGTTGCACCCCCTGGTTTGCAGGGGGGGGGATGCTGTTTTTGTTTTTGGATCCCTGACATCCCAAGACCCACAAAATCCCGCCCAGGCCACGAGTGTGGCCCTGGGGACAGAACAAGTCCCTGCTGGCCTGTCCTTTCTGCTCTGCGCAGAGGCCGCCTTGCACTTCCCCTCAGTCTGCTCAAGCGTTCCCACACCGTGCGCCTGGGGGCCTGGGGGTCGGGGGAGGGCGCAGAACGCAGGGCCAGGGGCAGAGCAAGGAAATCTGCCAACGCGTGGCCAAGCAAGTGATGCCTTGCGGGCGGGTACGTGTCTGGACCCGGCCACGTCATCGATCACGGAAGCAGGGAAGCCCACCTTCCTGGGCAAAGCCACAGTGGGGGGCGGGCACGGCCACGCCTGAGAGACCGCGCAGCACTCCCAGAAGGGCTCAGCCACTGCGCCCCAGAGCGCCCTCGGTCAGCACTCAAGTGCCACTTCCCCGGGCGTTGGGGACTGTCAGAGTGCCCAGAATGGAGGGATTCTAGTTTTTGCTCCTTTTTCCCAAATCACACCTTGTAGACTTCTGCGCCATCCTTTGTCAGCTTGAAAATAAATTTAGAAAGTCAGTGCGTTAAGGTTACACATCTCAGTTGTTTACCAATAAAGAGAATGAAGTTGCGTAATCCTGTGTGTGTGTGTGTGTGTGTGTGTGTGTGAGAGAGAGAGAGAGAGATTCCTCCCAGCCCTGAAATCTTGAACTTTTAATCTTTATTTATTTTTGAGAGAGGCAGAGAGAGACAGAGTGTGAGTGGGGAGGGACAGAGAGAGGGAGACACAGAATCCGAAGCAGCTCCAGGCTCCGAGCTGTCAGCACAGAGCCCGACGCGGGGCTCGAACCCACGAACTGTGAGATCATGACCTGGGCAGAAGTCGCACACTCATCCGACTGAGCCACCCAGGTTCCCCTGAAATTTGAACTTTTAAGGAGGACGTCTCCCCACTGTGGCAAAGGCCATGGAGGGCTGACTGCGGTGAGCACTGGCCAGCCTCGCACGCTTCTCCAAACCCGCCCTCGCTGTCCAAGGTGCAGACAAAGGGTCTTTTAGGGCCACTCGGCGGCCGTTGGCAAGGCTAGCGCAAGGACGGGGTAACCTTCCTACACCTCTCGGAGTTCGAGAAATTCACAAACCTGAGCCTAACTGGGGGTGAGGGGTGAGGGACAAGGGAAGGTCATGACCATGACAAGATGACAGCAGTAACAGTGGCCGCTGCTGCCCAGCCTTTCCCGGTGCCTGGTGCTGAGCCGAACCGCAGCTTCTCACACGCTTGACTTTCGCGGGAGGAGACGGAGGCTCGGTGAGGCTGAGGAGGCTTGACTGAGCCCACGGGGCTGGAAAGGGCCAGAGCTGGAGCCAGACCCCACCCCACATCCCCCACCCCATCCTTTGTGATTCCGGAATCCACCCTTGGCATCCGAGCGTGCGGTGACATCACCACCTTGGAGGACAGCTTTATAATCACTTCTGTAGGCCCCGAAGGTTCCTCGGTGGCCATTGGACAAGCGGCTGTTGAGCACCGATTGCATAAAATAACCCTGGTGGGAAACGGGGAGGAGGAAAGGAAGTGCTGTAGTCCAGGTGCAGAGGGGGTTTTGGGCTCGAGTGCCTGGGCGAGGGGCAATCCAGAATGACTTCCCGGAGGAGAGGGTGCTCAGCACACATCCTGAGCAACTAACAAGATGTGGGGAGGCAGAGGAAAAGGAGACTTCATTCCCCCTGGGCAGGGTTGCCAAAGCGGAGCCCGGCTGCTCCTGGAGACCTGTGTCATCCTCTTGGGAGGATTAAAAACATGTCCTGAGAAGCGCCTACCCACCCACCTACCGTGTGCCAGGTCCCTGCCAATCCTGGGATGGGAGCGCTCTAAGTCACCGTCCCTCCCTCAGGGAGGCAGCAGAGCGTCGTGCAAGGACTCCAGGCGGATCTGCAGGAGCCCAGGCCCCTTCCCCGGCCCTCCGAAGCCCTCACCCCGCTCTGCAGAGCGAGGACCAGGCTGTGCGGTAACATGGGACTGACTGCTCACGCCTCCTCCCGGAAGACTCAGCCTTCCGCAGATGGGGGCTCAGAGAAATCCTGACCACGGGAGAGGCAGCTGGAGAGGGTGGGCCCTCGGCAAGCAGGGGAGGCTCCCTGGAGGAGGTGTCTGAGTGGTAGCAAAAGTCCCCCAGGGCGAGCATTCCGACTTCAACCTCTCCCCTGCCAGGTGACCCTGCCCGGCAGGGCGAGGCTTGGAGACTTTTACCCAAGGTGGGGGCTCTTGGAAGCTTCCTCCCCAGTAGGAAGGCTTGGCCACCGTCAGCGACTCCAAGGGGCGCTCTCCGGGGTGAACAGAAAGCTTGGAGGGGCCCCAGGAACGGAGCGCTTTCTTCCCGTGTTTAAATTTCTTCGGAAACTCTGACCGCGCGGCCGCGCCCCTGCCCCGGCGGCGGCGGCGGCGGCGGCGGCGGCGGCAGCAGCAGCAGCAGCAGCAGCGCCGGCCGCGCGGGGCCCGCAGGGGGGCGGCCGCAGCGCACGGGGCGCGCGGGCAGGGCGGGGGCGGGCGGGGCGGGAGGCCCGGCCCCCTGCGAGCGCGCCAACGCTGCCCCGTCCGCCCCGCAGAGGCCGCCGGGGCCGTGGACGCGGCCGCGATGAGGGTCAGCGAGAAGTACTCGACGCTCCCGGCCGAGGACCGCAGCGTCCACATCATCAACATCTGCGCCATCGAGGACATCGGCTACCTGCCGTCCGAGGGCACGGTGAGTGGGGGCGGCCGCGCCCCGGGGGCGGGTGGGGGAGGGCCGCGCACCTGCGCCGCGCCGGGAAGTGGGGGCGGGGCGCGCCGGGGCTCGCGGGGCTCGGGGCGCGCGGGGGGGGGACCCCCTGGGGACCCCCGCGCCTCCCCCTCCTCCGGAGCCGGAGCGCACGGCCGCCCCCCCCCGTGGGACGCCCCCTTGCCGTGGGTGCCCGCCGGGGCGGCGGGGTGGGGGTGGGGGGAGCCGCCTGGCCGCGGGAGGGCGGCAGCCTCCGGGCCCCACCTCGCCGCCACCCCCTGGCGACAGCCGCGCCCTTCTGGGGTTGGACCCTCACCTGCCCCCGCGGAATCCCCCGGTGGCGCGCGGCGTCCCGCTCGGCAGCGCTCAACGCCCCGGGCAGCAAGGGGACGCTGGTGTGTCCCGACTTCTTGCCGCGCCGGTCCGTCCCCAGCCGGCGCCTCGCGGGGGTGGAAGCGAGCTGCGTGGGCTCGCGCCAGCCGTCCACGTGCTTGGAGACCCCTCTCCGGGGTCTGCTCCCCACACCGTTCCCTCTGGGGCCAGATCCAGAGGTCACAGGGACCCCTGGGGGGCAGAACTCGCCAGTGAGGGGGTTTGGTTTAAAGTTAGGACAAAGTTTGCCCGACAGGGAAGGAAGGGCTGAGAGGCGCCCTCAGCGCGGGGACCCTGGGCTGCTCACTCGGCTGGAGATCAGACTCTCCTTCCCTCCCTCTTCCCCAGATGGCTTTTGCTGAGGCCCCAGCCCTGTTTCTTTGCTCTGACCCAGCTGGGATCCAGGGCTGCCTCTCTAGCCTCGGGCTGGAGAGCCCAGTTCAGGGAGGTGCCTGTGGGATGGGGTCCCGGCAGGGATGGGGTCCCGGCAGGTCTGGGGTCCCAGAGGTGCCTGTGGGATGGGGTCCCGGCAGGGATGGGGTCCCGGCAGGGATGGAGTCCTGGCAGGGATGGGGTCCCAGAGGTGCCTGTGGGATGGGGTCCCGGCAGGGATGGGGTCCTGGCAGGGATGGGGTCCCGGAGGTGCCTGTGGGATGGGGTCCCGGCAGGGATGGGGTCCCGGCAGGGTGCCTCTCAGTGTTCCAGGGACGGCAGACGTCCTGGGGCCTTGCGCCCCCTCTGCACTGGGGCACCGGGCGCGGGGGGTTGATGGAGGGCTGTCTGCCGGTGACACACACCATTGGCCTCAGACACTCAGAGCCATCATTTCAGCAAACACTATGCCCACGTCGGGACAGGCGGGGAGGGCACCCACAGTGAGCGGAGACAGGGAAGGGCGCCCAGCCAGGGCTTCGTGAGTGGTGACAGAACGTGGCCCAGGACAGTGGCGGAGGGACACTTCCGTAGAAGGGGGCCGGAGCTGAGCTGAGAATTAGCCCGTCTAATCTTCACGACGCCGTGGGGTGGGTGTTGCTGGGAGCAGTGAGCATACTGAGGTCGGGAGCGGGGGGCGCTCACCAGCTGGGGGGACTCCCTGGGACCTAGACGCAGCAGGTGGCATGGACAGCCTGCTGGAGGAACAGGCGTCCTGGGGGAGAAGGGGCTGGTTATGCCCGTCATGGGGGTTGGGGGGGGCCTTCCAGACAAAGAAACCTCCTAGGGGGAGACCCGGAGGTGGGAGTGTGGGGGCACCCGTGAGAGGGCACCAGAGACGGAGAGGACTGGGCATTCCAGGGGTGGACAGCTTGGACTGCATGACGGGCTGGATCTGAAACAAGGAACGGAGCCCCCAACAATGGCCCCGGGCTCTGCAGTTGTAGTTCGGGGGTCTGCTGCTCATGGGGACCCAGAAACTCCGTCGGCCCCGGACCCTGGCGAGGGCCACGGTATCTGCGAAGACTTGGCCCTTCGTTAGAGGTCTTCACGGTCTGGAAACGCATAGACAGGCCCCTGAGGAGACTGTTGACTCATTTTGCACACGCCCCTTACTACGGGCGGGTTTCGGGGCTGTCCCTGGGCTTGGAAGGCCATGGATCAGGGGCACTGACCCCAGGAGGGAGAGGTGGCCGAGCGGTGCCCTGCCAGTGAAATGTGTGCAGGCCGGGCTGGAAGCACGACAGGGAGAGCCTCCAAGGGCATCCCCAGCACAGCTCAAGCCAGTAACGGTTGCTCAGTCATCACCCTGAGTCACCCGGGGAGGGCGGCTCTGTGCGTGCACAGGCCGGAGGGCGTGGGCTGCGTATCAAAGGGCTCCTGTCCCGTTCCCAGACGAGCTTGCATACGTGCAGCTGCAGCGCGGATGGAGTTCAACTTGGCCACGGGGACTCCCATCCCATGCAGGCTGCACTTGCCAGCCGGCGTCCCCAGGCCTCTACGTTTCCTGTCATTCCCAAGTTCAAGGACAAGAGTCACCTCGTTGTTTCTGTCCCAAAAGGTGCAAGAGATGACTCCAAAGCCAGAGGCCCAGTTGGACGCACCTTGTTTCACTGAGTTTTCTTTGTGTTTATGTTTGCGAGCTTCTGCTTTCCTCCCGCAGAGAGAAGCGCCAGGCGCCGGTGTCGGCCCGCCTGCGCCTCTCTGTGTGTCGGACCCGAGATGAGCCGTGTGGGGGTCGTGGGGCGAGCCCGGCGGCCGTGAGCTGATTTGTGGTGCCGGTGCTTCCGTTTTTAAAATTTGGGGAAGCCAAGTGTAGTTCGAAAGTGAATATTCGAAGAGTCCCAGAACCAGGAGAAACTTGGCGGGTGGCTGGTTTCCTTCTCCCCGTCTTAGGAGCACGGGAAGGTAGCGAGTCCTCCTTGCCCTCAGTGGGACTTGCCCCCGCTCCGGCCAGCTCGCACGAACGTGTGACCTCAGCTCCTGGACTTCAGTTCCAAGTGCGAAGCCACGCAAACGCGCTCAGGCCCTGGGCCAGCTCCCCGCTTCTGCCGTCTTCTCGGAGTCTGGGGAGGCGGGTGTGGACAGGACCGGATGGAGACTGCCCTCCGCTGTCTGTGGTGCTTGGGGCGGGCCTGCCGTGAGGGGACCTCGGTCCCCTGATGTCGTCCCGTGTGACCTCAGGAAGTCGTTTCTCTTCCGCCATGTTTACCGGCTCCTCCCGGGAGCACTTCCCGCCAAATACTCCCAGGGTGATGCTGAGAACACTTTCGGATCTCCCGTTAACGCGTGTCCGCCTAACGATCCCGTGACTTAGGTCGAGGAGATGATCTCGTCCCCACTTTACAGATGGAAAAACTGAGCCGCAGAGCAGGGGAGTGTTGCGTTCACGTTGCTGGCCCGGCTGGGTCTCGGCTCCGGTATCCTGGACCTGGTATCCTGTGCAGAGCGCAGGCTCCGGCGGTCCGTTATTTACGCGTGTGCTCATTCATTCCTCACCCGCGCCTGCGGCGCCGGGCGACGGCGAGATGAATGACACGTCCCCCGC
This sequence comes from Cryptoprocta ferox, assembly GCA_028646485.1. Taxonomy (NCBI): domain Eukaryota; kingdom Metazoa; phylum Chordata; class Mammalia; order Carnivora; family Eupleridae; genus Cryptoprocta; species Cryptoprocta ferox. The sequence continues at coordinate 3,085,024 of CM053575.1, read as the reverse complement.
CTTCAGGAAAGGTGCGCTAAGGGCCGCCGGCCCCTCTCTCGAGGATACGGAGAGAACGCTGCGAGGCTTTTTTCAAGCGTTTGCATCGGAAAGTCGTGCACGCAGTCTAACCCGCATCTTTCCCGCTGCAACTTAAGTCTTCGCCGCCTTGTCCCGCCCTGCACGAGAAAAGCACCCGCTGCGCCGCTCCAGGAAGGGCCCCCTGGAGACACACGGCCGCCACCGTAGCCCCTGGGCCCCCCTCTCTGCGACTGCCTCTCCGGCTCCTTCTAGGCCCCGCTCCGCATGGCCCTCCGGCCTGCACACCGTGTGGTAGGCGGGTAACGCACACTGTGAGGGTCGCTAACCCCTTACGCTCAGATAGGATCACCCCCGCTTTGTAAAGCAGGGAGGGCCCCTCCCCTGGAGGGAGATCTGGGCCTCACACCAGCGCATCCAGCTCCCCTGGTAACTTAAAACTCTGGACTCGGCGCTGCCGCCATCTTTCACGTGTGGTCCACTTGGGCCATGAGATTGTTTTTCCCCTGCCCTCCCCTAGTTCTTCATCTGTGCTCGTCTCGGTTTCCAGCTAGAGCAGACTCCTCTTGTGGGTTCATCGTATGCCGGGCCCTGGTGTGAACTCTCTATGTATAAGCACGTTTAATCCTTCCAGCGACCCTTTGAGGGAAGTCCCGTTACATGAGGGGGGTCTTGTTATTCCCCGTGACCCTCATTTCGCAAGGAAGCTTCCAGAAGGAGCGACCTGGGGTAACACAGCTAGAAGTGCACGGCTGGTCTTGGAGTGCAGGTGGGAGGGACGGTCATTCTTGACGAGGCCTCCGTGCTGCCGCTCCCCCAGGTTGGGGGAGGTGTTTGGGGGATAGTCCCCCCCCCCCCGACTATAAAGGCCCTGAAAGGTCTTGATTGGGCCCAGCAGAGATGGTTCTTGTTCAGTTTTCAGCCTGGTCACCTTTTCCTGCCTCGTGTTGGCAGGGGGACTCTTGGCTGTCCCCAGGTCAGTCTCCCTGCCCTCTGACCTCATGGCTCACTCCGAATTTCCTTCCCACTCACCGCGGCTTTTTGGGTCCACTTTGTTCAACATCAGCTATTTCCCAGCCAACCGGGCGCATTTATGGGCCCCTGCAGGTGCCAAGCCCTGCGTGTGTGTGGCTGGTTCTAGGTGGAGATGTGTGCCTGGCGTTGGGGATCCCAGCGCTCTGCCTAAAGGGCCCCTGGGAGTTAAGACCTTGCCAATAGATGGTTCCAAGGCAGCCCCAGCCCAAGAGGCCCCAGTGGCTAGCGTGGCCGGGGCCCCCAGAGACCGGGGGCGGGGGATGGGCCCCACGTCCAGGGAGCTAGGTGGCATTATGACGCACAGGGAGGGCGGGCACGCAGGTAGGGAGCACGGCGTGTGCGAAGGCAAAGAGGAGGATGCTGGGGAGGGCGGTACAGGCAGCCCCCC
>CM053575.1:3043288-3083083 GCA_028646485.1 Cryptoprocta ferox | reverse complement strand
CGGCGGGGGGGCCCGAGCCCCCGATGGACTACCACGAGGACGACAAGCGTTTCCGCAGGGAGGAGTACGAGGGGAACCTGCTGGAGGCCGGCCTGGAGCTGGAGCGGGACGAGGAGGTAAGTGTCCCCGCCTCCTGCGGGCGCGCGGGGCCCAGCGCCGCTTCCAGAAGGCAGTGCGGCGAGGGGTCCTTCTGGCTGGGCCGGGGGCAGGCCTGCTCCTGTTAAGGTTGGGCGGAAAACGCTTGTTAAGGTTCGGGGGAGACCCCCGGAGACACCTGCTCCCCTGCACTGGGGGCGGGGCTGGCCTTCGGGGTCAAGACTCTTCCTGCTCTGGTCACGTCCGTCCCTGGGAAGACGTGCCCCTCCTGAGGGACGGACGATGACGCTGTCCTGGAGACTGACCTTGGCCCTTCTGGGGCCTCAGTTTCTCAATCTGTCAAGTGGGGAGGTCACTCTGGCTTGATCCCTGGGGGCTCTGGTGCTCTGAAGGCCCCCGACCCTAAAACCGTTTTCTGGAGCGCCTGTCCCCCGGCAAAGCCTGAGGGTTGTTCGAAGGAAAGCTTTCCGGGGGGAAGGCAAGGCTGAGTCACAGGTGCAGGGCTGCGGGAGGAGGGGCCCCGGCAGCCCTTGGGACTGTCGGGGCTTCCTTATGCTCCTCTGCAAGTGTGCTGTGCACTCCTCTGCCAGCTCCTCGACCTCTCTGTGCACAGGGTGGTGGGGGGTTCCTTCCGGGAGCACAGCGGCGCTGTCGCTGTGCAGACGAGCCGAGAGTCAGCGAAGGTGCCTGCAGCACGGCAGGGGCAGCGCAGGAAGTCAGCAGGCGGCCTGAGGGAGTCGCGAGCCAACGGTGGTGTTTAAAAGCTGGTTTTGTGTCCCTTTCCGTCACCGAGAACCGCCGCGTCCTTAAATAACGGGTGCTTGGGGTCCGGTGAGCGGGACGCCTTGGGGGCAAGCCAGCCAGTGAGGGAGCTGGTGTGATGCTCTTCGCCACGAGGGACGGGCCGACAGTGCCGGCCCTGAATCATCCAGAAACGAGCGGACGGGCCTGCTCTGACCCTGACCTAGTGGCGGGGGGTCTCGTGCTGCACTCGGAGCGTTTCTCTGGGTGACTTTGTCCTTCGGAGGCCTGGCTCCCTGGCGGGCGGTGACTTCTGCTGCAGGAGCGTGGTCCTAAGGAGACGGCAGAGGGTCTCTCTCGCTGGCAGGGCGCGTCTGTGCCCGTCCCCTGGGACTTTCTGTCTCCCTTTGTCTGAGACCTGAGCCCTGGGCCGCTCGGAAAACGGGGGCATCGGCTCTCTGGCTTCCGGCATCGTTCCGCCCGGCCAGCCCCAGGCTTCTGTGTGGTGTGGCCGCTTGGCAGACCCCGCTCTGCCCCGCGGCTGTGCACCCGGAGAAGCAGACGGGCTCCGGCGGAGCCAGGAGGGGCTGCGGGGGGCTGCGCAGAGCCGCGAGCTTGGGCTCCGAGCGACGTGTGCCCGGTCTGTCCGCTAAAGGATGCGCTCTCTGTTCCCGTCATTCTTCCCCGACGAAAGCCTCAGAGTCAGGCCCCCCCACCGAGGTCTGGTAATGCACACTGACCCTGGCCACATCCCAGAGCCGTTGCGTGGGCCTCAGTGTCCCCATCTGTAAAATGGGATGGCAGTAGTATTTACCTCACTGGGTGATCGCGAGTAAAGGCAAGGGGCTTAAGTCTGGCACGTGGCAAATCCTGGGCTGTCGTTCAATCACGTTATGGTTCATATGGAGGAGAGAGAAAGGAGCCTTTCCAAGTCCAATCGACTCTAACACACGTACTTTTCTGGAAACTTCGTATTCTCCATCATGACTTTGAAATAAAAAGCGCACATAGAGGGCTCCTGGGGGGCTCAGTCGGTTGAGCGTCCGACTTCGGCTCAGGTCATGATCTCACAGTCCGTGGGCTCGAGCCCCGCGCCGGGCTCTGTGCTGACAGCTCGGAGCCTGGAACCTGGTTCGGATTCTGTGTCTCCCTCTCTCTCTGCCCCTCCCCCGCTGACATGAGCACTCTCTCTCTCTCAAAAATGGAAAAAAAAAAAACCATTAAAAAATAATTAAAAAAAGAGCAAACATAGAGATGGTGCTCCCCATCCCCCGAAAGATCCAGTTTTCCCAAGAAGTGACCCAAGAATTTCATTGCAAGTTTTGCTCTGTGGCTAAAAGAGGCTTTTCAGCGATGGATTTGGGGCATTTTAAAAGTGAAAGCAGTGCTGGGCAGCTCCGGGCCGTGTCGTCTCCCTCCTGGGGTCCCTCAAGCCCTAAACCGAGTTTTACAAGGGCCCCTCCCATCCCCGAGCTTTCGTCTGAGATGAACAAGGCCCAAGGCCGTTGGGAAAACCGTGAAAACTGTGGGTCTGCGTCTGCCGCAGCCTGGTGCCTCCCCGCCGCCCCGTCCCCTCCCGGACTCGGCGGGACAGAATCTGTTCAGAGGCGGTCTGGGCGCGTGGTCGCCCGAGGTGTGCGCGGCCCCCCGCCAGCGTGATTAGCTGTCACCTTCATTTCAGGGAGAGATGTCCTGGCTAATGAGTCGCTCCCGGGGGTGTGCTCCGATTACGCGCAGCGAAGGCCTGGCAGTCGTGGAAATAGGATAGCCCCCAGGGGGGCCCGACTGCACAGTCGTGCCCGAGTCGAAGCAGAATCGGGGCTCACGTGCTCTTTCCTGAAGGGGGGGGACTCCATGCATTCCATCGGACACTCAAAGGCCCGGGGAAGGTGGAGTCACTCTTGAAGGCAGGGCCTCTCTGCCGGGGCCTCCCTAGGTCGTGACAACCGAAATGCTCCCAGGCGTCCCCCCTCAGATGTCCCCAGGAGCCAATGCCACTGCTGGAGGAGAACCCGTGTGTTAGGGCCTGGAAGGGGAGGCCGAGGGAAAGAGGGAGGGAGAGAAATGGGACTGAGGTGGGGGGCAGGGAGAGGGAGAGAGAACTTCAAGCAGGCTTCACGCTCAGCACGGAGCCCACAACCCCAGGATCATGACCTCCGCCGAAATCCAGAGTGGGACGCGCAACCGACTGAGCCGCCCGGGTGCCCAAGTCTGCTGGCCCAGCCTTCTGCGGCCATGACCAGGCAGCCGCCCGGAGGTCACCAGGGCATGGACGTGACCCGCCTTTGCTCCGCGAGAGGCCAGCGGGCGTGCAAGGCCGCACAGACGGGCCCATGTGTGCCTGCCTTTCCCCCAAGTCAGGAGGTTCATTGTTGTGAGGACATCCCGTGATGTCCTAGCCAGTGTAGGCCGGGTCTTGGGGACACGGAACAGTTAGTGCCCTGGGGCAGCCCTAACACATGACCACAAGTTGAGTCTCACAGTTTTGGAGACGAGGTGCCCAAGATCCAGGTGTTGGCAGGGCTCTGGTCCCTCCGAAGGTGTCAAGCGCAGGGTCCTCCCTGCCCCTCAGCTTAGGGGGCTCCAGGCCTCCCCGGGCTGCGGCCACGCTCCCCAGCCTCCGCCTCCGCCTCCCACGGCCGCCGTCTGTGTGTCTCCTTTGCTGGTAAGGGCCTGCCCTGCTCCTGCGTGACCCTGTCTTGACGTAAGCACACCTGCAAAGTCTTCTATCCAAATAAGCTTCCGCTCTGAGATTCTGGGATTAAGACGTGGACTTCCCTTTTGGGGCACGCCCTTCACCCCACGACACCAGCCAAGGCTGCGCTGGAGTCGGGTGGCACCAGCAGTGGGCAAGGGAGACGTGGCTCATGGGGGCAGATCAGGGCAGGTGGCCTGGAGGGCGGGCCCCGCCTTGGGCAGGTTGTCGGCCGCAGGGCCCGGAGACACACAGGAACGTGCAGGGGAGAATGCACAGGGCGACTCAGCAGGCCTGGGGTGGGCCTGAGCTGCGTTTCTTTCTTTTTTTTTTTTTTAATGTTTTTTTAAAATTTATTTTTGAGAGAGAGAGAGACAGCGTGAGCAGGGGAGGGGCAGAGAGAGAGGGAGACACAGAATCCGAAGCAGCTCCAGGCTCTGAGCTGTCAGCACAGAGCCCGACGCGGGGCCCGAACCCACAAACTGTGAGATCATGACCTGAGCCGAAGCCGGACGCTCAACTAACTGACCGAGCCCCCCAGGCGCCCCCTGAGCTGCGTTTCTAACCAGCTCCGAGGGCGCGTGGTGCCTGAGTCCGGAACGTGCTTCGAGGTGTGAGGAGCGTGCAGGCCTTTTCCTCCGTGAGCCAGCAGATCCCAGAGATGGGCCCCCCAGTGTCCACATGAGCCCCCATCCACCGTTCGATACCTCAGAGGTCGCCCCGGACAGAGACCCCAGCCGTAGCTACAATGGGCCAAGAGCCCACGGGGCACGGGAGACACACTGTCCCCACAACCCCCGCATACGGGACAGATAAGGGTTGAGCCTGTGACCCTGGGCCCCCCATCTCCCCCCTCCCCACCACCCTCCCCCAAGCCCTGTGAAAACTACTTCTGAGACTCCCAGAAGGGAGAGAGCCTGGGGTGGACAGGCCTCAGTGCCGCGGTCCAGAGGGTGGCCCCCAACATCCAATCCACGCACGAGGGTCCAGGAGGACTCCCGTGTCAGAGACCCCAGGACGGCGTGACAGGAAGCGGCAGGAAGGGAGGGGGCATCTCTCCAGCCGCCCTTCCCCACCCACGGCAGTGGGGTCAGCTTCCGGGCTTCCCATTAAACGGAGGAGAACGAACGGAAATCCATCAGCATTTTTCAAGTCTGGCCTCAAAGCCTGCCGCTCATTATTTATGTCCGTGGGTCACTGCCGAGGAGGCCACACACTCAAGTCCCGGCCGTGTGTGCTGGGGTGGCCGGGGCCCACCCTGCCCCGGGGTTGAACTTGACCCTGGCTTCGGCAGGGCTGCGGGGACTGCGGACGGGGGACCCTGCAACGTCTGTTTGCTTTCCTGCTGCCGCTGGGGGCTCCCCTCTGCGCCCAGGCTGGCCGGCGTTCGTGGCCCGGAGCTGGCGCGGCCCTCCGTCCGAGGCAGGGGGTGCCCATCTCTGTTAGCGTGGATGTTGCTTTTCAAAAGGAAGCCCGGAGGAGTGGCCGCCGTTTCCAGGCCGAGCTTCGGGGCACACAGTGGGGCGGTGAGGTCGGCCCCCGAGTTCCCAGTGAGCTTCAGACTCGTTCGGCCCGGGCAGCCAGGGGCAAGTGGCTTCCCCTCTCTGGGCCTCCGTTTTCCCACCTGTGAAATGGACGTGATGGCACTTCCCTCCTCACGGCGTGCCGGGAAACACCTCCTTGCCTGCAGCCTTCGGGACCCCTCCTGCCCGACGGGAATCAGCAGGCATATCTGGGCAGGGCAGGGCCCTCCAGTGCGTGGACACCCCTTGCGGCGCACCTCACTGACACCGGGTGACCGTGGCTGGTGGTGGGAGCGGCCACCGTGGTCCCGGGAGAGGGAGGAGGGGGAGCCAGCTTTCGTGCGGTTTCCAGCAGAGGCCGTACGGGGCAGGCGTCGGGGGCGGCTCTGGGGTTTGGCTAAGTGTGGTGACGAGCGCAGCCCTCAGCATTGGGGGGGCGGGGGCGGACCCTCCTCACTGCCCCGGGGGTCCGGGGAGGCAGTGCTTGACCGGGACCTGAGCTTCAGTCCCGGCGTCTCCACGTGTAAGACATGCATCCCCGCAGACAGCCCGGGGGACTCGCTGGTCTGGACGCAACCCCCCCCCCCCCCCGCCGCTGGGCTCCCTGTCCCCTCCGGGAGGAGGTGCTCCAGGAAGGAGACCCTCCTTTACAGGAGGAAGGGAAAGGACTGAGGCTCTGGCCGTGGAGCAGAGAGACCTTTGATGGGGGGCAGGGGGCCGTCGGGCGCCTGACCGGGGTCCTGCCTCGTGTTGTGAGTCCTGAGCCACACGGTACGAAGCAGCCCCCGCCCGGGGCTGAGCGCCTCCCATGGGCCATGGGGTGTTAGAGACCCTCGCCGGTCCTGACCCTGTTTTTTCCTGGTGCACAACCTCCTCACCACACACATTCATTTCTCTGGCCTTTAAGGTTTTCCGTCCCTTTCGTGTTCTGTCGCGGCGTTTACACACCCCGCCTGGCTTCCTCTGCGCTGGTCTTGGTTTTGGGGAAGCGCGCTGCTTTTAACGTGGATTCGGGACGTTCTTTTTATTTCATTATTATTATTATTTTAATGTTTTATGTATTTTATTTTGAGAGAGAGAGAGACAGAGAGCGAGCGGGGGAGGGGCACAGAGAGCAAGGGAGACCTAGAATCGGAAGCAGCTCCAGACTCCGAGCTGCCAGCACAGAGCCCGACGCGGGGCTCGAACCCATGAGCAGTGAGATCATGACCTGAGCTGAAGTCGGACGCTTAACGACTGAGCCTCCCAGGTGCCCCTGGACGTTCTTTTTAAAGCCAAGTCTTGAACGTGCCCCAAAGACGGTCACACGGCTCCCTCCGGGCGCCAGGAACTTGGGGTGAAAGCTTGGCCGCTCATGCTGCGTCCGGGGTCCTCCTGCACGTCCAGGCCTGTGGTGTGACAGGGTTCGCTCTTTCGGGCTCATCCGGAATTCTGCCCGCCGCCTGTCAACCCTTTGTCCGCTTGAAAGAGGCCCGGGCAGAGCTTGTGCCGTGCAGGTCGGCAGGTGCTCAGGCCGGGCTCGCTGCCTTCTGGAGGCCGACAGGGGTGGGGTGGGGGGCAAACCTTGCCAGCACCCTCTGCTCCTCCCCTTGCAGGGACGGAGGACTTTCAGACACGTTTGCTGAGTGTCAATGCTCCAGACGACACTGTCTTGTTTCTGGAAGTTCTGCTCGGTTCTTTTCCAAATGTGTCGTTTTTTAGCGGTTTCCTGTCCTTTGCGGGACCTTTCTGACTTGACGTGTATTTCTTTAAACAAGGTAAATGTGGCTGGTGTGTGACCCATGTCATCCTTTCTGAGGCCCCCCTGGCTGAGGGGGCCCCCTGGGCTGGCTCTCTCCGGCCGCCTCTCGTCCTGGGGCGCCTGGCCCTCCTGCCGCTGGCCCTGCCCTTACATGCCCGGGGTCCCCAAGGCCTGGGAGGAAGGTGCCCTCGTCCAGAGAGGCTTGGGGCTTCTGAGGGCATCACAGCTGGAAACACCTTGAACCAAGGTCACAGACGCGCTGGAGCCGAGGAGTTTGGGGGCCAGAACTTTTCAGGGTGAGCTCCATCCCCTCCCCCTCCTCCCCGCCCCTCCTCCTGCTCTTACCTCTGAGCTCCTTTGAGGCTGTGACATTTATTTTATTTAATTTTTTGCCCGGTGTTCTTTATTGCTTTTCATGGGAGAGTGGATTTGAGTAATCCACCTGCCCGTCACAGGACAAGGACTGTGAATGACTGTTTTCTGGTGATTTGTTTACCATTTATTCCCTCAACGTGCCAGGTCTTGGCAGGGGCCGGGGGTGCAGTGCCCCCCGCCCCGTCCTTGCTCCCGTTGTCGGCCCCCCCACCCAGCTCACGTGACCCTTGACCCTGGCGACAGCGCCGTGAGGGTGTGGAAGGCGTGATTGCCCCCGTGTGCAACGTGGACACCCTTCCTGGACCGTGTGGATGAAGCCAGCAGCCACCGTGATGTGGGGAATGCCAGTTAGCAGACCACACGCCCGGTGACGGGGGCGACTCCAGGGCACCATGAGGGTGGGGGGCAGGTGTGCACCCGTCAGGGTCGAGCGTCCCTGAGCCAGGGCATGGCAGTCCCGGCCGGCAGGTCGGGGAGAGGGCCGCGCACAGTGGGCGCTCGGCAGGGATGGCCCCGCCCCCTCCTCCCTGGCCGCTCGGCGAGCATCGTCATCAAGCCCCTGCTCCAGGGACCCAGGCCCCCAGGCGCCCTCCCCATCCCGAGGACACGAGGTCAGCTAGACAGACAGCTCTGGCCCCGAACCGTGTTCCAGGTCACATCCGTGTGGGAGGCTGGTGCTAACAGGAGGAGCAGACAGACCCCAGTGTCACAGAGAGTGCGCCTGGCGGGGCGCGTGGCACTGGGCATCACGTGCCACCAAAACCTATTTGTTGCAGAGCACACGACCCCTCCCAGAGGGCAGCCCCGGCATTGCGAGGGCAGGGTCTGGAGGGGCCTGTGGGCTCCTCCCGGCGCCCACCTGGCGTGGTGGGGTCCTTGCCGGGAGCTGAGGCCTGGTGGGGGTCGGAGGTCCAGACCCGAGCCCCTCCTGGGCTCCCCTTCCAGGCTGAGCTCAGGAAGGGTCTTGGCGTCCCTGCTTGTGCACAGCGGAGCCCGGGCGGGGTCAGCACACGTGGCGCCACCGCGGAGAACTTCCCGGTGCCCCCAGCGACCTGGGGACCCCGAGTTCCCCCAGTCAGGACCACACGGCAGCCAGAAAGGTGCCTGCAGGGCGTGAGGAGGCTGGGGGTCCGAGGGGTGAGGCGGCAGCACTCCCGGGAGCTCTCTGGGGAGCCGCCCATGCCCGGTCCTTGCTGCTGTGACCCTTCCAGCAATCCCGAGCCCTCAGCCGCCAGAGGAGGAGGAGGAGGCCGCGACCAGATGGCGGAATCACGTGGTCCGGCCCCGGGACTCAGAATGCCCAGGCCCAGGGGCGGCCGTGGGGACGTGACGGGAGCCCTTGGGGCGCTCCACCACCACGAGTCCCCTGTGGGGATATTGTGTTGTTTGGTTTGTGACTTTTTGCTTCCTTCTGGAAGGAAAATGCTGGAAACCGTTCGGGTGAGGTCACAGTTTTTGTGAGTTTGGCTCAGAATGGAGGCTTGAACGTACTTAGTTTGTGCCCGGAGACCTCCTGGCCAGGTGAGCGTGTCCTCGGCTTGGGCGCGAGAGCCCTGCCCCTGCCCAGGACAGCGCCAGGGGCCTGCGGGCACGCTCGCCCCTCGCTGCCCCCAGCATCTGGCCGGGGAGGCGGGGACCCAGCCCTCTCGCGCCTTCTTCCCGCTGGGGGCCGACTGCGGTCCGGCCGGGCGCCACGTTCGAGCACATCCCACGTGTGTTTCTTCCGAACTGGTCCCACGACCCCTTTCCCAAATCCCGCCAGATGTTTCCCGGGAGAGACCTCGCTGCTCCCGTAAACAGAGGAACGCGTTTTCCCAGGCAGCCCGGCCGCCGGCACCACCGTCCGCAGAGACCTCCGTGGGACCAGGAAGAGTGTATTTCGGGTGTTCGCGTGTGGGCGCGCAGCGCCCAGGAATAGACCCGGGTCTGTGACAGGAAGACAGCCTCTGCGGCGCGTGCGCTGCGTCGGTCGCTCAGCCCCGCTCCGGGTGCCCCTCGGGGTTGGCCCGTGTCCGTGAGTCACCGCCTCTCAGGTCTCGGTGCCTCCGGGGCTTCCGCGAGCCTGATGGCCAAGGGCGCCCGTGGTGGAGCGGCCGCCACGTCTCCGAGGGATCTCGGCGGCGCTGCCCGTGGACCACGGAGCCGTCCTCCTGTAACGCGAGCGCGTACCCTTTGCCCTCCTCCTGGCAGCCACCCATCGCTTCTCCGTGTCTGTGAAACCAGCCTTTTAAGATCCCACACGAGGGTACCGCAGGGCGGTTTCTTTCTCGGTCTCCTCCCACGGAGTGGAAGGCCCGGGTCCTCCCACGTCGTGGCAGGTGGCAGGATTTCCGCCGCTGCCCTCGGGGGTTACTCCGTTGTGTGCGCACCACGCCTTCTCTGTCCGTGCGTCCGTCTTGGCGGGTGTGAACGGGGCTCGTGAACGCGGGGCGCACGGATCTTTTCAAGGTCCCGACTTCGTTTCCTTTGGAAAGACGACCAGGCGTGGCGGTGCCGCCCTGGGTGCTGCTGGCGCCCTGGGGAGAGGCTGGCCCGTGACTCCCTCTCCCCAAGCCCGGTGTTCCCGCCGTGAAGGGCCGTGGCATCCACGCTGCAGAAGGCCGTGGCATCCACGCTGCAGAAGGCCGTGGCATCCACGCTGCAGAAGGCCGTGGCCGTGTGGCTCCCGGCCGCGCAGCCCCCACTGGCCCTGGGCCACCCCTCGCTGGCACTCAGACACGCTGGCCCAGGGACGGCGACCCCTCCCAGCTCTCAGCGGTTTCGGGGGTGCCAGGCTCGAACAGGCCCGCCCCCTCGAGCCCCTGCACCAGGCTGCCCTCTCACGTGGCCACGAAGGCAGTCGGCGCGGACGCGGGGGCCGCTGGGGGGCCGCTGGGCGCAGGTGGAGGCGTGGCCTGACCCCACGGAGGGAAGACGTCCATGGTGGGGGGGGGGCCTCCACTTGCCGGTCCCTGCTCGGGGACGCCAGGCAGCACGCGCACCCCCCGGGTCAAATGGGCCGAGCTCTCTGCTGTGAAAGGTCCTCTTTTGTGGCCGTGCCACTCGGAGTCCCTGAAAACGCCCCAGGTGTCCCGGAGTCCGGGACCCCCACCCCGGGCCAGGAGGAGTGACCCCGCAGCCACGGTCGTGCCCCCAGGGGAAGGTGGCTTCTGACCCCAGGCCTCTCCGCTCTGACCCAGCACTTCTCTCCTTCCCAGACCAAAATTCACGGGGTTGGATTCGTAAAAATCCACGCGCCCTGGAACGTGCTGTGCAGAGAGGCCGAGTTTCTGAAGCTGAAGATGCCGACGAAGAAGGTTGGTGCTGACGCTTGTGCCCCGAGGTCTGAGGGTTGCACGGCGCGCGGCGGGGGGGAGGCCACCAGGGGGGCTCGGCTGCTGCCAGAAGCCCAGCGAGGGCAGTGGGCTCCCGTGTCCTGACTGTGGAGGATGTGGCGCAGGCCCGGGGGAGTCTTTAGAGACCCCAGAGCAAACCCCAGCAAGAGACGGCGCGGGCAGAGGGCCAGAGGTCAGAGGTCAGAGGGACCCGGTATCCACACAAACACGGGCCTCTCCATCTTGTTTTTCCTGCTGGCGGTGTCCTGGCTGATTCATCAGACTCCTTTTAATTACGCTTCCGAGCTTGCTGGGAGTTTTCTTTTTAATCTCCAAACACTTCCGGCCCAGAAGCGGCCTGACAGCGTGTCCCTGAAGCTTAGCGAGGCGTCCGTGTTCACCTTCGCGTGAAGAGAGGGAAGCAGGAAGGCGAAGCTGTTCTCGGGTGTAAATCAGCCCCCAGCTTCTCAGGTCCACCGAGACCGTCTGGATTACCTCTTTTGAAAGGAAGGGAAGTCCACAGGCAGGTTCCCTGGAGGGTGTGTGCTTTCGCCGGGTTTAGCTGGAGAGCGGGCACCGAGGGTGCGTTCCGGCCCGGCCCGGAGCTCTCTTCCCAGGACGTGCCGTCTCGGTGGGGAGGGATGGTTCTGTGACCTTCTGAGAGAAGATGGGAAGGGTCGTGGTTCAGCAGATGACGCGGACCCTCCCTTCCCGACCTGCTCTGCAGCTCTATCACATCAACGAGACCCGTGGCCTCCTGAGGAAGATCAACTCCGTGCTCCAGAAAATCACGGACCCCATCCAGCCCAAGGTGGCAGAGCGCAGACCCCAGACCACAAAGAGACTCTCTTACCCCTTCTCCCGGGAGAAGCAGCACCTGTAAGTGGGGAAGCGCCCCTCCCCCAGCCCGCGCGTCCCTGCGCGGAGGGCCCTGCTGTGTGGACCCGTGGCGTGGTGTGTGACATGAGAGATGCAGGTTGAGGACAGTCCCCCGGGGCCGAGCGAAGCTCTCGTCCCCCAAGGATGTGGGCGTTTTAGCCCCCGACGCACATTCTCATAAGAGCCTACGGTGCTTGAGCACAGAAGAGGTTCAAGGGTGATTTCCAAGGTCACTGTCAGCCGAGGAATTAGGAGGCGAACGGTCTCGTGCTTCTGCTGGGGGATACGTGGGAAGAGGAGGGTGGGCTCCAGAGAGAGCATGCACTTGGCTTAAAGCCCCAAAGCGGTGATCTGGGCGCCTCCCTCCCGCCAGGCCCCGCCCCTCTCGGGAGGCCTTCCAAGGCAAGGTTGACCCTGCCTCCTGAAGGCCACCGAGCTCCATCCGGGAGGCAGGGACTAAACAGGAGCCCCAGCTGGAGTCCCGACGCCCTGGGGACCCGCAGCCAGCCGGTTGCCTGGCAGTGCTGCACCTGTTCTGGAACCTTCTGGAACTTTCCCTCCTACGCTGTTCCCAAGGGGTAGTGGGGCATAGCCCCCTGGGTCAGGGATGGGGCCTCGCAGGACACAGCTGAGTGTGAGCAGCGGTGGGAACAGAGAGGGCTTGGGCTCTGGGCCCAGTGGGACGTTGAGTTCAAGCTCGGGGGCAGGGAGCCGGGGGGGGGGGCGGTGTCTCCAAGATGCCACTGGTCCCCCCGGGGCAGGAGAACTGTTTCTGGGTTCAGCACAGGGGCTCCTGCCCTGGCAAAGGTATTCGTCACAGGGCAAGGACCACGTGCTGCCCTCCACTGTATTTCGTGATCCTCCCAGGGATAGGACACTTTTAAGAAGTGGCCCCCAGCCCAGCTCCTCCCACCGGCTCCAGGACGGGGGCTCCCTGGGTGTTAGAGGGAGGGCCCTCCTCCTAGGACCCCACCCCCAGCCCACGCCCCAGCCGCCCTCGGCTCTGCCCTGGCTGACTCCCTTGGCGCCCCCTTGCCAAGCCCGGCTTACCCGCGGTCTCCATGGGCACGCTGTGCCCTGCGTGCCTGGGGGCGTGGGTAACACATCCCAGGGACGTCCCTCTGCTCGCAGCAAACTTCAGGAAAGCTCTGTGGGGGCCAAGAGCTCCGGGCTCACACCGTGTGTAAAGACCAGGGCCTTGTTGTAGATGCCGGCAGTGTGTGATGGCGCAGTTGAGGCAGAGACTGGGGGCGTCGGATCCTTGGGGGGGAGGTGTGGGTGTCTGAGCCTCCCGGAGGGCGGCGGCGGGGGGCGGGGGGGACGAAACGGACCGGTCCAGGTGCCCAGGGCCGGGTCACCCCTGGCGTTTGCAGGGAGCCCGCCCAAGGTCACGGTCACAGCTCCTTGGGACAGCGTGGTGTCCCGGGGCCTCGGAAGCGGGAGAGCCAAGCCCGGTGAACGTTGTGTGTCTTTCTGCCCAATATTTCAACAGATTTGACCTGTCCGACAAGGATTCCTTTTTCGACAGCAAAACTCGAAGCACGATCGTGAGTACTGTCGCGGGAGGCGCTCGTTCACCAGCGAGGGGGCCCCGGGGAGACGCGGGTGATAATTTCATTTCAGCGAGACTCGTCCTGGTGGAGGGCGGCTCTAATTGCTTGTGACAGCAATGATTAGAGTAACGGAGCCTCGAGGCTTCGGGGGCCCAGGGGAGCCCCCCCCGCCCCCCGCCCCTCTGCGGGGGGGAGAGCAGCCCCCAGACCCCTCAGCGGCTCTTCCGGCCTCCCTGCCCTTGCCCTCAGTGGAATCCGGGGGCCCAGACCCAGAGGGTTCCGAGCAGGCAGGCTCGGGAGGCAGGAGCGGTGGGGAGGTAGAGGCGAAGCCGTGTGGGCTGGGGTAGATTTCCGGAGCCGTGGCAGAGGAGCGAACCGAAGTTCGAGATCGGACCAGGCCACCCTGCCCTTCTGAAGGTATTGGGCTGGCGTTTGGCCATCAGCCGCCAGCCGAGCTGGGCCCCGCACGGCTCCGGACCCGCCTTTTCTCTGCACCAGAAATTAACCTCTCAGCCAAGCTGCCGCCTCCCTGCCCAGAACACCCAGCCTGGAGGGGAGACGTGCAGGGCTGGGGGGAGCAGGGCAGCCAGGGGCCTTGAACAGATAACTGCCCCTCGCAGCCGCATCCCCAGGCTGGCGGCTGGCCCGGCGCGGGACAGTGGTGCGGGGCGCCTTGGTGAGGGGGGCTCGGTCCCCTCCCAGCCTCGTGACCTCGGGAGACACTGGGCCTGCGTCAGAACAAGGCCGGTCCTGGCTTCCTGCTCCAAGGGTGGCGGGGCGCCCCCACGCAGGGTGACCCGGCCTCAGCGCCGTGACTTTTACTCCCTGTGTTACTGACTAATCTCAGCAATTAAGTCTCGTTAGAATAAACGAGAAGGAACTCGCTTGGGCGAGAACGTCGGCCCTCTGGTGTAGCTCGGGGCTGACCTGTCTCCGTGAGGGAGCGCCTCCCTCAGACCTCGCTGGGGGGACCCAGCCACAGTTCCTCGTCATTATGAAACCGGAGAGAACTGGAAAGGCCAGCTCGGGAAACCGAGTCACGTGTCGGTTTCCATATGTGCACGCGCCCCAGCGTTTTACATGATCGGGGGGCTGTCAGAAGGCCCCCAGGAGCGCAGGGCGGGGTGCAGATTCGTGAATTCACTCCTGCTCTGAGGAAGGGGGTGCATATGTGAATGGAAAGCTCTAGCCCTCATCCCGGTAGGGATCTCTATAAAATAGAACTCAGTCCGTGACCCCCAAGTCGTTGGGGGTCCATTTTGCCTCTGGCCTGGGGGTGCCCTCTTCCGGAGCCCTCGAAGGCCGGTTTGTAAACTGCCCGTGCTCCCGAGACACTGGCAGGTCAGAACTTTGCCCTCGGGTAGTCAAGCCCCGTGGTCTCTGAGACCTGACCATGTCCAGCGTTGGGGTGAGGTCATTCTAGGCAAAGGTGTGGAGGCCAACAGCCCCTCCCGCCTCCTCCCCGGTGCTCCTGGCCTCAGGGGTCGCCCAGTGTGCAAGTGAGCAGGAGTCAGGATCAACAGGAAGGGCTGGATGTGTTGGTCTTGGGACTCAGACTTTTAGCCTGTAGGCACTAGGGAGCCACAGAAGGCTGCAGAACAAGGTTTAGGATGTGATTAGATCTGTCCTGGAGAAATGAGAGCCATCGGAGGCGGATGTGGTCACGAACGGGGCCGTGACCCCGGATGGATGGGAGGAGGTAGTTATGGGAGAATCGGCAAGGCCAGGACGGGGCCACCGGTGAGATTTGGGAGGTGACAGGGAGGGAACTACCTGACTGAGTGGTTTGCTCCTGCACTCATCAGCAGTTACCGAGCGCCTGGTGTGTGCCCGGGACTGGCGGGAGGGGGGTGACGGGGAGCACCCGAGGCAAGAGCAGAGGGAGCAGGCGGAGCAGCAGGGTGCTCCCGCTCTCACTTCCGTGGCCTGGGGCCAATTATTCCATCCCATTTTGCAGGTGGGGAAACTAAGGCACAGGGTGGTGAGGTGGCTTGCCCTTCACGTCTGCAAGGGAAGCCAGGACCAGAGCCAGGCAGGCTCCCAAGCCTGGGCTCCTGAGGCCCCCAAGTGAAACCTTTCGTTAGTAAAGACGGCCCAGAGCTGGGACGGTGTCGGGCCTTCCGGGGGGGCTCCGCCGGGCGCCCCATGCTCTGCCGCCTCCTGACCCAGGGCGGGGGCATGGAATCCCAAGACCTGCCCCCACCTCCGGCTTCTGGAACATCCAGGGCGACACCCAGGAGGCGGGGTCCTGTCATTTGGGTCCCCATAGCTCTGAATCCCGACGGCCTTCCCAGCCCGAGGGGAGGATGGCCTGTCCCACGGGGCGTCGGGGACAACTCTGAACCCTGAACAGCACAACACAGCCCGTGCCTCACGGAGGGAAGGGGACCCCTCCGGCACACTGATCCCTGGGAACGCCACGCCCTTGGCACTGCCGACGGGCACCCTCACGAAGGCTTGCACGGACAGTGCGGGGGGAGGGGTCGCTGGTAACGCTCGACCACGTCCCTTTGCGGCCGTCGCCCAGCAGTGTCCGTGCCGTTGCTGCCGGATAAGTGTCCTCCCCTCCTTCTTGTCTCCGCAACAGGTCTATGAAATCCTGAAAAGAACAACGTGTACCAAGGCCAAGTACAGCATGGGTGAGGACATTGCTGGGGCCTGAGCTCAGCACTCCCCTCCCAGCGCTAATCTTGCCTCCGATCATCTCCGTGGGAGGCAGGCGGCTGGTTTGGGGGTTTTGAGAGTGTTTTGATTCAAGCTGGTGTAGCCGGGTGGCGGGAGGGGGGGGGCTCTCGCTGCAGAGGTGCTAGATCCTGGCCTCTGGACACTGTAGGGGCGACCAAGGCGCCTTCCACCGCTGTTGACCCTCGCAGCCCAGCGGGAAGTAGTGAGGGTCCCCCCACCCAGGCCTCGCCGTGTGTCCTTGACACGCACCCCGGTTTCCAGCCCGGCTGGGCACCGCGGGTGCTGGTTTACAGGACACCTCAAGCCACAGGTGCACACGTTTCCCGACCAAAGTGTGCAGAGTCGACCCCCCAGCCCCACCCCCGCACGGGCCCCCGCGCTCGCAGCTGCAGGCTGAGGTCCCCAGAATGAAACGCCCCTTCTCCTCGAGCTCCCGCTCGCCCGCCGAGAGCGGTGTGCCACGCACGCCCCCCAGGGGTACGCAGAGTCTGTACCCAGGACCGAGAACTCGCGCACACTTGGCTTCCTGCAGAGGGGAGAGTGCCGCGGGAAGGAAGCGGAGAGCAGGGGCAGGGCGGATTGCGGGGGGGACGGCCCAGGGTGCAGGGAGGAGAGGCCGGACCCCCTGGAGTCGGGCGGGCCGATGCGTCCCGGCCGGGATGCCCGGTGGCCAGTCGCAGGGCCTCCTTCTGGGCCTGGAGTCTCGAAGCCCACGTCCTAAGTCCGTGGCGGCGGGGCCCCTTCACGGGGCAAGAGGAGCCCAGGAGCCCTACCCCCATAGGCCGGGCCCAGGACCTTCCAGAGCGGCCCAGGTCACCCACGGTGGGAGCGAGTATGGCTCCCGCCCCTGCACAGTGTCCCCGACCTCCGTCTGCCTGTAAGTTCCCTGTTAGGCTCCCTTCCGGTGCAAACCTGTGGGGTCGCTGTGAAGGTCTGCAAACCGTGCCGGGTCTGGGGGCTTCTCAGCTAGAGTGGGTCTCTGCTCTGGGTCGTCCCTGGGGCGGACATCCCTGAGCGTTCCTGCCAGGTCTCTGGCACACCTGGCGACAGAGCAGATAGGTGGAGGGTCCTTTCTGCACCCCCGTTTCGCCTCGGTCCCTTGCCCGAAAGCCCGACTGACCTCCAAATTCACACATTCACCTTGCAGCCAGTGCCGACGGCAGATTTACATTCTGGGAGGGGAGAGAGATAATAAATGATCAGAAAAGCCAGAACGTCATCTTGCTGGGGTCGGAAGGGCTGCCAGGAGGACTTGGGACCAATGATCAGAAAGGCCTTTCTGATGAGGGGACATTTGAGCAGAGACCTGAAGAAAATGAGGGGTCCAGGCAGAGGGAGCAGTCTGTGCAAAGGCCCTGTGGCGGCACCCTTTGAAAGTGTTCTAGGAACAGTAAGGAGCCAGTGAACCTGAATCAGACAGACCCACATCCACTTTGATTAGATGAATTTTTCACGCACGTGGGCTTTAGCCGTACGCTTCCACGTCCCTCTGGTTTGGAATTCTGATCGTTCCTCAGGTATCCTGATCCTTCCAGATCACTGACTGAGGAGATGGTCTGGTTGTAAGTGGATTTCAGGAAGATGCCTTCCCGCCATTTTCCAGTAAAGGATGGGCCGGCGAGGCCACCGAAAACCCTGACCCACTGACCACCTGCAAACCCTCTGTGGCCAGGCAGAGACCAGAGTGTCAGGCCCCCAGGCATGGCCGGCTCTGCCTTTCCGTCCACGGCCCTGTCTCCAGGGGCGGGGCGCCGAATGCACACCTCCGGGCTCTGGGAGGCGCAGGTGTGGTGACTGTCATCGCACGGCCGGCGCAGGGCCTGGGGCAGCCATCGAGGCCCGGCCACCAGCCCACCGACCGCTCTCTCCCCCAAATGCAGCTTGGTCCTTTCAGACGTTTTCATGTAACTAATAGCCCGATGTACAAACAGGGCAAGGAGAGGGAAGAAAGAAGGACTCTGCCCTTTTAAGTAAAAGGCGAAAATGTAGTAAATACGGTAAGTGCCTCCGCCCCTCCCCGTGGGGCCCACAGGCCTCCCCTTCGGCCTTTTCCCCCAATCAACCTACAATCTAATTGCAAATTGTATGTGTGTTTTCTGACACCATCAATTTTCCAGTCCGTATTTTTCTGGTGATTCAGCTTTTCTAACCACTCACAATCCACCTTTGTCGTCTGCGGACTCGCCCTGCGGCAGCTGTGGGTAGTCGGTGAATTGTAGGTTCTGGGGTGCCTCCTTCCTCCCAGATGTTAACTTTCTCTTGGGGTTTCCTCTGTGTCTCCCTAATTCTACCGAGAGAGCATGTTTTTACGGTCCTCTGGTCGACCCCGGGGAGGAAACGCCAGAAAGGCGGCCTGGCTCCGGGCCGCCAGGTGCCGTTGGCTTTGAGAAAATTCTGGGCGACTGAGTCAGTCCTGGGGCTGCTCTGTTTGCAAAGAGAGAAGCCAGGAGACCCGCCTGGTCCCTAATCCTCTCTCCGCCTTTGTATTTAAGGTATCACCAGCCTGCTGGCCAATGGCGTTTACTCGGCCGCCTACCCCCTGCACGATGTAAGTAACCTTGACAAAGTTCGCCTCGGCGTCATTGGCCACCCCAGACCCCCCCAGGGGCCACGCCCCCAGGGAGCCCTCATTATCCTGCGGTCTTGGCTTCCTGCTTCGGCTCTCCTGTAAATGTCCCTGCCACCCCCCCGTGGGGGGCCACGCAGTGACACCGGGGCGTCTTTTCTCGCAGAACGAGCCCACCGAGGCAGGGGAGTTTGTGGCCGACACCCTGTCCCGGTGGCCACCTGCTCCTTGAGATGTTTCCCCTGCCTGGGTCTCCCCGGCCCCCCCGCCCCCGCCCTGGCAGAATGACCCGGGCTCTGTGTGAGTCTATTTCTGCCGAGCAAGTGGCCAGCTTCCTGAGCCGGATCTCCAAATCCCTCCGGTACCCCCGACAAATATAGCCCGTGGCCACGGCCGCGCGCTGGCTTGGCTGGGGCGGCTGAGTCTCTAATCGTTGTCTCTATGGAGACGGGGGCTAGGGTTCAGCAGGGCACTGGGAACGCACCGCGGGGCCCGAGCAGTGTGGGAACCCCGGACAGAGGACCTTTGGAACTTTCCAGATGTGCGTGGCTACAAGGACTGGGCGCCACGGGGCAGGAGCCAGACGGGGAGTCAGGGCACGCTGGCCGGTCTCCTCTGCAGCCCTGAGCGGAGGCAGCCCCTGTCCCCTGTCTGAGCCTCGGTGTCCTCTCCATCTGCAAGTGGGACAGGCTCCCGGCCGGTGTCAGAGGGACAGAGGAGCGAGAGGGCTTCCAGTAAGATGCTGCACTGGAGAGGCCCAGTTTCCGGAACAGCAAAGGGCCGTCCCCCACCCTGCCGACCCGCCCGCTGACTCCGGGAGAAAGATACACAGCTGCCAGCCTGTCACCACTCCCTGTGGGGCGGTGGGGTCACCTGTCCCGGCTCTGTGCCTTCGGGGATGCTGTCCCTCCCGTCTGCAGGCTCTTTCTCGGCCCCCGGGACCCACCAAGCATCCACACAAAGCCTTCCTTTTCCCCCTCAGCGCGCCCCTGCCCCGTCGATGTCTCCCTGCTGTCCCCCATCCCCCTGCCTTCCGACGGTCCCTGTCCCACAGAGACACCACCGTCTGGCTGCCATTCCTTGTTCACGCGTCTCAGGAGAAGCGAGCCCTTGGCCCTTCGGTGCTCGATGGCTGCCGTGTTGGTTTGGGTTCCAGGGACGAAGTTGCCTCGGCCGGGGACCTGTTGCGTGTTTCAAGGGCAGCGCTCAGACCTCGCAGGTCCCGGCCAGTGGTCCTGGCCGAAGGGGCCTCCATCACCACCCGTCATGCTCCCGTCAGCGGGTGCTCACCCCGCCCACCAGCCCCGGGGCCGCGTCACAGGCCGCTGGGCCTTTGAGCTGCTCACCCCTGCTGAGAGCAGGGCCTGTTCCGGGCCACCCTTGCCTGTTTGGAGTCAGCCCTTTAAGGCCTGAAAGGGAAAGGGGAGAAATCAACATTTCCAAATGCCCGTTGCATGCAGAGAGCCGTGTTTAGTAGGCGCCTTGTCTCGTCTCGTTTCATCTGGTGCAGACGCGGAGTCTCAGAGAGGGTTAATAACTTGGTCCAGGTCACACAGCTTCAGTCGGGGAGCTGAGCCCAGCTTTGAACCTTACACGGCAGTAGAGAGGCCCTCCGTGTGGGGCCTGCTCCCACTTTACAGACGGGAAAACTGAGGCTGCGGTTGCCCAAGCAGCTTGTCCAGGTGCACGCAGCCTCCAGCTCCACTTCCGGGGTCCTCCCCAGCCAGAGTAAGGACGCTGGGCGCCCTGAGGGACTACGGGGTTTTATAGCCGTGAATTTTCCCCGCGGTCGGAGGGCACCCGCCCCCGTTAGTTACCAAAGCTGATGTCGGAAGGTTTGGGGAGATAAGTCGCTCCGAGCTGGTCCAGATGCACCCCGCACGCTCGAGCAGAGGACGGCGGCGTGAGGTCACACTCCCAGGCTCAGGTGCCGGGCTCTTGGCTGCGTGCTGGGCGGTCCCTGCTTGACACCTGCCACCGTCCTCGCACGCTAAGCCGTCCTACGTCGCAGCTTGCTGCCCCCAGCGCATCGCCCGTAGCAACCCCCCCCCACTGTGCTCATGCGTTCATCCGTTCACTCATTCCACAAGACCAGGCACGGTTGCCATAGCAACCAGGCAGCCACCTGTCAGAGCTGTGTGTGGAGCAGGGGTCTGTCCTGAGCCAGACCCTAAGGAGGACTCCCGGAATTAGCGTATCAAATTCAGGGACGGGACTGACATTTCAGGTGGCTGCTCGGAGGCTTGGTGGCCTCCCTCCTGGTTGGCACGTGTCGCCCTCGAGGTCCTGAATAGAGGAGGTGCTGCTGGAGGGTGTGGCTGTCTGGGCCCAGAAAGCCGCAGAGGTGGGGCTGGGGCGGGGGAGGGTGCCCCGAAGACCCCGGGGGAGACATTAATGACACTGGTCTCAGGGCACCTTTGTTCAGAGAGCACGAGGTCAAGGGCTCCCTGCCTGGAGGGGGCGGGGAGGTCACAGGAGGAGCCGGTGAGGGCGCCTGCACCCGGGGGACCTCGGGGAGGCCTCAGAGCTTTCTCAGCCCAGCGATCTTCAAGACCCCTTGGCCCGGCCTGCCCCTCGGGGCCACGCTCCGTCCAGGGAGTCCCTGGTACCAGCTGCCGGTGTGCTGGGCACCTCTGACTTCCAGGTCCTCCTTTACTCCCGTTGGATTTAAAGACTTGGATCCGAGTCCCATGTCTGTCCCAGAGAAGTCACTTTGCTTCTCTGAGCCTCAGCGTTGCCGTGTGTGAAATGGGAGCGTGGGACTCACTGATCTGTCTTCAGTTACCGTATAGCTTCCTGTCCTCCGGGCGCACCTGCAGGGACCCAAGGGTGGGGGCCTGTTCGCCCTGTTGCAACAATTGTTCCAGCCCCGCCCCCCCAGGCCCCTTTCTTGCACGCTGCCGGTTCCTAGCAAGTGGCCGTGGGTCCTTTCCCGGACGTGGCCTCTGTGACAGGGGGCGAAGGCAGGAGGCCTGCCTGGCGGAGGTGCCGGGCCGGGCCGGCCTTCCTCTCCTGTGGGGCGCTGTCTGGGCTTATCTTAACCGTGTCCGCGAGCTGTGCAGGAGCTCACGTCCGGAAGCGGGTTTGCGCTGCTCAAAAGCTGCATCAGGTCGTGAGAGTTCTTTCCTCCTTTTGCACAGGGAGACTACGAAGGCGAAAACGTGGAGTTCAACGACAGAAAAGTAAGTGGATGCGGAACGGAGGCCGCGCTGGGGGCCCTGGAGCCCCCACGCCTGGGGGGGAGGGGCTGAACCCTGTCCGTCCGTTTGCGCCCCTCTCTCTGGCGCTGACAGGTGTCCGGGGCGCGTAGTGGGGGGCGCGTGAAGGAAAGGGTGCGCTCCTTCCCCTTGACCTTCCCCGCGGGCCCCAGACCTGTGTCTCACTGGGGTGCTCCACCTGCCGTGCGCCCTGCGGACGTTGGGCTCATCCTGCACGGCTCCCGGGGGAGGAGGTTTGGCGCCGCTGTGGCCAGGCACCCTCCGCACACCAGGGAGTCTTGAGGACACGTTCAGCTGAGTGTCTCAAACTTACCTGACCTGGAGCCCTTTCAGTGGGAAAGGCACTGACCTGGTGTTCCTGGGATTACACTCCGGGCGACACCGAGTAATCGTCTTCTTCAGTGCTCTCCCTCGGGCTCCCCGGCCGGGCTGCCCGCTCTCCCACGCCCACCCCACCCCCCACGGGGGCCCTTTCTCCTCAACCCCCACGCTCTGGAAGGTTCTTCCCAGCCGTCCAGCACACAAACGCATACCTGGCATCCAGCCTCCCTCCCCCACCCCCCGTGTCCACCTCTGCCCCTCCCGGTTCCCAGCCAAGTACGGCCTCCGTTCACCTCGGGGGACAGTCCTTGCCAGACCTGCGTTTGTCCCCCAAGCGCACATCCTTCTGGAGGCGGTGGGCGGAGATGCTTCCCTGAGAACCTCACAATGGTGGCCTTGTCCCAAGTCTTGGGCTGGGAACCTCTGTGTCAGGAATGTTCTCCATTCCCGTCTCCCTCCAGCCCCCCGTACATGTTTTTAAACCTTTGGTACTGGATACAACTTGCCTGCCCGGGAATCCAGCTGAAGATACTATCTGATTTAGCTCAAAAATTACATATTTGGTTATTTTTAGTGGGACATCTGGCATTCGTCTGAGACCCTGTGACTTGCAGAACTCCCCCATTCGATCCCGTTGGAGAAGCACCATCCCCTTCCCAGGCCTGCCTGGGCCAGCTCTGGCCTCAGAGTCTGCCCCCCCCCCTCACTTTGTGCCCCTGGGTCACTTGTCTGTGCCCTTCCTCCACCTAAGAAAGCTTCCTCCTTGGGCACCGGGGGCCCGCTTCAGGCCTAATTCAGTCCTCCTGATCACAGGCCCCTGTGGCCTTCTCCCCACTGCCTCCCTGTGCGCCAGCCACACTGGCTGCCTCGCTAATCTGAGACTACTTGGCTGGTGGTCGGCCGGTGCCAAAACGATCTCATTCAGTTCTTTACTCAGGAGCTGCTCACTGGGCACCACTGGGCACCTGACCCAGCAAATATGACTCAGGTTTGTCCAGATCCACCTGTTCCCACCCTCCACTCCCCTCACCCCCATCAAATTTAGTGTCCCAGAAGTGAGTTCCAGGCCCGGCCCATGGGAGTAGTCTGGGAGTATTGGATGGATAGATGATGGGTGGGATGGATGATGGATGGGATGGAGGAGTGGATGGATGGATGGATGGATGGGTAGATGGATGGATGGATAGATGATGGGTGGGATGGATGATGGATGGGATGGAGGGGTGGATGGATGGATGGGTAGATGGATGGATGGATAGATGATGGGTGGGATGGATGATGGATGGGATGGAGGAGTGGTTGGATGGATGGATGGATGGGTAGATGGATGGATGGATAGATGATGGGTGGGATGGATAATGGATGGGATGGAGGGGTGGATGGATGGATGGATGGATGGGGAGATGGATGGGTGGATAGATGATGGATGGGATGGATGATGGATGGGATGGAGAGGTGGATGGAGGGGTGGATGGATGGATGGATGGATGGATGGATAGTTGGATGGATGGATAGATGATGGGTGGGATGGATGGGGAGATGGGTGGGTAGTTGGATGGATGGATGATGGGTGGGTAGGTGGACAGATGGGAGGGAGGGAGGGTGGGAGGAATGTCCCAGATAGGTGTTTGGGTCCTAACTCAGAGCTCTGGAGAACTTCTCCTTCTCCCGTGTGGCTCCATCTTAAGTGACCTGGTTCTGAGTATTTTGCGCTTCCAGTGACAAAGTCTGTAGCTCTCCCAATATTGGTCCCGTCAGTGTCAAGAGCCCCAAGTGCCTGACCCCCGACACCTCACAGGATGGAGAGGGGGTTTCAGTGAAGCTAAGACTGTTTTCCTGTGCTGAGCCGCGGGAGCAGGGGCACAGTAGGAATGTTCAAGCAGGAGGCGGGCCAGGGCCAAGGCTGAGCATGGCCACAACTATGGGCTTGATCGTCAGGGCCCTCGGGAACGAGCGTTCCTCCATCCGGGGACATGGAGTGGGGAGTTAACTCCAGATGCGGACCGAGTGGTCTCCATCCCTGTGCCGGACTGAGAGCCACAGGACTCTGACCTATTAGTCCCTCTTTCCTTCCCTCCCTTCTTCCTTCCCCAGTTACTCACTGGGACCCTGTCATCTGCCCCAGGCCCTGTTTGAGGCTCTGGGGAGAACGTGGACCAGACACACCTGGCCTTCCTGGGCTTCCGTGCTAGAGGGAGACAGTAAGGGACAAATACATACACAGTCATTAAGGGTAACGTCAGTGCCCTAACGGGCCTGCACAGCCGTGTGGGCCCAGGTGGGAGGTCTGAGCAGGAGAGATGCCAGAGGGTTGAGCCAGGCTCCTTCTGAGGTCAGGGCACTGGAAGGCTCTGAGGTCACTGTGACTGAAGCCACCAGCCCCTGCCAGCCAACCCCAGGGCCCTGACACCTCCCACCCTGCTCACAAGGCTGAGGTGCACCCTCGGAGCTCTGCCCACCCCAACAGGGAAATCTTGAGATTGATTTCTCTACGCGGACAGCTGCGCCGTGATGGATACGTTTTTCTTGGCAGGAAGAAAGTTCCACGGAGGGCAAGTGGTTGTGTAGAGAGCCAGGGTGTACCAGTGAACGGTGGCCAGCCTGCCGCAGGCCAGTGTCGCCGGGCAGGCCAGGGAACACAGCGACCAGTGTCACACGGCCGTGCCTTTGAGAGGGCCTTCTGTCCCCCAGCAAGATCTCTGTCCCTCTCATTCCCCCCTCCTCCATCTGCCCCCATCTCCGGTGCGCCTCCCAGCCTGCGTGGGGTCCACAGCAAGGGCCTGACTTCGGCCCCGGGGGAGGAAGCTGCCCAGGCCACCGATGGCCACTTCGCTTTCCCAGAGGTGCTCTGCGCCCTCGTCAAAGCTGGCTCTTTACAGAGTGAAACTGGGGTGGCTTTCCATCCTTTTCTGCACACCGGGCCTGCTGAGACACGGCGAGCCCCAGGTCTCTGGCATAAGCCTGTGGGGATCCCCCCTGATGGTGGGGGGGGAGGACAGGCTGTCGTGGGCTCAGAGGGGAGGGGGCCCCACCAGACCCCCAGCTGGGACTCGAGACTCGGACTCAGTGCCCAGGACGCCCACTAGGGGCCCAGCAGAGCCTGCACCTCAGCACACACTATTTTACATCCGCACCCCTGCCTCCCCGGGTCTGTGGAAGCGGGACCCCCCCACCACCACCCAGTGAGCCGCTGGCAGTCGAAAATCTCTCCTTGCACGACAAGCCACGTCTGTCGGCTCCGGCTGTGGGGAAGTGGGGGCAGGACGTGTCCGTCAGCTCAGGCTGCTACGGCAGAACCACAGACGTTCATGGTCTCCTGGTGCTGGAGGCTGGAGGTCCAAGGTCCTGGGGTCAGCAGGGCCGAGTTCAGGGGAGGGCCCTCCTTCTGGCTTTCGGCCGCCTGCTGTCTCACAGTGTTCTCCACGCGTATGTGCCGAAAGAGAGCTCTAGTGTCTCTCTCTTTTTTTTTAAGTGTATTTATTTTAAGAGCGAGACAGAGAAAGTGTGAGTGGGGGAGGGGCAGGGAGCGAGGGAGACAGAGAATCCCAAGCAGGCTCCGCGCTGTCAGCACAGAGCCCCACGTGGGGCTCAAACACGGAACCGTGAGATCACGACCTGAGCCAACACCGGGAGTCGGACGCTCAACCGACTGAGCCCCCCAGGCGCCCCTCTAGGTGTCTTTTTACACGGACACCGATCCCTTCAGGTCAAACCCCCACCCACGCGATCTCATTTAACCGTAACTACTTTTGCCAAATCCCCGTCTCGGAGTACAGTCCTATTAGGATGAATTTGGAGTGGGTGGGGGAAGGGACACACACGCCGTCCGTAGCACAGAGCGTTTGGGGTGGGGATAGAAAATAGTGTGTTTCCAAGGGACCAAAGCACAATGCGGGTCTAGGAGACCCACCCCCCACAATGTTAAATTTCAGTGGTAAGAGGGGAAAGGCCCAAGGCCAGCCGTGTGGCACGGAAGAGAGCAGGGAGCCCCTGGGCCGCGCTCACACCTGCCCCCCTCCGGCTTCCTGTGGGATGATGCCCGCGCCGGCAGGTGCCCCCACACCGAGGGTCCCGGCTGTGCGACTTAGGCTCTGAGTGAAGGTTGGTAGAGCATCGATTACCCACACGAGTGGGATTTCTGTTTGAAAACCAGCAGTCCTAACGCGGTGTCTTTCCTAGGACGCTCTCTACGTGTTCGTACATGGCTTTCAATCCATCAAGCTCATTACCATCCCTGCCCAGAGCCTGGGGGGGTAATGGGGTGTGGGCGGATTTCATGTATTTCACGAAGCCGCGTTAATCAGATAGCCCATCTCAGGAGAGAAACTTCGAGCCCTCTTTGCATCCCGTGAGATTTTTAAAAATCTTGCCACAGGTATTTCTCTGCTCCCAGAGCCTGGTAGCTTCTGTCCTTTGTAATGAATGACAGTGGTGTCTGACGGGGACAACCGAGAACCCTACAGGGAAAAGTGTCACAGGATTGGGCTGTTTTTTTTTTTTTTTAATGTTTATTTATTTTTGAGAAACAGAGACAGAGCATGAGCGGAGGAGGAGCAGAGAGAGAGGGAGACACAGAATCGGAAGCAGCTCCAGGCTCCGAGCTGTCAGCACAGAGCCCGACGCGGGGCTCAAACTCACGAACTGTGAGCTCATGACCTGAGCCGAAGTCAGGCACTCAACCGACTGAGCCCCCCCCCACGCATCCCAGGATTGAGCTGTTTTAGATCAATTCTGGAACAAATCATGAAGAGTGAGGGTTCCATAAGGATTCCAGAAGCTTCTCTCCTGTCCTCACTCAAAAACGTAGCTTGTTCTTGCTCAGGACTCCCCGACCCTCTGCTGGGGGCACCTGGGTGGCTCAGTCAGTTAAGGGACCGGCTTCGGCTCAGGTCATGATCTCACGGTTTGTAGGTTCGAGCTCCGCGTCGGGCTCTGCAATCTGGAGCCTGCTTCGGATCCTGTCTCCTTCTCTCCCTGCCTCTCCCCTGCTCACTGTCTCCCCCAAAAATAAATAAACATAAAAAAAAAATTTTTTTTAAAGGAGGCCCCTACCTCCTCCCGTGCCAGCTCAGCTCCCACAGCGATGGGTTTTTGAGACCCTTCCAGGAGCTGAAAGGTCTGTGGGGGTCTCCCCCGTCAGAACAGGAGCTCCGGGGCTCAGGGTTCTGTCTGCCGTGCCCACCTCCGAACGCCCAGTGCCCAGCCCGGTACCCGGCATGTGGCCGGCTCTCGAGTGTTTGTCGAATGAATGTGTGGTGCACCTGTGAGCTGAGACTGTCTGGGAAGCAGAGCTATGTTTTCACCAGCCCTCGCTGCTTGCTCCCCCCCCCCCCCCAGCTCCTGTACCAAGAGTGGGCGAGTTACGGCGTCTTCTATAAGTACCAGCCCATCGACCTGGTCAGGTAAGGTGGTCTCCAGGTGCCGGCAGCCCCGGCTGCTCTGAAAGAGGCCGTGGGAGGCCAGGCTCTGGCTGGCAGCCGATTGGAGGAGTGTCCCCGTGCGGTCTCACCACACTGAATATTCCGCTCCTGGGAGCCTGTCTCAGCTTGAGCTTGGGTAGGGGGCCCGAGGTCCCCCGCGGGCCCACGGATTCTTTCCCGTCCGGCTCGCCCCCTTCTCCCAAAGCCGCAGCCCGGCCCCACCCCGCTGGGCGACTGGTGAGGTTTCTCCCATGTCTGGGTTGGGAGGAGGGAAGGAGCCGTGCTCTCTCCCCGGGGCAGGAAGGGGAGCAGACCAGGCGACGTCCTTCCTGTGGGGACTTGCAGACGCGAGTCCAGCCCGTCAAAATTCACGGAAGCCCCTTGAGGCGCCAGAGACCCTCAATACGTTCTCTTGGTGCGTCTTCGCTCATGCTGAGGGGACGGCAGGACATCCTCCGGGACCTGGGACGGAGCAGACAGCCCACCCCGTGGGGAGCCCACCGCCCCACTGGCAGCGCCCCAGCTTTCCAGGGCCCCGACCCCCCAACCCCGGGCACGGAGTCCTGCTCAGGAGAAGCCGAGCCCCAGTTCAAGCTGCTCCTTTTGTGGGGTGGGGAGGGGTGTGTGGCGGGGAGGGGTGCAGGGAGGGGTGTGGGGCAAACGCGAGCGGGTCTCCGTCTGCCCCGCGGCGCAGGAAGTACTTCGGGGAAAAGATCGGCCTGTACTTCGCCTGGCTGGGCGTCTACACCCAGATGCTCATCCCCGCGTCCGTGGTGGGGGTCATCGTCTTCCTGTACGGATGTGCCACCGTCGACGAGAACATCCCCAGGTAGGCGGGTGCCACTCCTTGTCCTGGCACTCAGCCCCCCCCCCAGGGAGCCGCAGGCCTGGGCAGGACGGGCGGGGCTGCGGGTTTGAGAGCCGAGCGGGGGAGGCGCCGAGCGAGCGTCCGATTCCTTCTTTGGAGGGTTTTTACCCCCTTTGGGTTTTCAGTCACTGTGTGGTGAGAAAACGCACTCCTTCCCGGTGAGCTCAGGGAGTGAGCCACACGGCCTGCCTCGACTCAGCCCCGGCGCCCTCTCTTCTCGGCTCCAGCTGCCCTTGTCCCCGGGGCTCTGGGACGTGGCGCACGGCGCCGTCCCCCGACGGGCACATCAGGCACGGGCAGCTCGTGGAGGAAGCAGGCCGGGGTCCCCGAGACCGCCTGGCCTCGTGCTGGGGTGTGGTTCTCCCCAGATGGCAGCCAGGACGTGAGTCAGGCGGAGGGAGCCCTGAGGCCGCTTCTCAGGGGGCACAGGAGTCTCGTCCTTTCCGGCTGGTTCCTTGACTCGCTAACAGTGAGCCAGAGGGAGCTGTGTTGTGGGCGAGAGGACAGGCCCCCCGCCTGTCAGGGCCGCCGCTGGGGACGCCCCCCGGCCCCGCCTCCCACGGGCTCGCAGGCTCTCGGGGACGCTCCTAGGACGTCACTTACTTCGGTTATATTTCTAAAGACGCAGCCCAGTGTCTCTAGAGCAGGGCTGTGGCTCGGAAAATTCATCTGTAGTTCCAGTCAGTAAAGATCAAATGAGTCTTTACCTGGCCAGGAAAGTGGCTCGTTCCGACCCGGCAGCGCAGAAAGGCCATACCCGGCAAATTTTGGTATAAGTGATGCTTTGATGCGTGAGTAACACCTAAAATATTCCACCCACCTGGAATGAAAACGGTAGAGGAATCTGGCTTCCGTCCCCTCCGGGGTTATTTTGGGCACTGACAGGCCAGAGGAAGCCTGTGCCTTTGTTGGCTAATGTGACATGAGGTCACCGTGCTTGGGTCCAACTGTGGCCATCAAAGTAGCCCAGGCGTGGTGGGGATTGAAACTCCAGAGCCCCGAGGGGCATGGCCAGTGGCCGGCCCCCTGGGGACTTCTCCGCCTTGCTTTCCCCCTCCCTTGGAGGGCAGTGCCGCCAGCCGGAGCCTCACCCAGGAGGCTCTGCCCCGGCAGCCGTGTGCTCCCGAACAAGGGTGCCCAGGTCCCCCAGGCCAGCACCACGGCCTCCTCACAAACGGGAGGCAAACGGCATTTACTGGGGATTCCAGAGGCATCTCGGAGCTTCTCGGCCTTTGCCCGGTTGGTGCCGTGGGCGAAACAGGAGGTGTGTGTCCCTCTTGGGGCCCGATCCGCCCTGCCCCTCGGGGAGCCGCCTGCCGGCCCCACCCGCCCATCCACTCCAAAGAACAGACCTTCCCGTTCCTTGTCTTTATTTTGGCCGCAGGTGACGAAGGGCGCGGCACAGGGTTTAAAACCAGCAGAAAAAGGCTTTTTGTCTGGCTGGCCTTGTTTATGCCAACAGGGAGGAGGGCTGGGCAGCGGGCACCCCCACCCCACCCCCCGGCAGGCAGAGCTGCGGGCCTGGCTCTCCCTGACCCCACCCCCCGCCCAGGTCACCGTGGCCCCAGGCGCCACGCTGACAGTGAGAGCCTCTAGCAGCAGGAAAGCAAGGGTGGGAAGTCCCACCCCCTCTCACACCTGCCAGGCTTGGCGAGGGGCAGGACATGGACCCTCACACTGTCGGTGCTTGGTCACCCCCGTGATGTGACAAGCGCCACTGTTGAGCGGCTTCGTGTGCTTTCCCCTGCCGCCTCCTCTCGGCAGCCGACTGCACGGCAGCTTCATTCCCAGCACCCCCACCCGACAGGTGGGGAAACTGAGGCCCAAGGAGTTTGAATAACCTGCTCCAGGCCGCACAGATTACAAATACCGGGGCCTATGCTCAAAGGCAGAGCTGGCTGGCTCGGGGGGCCACGCTGCCCACCACCTGTGGACGCCCCCGACCCCGCCAACCACGCCTGCGCACTGCCCACCGCCTGTATGTGCCCGCCCCCTCGCCCCCAACACACACACTCTCGGGGCCCCACAGATTACAAAAGCTAGAGCTGAGACCCAAAGCCAGAGCCAGCTGCCTCCAAGGTCCGTGTCGCCCACCGCCTGGGTGTCCCCTTCCCCCCACGCACGTGCACTCGCGCCCCCAGGTGCCCCGAGGCGGCAGCCTTGCCACCGTCCAACTCCGCGTCTCCCGGGCCCGATCCGTGCCCGGCGCGCATGGCATGTGCACAGTGTGTTGACAGCTGGTGAGTGTAACTGAGAAGCGAGAAGGGAGCCAGGGCGCCCGCGGGGCAAGCAGGGTCCCCGAGAGCTTCTCACCAGGTGTTCGTTAAACCCCGCCTGCTGCGGGCCAGGCACGGTCCGCCGCGGAAGATCGTGCGCATCCAGAAACAAAAGTCACCAAAACAGTCCCCGGTTCAGGCCCCGGGGAGGAGCAGTCCTGCCTGGTGTCTATTCATAGCTCCGCGCCTTGTCCGAGTCAGCAGGGGGAGAAAGTTCAGGGCAGGCCAGCGCTGGGAGGGCCTTGCTCGGGCCCCTCTCCTCATCTTCCAGAAGGGGAAGCTGAGGCTGAGGCTGGAGGGCCTGGCGGGGGGCCCAGAGGGCGGGGTAGTCAAAGGAGGACCCAGGAGCAGGAGGGGAGAGCCGTGCAGGGCGTGGGCTTTACAGATAGAGACCAGGACCCAGTCCCCAGCCTGCTGTGCGACCCTAAGCAGGTTTCTCCATCAGTGAAGATGGGGTGATTCTCGTCCCCAAAGCTGGTCTGGGCCAGACGGACGCGCTCCTAGGCTCCTGCTCACACAGCTGATGGCCTCTGGATTGTGGCATCTGCCGGTGTTGGCAGGTGCCCGGTGTGCGCCGGCAGAGTCCCCGCATCCCGGCCCAGGGGCTTGCAGGCTGTTCCCTGTCTTCCAGCATGGAGATGTGTGACCAGAGACACAACATCACCATGTGCCCGCTGTGCGACAAGACCTGCAGCTACTGGAAGATGAGCTCGGCGTGCGCCACGGCCCGGGCCAGCCACCTCTTCGACAACCCCGCCACCGTGTTCTTCTCGGTCTTCATGGCCCTATGGGGTAAGCGGAGCGCCACCGGCCGGGCTGCGGGGCAGGGGGCACTTCGGCCGGGCCCCGCCTTTCCTTCCTTCTCCTGGAGCCCATGCACAGGCCGCTTGCCAGGAGCCAACGTGGGAGGGAGGGTCGGTGGAAACCACGCCCCATTTTGTGCCGTGTCCCAGACGCAGAGTGGCTCTCCTGACCCAGCCGCCAGCCCCTTAGGAAAAGCTGAGGAAGGTGCTTTGCTCTCAGAAACGGCCCTCCTTCCTGGGGCCAGGCTCGTTGGCCCAGCAGGGCAGGTGCTTCGAGACTGGGAGTGCCAGGCGACGCGGGGAAGGCTGGCCAGGGCCCGGCCCTGGGGCACAGCTCTCATGAGATCCTCAGAGCCTCCCTGCGGGGCCCGCGGGCCTGCTTTACGGGGAAGGACGCCAAGGCCCAGAGACGGTTGATGTGAGTTTCCCAGCATCGCTCAGCTCTGGGGCGTCCAAGGCGAGGATCCTTCCTGTTTCCAGGGCCCGTGCCCTTGACCGCTGGGTTCCAATGCCACCCGAGTCCCAGGCATGGGATGCTTCCCTACTCCAGTACCCGGCTCTGATGCGGGGGGCGTGGGAGGTTGGCGAGTGGTGGCCGGATGCGTTTTGGCAGGTGTTTTTGGATTAGCAGACTGGCCCGTTGCCTCCTCTGAGGCCCTGTGTTACAGCTTTGCCAGGGGGGGTTTGGGATTCGGGCCCTGGGCAGCAGTGTGCAGACCTGTCCCCTGGGTGCCAGAGCCCCGGTCCTTGCCTCCGGGGGCTCCCATCTAGTAGGAGATGGGGCTGGGCACAGAGAGGGCACAGGCCAAGAGGCCTGGAGCAGGAAGTCAGGACGGACTTCCTGGAAGAGGTGTGAGCCCCCCGAGCTGAGCTCTAAAGATGTTGAGGGCAGATCTGTGGCGCGGGGACTTGGCGTAGAAACAGAGGGCCCTGGGGACAGCCCTGCCGGTGCCTCCTGGGGCCTCACGTCACTGCCGCAGGGCCCCCTCCCGGGCTCCGCACACCGAGCATCGTCCCCGTGCACGATGGGCATGCGAGGGGGCAGGGCTGGGCCGAGAAGCTGCTCATTTTGCAGATGGGGACGGAGGCTGGTGGTTTTTAGCTGTCGGTGTCGCTTAGATCCGCGCGGATCGGTCACACGGAATTCGGTACGGCGCTCCGTTGCTAAGCGGAACAGGACGTCAGAGACGCACCAGAACCGTCGATTCGGGAGGATTCTTCGGAACCTCCGAATCCTCGAGGTCGGGACCTGCGCCCGGCAGCTGCTCCGGGGGTGCCGGCCGGAGGCTCGGGGAGGTCTGTCGCGGCCGGAGGGGAGAGACAACAGGCGGAGCCAGCGGCCGAGGCAGAGCAGGGCTGATGCCCACACCCTCAGCGGGGCAGCCCCCTCCCCCCTGCCCGCGAGAGTCAGTTCAAACCCAAGGTGGTGTTCTAGAATCCTCTGTGAGCTCAGGGAGCACCAGGTGTCTGGGGGCGGGAGGGGGGCTGAGGGCGCTGCCTGGCCTGGTCTCCCTGGGGCAGGGGGCTCACGTCGGCTGAACCTGGGCGGTTGGAGGCGGGGGGGGGGGCAGGTGACGTGAGACGTGTCTCAGGTGAGGCCCGGGCACCGGAGGCCGAGCAGCGGGGCTGGCTCCCCGCACGCTTCTGCGCTTGCTGGAAACAGAGCTGGGGGTGACTGGGGGTGGCCGCCCGCTCTGGGACGGGACACCTGCCCTCCGACGCCGTGCAGACCCCCCCCCTCGAATCAAGAGAGCAGCTTGGTGTTTAAGGGGTCTCCCTCCCCGAGGCCTCGTGCTGCGCACTGCAGCCCCCCGCCTCTGCCTGCTTGGTCAGGGGGTGGTGCTCAGCCAGCACCCTGGCTCCTTGCCCGGTCGGGGCCCCGGGGCCCGTGTGGCCGCCAGCCAGCACTCGCCAGTGGTCCGTAGGGTGACCCGTGAACAAAGGCGACCTCGCAGGGCCGAGCCCCTGAGCTGCTAGGAGGGGGCTCAGTGCCCCGGTGACTGTTGGCCCAGGCTGCCCGGCGGGCATTTAGACCCCTGCGGACTCGGGCCCCGCCTCTCCTAGGTCACCCCCTCGTCACTGGAACTCGCAGCCTCCCCGTCTGAAACGGTGTGACGAGGGTCAGAGGTGCTGGCCGCGGAGCCTCAGCCGCTGCTGGGCACGCAGGTGACCCAGTAGGGGTCCTGCCGCTGGCATCACACCCACTGGCAGGGCTGCCTACCACGTGGGGCGGGGCGGGGAGTAAAGTGTGTGAGCGTCTGGCCTACGGGGGTTGCCTGTGCTCAGGGAGCCTGGGAGGCAAAACCGATGTGTCCGCTGCCCTTGGAAGATTATAATCCAGGATTCAAGTGGGAGCAGCATGTGCAAAGGCCCCGTGGTGGGGGTGCAGGGCCTGGTGCAGGAGGATCCCAGAGACCCAGCAAGGGCCCGCTGTAAAGAGTTTAGCGTTCTCACGGGGACGAATCAGAAGCCGGTGCTGTCAGCCTGCTGGGTCGAAGGGGTGTTTGTGTCTTAATTCTGGAGTCAGGGGCAGCTTGGGAAAAAGTCACAGGGCTCTCACTCGTGACCACAGTGAGCTCCGTGGCAGGCACTTGGGCCACTGGTGAGAAGCCGCGTGATTCCGACGGGGGGCACAGCGTGGCCGAGCAGGGAGGGGGACGGGTCAGAGCAGCCGTGGGGAGACCGTGTCGCCTCCCTCCCCAGCCCCGGGCTCCCTGGTGTTGTCCCGCCCCCCCCCCCCACTTTCCCCGGGGAGGGAGGGGGAGCTGTAAGAGGAGCCCGGCCCCCAGACTTGAGCTGACTCTGCAGAGAAAGGACTCAGGCTTTTGGTTCCTCCCTCACACGTGGCACAGCAGCACAGCCCCCCCGGCCCTGCCCCCACTCAGGAGCAAGGCCTGTGAGGGTGTCACCTCCTGGGGTCCGCCCTACCCGGACGGGGCCTCTGGATGGGGAGCAAACAGGCCCCCCGAGTCCCCAGCGCACAGACGTTCTGGCGGCCGCCGCCTCCACACACGCCAGCCTCCCCAGCCTCCCGGAAGAGATGGTGAGTTACAGGCGGCCTTTCTCTGCAAGCATCGCTTTGTGTCCGCTTTCTCCTGTCGCCGAGACACTGTCTCCGGGCAGGGCCGCGAGCAGGGGCCCTGGGCGCGCGGTGCCAACGGACCGCCTTACGCTGCAGTTGCCGCGCCTCCTGCTGGAAGCTGCGGGCGCCCAGGCTCCGGAGGCAGGTGCCAGGTGCGGCTCTGGCCCAGGAGGCCCTGGGAGCTCCGGGGCTTCCCGCCGTCACAAGTGTCGCCTTATAAGCCCCAGCGCCTGCACGGCCACCTGCGGGAACGCACGAGGACACGCGGGGGACTCTGCACCCTTTCTTGGGCAGTCACCCCAGCGGGGATGCAGGCCGCGCCCGAGTCTGCGGGGTGAGCCAGTGGGCGCCCGGCTGTCAGGAAGAGACCGGCGAGACTGTCCCTCGCTCACTGGGCTCCGAGTGGCCCCGAGTGCCCGCAGGCCACGCACACCCGGGGAAGAACGCGTATGCAGGACCGTCCGTCCACCCTGGGCCCCGGGGGCTCCCGCCCGGACCCGGCCCTGCTCCCCCAGTGGCAGCGTCCGGCCCGTCTGTCCCGCACGTCTCAGCAAAGGGTCTCGGCCTAAAAGTCTAACAACCGACAGCCTCCCTGTGGTTCTCACGCTGGGTTCCTACAGGCCTCTCCTGGGGTCCCCGCCAGGCAGGGCGGTTAGGCCGGGACGAGGGTGCGGCCAGGGGGCAGCCTGGACCCGGCACCCGCTCTGGGGTGCCCGCCCTGAGCCCGTCCAC
Organism: Cryptoprocta ferox; assembly: GCA_028646485.1. Lineage (NCBI taxonomy): Eukaryota > Metazoa > Chordata > Mammalia > Carnivora > Eupleridae > Cryptoprocta > Cryptoprocta ferox. The sequence goes on along the minus strand of CM053575.1, from coordinate 3,048,195 downwards.
GCGTTCTGTGCCACGTGCGTCACCCAGGCCCAGCTTTGCTTTAAAACGGCCACCGGCCTTCTACCGACCTCACGTTCTGGGGTTCGTGTGCAGGATTGGGGGGAAGACGGGCGTTCTGCCGGGAAGGTCTGAAACCCAGGGGCCGAGCGCGAGCCTTCCCAGCGGGCGAGGCGGCGTGTGGGCAAAGAAAGCGCCCGGGAGCCTGGGGCGGGGCGGGGCGGGGCCAGGCGAGGTGGGGGCGGGGCGGGGCGGGGCCAGGTGGGGAGGGGCCCGGCGAGGCAGTGAGGTGGCTCCAACGTCAGGGACACCTGCTCAGAGTGGGAGATGGACAGACGCAGAAATCAGCCTGACCTCACGATAGACGCCGTCGCCTCTGTTCGCGGTCAAAGGCGTTCCGTCTTCCAGACAAGGCCGTTTACGAGATCGTGGCCACCAGCTCGGTGGGGGGCGGGGGAGAGGAGGGAGATTTCCAACAGTGAGCACTGTGCAGCGCTAGGCAACACCTGCCAGGAAGGTAGTGAGCGCCCCGCTCCAGGAGGCATTCAAGCTGTGCTGGATGACCCATTGCTGGGGCAGTTGCGCACGCGGGGAGGTGACATCTGTGTGTGACCCCGCTGCCCGTCCTTGCCTGTCTGGACCCAAAGCCCCGCTGTCGCTCCTTGTTCTCAGCCTGAACTTCCTCGAGACCTCGGCCCGGGGCAGCTCCCCCACCCCCCCACCCACCGCGGTCTGGCCCCAGGAGGCTGCGGGCAGAGGCTGAAGCACCAGCTGGCTGGGCGCCTGGCAGCGCGCTCTCCCCGGGGAGGGGCCGACCCCACCCCGGCTGGGCTCTGTACCCCGCTGGCCGCACAGTCGAGCGTTCACGGCACCCGTTCCCGTGCCGGACCCTGCTTCAGGGCTGTCCACTCAGTCACCCACCCCTGTGCGACCTCAGGCAAGTTGCTTCTGCTCTCTGGGCCCCAGGCTCCCCATCTGCAAACAGAGATCCCAGTACAAGAGACCCCCAGACGCAGAGTCGTTGGGAGCCGTGGGTGCGTCACTCCTGGTGACGTCCTCGGGGCTGTGCCTGCTGCTCCCTGTCACGCTGTGTGGGCTGTCACGCAGGCTCAGCGAGCATTTGGTTTTTTGAAAACGTGGAAGCAGCCTGGACCCTGGGGGGCTGGGGCTCCAGTGTCACCCTGTGCTTGGGGGCCTCTGTCAAATATGTCACTTCACCCCATTTAGGGGAGACCCGCGCGCTCCGCCTGGCATTACCTCAGCTCTGTTCTCACCCGGACACCTTCCCCATCTGCCCCCAAATACGCCTCCCTCCCCCCAGAACCTGCCCCGAGGGCTGACTGTGTGCCAGACCCCGGGAGACAGCCCTGCTGCAGATGACCTCAGGGACGCCTCGGTAGCCCTGGAGCTGGGGCTGGTGGTTATTCTCTGCTGGGGACACTGCGGCACAGAGAGGGTGTGACCTGCCCCAGATCACACAGCTAACAGATCTGTAATCGGCGGGACCGACCCTGCCCTGGCCCGTCAGCTTCCTCTAGTCTCCTCTCTCCATGCAGACACGTCCAAGCTCCGTGCTGTGCGCTCCTGGGGCAGCAGAGAGTTTCCCGGAGCTGGTCGTGAGGGGCAGGCGCGGACCGACGCTGCTCCGCTGGCCAGCACTGCGGGGACCTGGGCACACTCGGTGCACCTGCCCAGGGAAGCAGGCGTGCACCATTCACACTTCTTTCGGCGCCTACTGTGTGCAGGGCAGTGCCACTTTGTAGCCTCAGAGGTGTTGGCCAGCCGTTGCCGGTGCCCGGCCCTTGCCTGTGCCCGGCCCTTACTGGTGCCCAGCCCTTGCCAGTGCCTGGCCATTACTGGTGCCTGGCCTTTGCCAGTGCCCAGCCCTTACTGGTGCCCAGCCCTTGCCAGTGTCCGGCCCTTACTGGTGCCCAGTCCTTGATAGAAAAACCTGTGCTTCCATTCCTCCCAAGATGTACAGAAATGGGCAAATCTGTGTTTCTGCTGGCTGCCCCCGCCCCCGCCCCGCACACACCTCCTCCAGCTTCCCCTCCACCACCGGGAACAACAATGTGCCTGTGTGTCAAGTGCAAGTTCAGTGTGCACACTCCCATTTGAGGGGGGGGGGACAAAAAAGGCACACGGCTCCCGTGGAGCACTCACTTCAGGGAAAAAGGAGCTTATTGTGAATCGACACTGAAGTAACAGGAGGGAGCCTGGGGGGCTGAGGCGCTGGTGGTGCGGTCCAGCCCCGCGGCAGGCGGAGGGCGGAGGCGCCACCCCCTCTTCCGGCCTTTGCACAATCCCTATCACGCGTAATTAGCCTTGAGACCTTGAGGATCATTTTCTTTAAATCCCTTATTCAAGTATTAGTTCGTTTCCCTGTAGGGGATCGTTTTCCCGCTGGTATGTCTCCTTTCTTGTGTCCCTTCTGTCCCAGCTGCTGATGTTTGTGCACAAGGGCACCGCCCCCAGACCTGCCCCCGCTGGGCCTCGTCCCCTCCCGCTGCCCTGACCCCGCACCCACTCTGCCGTGGGGTCCGCGGGCCCAGGCAGGACACGCTGGTCCCGGAGGCGTCCACAACCTGCCTCCTGGGACGTGTGACATCTCAAAGCCTCCGATAAGGCGTCACACAAAGCAACTTGGAGCCCCATTTAGCTATTTGCGGGGATCGATTTTCTGACATTAGGGCATGATGATGGGGTTTTAACGGCTTGTCAGTTCCGTGCCGAACAAAGCAGGTTGTTTGGTTTGAGCCCCGGCTGCGGGGAGGCACGGAGAGGGGGCTCTGACCTTAATGAGATGGCAGAGGCGTGATTGAGACCCCTCCCGGGGCTGTGCCCGGCCGGGTCCCCCGAGCCAGCAGGGAAGGGGTGTAGGGACAGCTGTGCAGCCAGTGGGGGCTCGTGCGGGGACTCTTGTTTGGGGTAAGTAGGGACTCGGCAAGGAGACGAAGGGCTGGGGGCCCCGCCGCCCGCTCTGTGCTCATGGGCGTTTCCACGATCGCTGCTGGCCCTGCAGCTCTCTGGGTGCATCTGGTCCCCACGCGGGAGCTCTTGCGGGCAGTGACACGCCGCTGGGCTGACGCTGAGCCCTGCCTCCCCCCAGGGCCCGGGGACAGGCGCAGAGCAGGTGGCAAAGGTTTGGGAGGACAGGCGACAGAAAGGTCGAGGTTTCCAGACCCTGGCCTGCCTGCCTGCATCGGGGCAGCGTGCCGGGCCTGTTCCGCGTGCACATTCCTTGGTGCCCTGGGGTCTGCGTCTTAACGAGCCCCCACTCGGCTCCCCCCCCCCTTGCCTTGGCGACCACCAGTCTGCTTTCTGTCTCTGCTGATTTACCCGTAAACATTCTGGATGCTTCCTACAAGTGGGACCCCACCATGTGGGCCTTTTATCCGGACCAGACACGGTGGGGATCCTTCCACGGGAGCCAGGTCCTGGGAACGATCGCCACGGAGTCATGAAGCCCCCAGAGTGGGCTCTGCGATCAAGGCCCCTGTGTAGACGGGGGGAGGGCTGCGGGGGCGAGGTGGTCACGTGCCCAGGCTCACCCGGGATTTGATCCGGGTGGGTCCTGAGTCCTGTGCTCACCTGCCGCCTCTGGGCTCCGCTACGAGAATGTGTTTGTCTAGCATTGTGTCACGAAGACAAACGTCTGAAGGAAGAAGGATTATAGTGCCAGCACCTGCTTCCGTCCTGGCCCGACTCCCTCTCAGGTGTGTGACTCCGTGCCCTGCTGTCCTCTGGGCTCGTCTTCCGGGCCCACTGGTGTGGTGCTGGGGCCCGCTTTGCCGTCCTTCGGTGCCCTGACCACGGTCGGCACACAGCTTGCCCTCAGGCGGGTGGGAAGCCACCACCCCGACCCCCGGCCAATCCTGGCATCAGTTTGGGGTCCGGGTTTCCTCTGCTTTACTTGTCACACCGGCAGGAACCTCACGGGGCAGCGAGGGGACCTCGCAGGACCCACCGCTGTCCACGTGGCTGGGGTGGGGGTGGGGCGCAGCAGCAGAGCTGGGAAGGAGGGAAGGACAGACACTCGGCTTCCTCCTGCCTTTACGCAGCCCAGCCGCTCACAGTGTCCCTTGAGCTGAGACCCCGGGACTGGCCCTTGGGCTCAGCGTGAGCCCTCTCACCCCTGCTGCCGGCCACGCCTGAGGTCCGTGATAACCGTGCCCCTTTGCTCCAAAGCCGGAGTGGCTGCCTCGGGGCTGGAGTCCAGCAGGGGCGCCTCGGGCGGGGGTGGTCTGTGGCCAAGTGGAGAAGGTACACCTGACCTTTGCTCCAGCTTCTGGCACCAATGCTTCCGATTTTTAAAGAAGCAGAAAATGAATTATTTTGTATCAAGCGTTTTCATTTCTTCAACATAAGCGAAGCCAAAGGAGGCTGGTGTGCATACCAAATCCTCTCCCGGCCTGCAGGCTCCGATCTCCGTCCTTGACACAGATCTCTGGGAGAGGGTCCTAGTGTCTGTCTGAAGATTTGACAGCACCTGGGGGGCTCAGTCAGTTGAGCGTCCAGCTTCGGCTCAGGTCATGAGCTCGCAGTCCGTGAGTTCGAGCCCTGTGTCAGGCTCTGTCCTGACAGTTCAGAGCCTGGAGCCTGTCTTCAGATTCTGTGTCTCCTTCTCTCTCTGCACCGGCCCCCCCGCTCATGCTTTGTCTGTCCCTTTTTAAAAAATAAATAGATATTAAAATTTTTTTTTGAAATAAAAGATTTCCTGCAGAAATTCTAAGTAAGAGTGCCTGGGATCAAATACCAGGTGCCCAGCTAGCTGTGTGACCTTGGGTAAAGTAGTTAGACTCTCTGTGCCTCTGTTTCCTCATCCATAAAACGGCAATACGAGTTTGCTCTAAGTATCAGACTAGTCGTTTTCTCTGTGATGATTACTCCCTTAAAGACTATCAAGTACC
>CM053575.1:3028744-3042788 GCA_028646485.1 Cryptoprocta ferox | reverse complement strand
GGGGGGGTGCTTCTGGACGGGGGGGTGCTTCCGGACGGAGGAGGATGCTTCTGGATGGGGGGGGGGGCTTCTGGATGGAGGCGGGGCTTCCGGCCGGAGGCGGGGCTTCCGGATGAATGAAAGCCCTCGGAATCCGGAGATGAGTCAGACTCGGAACCCCTGGTCGCCAGTTCCGAAGCCGCGTCGCTTCCTGGTGACGGACCACACTGCTGAGCTCGTCCAGAGCTGCACAGCTGCACAGCTCACTTCATTTCCGTGTTGACACTGCCGCTTACCGCACCAGCCGTTTAACTCCTCCGAGCCTCAGTTTCCTCCTCTGGAAACCGGGAGAAGGAACAGCACCTCCCTCCTGTGATGACTGTGCGAGGGTTTGGGGTTTTCTTGTTTTGGGGGGCTTTTTTTATTTTTTCAAGTTTATTGATTTATCTTGAGGCGGGGGAGAGAGCGTGCCCAAGTGGGGGAGGCGCAAAGACCGAGGGGGAGAGAGAGAGCGAGAGAGAATCCCAAGCAGGCTCTGCACTGTTAAGTGAGGAGCCCAAGGAGGGGCTTGAACTCATGAACCCAGAGATCGTGACCTGAGCCAAAGTCAGGCACTTAACCGACTGAGCCGCCCAGGCGCCCCTGGGAGGTTTCGATAAGATCAGACTTCGTGTGACAGCTCTTCAGAGCCAGGCGCCTGCAAGCTCAGAGCTGCGCTGGGCATTGTGACTGTCCTTGCCGTGACCCCAGTCCCCCCCCGGTCTCTGCCAACTGTCCTTTGGGGCGGAGGGGGCATTGACGATAGAGATTCGGCCAGTGCCTCCACTGCTGCGTGCTAAGAGCCGGTCGTTCGTTCACTGAGCGCTCCTGAGCCCCGTCTGTGTCGGGCCCCGGGCTGTGGCTGCGAATCCAGGCGGACGGGGCATCGTCCCTGCCCTGCTCCCCAGAAGGGCCCCCGGACCGGGATAGGGCTCACAATGGAAGGTGGTGTGGACGCGTGAGCAAGAGAGGTCCCAAGAGGAGTTGGGTTTTTTCTGACACTGAGGGGGATGATCAGGGGCTTCCTGGAGGAGGCGGCGTTTGAACCACGTCTAGTCTGTTGGGATTACAGCTAAGAGTGCAGCTCAGCCGTCAGACCGTCTACGTGGGTTTGAGGCTTGAGTGAGTGACCTTGGCCCACACCGCGCCCCTTGTGACCTCAGGACACCCACCTGTGACCCAGGGGTCCTCAAGATTGACAGAGCAGGATGTTAGGAGCACGGGCTCTGGGAGCAGCCAGCCTGGCCCCTCACTGGCCGGCTGAGTAACCTTGGCCGGGACTCAGTTTTTCCATCTGTAAAATGGGAAAGTGACTTTCCCTGTCCTGCGGGGTCTGAGGGAGGGTAGAGCAGGTTAACTCGCGTGAAGGTCTTGGTCCAGCACGTGTCACCCTCGCTGACTGGACGGTGCAGAGGACGAGAGTGCCCTTATGTCATCGATGACTTTGGCCTTTCCTCCCTGTCCGTAGCCGCCACCTTCATGGAGCACTGGAAACGGAAACAGATGCGGCTCAACTACCGCTGGGACCTCACGGGCTTCGAGGAGGAGGAGGTGAGTGGGTTTGCCCCACGCCCCACCCCCGCCCCCAGCCGGTCGCCTCCTGGGGACTCACGGGGCAGCCTGAGGTCACGAAGCCCAGGCCCGGCTGCTGGTGGCAGCGGCCCCGTCCGTCTTCCTGGGGCCTGCGTCTCCGAGTCTTCGATCTCGAAGCCCCCGAGGACGCGCCCAGCCTCCCCGCGCTGACCCCATCACGTCTGGGGGGCCGGCCCCGCCCTCCGCCTGCAGTCGGGCCTGGCTGGGGAGACCCCTGCCCCGAGGCCCCCTGGCCGCTGCCCCATCCGGAATCGGTAGTTCCGGCCAGAATTCCCTGGGGCGTGAGAGGGACTAAAGCGGCCCCCACACACAGCACAGGGCAGGGCTGTACCGTGGGGCCCCGCGACCGCTGCTTACTTTCATAAAACAAGTGCTTGCTTTTTGCTTTTTATGGTTTTTCAAAATTTTTTCACGTTTTTATTTTATTCTGAGAGAGTGCGAGCAGGGGAGGGGCAGAGAGAGGGGGAGACACAGAATCCGAAGCAGCTCCAGGCTCCGAGCTGTCAGCACAGAGCCCGACGCGGGGCTCGAACTCATGAACCGTGAGATCATGACCTGAACCGAAGTCAGACATTTAACCGACTGAGCCCCCCAGGCGTCCCCCTGTGTTATTTTTAAAGTAAACGTAACCCCAACTTGGGGCTCGAACTCACGACCCCAAGATCGGCAGCCGCATGCTCTTTGACCGAGCCAGCCAGGCGCCCCTTTCGCCGTGACGTGGAAACCTCTTCACTGATGGCATTAACATCCCTCCTGTGTTTCCCACACGCCGCGCCCCCTCCTGGGACGGCAGCGCCGGCCGCCCGTCAGCCAGGGAGGCCGGCGCCGGACTGCGTACCCACAACGCCGTCAGTAGACACGGGGGTGAGAGGACCACTGCGGCTCAGAGAGACAAGACCGTCCTCTCGGGCCAGGCTGCGGGGTCCCGTCCCGACGCAGCACCGCCCTCGCCATGTGACCTGGGGCGTCTCTGTGCCTCAGTGTCCTCGCTCGATGGGGTTTCAGGGAGTCTTAAAGGGTCATTCCGTTCGGAGCAGGGCCCGGCCGCGGGGAAGGCCCCAGAACCGGGCCCCCCGCTAGCCGCCCCCGGCGGGCAGCTCTTTAGGGGTGCGGCCCCCCGAGGAACCCGGCGCCCTGCCCCCGCGGCCCAGCCGTCCACCTGGCCTAGTAACTGTCTATAGGAACATCCACGTCGGACAGAAAGCAGTGTTGTTATTCTTCTAGGAGATTCGGAATGACGTGCCTGTGGTTGGGGGGAAGCGAGGGGCCGGGGTGGGGGGTGGTCCCTCTGTTCTACCCCTCGGGGACCCGTCCCACGATCTCACCCCGACGGCTCGGACGCTTTTGGGGTGGCTATCAGAGCTGTTGGACACAGGCCCCCCAGACCCAATGAGTTCCCCAAAGTGAGCCTCCCGCTCCCCACGGCTGTTGGGGGGTCTGACCCCGGGCTGGCAGCCAGCACAGTCGGCCAGCCTGCGTGCCCGTTCCAGTCTCCCACATCGGGCCCTCGGGGGCCCCTGAACCCCCATGAGCTGCAGGTGTGCCCCGGGCAGCCGCACCCGCCTGGCCCACTGCGTCCGCCTACCTTCTTCCTAGTTAAGAAAGTAAACTCGAAAGGACGCGGCCTGTTTCTTAAAAAAACAGCAAAAAGTAACTCAGTCTTTTTGTTTTTGTTTTTACGCCCTGGTTCCCCGAAGGAGGCTGTCAAGGTTTGGATTTTCGTCACTCCTCTGCCTCCCCGCGGCCTCCTCCCACACCGACGCGTCTTTGCCGCGCGGCTCCCGGCTTCCACCGCGGGCAGGGGTCTCTGCTTCCTCCCCCTCCTCTGGGCCTCTCTTAACCCTCGTTCTTCTGTTCCAGCGCACCCTCCGCTGCCCTGCTCCGGGCTCGCCGAGGCCCCGTGCCTCCGGTCTGCCCGTGCTCGCTGACGCTCACTGCCGTCTCTTCCAACCCCGCGGCCCCTGCCAGACCATCTCGGGGGCCAGTTCATGGCTGGGCGCTCAGGACGGGAAGTGGGGGGCCGGGCGGGCCGCAGCCTCGCACGCACCGCCTGCCTCTGGGACGCGGACGCCAGGGGGCCGGGGTTCCCAGCGCAGCGAGAGTCCTGGACGGGTGTGGGGACAGCAGCCAGCCATGAACTGCCCCCCAGGGCGCCCGAGGCCAAGGGCTGAGTTTGTCTCATGGGCTCACGTGGAGCGTCTCAAACGCACAATTAACAAGGCCCCGTGTCGACTTGGTTTTTCACAGGATCATCCCAGAGCTGAGTATGAAGCCAGAGTTTTGGAGAAATCGCTGAGGAAGGAATCCAAAAGCAAAGAGGTACGGTGGCCACTGCCAGTTGGCTTTCCTACTAATAAAACACCGTGCACTCATCCGAGGTGCAGCCCGGGGGTTAGCAAACACTGTGCTCATCCACGGTGCAGACTAGGGGTTAGCAAACACTGTGCTCATCCACGGTGCAGACTAGGGTTCAGCAAACACTGTGCTCATCCACAGTGCACACTAGGGGTCAGCAAACACTGTGCTCATCCACAGTGCACACTAGGGGTCAGCAAACACCGTGTGCTTGTCCAGGGTGCAGCCCTGGGGTCAGCAAACACTGTGCTCATCCACAGTGCAGACTAGGGGTCAGCAAACACCGTGCGCTCGTCCACGATGCAGACCAGGGGTCAGCAAACACTGTGCTCGTGCACAGGACAGACCAGGGGTCAGCAAACACTGTGCTCATCCACGGTGCAGACCAAGGGTCAGCAAACACTGTGCTCATCCACAGTGCACAGTAGGGGTCAGCAAACACCGTGTGCTAATCTGCGGTGCAGACCAGGGCCCAGACCCCAGACAGGGGCCAGATAATAAATATCTCAGGGCAGGGTTCCAATCGAACTTTATCTATAAAAAGAAGCAAGGGGCCGGGGTTGGTCCACAGGCTGACGTTTGCCCAACTGTGCTGCGGGTCCCCTCCTTGATCTGTCCTGGGGGCACTCAAACCTCAGCCAACACGTCAACACCAGGGACCAGGTAGCGTTGTAGCTTTTTGCCAGGACCCTTGGCGTGTAGTGTGCACCCCTCGTGTTCGATGTTGAATTACGCGATCGGAGGGTTTGCCCGACCAGCGTCCCTGAGCCAACGGCCACTCCGTTCCCCTCACAGACGTGGGGATGAGGGAGGTGCTTTACGATGTCCTCGAGATCACCGCCTGTTTGCGAGAAGTGACTTTGTTTCCCCCCGAACCCCTCGCTCAAATCGGCTGTCTTCTGTTTGCAGCCTGGCTTCCGGCAAACCTCTAGAGTGTGTGGCTGTTTAGTAACGCAGGTGTTTTACGTGCCCGGGGACAAGCGTGGAGCGCGCTGGCCCCCGTCGGCCTCCACCTGCGGCCGGGGAAGTTTGTGTCAGTCCTTGAAGGGCGGGAAACACGCTCCCTGAGCCCCTCCCCCACCCCCGGTCCACAGTCACACAGCCTCTGGGACTGACGAGGCGAACGCCTGGGTTTCTCTTGTTTACTGTGGTGCACAGACAGGGTCTGCTCGCTCCGAGTGGCCATAGGTGGCAGTTGCCACAGTGCCACCTGGGGGATAAAGTGGGTGCGCCAGAACCCCCCCTCTCGGGCCGCCGCTCCTGGAACACGGCAAAAATCCGGCTTAGTCCTGCTGCGGCCGGGAAGGGGGCGCACCTCCCTGAACACGCTCTTACGTTCCAGCGGGACTGCAGACAACCACAGGGCGTGGGTCCTCACCCCAGAGGAGGTCATTCTTTCGGTTAAACAGATCGGAACGTGTGCACAGCCTCGGGCCCACTGCCTTGGGAGCAGGTGCCCAGGCTTCGATCAGCCCCATTAGACCCCCTTGACCTCGTGGCCTCCTAAAGGGAGCGGTGTGGACACCGTGGGCTGCCGAGACCTGCGTTCAGTGCGGCCTCCCCCACTCCCGGCCCGCACGGCCCCGAGACAGTCTCCCCCCTCGGCTTCACGGGGCCCCCTCTCAGCAATAGGCTTTGTGGCACACGTGACATTCATTGACGTCGAGGGGCTTAACCAAGCCTGAACGGCGGATCTGGGCCGCCGTGCCAAGGGCGCCTCCCAGACTCTGTGCCTCCGCCTCTTGGCTGTGATCATGAGAACAGCAAAGGTACCCGGCCCAGTTCCTTCGCGCAGGGCTCTGCTGGTGACCCCAGGGCCCCTGTGCTCCTAGTGGGCACACCCCGGATTTTCTCCTGTTTCACTGGGCTCCTACTGGCTGTAATTGTTCCCTGGCTACGGCACCAAATTCAGTTACGAAAGAAAAAGACACCCGCCCCTTACTTGGCATATGAACTTGCACTTCTGGGCCCGGCTTCCTTCGCAGTGTAAACTGCTCAGAGAAACCTGTCTCTGCCTGCTGCCCGCCATCGGGATGACAGTGGCCATCTCGCCAGTGGGCGTTTCAGAGCCCCGCCAAGCCTTCCCTGCTGGGGTCCTTCTCGAAAGCCCCGCCTCCCGTTCCCAGACCTTTGCCGCCGTCCCTAACTGGCTCCAAACGCGTAGAACCCGAATCAGCCTGGGCAGCAAGCCCACGGAGCGCGAGCTCGGCGGCCAGGCCCCCGCGGCCCCCCGAGCCTCGCCACGCTTCACCCCACGGTGCTCTCTTGTCCCCCCACCCCCCCCCCTAGAAGTGCCGGCACATTCCAGAGGAGTCACCAAACAAATGGAAGCAGAGGGTTAAGACAGCCATGGCGGGGGTGAAGTTGGTACTTTTCTGCTTCGGGGCAACGCGAGTGTTGACTTGCTTGCCGGCGATCCAAGTCCGTTGTGTTTTTCCTCCACGAAGTCTGTCGTGTCCTTTTCTTTAACATTCACGTCCGTCCACGCCGCGTGCCTTCCTCCCACGCCCGTCGGGCTGCGACCTGTGTTGGGATCTCACCGCATGGCTGCACTGGGTCCGAGATCAGGGGGGCGGGGCGGGGGGGGGGACTCCGGTCGTACTTGGAGCTTGTGAATCCTGCTTGTCACGGCTGCCTGCCAGCGCTTCTTGGTCTCGCCATTAACACGCATGCCACCCGGCCCCGGATGCGCGGCGCCCCATGCGATGCCCTCGCCCGCGTTGTCTGACCTGATACGTGCATCTCCCCATTTAAAAATCCACCCCCGATCTTGAAACCTCGCGAGTTAGTGACGAGCTGCTATGCACGGGCCCGCCAGACCGGGCCGTCCCCGAGCCGGGGGGCCTTGGGGGCGCGGGGCGCCGCTGCTACGCGGCACTCAGCGCGTTACCGTGCAGTGCTAGTTGCCTGCTGCGGCTTGCCCCGCCGAGGAGAAATAACTCTCATGGTCTGGGTGGCAGAGGGCAAAACACCCCAGAGCTTCTCGCCTTCCGCGTGAGACATTGGCCACAGACGCAGGCTGCTTCTCCCAGACGTGGGTCTAAGCGTCTAGTTTAGAAAGGCGTTCGGCACAATGACGCCCCCGACACAGACGAGCCACGTTGTCAAACGCTGTTTCTACTATTATGTGACATCGTTTGGTAGGTGGTCAGACCCCAGACCCCCCCTTCAATGCCAGGTGTCTGCTTTCACTCACCACCTGCAAGCATTGTTGTAAAAGGTGTTCTGAGTATTTCCGTCTGTCCAAGTTGTTCACCGCCCCCCCCTCCGCCGCCGCGCACGCACAGACTTCTCTCCACCGCAATGGCTCCCACCGGGTGACCCAGCGTTGTTTCCTGTTGTAGACAGACAAGGTGAAGCTGACCTGGAGAGATCGGTTCCCAGCCTACGTCACCAACTTGGTCTCCATTGTCTTCATGGTGAGTTCCGGAAGGCTAAGGTGGGAGAGATCCGGGAGGCCCATGGGGAGAGGTGTGTGCTCACCAAGACCCGGGTCAGGTGTGCATGTGACATTTGCTCTCGTCCCAGGGTGTAGGGTGGGGGAGGCCCCGCCACTGCCCCTAAAATGGGAGGGGACCAGGATTCCACAGAGACCCCGGTGTCACATGGTCCCCGATACACATCTTTACGTCTTTTACTCCCAGAGCGACACATTTAAGTAATCAGTCATTCAAACATGAGATTTTTACATGTTAAGACGGAACTGAGGATTTTTTAAGAAAATCATGGAATAAATAATGCACGGACGGGACAAAGATCAGGTCAGACCGTTGAGGCTGTGTCGTCGCCGGCACCCACCGCGTCTCGGTGTCCCTGGCAGCCACCAGGCCCAGGTCTGTGACTCCTGGCTCACCAACGCTGCCGCTTTAAATCGCCAACACCCTGGCTCTCCTTGGGGGTTTTCACCCCCTTTAGTTGGGTCTCATTCCGGGAAGGCCTCGGCCCCCTGCTGGCTGTTCTGTGATCCTCCCCAAGAGGTCAAGGCCACTTTTGGGCCCTGTAAAAATGACCGCCCCCTTGTCCAGGGGGGGGGTTTACGTCAGATGAGGGCGGGTACCCAGGGGCCTGGGGCTGGCCGTCGTGGACTGGTGCCCAGTGTGTGTCCAGTGGCCTGAGGGCCTTGGGGGGGTTCTCACTGAGTCCTCACAACCTGCCTAGCCTGATACCACCCCCTCCTGCTGATGAGCAAACAGGCCACAGGGCTTGTCCCTCCCCCCAGGCCACCAGGTACAACTCAGGGGCCCTGCCCCCGGAGCCCCCCTGCTCTGCGTGAACCCGACTGGAGGGGAGGGCCGTGTCTTCACCCCTCACGATGAATCAGTCACAGCTCTGTCCCCCACCATCCTGGTCCTGGGAAGGCCACTATGAACACACCAGCCAGACCCCCGTGGCCCTTTTAACCCAGAGGGGGGATTGCCCGCAGGAAGTGAGACCATCGAGGGGGCACGCCGCCCCTTGGCAGCGGTAAAGGGACACCCTCCTCACTGAGTCACCCCTCGGGCCGGACGCCCGTCTGCACCTCCACCTCCTGGCTCGGGCCGTCACTGGGGCCAGGGCGGTGCCCTCCCCCGGGAGGGGCCCCTTGGCAGGAACGAGGGAATTTCCAAGGAAAGCCCTCGTTCCAGGAGGTGGCGGGGAGCTCGGTCAGGGTGTGGCCTGGGCTGCCGAAGCTTCCTGAGTGGGGTGTGGTCACCTCCGGGCACCCACAGCTGTGTGCAGAAGCGAAGTTTAAAATAGGAGTTTTCCTAGATTTCTGACGGCTGCAGCCTCCCTCGGGGGCGAGGCAGCCACAGACTTTCCAAGCTTTGACCTGAGGCACAGAGGATAGCCCCACGCCTCTGCAGGACGGTCCCAGGAGCCGTGAGGGACCAGCCTGATGGGGCAGGGCCTGCCCTCCGCACCCTTCACGGGAGGAAGCGACATGGGTCACACAGAAGGGAACGGGAAGAGCAGGGAGCCCGCAGTGGAGTCAGGCTTGGTCGACAGCCGGGCTCCATCCTCAGTGTGTCCTGGGGCGGGGGGGGGGGGGGGTGTCCGCATCCTCGCGCCCGTGAGGGACAGTGCGAGGATGGGGTCGTCCCAGCGGAGTTAGGGCCTCTGAGGAAAAGGAATATGAACCCAGGCAGAGAGACTGCTCCACGCAGGACGAAGTCACCAGCCCAGCAGCGCCCAGCCGTCTCCCAGGCAGCCACCAGCCCGGGTTTGCTGGGATGTTCTGGTCCATCACTGGGCTTGGCCAGACGACGCCGAGCTCCTGGAGAGGTTGGGAGAAGGGTCCCAGTCGGTCTGTCCCAGCCAGGCCTGCGGCCCTGCCCACCCGGGACGGGGCTGCCCCCCCCACCCCGCTGCCGTTACCACCACCTCCTGCTCAGGGCCACCCACACCGTGGGCAGAAGCCATCCCCCCACAGTTAGCCTGGCTTGCACCAGCCAGGCCGGCCCCCGGGGTTTCAACTGCCCTGTGCCCTGTTGGGGTCAGTGGGCGGAAAAGGAGGCTCGGGGCCTCGCAGCAGGCGGCAGCAGAGACCCCGGGAATGTCAGGCTTGGTGGTCTCACCCGGAAAATCCCAGCTCTTGAGCTGGGCGCCCTCGCCTGGTTACCCAGCCTCTCTGAACTCAGTCTTTTTTCATAAAGCAGAAGCTAGCCGCTCATTCGTCTGTCTGTGAAGGTTTACCACCATCGAGCCCTGGCCCTGAGGGGGTGACCAGCTCGTCTCCGTGTTGAAGCGGAGTTACTTCAGGCATGGGGGCGGAGCCAGGCTGGGTGGGGTGTCTGACGGGACCTCCTCCCTCTGCAGATCGCGGTGACCTTCGCCATCGTCCTGGGAGTCATCATCTACAGGATCTCCACGGCTGCCGCCTTAGCCATGAACTCCTCCCCGTCCGTGCGCTCCAACATCCGGGTCACAGTCACGGCCACCGCGGTCATCATCAACCTGGTGGTCATCATCCTCCTGGACGAGGTCTACGGCTGCATAGCCAGGTGGCTCACCAAGATTGGTGAGTGCGCGACCTTGGCCACCTTCCTGCTGCGGGGCCTCGGGCTGCTCACTTACCTTCTCTGAGCGTCGTTTGCGTGAAGGGGGGTAAGTGGTGACGTGTGTCTCCTTCTAGAGGTTCCAAAGACAGAGAAGAGCTTCGAGGAGAGGCTCATCTTCAAGGCTTTCCTGCTGAAGTTCGTGAACTCCTACACCCCCATCTTTTACGTGGCTTTCTTCAAAGGCCGGTAGGGACTTCGGTTACCGAAACTCACGGTCTTTCCCAGCATGCTCCTCCCGGTGCGGTAGAGACCCCTCCCCACCTCCCTGCGGGCAGGGGGTCAAGGCCAGGGCAGAGCGGTCAGTGTGGCTCTCTGTGCCACCAAGCTCACGGAGATGCCTGGCTTCTACAGGGGTCCCAGACAGCACAGACCCCAGACAGTGGGGACCCCAGGCAGCACGGACCCCAGACGGCGGGGACCCCAGGCAGCAGGGACCCCATACAGCAGGACCCCAAACAGCAGGGACCCGGGCAGCAGGGCCATGGGCAGCGAGCTCCAGGTGCCCTCCCAGGAGGGCGGGGTGACTGGGGAGGGTTAGGTTTGCAGGAGAAGGGCAGTCATGGCAGCTAGTGGTGGATGAACCCTATGCCGGGATCCTCTGAGCCGCCCTGGGCATAGAGGGGCTTGTGGCCCACCTCCCAAGACTCCCAGCATCCCTCCTGCCAGGGGCTAGCCGTTCTGATCCCAGAACCCCTCCAAAGTCCTCTTCCTCAGCATCGTCTGATTTCATGGCCACCCTCCCACCCCAGGGTGCCAGAGCCCAGCCAAGGGGTCCCGGGCTCCCCTGAGATCATGTAGGACAAGGGAGCAGGCCCTGGGAGGTCCCTGCCCTGAACTTCCTGCAGGGCGGAGAGGCTGCCTCAGGGACCTCCCCTCCTCCACCTGACTTGTGTGGCTGCTTAGTCTCTGTTCCCCGCCCCCACCCTGACCCCCTGGGGAGCCCCCTTCCCTCTTGGTTTCCTGCTGAGGTTCCGTCTCCTCTCACCTCCCTGGGTCTGGGAGTCCCTGGGACTCACACAGCACAGCGGTCCTGGCTCGGCCTGCGAGTGTGGTCGGGGGTGGGGGTGGTGCCCAGCCCCGTCCTCAGGGTCTCCCCGCGCTGGCCCTCTCCCACTGCCCCCACTCTTCGCAGGTTTGTCGGCCGCCCGGGCGACTACGTGTACATTTTCCATTCCTTCCGGATGGAGGAGGTAACTGACCTGCCCCCCCCCCAGTTCTGTCCCCACTGCGGGCTCCGCAGAAGCAAACCTTGTCAAGTAGCATTTCCCTCCTTCGTGGGGGACTCTCCCCCGCTGTCCGGCTGCTGGGTGGGGCTTTGATCTTACTTGATCCCCTCAAAGGAGAAACCAAAGAATGACGCCAGTTGTGTTGTTTTTCCTTTTCTCTGATATCTGGAATGTTCTTGTCTCTGGTTAAGATGGATTAATGGAAAAACAGAACTCAGCTTCATTGTTTTACTTTAACAGAGAGATGCCCACCTCTCTCCCCTAAATCAGGGCTGGTGACCTTTGGCTTCTGCTCGGCCACTCCAGTCACTGTGGGTCTGGCTGGTGCACCTGCTGCTGGACCGGCTCCCGCAGCCCCGTCACCAAGCCGGGGCCCAGGGCTGCCCGTGGTCCGGGTCTCAGGGGACCGGTCAGCAGTTCCGATGCCCCGAATAATCCAGCTTATTGGAAAACAAGGGATACGTCTTCTGATAAAGACCCTGTGAAACAGGGTGGGGAGGATCAGGCTGGGCGTCAGGTACGGGGTGACTGGCTGCCGAGGGCACAGCCTAGAGGTTCAACCCCCCGAGTGCCAGGCCCGCACACTCTCAGACGAGGGCCTCACCCACAGCAGCAGATGTTTGCGAAAAACCCACGAAGTGCTCTCCCCTTGAAGGATTCGTTCTTTATGTAAACGACGCCCTGCCCAATTCTTTAATGGTTGCAGAGATTGGACAAATGCCTTTGTGAAATAAAATAAAGCAAAGGACATCGTTTTTTAAATGAAATTGTGGGTCTCCAACGTAAATTCTGTGATAACAGTGTAAAAAATATTGTCCTGGGCCCATAGAGGGGTCAGCTGTGCCCCCATTGGGTTGCCCAGTGTCCCTTGAGCTCTCTTCACTTGGACAAGTGAAACTTCTGGTCTGTCACCAGCCTAAGGCAGTTGGTGCAGGCCCACCAAGGACAGGGGACAGGGACGTTAGGCCTCAGAGGGGTGGCCAGCTGCCTCACCACGTGGCTTCCCAACCACACAGGCCCCAGCCTGCCATGGGCGTGCAGGGCCTGTGGAGGGACAGCGGTGCATGGGACCAGGCCCCGGCCTCAGGGACGAAGAGGAGCCCCTTGGTCCAGCCCCACCACTGCCCCCTCCCTGGCAGTGTGCCCCTGTCCCTGAGCCTCAGTCCAGCCCTGACAGTCTGTGGGCAATGAGCATTAGCTTCCCGGGGCCACTGTAACAAGAGACCACAGATCCGGCGGCCCCGACAACAGGAACGTGGATTCTCTTCGGTTCTAGAGGCCAGAAGTCCAGCAGGGCTGTGCTCCCTTCGAGGGCTCGGGAGCGGTTCTTCAGGCCTCTGTCCTGGCTTCTGGGCACTGCTGGTGTCCTTGGCCGGCCCTCTAATCTCTGTCTCTGTCTTCACACGGTCTTCTGTGTGTCTGTGTTTTCTCTTCTTATAAGGACACCAGAGACTGGGTCAGGGCCCACCCTACCACGGTGTGACCTCTTCTTCACTCGGCCACATCTGCAAAGACTCTTTTCCAAATAAGCTCATATTCTGTGGTTCTGGGGGTTAGGATGCAGACATATGTCCGTGAGAGACACTTTCAACCCACCTCCCCTCGCTGGGGATGGTGGCCGTCTCTCCAGGTGTCTGGGATGGCAGGTGCAGGGGGTGCTGATGCACCTGCTCTGTGTCCCGCAGTGGGGGAGGGGGTCTGATGCACCTGCTCTGTGTCCCACAGTGGGGGAGGGGGCTGATGCACCTGCTCTCTCCCACAGTGTGCCCCGGGCGGCTGCCTCATGGAGCTCTGTATCCAGCTCAGCATCATCATGCTCGGCAAGCAGCTCATTCAGAACAACCTGTTTGAGATTGGCATCCCGTGAGTGCCATGTGGTCCCAGACCCGAGCACAGCCGGGGGTGGGGGATGGGGTTTGAGATCGGCATCCCATGAGTGCCCTGTGGCCCCAGGCCCTCGTGGAGCCGGGGGTGGGGGATGGGGCCCTGTGGTGCCCGGCGGGGGCTCCTGTGGTGGTCTGGGTGGGTGACAGGTGGCTGGGGTCCGGACCAGGATGGGGCACCAGGAACAGAGAAGTGGTGAAGGCAGGCAAGGGGAGGCAGGGCAGAGTCACCTCATGGGGGAGGAGGAAGGGGTGGAGGCCGAGATGACCCCCTGCTCCCCAGTGGGCTGAGGATTCGGGGTACTGACAGGCGCCCTCGGACACGCGAGCCGGCTCCCTGTGGTCCGCAGATGGACCAGCTGGAGGCTTTGTGTCCTTACCTTGTGCCCTTTGAGAGTCGTGTTCTGCTCCCTCGGCAGCCTGTCCTCTGCAGTCAGCGACGTTGGATGATTTTCTGTGACCCCCGCCCCGGCCCCACCGCGCTGACCCCTGACACGGAGCCCTTCCTGGGGCTTCAGGTGGCCGTGTGCCCTCCATGCACCTGTTGCCCTATGCCCAAGCGATGCACTTGACCCCTGCCTCCGGGGGGAAGGACACAGGAAATCCTGGACAGAGAAGCCTTCGCAGATGCGTTAGGTTAGGGCTTAAAACACGTGACGGCTCAGAGAACTAGAAACACAACTTGGAGGTGCCAGGCCCCAGCGCCCAAACCCGCCTTCCCGGACCCCTAACTGAAGTGACGTCGTGGCCCCCCAGGAAAATGAAGAAGTTCATCCGCTACCTGAGGCTGAGGCGCCAGAGCCCCTCCGACCACGAAGAGTACGGGAAGAGGAGGCAGCGCTACGAGGTGGATTACACGCTGGAGCCCTTTGCAGGCCTCACCCCGGAGTACATGGAGATGAGTGAGTGGGGGCGGGGCCGGGGGCGGGGC
>CM053575.1:3006055-3028644 GCA_028646485.1 Cryptoprocta ferox | reverse complement strand
CTCCCCTGTTGATGCTCTCTCTCAAAATAAATAAATAAACTTAAAAACAAAAGGAGATAACCCGGGGATGGAGCCTTGTCACCAGCAACTGTGCCACTGGACAGGAGGATGCTGGGAGGTGGCACATGACTCTCAGTGCAGTCAGGAGAGAAGTGGGGGAAGGGCGGTGCGGCCTGCATGGCCGCCTGGAGCCCCTCAGCCCCACCTCCTCCCTCCATTCCAGCCAGACTGGCCCCCTTGCTGTCACCCACACACTCAGAGCTCATGCCTGCTGCGGGGCCTTTGCACTAGCTGTGTCCTGCCTGAAATGCTCTCTTCCTAACACCTGCATGATCTGCTCTCTCCCTTCAGACCCCACCAGAGGGGTCTTCCTGACTACAGTATTTAAAAGGAGCAGCCCCTCCCCTACACAGCTATGACTCTCTGCCTCTCCCCCTGCTCTGATTCTCAGCCCCAGCTGACAGCTGCGGCCCCCATCATGCCTCTACCTCTATCTCCCAGTGCAGTGATGGACGTTCTGTGAAAACAGGGCCCTGTTTCCTCTTCACGGCCATACCCCCCACACCTAGAACAGATCCCGGTTTACGGTGGGCGCTCCGTACACGTTCGCTTGGTGAACGGACAGGCCAAGGTGGTCAGGAAGGCCCCTGGCCACCACGGACCGCACATTTTAAATGCTGGCTCTGGGGCCTGGGCTGTGCAGGCTGGGACCTGCGATCTGGCAGTTTTAACAAATCGCTGAGCAAAGCCCAGTGTCCCGCTGGGGTTCCCCGGGGAGTGTTGAAGAAGCACCTTGCCGGTGACTCAGAAGGAAAAGCATCTTAAGACTTTGAAAAATGGGGACAGGGCTGTGTTCATACACCCCTCTGTTTCCTCCTGCAACAAATCCAAGATGAACCAGAGGCCAGGCAGCCCCCTCGCCCACGTGGACCCCCGTGGGCCTGTTCCCTCCGTGGCTGTGTCATCTCAGCCCCGGGGTCTGGGAGGAGGGTCCCCCCTGCCTGCCTGAGGCCAGCGGGAGGGCAGAAGGCAGGAAGGGTGGCCTGTCGCCGGCTGGGAGACAGGCGCTTCCCCGGATTTTAATTCGTACAGCGGCTGCAGTTGGCATCCCACTTTCCTGCTGGGCATGGTGAGACCCCGGGGCAGGCCCCTGCCCGGCCGGGGAGCATCCCCCACCCCATGGCCCACGCCGCTGCCCATCTCCTCCTGGTGGACGGACCCCACTGGGCACCTGCAGCACACAGTGCCCGAGGCTGGGGAGGAGGCGCGGCTGGGGGCGCCAGCTCCCCTCCCTGCTTCTCGGTCCACGCCACGCGGGAGTGAGGACCCCACAGCCGCAGGCCTGGGCAGCCCACACGGGGCCCACAGCCCTGCGCATCCAACGCCTCCATCACCTCCAGAGCCGCCTTCAGACAAGGCCGCGTCCGCACAAGCGTCCCACGGAGGCCCACGGTCCCGGCTCCCGGACGGAGGATCCCCTGGGGCCCCACCTGCGGCGCTAACAATGGCCACACTCAGCCTGCCAGGCACACGGTGACATTCTGCCGGCTTCCTTGTTTACCGCCTGGCAGCCAGTGCCCTCGGACAGACTGTACACTTCCTCAACCAGCCTCCTCCGTCGGTTCCGCTCAGCAACCTTTACCCGACCTCTCCCGGGAGCCCGGCTCTGTGCGGCCGCGGCCCCAAGGGCGATGCCCCACGGCCGGCGTCTTGACCGTGAGGATGAGGAGCAAGGGGAGGGACGTGAGGCCGACTGTCCTGGATGGTGGGCCCCGCCCAGCTCCCCGAGGCCGATGGAAGGGGATGATGGGGTCTCTTGGAGACGCAGGGATGTTGGCAGTCCCTCAGGTCCCAGGACCCCCTCCCCTCCACTCAGGCACTGTCCCCCGTAGGCCCTTGCCAGCCCATGCGGCGGTCAGAACTGAGTCTGGGCCTTCCTGCTCACAGGGCCTTCTCCCCCTCGCTGATTTGTCGGGATTCGATGTACATACAGTAAAGCGATGCCTACCCGTTACTCTGGGGTCAGCACTGAGGGTCAGAGCGAAGTTTGGAATCGTCCACGCAGCTCCCTCCTGGTCCGGGGTCACCCGGGGTTGCACTGGGTGCATCCCCAGGGCCCCTCAGACCCAGCCCACCCTGTTTGTTCAGCTAGCGGCAGGCAGGGTCTCGGGGACCCGCCGTGGGGACCTGCCCTGGGGACCCGCCCTGGGGACCCGCCGCAGGGCTGAGGGGTGCAGCGGTGAACTCACTGCCCTTCTCTCTTTGCAGTAATCCAGTTTGGCTTCGTCACCTTGTTCGTCGCATCCTTCCCCCTGGCCCCACTGTTCGCGCTGCTGAATAACATCATCGAGATCCGCCTGGACGCCAAAAAGTTCGTCACCGAGCTCCGCAGGCCGGTGGCTGTCAGAGCCAAAGACATCGGTGAGTGACCCTCGGGAGCACCGGGTTTGGGGGAGGGGGTCCTGCCCTCCGGGAGTCCGGCCCAGAGCTGGCCGAGTGGGGTCAGGCACGTGTCCCCGCGGGCTCCCCGCCGCACCCGTCGGGGATGGAGGCTCGGGGGCCGGGCGTGGGGGGCTCGGGACGTCGAGGCTCCTGCACCCCCCCGCCCCAGCCCGGGCCTCCTGAGGCCGTCAGTGCCTCGGATGTTCGCGTGTCCCCACCGCCCACCTGCTGCACGAGGCGGTCCCCAAGGTGCACATGCTCTCCGTGGCCCTCCGCACTCCCCCTCCAGTCCGTGTGGCCCCCGGAGCACCAACAGAGCAAGACGACGGGCAGCTAGTTTCTGCTGAGCTGGTGCCTAAGTAGGGTGTCGTGTAGTCAGTCAACACTCACAAACAGGAAAGGGGAGGCAGGACTCAGGAAGGGCACCGCGTGGCCTGTCTGTGGGACCAGAGCCCACGGGTGTTAACCCCGCGTCACTAAGGGCTCCTCACCTTAGTTTTGGGAGGCCGTGCTCACAGGGAGCGTGGGACCGGACCACAGTGTCACCAGCGAGGACGATTATCTCCACGTGAGGCTTAACTAAACCAGGACCCAGTTGTCAAGGCAAAGGCAAAAAGTGCCCATTTTATCTTGAAACGAGATGGAAAGTCACAAAGAAATAGTGAAGTCCCGTTCAGCACAATTCGAGTCAGAGCGGCAGGCCCGTGCTCGTTGGTGGAGGACGCGGCGTGACAGGCATGTGGCCATTTTCCCGAGACCAGGGCGGGACGCCGGGGCGATGGGACGCCACCAGCGCGGACGCGGGTCTTGCTGAACCTCAGGGGCTTCTCTCTCGTGGGACGTGCCCCTCGGCCACCACGTCCCACCCGCGTTAGCAGGGCTCCTTGGTCCGCGCCCTGGCCCCCGGTGGCGACGCCCCCCACCCTCCAGCGCCCCCTCTGGCCCCTCCCTCCTACACACGCTCTCCCAGCTTGAATTCACAAGCCCCCGCAAGGCCCCCCGTGGGTGATTCCGTCCGGTTCACCACAGGGGGATCCTTCAGGGGCCGGGAAGCCTTGGCATTGCGTAGGGAGGGGCCCCAGAGCCAGAGCTGGGGCCCTAATATAGAGGTCAGAACGTTGAGCTCCTGCCTGTCACCCACATTGGTGACCCGGACAGTTGGCGCCCTGCTCTAAGATGGACCCCGGACGGCTGTGCCGGGCTTGAGGGAGGGACCTTGATCATTTCCTGGGGTTTTCAGTGTCCGATCCTCCGAGAAAGCTCTTGAGGAAGCTTCGGGAAATCCTCGGTCCCATTTACCAGATGGGGAGACTGAGGCCAGGTGGTTAACAATTCGGAGCAGGAACTGGAGGCCTCAAGCCCCCAGCCCCACCCCCACCCCCCCGGCCCCCCATTCCTGCACACGTCCGTGAGGAGAGGGCTTGCCTGGAAAAGCGTACAGTGCACACCAGAGTCCCCAAAAGGAAAGGGCAGCTTGCCAGGCGCTCCCTGGGCAGCCCCTGGGAATTCTGCAGGCCTGAGCCCAGTGGCGGTAAAGACGAGCGTGTGGCCTCCCTGACAAAGGCCTGATTCTCAGGCGCCCAGAGGCCCCGGGCCAGCCCCCGGCGGGTGTGGGTTTGCTTTGGCACCATTAGCTTGGCAAAGCCCCGCTCTCCCCTGCGGCCGCGTCCTGAACCTGGCAGACCCGCCGGGCTGAGGGCGAGCGCCTCGGCCACCCCCCGGGGCCCGGCGCCCTGCCCCCCCGCCGGCGAGGCTGGGATGCCCGTCTTCTTTCTTTCGCCCACGGCTCCCCCTTTGTCCCTGTTCTTACGGGTCACCTGCTCGCTTCCTGGTCCCTGTCTGCGTGGTTGGAGGCATAACCTGCCCGTCTTTCACGGGGCGTTTACGGGCGCCTCCACTGTAACCTTTCCCTGGACCGGCCTTCGCACTGCTCCTGTGGTCCGTGTGCGCCCCAGGGGCCCCCATGACCTGCGCCCAGGCGCCGGGGCGGCCGCGGGAGGCTCCGTCTGGCTCAGGGGGAGGTGCCGCGGGGGCCAGCAGTGGGAACCCGGCTCCAGCCTCCCGGCCCTGGCCTGCGACGCCAGATCGACACGCTTCCTGCTCCACACTTGGTCTCCGGAGCCTTCCTGGTGCGCCGCCTCTGCCCGCGTCCAGCTCCTGGGCCCTGCGTGCGGCTCTCAGAAATGGGCCCCTGGAGCGGCGGGGACGCCCTGAGGACCGAGACCGCTGCCCCCTCCAAGATCCTCGTAAAAGGAGCCGGAAGGTTTTCGTCTTGTGTCGCGGTCGTCGGGGCACCGTGTGCTCTCTGCGGCGTGCGCCCCAGTAACCCAGAGGGACGGTCAGGACTCCGAGAGAGGCTGGCCCTGCAGGCCGGGGCCTGCGCCCTGGTTTTGCTCTTTGCGGACAAGACCCCATGATTTCTGGCGCGGGGTCCACGGGAGGTCTCGGGCCTGGACACAGACACGCCCTGGGGCCCGAGCACCGGGCTCCGTCCTGGGCTCCGGAAGGCCCTCCGGCCTCATCCAGCCTCAACGCTCCCGCTGCCCGTGCTCACCCCCTGTGGCCCATTGGCCCGTCACCTGGGCCGGCCGCAGACCCATCTCCTTTCCTCGCACTGCGCTAAGGTGGGGCCGCCCCCCTCCCCGGGATCCCCCGCTATGGATTCATGTCCACCAGGCTTACCCGTGCCCAAGACCGCG
This sequence comes from Cryptoprocta ferox, assembly GCA_028646485.1. Classification (NCBI taxonomy): domain Eukaryota; kingdom Metazoa; phylum Chordata; class Mammalia; order Carnivora; family Eupleridae; genus Cryptoprocta; species Cryptoprocta ferox. The sequence continues at coordinate 3,023,503 of CM053575.1, read as the reverse complement.
TCTGGGAGGTCTCAACCCAGAGCCCGCAGAGCCAGGCAGGCCACGCGGATGGGTGAGCAGCCGGCACCCGCTTCGTCCTTGACCCCTCCTCCCCCTTGGTGGGGACCCAAGTTGGGATCCCTTTTGTAGCGACTCCGCCCTGCAGAGAACAGAACCGCAGTGCGCGAGCCGGCCAGGAGGGGGCGCCACCATAGCCACGGCGCCGGGCCAGCTCCTGGGGGGAGAGGTGGGGCTCGCAGGGGCTGCAAATCCAGATTGTTAAAAACACATCACCCTGATTTGCAAACACCAGTCAACTTTTTTTTGTTTTTTTAAAATTTTATTTATTTTTGAGAGACAGAGAGAGAGACAGCGTGAGCAGGGAAGGGTCAGAGAGAGAGGGAGACACAGAATCTGAAGCAGCTCCAGGCTCCGAGGTGTCAGCACAGAGCCCGACGCGGGGCTCGAACCCACGAACCGTGAGATCGTGACCTGAGCCGAAGTCAGATACTTAACCCACTGAGCCCCCCAGGCGCCCCGCCAGTCAGCGTTTTTGAGTAGCCCGCAGGCGAGCTCGGCGAAGCCCCCCGCGCACGGATGTGGCAGCAGGCTGCTTGCGGAGGGCTCCCGACCCTCTCGCAGTCACTCAGCAGACGTGTCCCCAGCAGTGCCGAGCCCCAGGTGCCAGATGCCCCGCGAGACCCCAGGAGAGACGCAGGGAGGTGCGGCTCACGCTGCTCGGGAGCCCGGAGTCCGCAGAAGGGTCTCCAAGCCCCTGCAGCCAGGCGGGAGGCACGAGGGCCAACCGCGCAGGGAAGCGGCGCCCTGCTGGGGCCACCGCCTGTCCCCGTCCCCATCGGCCCCCCAGAGGGGCCACAGGCAGGGAGGGTGCCTGCCCGTGCTGCTCCGGCAGGGAGGTGCATCGAGAGCCGCCGCGGTCGCGGGGAAGGGCCGGTCCTGGCTCCCTCGGTGCCAGAGCTGCTCACCACAGGGAGGCCACCCTTGTCCCCGCACGGCCTCACAGAGACGCGCTCTAAACGCTGGCTGTGGGGACCGGTCAGCCGGGGACTGGGGAGCAGGAGCCCAGAACGCTGTCGCATGTGGACCTCGGGCTGCACTGGAGCCCGCGGCCTCCACCCCCGGGCCTCGCAGAGCACCCACAGGGCCCCACGCGGGCCTGGGTGGCCCCCCAGCGCTCACCGCTAGGCAGAGATGCTGCCACCCCCTTCCGTAATGACAGGAATGCCAGGCCTCTGTCCCCTCTCCCTTTCTGCCAAGTGCTGGCCTTCCCCATCTCAGATCGGTCCGGGACAGGGCAAGACCGCGGGGACCAGGCTCTGAGCCCAGCAGCTGCCCGTGACACATGCCTGGCCTGCCAGGGCCCCGCGAGGCCGGGGGGAGGGTCACTCGGGCCCTGCTCCCCTCACCCCTGCCGGGGAGGCCGGTGGAGGAACGCGCAGGTGTCTGGGTGCCGTGCGGGGACCCTCCTGCTCACCTGTAATTAGAGACAAGACCGAACCGTGGGGCGGCAGGAACGGGGGGCTCCCAGATGGGAAGGTTCTCGCACGTCGCTGGTGTCCGGTTGCTGTGCCCAGGGCATGACGCCAGCCTCCCCAGCCAGGGGCCCTGGGATTGTGACCCTGCATCTGGTCTGTCCCCAGATAGCACCAGAGCTACGTGACGGGTCCAGGACACCGAAACCTCGCGGGCTTGGTCTGCGCTTACTCTTACCCGGACCCTTCTGGGCAGGAACCGCACCCAAATTGAGTCTCTGTCTCTCTAGAAGGAAAGGCTTCATCCGAGCCAGTCAGCGGTGTGGACAGGTTCACGGGAGAGGGTTCAGACCCACCAAGGCAGCCGCTGATTTTTAGCACGTCTTTTAGAAACTACCATTCGCGTGTCACAGCCACTGAGCCAGTTCGAGCCGAGGCTCCGTCGTCAGCCAGGATCCCCCCCCCCCCGAGCTCCAGGACGTGTCCCCACTGCCATGCCTCTGCGCAGAGGAAGGGACCACAACGGGGCTGCTAGCCTGCAAGCCGGAGTTACTGAGATCCGGGTGCAAGGGCGGGGGGTCTTGAAACTGCTTCTCTTCCCCCCAGGGATCTGGTACAACATTCTCCGAGGTGTCGGGAAGTTGGCCGTCATCATCAACGTAAGTGACACCGGGGACATCGGCCGAGGGGAGGCCCCGGCTGGGCTGACATGCGGCGGGGTGCTGGGCGGGGTCTCTGCCCCCACTTCTGTGCAGCCCCGGCCTGGCGGAAGCATCTCCCGTTCCGACACGTGTCGTCCTTTGGTCGTGTTCAGGGGTTGGGACGAGCCGCGGGAGCGACAGATCCTCCCCCACCCTTTTCTGTAACTTGAGCAAAATTCTGCACCACGTCCACCCTGGCCCCTAAGTCCACGCTCTCCCCAGAGTCCTGAGAATACACGAGAGACAGAGGCAGACAGAGACAGAGAGAGACACAGAGAGAGACACAGAGAGGCCGAAAACACAAACAGAAATTACTCCTTGGCGATCATTCTGTTCTTTTTTAAAAAGTTCATTTTTCTCATTTATGTAAAACACGTGCCTGTTCTTTAGAGGTTCCGGAAATGCAGAAACGTGCAGACGAGGGGGAGCAGCTGCCAGCCCCCCCACTACACACAGGGCTTGCCGACCATTTTGCCCCCCCCCCCCGCCCCCGGCGTCTCGTCCACACCTCCCTGGTGAAGCATGCAGAGCACAGAGAGGTTAGGTGACTCGCCCAAGGCTGCACAGCCAGTGAGACAGCTCGCTGCTCAGGGCTGTCCTGATCCCTGTCCCAGGCCTGCCCCTCAGGCTGCCAGGGGGGCCTCCGGGAGTACCTGGAACTTCCGTTTCTTCACGCAACAGTCTGGTCCCATGGCCAGCTCGTGGGCAGTGTCAGGCGGCGTGCCCCCGCGCTCACGCGGCTGTCCCCGGCCCAGGCGTTCGTGATCTCCTTCACGTCCGACTTCATCCCTCGTCTGGTCTACTTGCACATGTACAGTCAGGACGGGACGATGCGCGGCTTCGTCAACCACACCCTGTCCGCCTTCAACGTCAGTGACTTCCAGAACGGCACGGCCCCCAGCGACCCCCTGGACCTGGGCTACGAGGTGCAGATCTGCAGGTACGCCTCCCGACGTCTGTCTGAAAAGACACATCCGGTGCGTCTCCGGGAAGAGAGCCCCGCCCGGGCGAGAGTTCTCCGGAGCGAGTCCGAGTAGCTCGGTCGTGCTCCGCGCAGACAAAGGGAGGGCAGCGCCAGGAGGTGATTTCTTCGTTCCTTTGTGGTTTTGGCGATTTTCCTGTTTGTTTATTCATTCTGAGAGGGAGGGAGTGTGAGCAGGGGAAGGGCAGAGAGAGAGGGGCAGAGAGGATCCCAAGCAGGCTCCGCACTGTCAGTGCAGAACCCGATGCAGAGCTCGAACTTGTGAACTGTGAGGTCGTGACCTGAGTTGAAATCAAGAGCAGATGCTTAACCGACTGAGCCACCCAGGTGCCCGCTATGAGTTCCTTTAAAGAGGCCAGAACAGCTTCAGGCATGGCGGATCCAGGCCGTTTGTCATCAGGCCCCCCTCTGGCACTGCCTCCAGCTCTGCGTTACTCCGCGGTGGTCTTGTGTTCCGGCGGGCAGTGAAGACACCCTCTCCACTCCGCCAGCCCAGGGCCAGAACGTCCCTCTCAAGAGCCGGGGGTGAATCTCGCTGGCCTGCCCGTCCCTGCGTGAAGCTCTGTTGTCAGAGGGTAGAGGCCAGACCTGGGCCCCGGGCCAGGGTGTGGGGTCCTGGTGGGAGAATTGAGAAGTCCTAAGGAAAACGGGGTGCTCTGACTCGGAGAAGAGGTCGTGGATGAGACGGCCAGATGCCTGGGGTGTGCAGGGAGCACCCCGGGAAGATGGAGGCGGGGCCAGGCATGGGAGGCAGAGCTGCGACCCGGCCGTTCCCTGTGCGTCTCCCACATGCGCCAGTCTCAGGGTCTGGGGAGCGGGTGGCATGGTCCCTGCTACCCAGGGACCTCGGTGCAGACCGATGCCAGTCACGGAGCCCGTGCGGTACAGCTCGGTGCTTCTGTGATGCTCCTCTGTCTGCGTCACCCTGATCGGTTAAAGGGGAGTCGGGGGGGGAGCTGCTAGGCTCCAGGGTACTGACGGCAGCCGGAAGTAGCTTGCAGCAAAAACACAGGCCAAGAACGGAAAACCAGCAGCAGCGGGCCCTTTGGGGAAGGGGGGCAGGCTGCCCGGCCTCGGGGCTCCCGGCGGCGCCGCAGACAGCAGGTGCTCGGGCTGGCCCCGCCTGGCGACGGCACGGTCACATGTTGTTCTGCGTCAGGGCAGGGACGGCGAGTGAGAGCCGGGTGTGCCACGCAGAGAAGGCGCCTGACACGGCTCGGTTCCCAGAAGCCCGCTCCGGCGTGCTCAGAAACGGGCTCCGGAACCCCAGGAAAGGCCCGGAATGATCTGCCACCAGCTTCGGGGCGGTCACCTGGGGAGGGGCTGGCGTGGGGGCTGGGGGGCCGGGCAGGGGGCTCCCGACGCCCTCCCCCATCCTTCAGCGGATGCAGCTCCTGCCCCGGGGTGGACAGACCCCCCCCCACCAGCCCCCCGGGTTCCTCTCGTCCACCAGCGCCTTGTCTGCGTTGCCCGAACGCTCCACGCTGAGCACGCAGGAAGGTCCGTTTTAGAGGAAGGACAGTCACGAACCGAGAAGGCAGGGAGAGGTGTTCACGTGATCAGGAACTTCCTCCGGAATGTCGGCGTTGCCGTTTACACCGTTAGCCTCGGTTTTCCAGAGCCGGATATCGGGTCCCAGACGCCAGCCAAGGAGGCAGCCCAGCATCAGCCCGGGGGCCCTGGCCACGTGGGGGGAGGCCAGGGAGACCCGGCCCAGACCCGGTTTAAGCGTCTTGCTGCTTTCCCCCCACGGATTCGGAAGACCGTGGGTCAGACCGCTGTGCTCCCCGGGATTTGGCCCCAGCCAGGCCCTTCCCCCATCCTTGGCCAAGATCCTGCGCCGCGGGCCTGGGCGCTCCGGGGCTCGGCCGGCCGCACCCATGCACGCGGCCCCTCACAGGAGTTGGTGGTTGGAGGTCCGCCGGCCTGGGGCGGTGGGTGTGGAGAGCCGCAGGGCAGCACTGAGAGCGGGCGTCGCTGCTGGCCACCACTCATCCCTGCGCTGACACCAGCACCATCTCCCCTGACCCTCACAGCCACCCCCAGAGCGGGCGTGGTCGTCCTCCCCGTGGGGCGGCAGGCACACCAGCAAGGGGCAGGTAGGATCATCTCCGATAGAGGTCAGTGCAGCTGGCGGCCGCCAGCACCCGGGCAGGTCTGAAGGTGGGCGTGAGGGATGCATAGGAGTTTGCCAGGTGCCAGGTGGCCCAAATGTACCGTCTGGCTCCCCGATGCCGCCGGCCCAGCGCACGGAGAGAGGAGGGAGGAGCGAGTGTGTGCGGCCTCTGACGCTGGAAGAGCGCTCGCTGCCTGTTCCCAGAGAGCAGGTTGAGCGAGTCCTGTGTCGCTCGCCGCGCAGCTGGTGCCCAAGTGCGTGTTCCCAGCCCGATCCTGTCTCCGGGTTTGGCAGCTCGGTGCCGAGTGGTTCCTCAGAGACTCCCAGCCCAGAAACAAAGCTCCGTGGGTGAGGGGCCCTGGCCGTAGCGTGTTCCTGAATGCCCACCCCGGAAATGGGGGCTGGATTGCAGCAGCTGCTCGATAAATGCTTCTAGCAACCGGGACGGTGGCAGACTGAGGCCCAGAGAGGCCAGGCCGTCGCTCAGGAACACACAGCAAGGCGGTCACTAGTTCTGGGTGCAGGCAGGGCTGTGCCCGCAGAGCCAGGTGCCTCCTCTTCTGGCCCTTCCAGAAGGTCCCAGCAGGTGCACCTGCAGCCCCACGCCCCCGCCCCGCCCCAGGCTTTGGGGAAGCCTTTCCCATGCGTAGCACGGGGAGGCACCATTAAAGCCAACAGCATCCCCTGAATTTGGAGGGCCTGGGCGGAGACGGGACCCTGTGTCGTCACCCTCAGCCCACTCCCCCGGACTGGGCATCTCACGACCTCTGAGAACAGGAGGGCGGGGGCAGGGGCGGTGCGCGTGGCAGGGTGGTGACAGGCAGACAGCGGGGACCATGCTGCATGGCACGGGGCTCAGCGGGAGGACCCGGGGGAGGGGGTGTCCACCCAGCCAGGGGTCAGGGGACACCTACACTGGCAACCCAGGGAGGGGGGTCCAGTGTCCTGTGGAGATTCGGAGGGGACAGTCAGGAGGCTTCAGCTGGAAGAGAGGAAGGAGGTGCCCTTGGGGCACCCGGTCCCGCGGGACAGGCAGGCAGGGGGACAGTTGAGTGGCAGGCCCTGTCCCCACCAATTGCATGTTTGATCTCAGACTCAGGCTACTTTCAGAGGACGTTTGCTGGTTGGTTTTCCGTCTTCTCAGTAGAGACGAGAGCCTGGAGAGGCGGTTTTCAGGCCTGGGTCTCGGGGCCCAGCGGGGGGTTTTGTGGATGGTGGACGCTGGGCTGAGGTTGGGGGGCTCCAAGCTTGGGAAGCCAGGGGGGCTCGCCCGCTGTGTGCGACCCACTAGGGTCTCCGGTGAGATTCCTTTGGGGAAGAAGGGCTCCGCTGCCTTTAAAAGTCTGGATCCCCGCAGTCGGTTAAGCGTCCGACTTCGGCTCAGGTCATGATCTCACAGTCCGTGGGTTCGAGCCCCGCGTCGGGCTCTGTGCTGACAGCTAGGAGCCTGGAGCTGCTTTGGATTCTGTGTGTCTCTCTCTCTCTGCCCCTCCCCCCTCCTTTCTCTCTCAAAAATAAACATTAAAATTTTTTTTAAGAAAAGTTTGGAACCCCAGGACCGGCTGGTCCGGAGCTGACTTCTGTGAGCTCATGGACGGGCCCGCGGGGCCACTCGGTGGTGCCTGAGTTTACGAAGCCCCTGGGACCCTGCCGGCCCTGGGGGTCCAGGCCACGCCCTCCAACACGGAGTCCAACACGGAGAGTGACTCCCCTGCGTGTGGGCAGCCAGTCGGCAGCCTCTCCGGCAGGGAGGGCCATGCCAGGCAGGGGTCGGGGTCTGGTGGGCGCCGGCCGCAATGCCAGTTTCCGCCTGAAGACCCGACCCTGACGCCCGGTGGCCCCTGCAGGTACAAGGACTACCGGGAGCCCCCGTGGTCGGAGCACAAGTACAGCATCTCCAAGGACTTCTGGGCCGTGCTGGCCGCCCGGCTGGCCTTCGTCATTGTCTTCCAGGTGCGGCGGGTCCCCCTTTCCAGAAGGTGTGAGAACTGGGCACTGAGGAAGCGCCGTGAGCCCAGAGCAGGGTCAGAAGGCAGGAGGTGGCCGGCGATGGGGGCGTTCGGAGCCCTGGAGGACTTACTCCGGGGCCCCCAAGGAAGGGGCCTGGTGACCCCAGGCCCTCTGCGGGGACAGGTCCCAGGAAGGCAGAGGGAGGGCCTGGCCAGCGTTGACGGTGCAGTTGGAGCCCTTCGAGTAAGGCAGGTTTAGTCCCATGTAGGTGACTTTACTGAAGGAGACTGTTTCCCCTCTGAGTCTCTCGCGGTCTCTGTGTCCCCAGAGGACGGGACCAGCACAGGCCGGAGGGCATGGGCTCCCCGCTGACTCCGGACCCCAGACAGGAGCCAGGGGACCCAGCCTCGCCTGGTCTCTCGGGAGGGGACAGGCTAACTCCCGGCGGACAGAACCCCAGACTGGGGACCAGGCTGGTACTTAGAGCAGCTAAGGTCCCAGAGATGGGGGAGCATCTTAGCCACGTGGGCCCAAGTTGTCTTCACGTGTGTCCCACTAGCATCTGGAATCCCAAGAACTGGCCTCAAGCCCCAGCTCTGCCTTTTCCACACGACATGGCCACGGGCAGGACTTCCACCGCCCCCCCCCCCCCCGCCAGGCTCTGCTGCCTCACCTGGCAGCTTTCTAGCACACTCTGCAGTAGGAACAACAAACATGTATCTGGGGCTGAGTTTACCAGAAGCAGAGCCTGAGACAAGGATTCTGTGCAAGTGGGTTACTGGAGGAAGCCTCCCAGGAGATGGGAGGGGTGCAGCAGAGAGGCAGGCTTAGCTGGAGACCGCCTTGCCTGATCCCGCGGGGGCCTCAGAGCATGAGCCCCAGCACACGTGGGCCCCCGTGAGGCCAGAGAGCGCCACGCAGCGGGGGGGGGGGGGCACCAACCAGGAAAGGCGGGCAGGGAGGGGCACCAGCGCGGTCCACGAGGTGTCTAACTCAGCCGGATGTGCCGACAGGACCGCTAGACAGAAGTTTTAAAAACAGATTTCGGTTTTTCCGTAAAAGCCGATCATTTGCTTCCTGCGCACCAGTAACTTTCCCAGGGAGGGCGCGGGCGTCTAGGGTCGCCCCGGGAGGCCTTGCGAGGCGAGGAAGGGGCTGTGGGATCCGCAAGGCCACGTTCCATCCGTTTCTGCGCCACTTCTGCTCTACCTGCTCTCCTTAAAGCCCGACACTTGCTGTATCTGGCGACACCTGACCAATCAAATCACTTCTTAAGCTTCCCCGCCCCGGGATCCAGAATTACTCAGAAACTTGATGTTTACTGAGTTCAGATCCTTTCTAGGCGTCGGCCACCATTTCCGGACGGCCCACTGGCTGGTTTCCTGCCTCGTTTATACCTCGCGGGAAACCAAGGCCCGGGGAGCCCGAAGTGTGTGTCTGAGGTGGTGGGCTGGGCGTGACGGGGTGGGTGCAGGTGCTGGTGGGGGCGGCGGGTGGGGGTGGGGACTGCGGCCCTCCTCCCCGCCGCCCACACACCGACTGTCCTTCCAGAACCTGGTCATGTTCATGAGCGACTTTGTGGACTGGGTCATCCCGGACATCCCCAAGGACATCAGCCAGCAGGTCCACAAGGAGAAGGTGCTCATGGTGGAGCTGTTCATGCGGGAGGAGCAGGGCAAGCAGCAGCTGCTGGACACGTGGATGGAGAAGGACCGGAAGAAGGATGAGCCCCCCAACAGCCACGCCCCCAGAGCCTGCCTGGACAGCCCCGAGCACCCCGCGGGCGCCCCGTAGCTGCCCCGGCCTCCAGGCGACGCGCTCCGCCCGCCGGGCCCCGTGGCTCCTGGACCACCTTCTGATAGGACAACATTTTCCTGTCTTTCTTCTGTTCGTTTTTTTTCCTCGTTTTCGCACAAAACCATTACGCAGGGAATCTTTTTATCTTTAGTATTCAAGGATGATCAAAATGATCGCTGGGGACAGGGCGATAACACGCGGGAATGTGGGCGCTTTGCAGAAACACTTCTTGGGGACCGAGGGTCTCCTTTGAGGCGGAACGTGAGCAGAGGCCTCCAGAAAGATCTTTCCTAATCCGCCTGATGCCTTTAGAGAGATGCGAAAAGATGTCCCGACGCGCCGGGCAGACGCCGCGCAGTACCAGAGGGAGAACGGAAAACTGAGGTTGACACCTGTCCCGGAAGGCATCCGCTGCCTCCGAGTCGGAAAAGTCAGACAGCTTTTCCTCTTCGGTGTTCGGTTCAGAAACCAAGTCGCTCTGGCCAGAAAGAGGTGCCTGTGAGCTTAGAATTTACTTGTGGAGCATAACAGGCTCAGTGTCCCCGAGGAAGCAGGTGACCCACACCTTCAGGGGCCCCGCCACCAGCCACACACCTGCTCCGCCACCATGAGCCGGCCTCAGAATGGTTCATCCTCTTGGTGGGACAGACAACAAAGAAAAGAAAAGAAAACCGGGTCGACAGGAAAAAGAGCAGAGAGAGGACCTTGAAGGCATTTCTAAAGACGGCTTCAGGTTTCAAGAAGTCTTAAGGAATCGGGAAAACATTTGCAGCTTTAGAATATTTATTAGGTTTTTAATAAATCACTTCTCTGGTGGATGTGAGGGGTTTTTTTCTGTAGCTCAGAGGTGGAAGGAATTTATTTTATTAGTTAACCAGATATCATTGAGAGGAATTTAAAATACTGTTACTACTACCAAAGATTTTTATTAATAAAGGCTTCTATTTTGGTAACACTTCTCTATATTTTTACTTACAGGAATGTTACTGTTGGACACTTACCACTTTATTGCCTATAAAAACAAGTCTCCTAGATGACATGAGTGCTCTAAATTTGCAGCCATTATCCTAACCAATTACCTGAAGTTTCTCAAGCACCAAGAGAAACCCAGGGAATGTTTCACCAAAGAAAGGGAAGAAAGCGTAACTGTGTCTAGAACATCTGGTTGGTGTGATGTCATTCCCTCAAGTCGCCAACTATGCTCGAGGTCCGTAGGTATCGTAGATTCTCGTTATTTGCTAAAACCATGCAATCTGATGCTTCTGTTTTCTCTGTGCAGTGAGTAGTTTGAAATGGGGTTTTGTATATAAACGTTGTATTAAAAATTAGGTGATTACCCAAAATCCTTTCATGGAAACCATTTTTTTTTTTTTTTTACAAAGAGCATGTACACAAATCCGCAGAGGACCGTGGCCGAACATTCATGCGACTAAATAAATTTGGATACACAACCATTTACTTCAGTTGAGCGCTGTCCGTGTGGCCCCCGCCCCAGGAAGCCCAAGAGGCTGCCCCCAGGGTCCCCGGGTTGAGCTGCACATTTGGGAGGGATTACAGACATCCATTTTCTCCGGTGCCAGACATGTGACTTGTTCTAGAAGTTTCTGGGACCTCATCGCTCGGTAGGAGTGTGTGTGCACGCGTGTGGTTTTGTATGTGCTTGTGTCTGCCTGCACACGCGCGTACACACGTGTTGATGTGTGTGGGGGCTGTGCGCACACGTGTGTTTGCATGGGCACGTGTGTGTGCGTGTGGGTGCGCGTGTACCTGATTTATGTTGGGCTGGGAGTCGCACGCCTTCCCAGCAGCCTCTTCCACGATCCTCAGGGTCCCGCCCCTGGTCCCGCCAACCCAACACAGTAGCACTGAGGATTCCGTGGACCTAAACTGTCCCCGACCCTTTGGGGGACCCACCTAGAGTTGCTGGTGTTTTCATCGGGGCCCACGGGGACACTTTTAAAAACTACCACCTAGAAACACCACCATTTCATGAAAGGTATTTTTCGCGCCCAACACCGGCAAAGCCGCACCGCCTGCTAGTTGGGGACCTTCCGTCCGCCTCGCACTCCTCGGGCACCAGGGAGGGCTTCCGGCGCCCCCTAGTGCTCACGCTCTGCATCCCCAAGAAAACCTCAGCAAAGCGCAAGCTCACACCCCCGAGCGTCCTACTAAAGCTTCGCAACCACTTCCTTAGTCCAGACACGACGGCAACGCCCAGGGGCAGCATCGCAGGAACCTCCCAGAGGCCTGTGACGGCCCCTGGTGGGATCTTGAGCCCCGTTTGTCAAATGAAGAGCCGCTTCAGAGCGGGGAGGTGACTTGCCCGAGGCCACGGGGCTCCTTAGCACGTCCGCCGAGACTGGGACCCGGACCCGTGGACGTTCGTTCACGCTGCGTGGACGAAGCAGACCTGTCCTCCCCTCAGGCTATGACATCTGGCAGGTGTGAGGTGCTTGACCAGGAAACGGGCCCCAGAACCAGATAGTTTCAGCAGAAGAAGGAGACGCTGATGAAACAGAACAGGGTGTGACCAGGTTGGTCAGGGAGGCCCCTGGAGGCCTGAGCAACAAGGAGCCAGCAGGACAGTTCAGGCAGCAGAAGGGCAGTGCAAAGGCCCTGAGGCAGCAGCGTGCAGCCAGCTGGCTGGAGGGGAGGAGCGGGGGAGGCAGCAAGAGATGGGGTGGGAGAGGTAGCCAGAGCCAACTGTCACAGGGCCCCCAGGCGACATGAGGACCTGAAGCTTGGTGGTAAAAGCCACAGCAGGGGCTGAGACGGGATCTGATTCACATTTTGAGGTCATTGCATTTGTCAAAACTGTGACCAGTGCAGTGGGATGGGAAGCCAGAGAGAGGTGTTGCTGAAGTTCAGGAGGGCGATGGTAGGGTTTGGGTGGGGATGGTAGCGCTGGGCGGAGGAAAACCAAGAGATGATGCCACAAAGACCGGCCTGGCCACGGAACGACCCCAGAGGGCAGCTGGTGAGCCGGCACTGTTACCTCGGACGGGAACGACGGGGCCCAGAGAGGGTCAGGGCTCCCGTGCAGTCACACAGCAAACTAGTGACACAGCCATGTGTGGAACCCAGGCCCTGTGGCCCCCACCACTGAATGCTGTCTGCTGCTGGTCCTGGACTGGCGGCCTGCCCGCCCACAGCAGGACAGTGATGGGCAACGGCCCGCAGAGGCCTGAGGTCGGGGCGGGGCGGGCCCTCGTGCTGGCATCTGCTTTGGGGACGGTGCTTCTCTCCCCAGGGGGCGACAGCCAGCCCAATGCAACATCCGTTTGGCAGGTTCAGCGTTTGCTTATTTTTCAGTTGACTTCACATGTAAAAACCAAGTAAATCTGCATAAAAGCGCAGATTTGCATGTTCTCCTGGAAGTTCTCAAGCCATCTGACAACACAGCCCCATTTTGCAGCCTGTCATCTTCCCCATGGGACCGGAGCCGGTGGTGGCTGTTGTGATTCAGACGGTGCGTGCTCCCTGCAGTCTCCCACAGCCCCCTCCCGCCCTCCCACGTGTGCCTGCCCACTGGCAAAGGGGACAGCAGGGCGGTGGTTCCGAGGGCCACTGGGGCCAGGTCCCAGTCCTGGGATCCCCGACCAGCTGTGAGATTCCCTGGAACAGGGCTCGGCCGGGGTGTGTGCCTGAGACAGGGGTATCCCCACCTCAAGGCTGGACTCAGAGCCCCTACTCAGGGGCACCCACATCCCGGCCCCACCCACACACATTCATGTACAGGTCCCCGGGAGTCATTTGTGTGCCCCTTAGCATAACCCCCTACCATGGATGGTGTGTGTCCCCTCCTCAGGCAACACTCGTTTACTTGTCCAAGTTTTGTAAGAGCCACAGCACAGTAAGGAAGTGCTAGCTCTTGCCAGAAAACAGACCAGTAAGGAGCAACAGGACAGTGCCAGGTGCAGAGAGGTGCCAGAAAGTGTTGAATGAATGAGAGTGAGTGAGTGAGTGAGGGATGGATGAGTGGGTGGATGACGGATGGTTAAGTGGGTGGATGGATGGACGGATGGATGGAAAGATGGTGGATGGATGGATGGATGGATGGATGCTGGATGGCTAAGTGGGTGGATGGGTGGATGGATGGATGGACAGATGGTGGGTGGATGAACAGGTGGATGATGGATGAATGGATGGATGGATAATGGATGGAGGGATGGATGGATGAGCAGATGGATGATGAGTGCATGATGGATCATTAAATGGAAGGTTGGGTGGACACATGGGTGGATGGAGGGATAGAGAGAGGGATGGATGGATGGATGGAGGGATGGATGGATGGGTGGATGGATGAGCAGGTGGATTGACGGATGCATGCATGGATGGGTGGATGCACAGAGAGGTGGACGGTTAGATGGAATGATGGATATTTGGACACATGGATAGGTGGATGGGGATGGTAATAGACTGACAACTGGGCCTTTCTGCCTTTGAGCAGAGTGGACCTTGGAGTCAGGCTGGCAGCGGTGTTGGTGGAGGAGGTAAGGGGCGGGGTGGTGCCTTCTGGACCACAGGTACGTCCACGGCAAGCAGCCCACTCACTGCTCAGTCGCACAGCTCGTGGCAGAAGAGTGTGTGGCACCTGAAACACAGACGTGGACCAGCCCAGGGATCTAGCTGGTTAGCTCAGACGGGCTGTTGTCTGCTGCCCCTGCCAGGAGCCCACCAGGAATGCACCCTGGGGAAAAGGCAACCTTGTAGATGCGGAGGTCTGATTTCCTCTGCTCTGCTAAGTCGTTGATCTGCTGTGTTCCATTCTCATCCCCCTTTCTCTTCGCCCCCACCCCTCCCCCCTCCTGGCGCTCTCCCTACATTTTTACTGAAGTATGACGTACGGAGAACTGTACAGCTTACATGTGCGGTCAGTCAGCTTCCGCAGAAAACACGCCTGTAGCTGGGGTGCTCCCTTCTGGTCACCCCTCTTCACCAGCGGTGAGAGGCCCTGACCTGCGGTCCTGGCTTCTAGCCCCAGCGACGCTTGCCTGGTTCAGCTGTTGGTGGCTGCTGCCCTCTGCTGGCTGCCTGTGGGGACTGCACTGGGGACGGCAAAATTATTAAGTATTAAATTTTCATAACTTAAAATTATTAAATGATCACCAACGTAATGGCTTGACACAGTGCAAATGTAATCAACCTCTTGATTTCTCTTTCTGTTGCTTCATCATTGGTGTATAGAGATGCAACCGATTTCTATACATTGGTTTTATATCCTGCGACTTTGCTGAATTCATAGATCAGTTCTAGCAGCTTTTTGGTGGAGTCTTTTCGGGTTTTCCATGTGGAATATCATGTCATCTGCGAAAAGTGAAAGTTTGGCTTCTTCTTTGCCAAAGTGGATGCCTTTTATTTCATCTTGTTGTCTGATTGCTGATGCTAGGACCTCCAACACCACGTTAAACAACAGTGGTGACAGTGGACATCCCTGTCGTGTTCCTGATCTCAGGGGGAAAGAAATTAATCCCATTGCAATTGCACCGAGAACCATAAAATACCTAGGAATAAACCTAACCAAAGATGTAAAAGATCCGTATGCTGAAACCTTACGAAAGAAACCAAAGATGTAAAAGATCCGTATACAGAAAACTTACGAAAGAAATTGAAGAAAACATAAAGAAATGAAAAAACATTCCATGCTCATGGATTGGAAGAACAAATATTGTTAAAATGTCAATACTACCCAAAGCAATCTACACATGCAATGCAATCCCAATCAAAATTGCAACGGCATTCTTCTCAGAGCTAGAACACACAATCCTAAAATTCGTACGGAACCACAAAAGACCCCCCAAATAGCCAAAGCAATCTTGAAAAAGAAAACCAAAGCTGGAGGCATCACAATCCCGGACTTCAAGCTGTACTACAAAGCCGTCATCATCAAGACAGTACGGTACTGGCACAAGAACAGAAACGCAGATCAATGGAATAGAACAGAGAACCCAGAATCGGACCATAAACATATGGCCAACTAATCTTTGACAAAGCAGGAAAGAATATCCAGTGGAATAAAGACAGTCTCTTTAGCAAGTGGTGCTGGGAGAACTGGACAGCGCCCTGCAGAAGAATGAGCCTGGACCACTTTCTTACACCACACACAAAAATAAACTCCAAATGGATGAGAACTAAATGGGAGACAGGAAACCATCAAAACCCCAGAGGAGAAAACAAGCAACAACCTCTTTGACCTCAGCTGCAGCAACTTCTTACTCGACATGTCTCCGAAGGCAAGGGAAATAAAAGCAAAAATGAACTGTTGGGACCTCATTAAGATAAAAGACTTCTGCACAGCAAAGGAAACAATCAACAAAACTAAATTTGCAAATGACATATCAGACAAAGGGTTAATATCTAAAATCTATAAAGAACTCACCAAACTCAACACTCAAAATACAAACAATCCAGTGAAGAAATGGGCAGAAGCCATGAACAGACACTTCTCCGAAGAAGACATCCAGATGGCCAACAGACAGAGAACAAACTAAGGGTGGATGGGAGGGCCGGGGTGGGGGAGGGGGAAATGGGGGATGGCCATTGAGGAGGGCACTTGCCGGGATGAGCGCTGGGTGCTGTATCGAAGCAATGAATCATGGGAACCTACCCCCGAAGCCAAGAGCACCACTGCATGTGCTGTATGTTAGCTAACTCGACAATAAATTATATTTTAAAAAACAGCACCACAAATGTATCATCTTATAGTTCCACGGGTGAAACGTCAGACACAGGCCTCACTGGGCTAAAATCAGGGTATCCGCGGGGCTCGACGCCTGCCACCATCTTCAAGGACTAGGTCCCCAGGAAAATCCAGAGTAATCTCCCCATCTCGAAACCTGAATCTTTATCACATCTTCTGCCACGTAGTCTGTGTCCGCCACGTAAACTAACGTATTCACAGGTCTGGGAATTAGAATGTGGACACCTTAGGGGCCGTTCTTTAGCCTACCCCCTTCCCCTTTCCCATCAGGAAGGGATCTTTTTCTTTGGGAAAGACTGACTACCCCCAAGCAAGGACAGCGTCCCGGGATGTTTGAGAAAAGGCTTCCTTCCACATAACTCAGAGAGACCAAAAAAACAGAAGAAAGGTACGCAGGGGAAATTCTTCTGCTCAGCGCCCTCACCAAGATGAGTTTGCACCCACGAAACCAGCAAATGCTTTTTCTTTGCTTAAAAAAAGACGCAATGCTAACTGACACCAAATACATAAAGTGGACTTGGTCAAAATTTACAACTTTCATGCATGAAAGAACACAATCCACAGAGCGTCCACTTAAAAATGGAAGAAAACATTCACAAATTGTATTTTTTTTCATTTTCTCATGTTTTAAGTTTATTTAGTTATTTTGAGAGAGAGCGTGAGCACAAGTGGGGGAAGGGCGGAGAGAAGGGGAGACAGAATCCCACGCAGGCTCTGCACCACCAGCGCAGAGCTCAATGCGAGGCTCAAACTCACAAACCATGAGATCGTGGCCAGAGCCGAGATCAAGAGTTGGACACTCAACTGAATGCGTAACGCAGGCGGCCCGCAAATCATATTTCTGATAAGGGATTCACATCCAGAATATATAAAGAATCTTTTCAGACTGAACAACAAAAACACAAGCAACCCAATGAAAAATGGGCAAAGGGCTGGAACAGACATTTCTCAAGAGAAGATATGCAAAGGGCCAGTGGCACATGCAAAGATGCTCATGTCAGGAGTCATCAGGGAAATGCAAATTAGAACCCCAGTGAGATCCCTCCTCACACCCTGTAGGGTGGCTATTACCCAAAAACAGAAAATGGTCCGTCAGCAAGGATGTGCAGAGACTGAACCCGCAGGCGCTGCTAGTAGGCATGTAAGATGGTGCAGCCACCGTGGAAAACAGCGCTGTGATTTCTCAGAAACGTGAAAATATAATTCCTGTGCGACTCAGCAGATGCCCTTCGAGACATAAGCACAGACGAACTGGAGTCAGGGACCCGAAAAAGTTATCTGTACATCCATGTACACCTGTGGTCTGGGGAGTCCCCTGCGATCGGCCGACGGGGGAGAGGAGCCCTGAGCCTGGTTTACACACGCTTCTGCCCCCTGCCCAGGCGCCACCCGGTGTGGACCGCTCCCCTGCAGCCCCTCGCTGGGACATCCCTGAAGGACGCGGGGAAGGGACACCCTCCCGAGCGCAGGACCGTGGGCAGCACACCTGGTCGTGGACTCTGCTCGGACAGAGAAGGGCCAGACGTGAGGCTACACACCGATTCGTGGGCTGTGGCCGGTCAGGCTGGACGGTCAGGGACTGGGAAGGACCACGACTGGGCAACTGATGACAAAGGAATTCGGGGAAGAGGCACGCGGCCAGGCAAACACTGTGGCTGTTTGTGTCCCGTGGGAATGCCCACCAAAGCGGGGGCTCGTCAGAGGACTTCCATGCGGGTGGGATGGCCCGT
>CM053575.1:2944733-3005555 GCA_028646485.1 Cryptoprocta ferox | reverse complement strand
GTGTTCTCAGGGGGGATTGATCCTGACAACCAAGGGCACACGGGACCGCTGCCCCAAAACCGGGGGGAAGGAGGGAAAAGTGGGTCTGGAACACAGCAGAGCCTATGGGGCGTCTCTTAGTAGTACCACCCCTGGGATTAAGTCCACCCAACCCAGGGAGGACTAGTAATGGTCCAGACCCTCCAGGAGGGAAGTGTGGAGTCCCTCCACCAGGAAGGAAGTGTGAGGTCCCTCCACCATGAAAGAAGTGTGGGGTCGCTCCACCAGGAAGTGTGGGGTCCCCCCACCAGGAGGGAAGTGTGGGGTCGCTCCACCATGAAAGAAGCGTGGGGTCACTCCACCAGGAAGTGTGGGGTCCCCCCACCAGGAGGGAAGTGTGAGGTCGCTCCACCGGGAAGGAAGTGTGGGGTCCCCCCACCAGGTTAAGAAGCACAGCTGGCTGGTGCTTGCTGGGGGCAGAGGGAAAGCATGCAGAGCGGGCAGTGGAAGAAGGGTGTTCCGAACCCCAGCGAAGACCACAGGACCTCCTGGTCTTTACAGAAATGAGAACTGTAATTGTCAGGAGTATTTCCTTCTGATTCTTCTATGAGTGTGTGTGTGTGTGTGTGTGTGTGCGTGCATGTGCACGCACTGGTGAAAGAAGTCAAAGAAAACCTAAATAAATGGAGAGACATACCATGTTCATGGGTTGGAAGGTTCAATATTGTAAAAGAGGTTAATTCTCCCCAGACTGACCTATGGATTTAATGCAATTCCTACTTAAAAATCCCAGTAAGTTTTCTGGACAGAGACAAACTTATTTTTGAATTGATATGAAAGACACAGAACCTAGAATAAAGCAGAATAAAGTCAGAGGGATTGCTCTACACAAAATTAAGTTTTCCCATGTAGCATCGACAAAGGGTGGTCTTGGTGGGGGACAGAATCATAGATCAATGGAGCAGAACAGAGGCAATAGAAGGAAAACGAATGTGCTCAACGGAGTTTTTGGCAAAAGCAATCCAACAGGGACTAGGATGGCTTTCCAACAGATGGTGCAGGAGCGATTAGACACCTACAGGCAAAGCAAAACAAAACACCCTAACCCTTACACTTTGTACAAAAAGTAACCCACAATGGATCACAGAATGACACAGAAAACTATAACACTTTTAGAAAAAAAATATATATATAGGAGAAATCTTTGGGACCCAGGGGTAGGCATAGGGATCTTAGACGTGATACCAAAAGCATAGTCCATAAAAGGATAATTAAAGTGAAATCGTGTATGAAAGACCACGTAAAGAGAATAAACAGACAAGCGTCAGACAGCGAGGCAGTGGGTCAGACATGGGTCTAGTTGTGCCAAGGGAGTCCACACCTTAGTAAGATTCATTCAGTAACATCTTGTGAGCACCTGTGAGCTCCAGCCAGTGTTCTGGGCACTCGGAGTCCCTGCCTCAGGCGGGAGAGATGGGTAAAAGGTGCAGAGCAGGAAGCCAAGTATATGGTGAATCAGGAGACACGGGACGTGGAAGGGACAGAGAAACCCTAGCAGGGGTGTCGTTTGCCCCTCCGTGGTTCACATCCTGCCTTGAGGGGCTTCACGGGCTCCTCCACTTCTCCCACACAGCCGGGCACCCTGACCCTCTATTCTGTCTGCTCTCTTCACACAGGGGACCTCACCTTGCAAGTGCTCTAAATCCTATACTAGTCGGAGCCAGAGTTTCTCCAGAGAAACAGAACCAGTAGGATGGATACACAGTGATCTACACAAGAGGAGACTTATTCTAAGAACTGACTCAAGGGGCACCTGGGTGGCTCAGTCAGTTGGGTGTCCGACTCTTCATTTCGGCTCAAGTCATGAGCCAGAGGTCATGAGACTGAGCCCAGCGTCAGGTTCCACGCTGAACATGGTGCCTGCCTAAGATTCTCTCTCTCCCTCTCTCCTTCTGCCTCTCCTCTGCGCGCGCGCTCTCTCTCTCTCTCTCAAAAAACAAACAAAAAAACTTCTTTTTCTTGTCCCTCTGCCTATAAAAGCCTCTGTTTTTATACTCAACTCCACAAACTCCGGTTCACTTGCTACATGGAATGCTGCCTGGCTCACGAATTGTTGAACAAAGCCAATTAGATCTTCCAATGTACTCAGTTGGATTTTGTTTTTCAACAGTGGAAGGAATCGAAACGTCCGTGAGCTGATGACTGGATATACAAGTGTAGTCTATCCGTACAATGGACTACTGACCCATTAAACAGGAATGAAGCACTGTCACCTGCTGCAACACGGATGAACCTTGAAAACACTTTGCGCAGTGAAAGAAAGCAGGCAGAAAAGGCCACCTAGGGTATGGTCCCATTTCTATGAAATGTCCAGAACAGTCAAACCCAAAGAGGCAGAAAATAAAGTAGTGGTGGTCAGGGGCTGAGGGGAGGAGGAGGGAAAGGAAGTGGTTGCTAATGGGTAGCGGGTTTCTACTGGGCGTAATGAAAATGTTCTAAAATTAGCTAATGGTGAGGTTTGCACAACCTTAAGACTATACTAAAGTGTACTCTTTAAACAGGTGAGTTGTATGGCTTGTGAATTGTCTCAATTAAAATACATACATATATATTTATTTATTTATTTTGAGAGAGAGAAAGAGAGAGAGAGCCAGGGGAGGGTCAGAGAGAGAGAGAAAATCCCAAGCAGGTTCCTCACCTTCAGTGCAGAGCCCCATGGGGTGGGGAGAGGGTGGGGGAGGGAGGGGGTGCTTGATCTCACCAAAGTTGAGATCATGACCTGAGTCGAAATCAAGGGTTGGAGGGACTCCTGGGTGGCTCAGTCCGTTGAGCATCGGACTTTGGCTCAGGTCACGATCTCACCGTTTATGAGTTCGAGCCCCTTGTCGGGCTCTGTGCTGACAGCTCAGAGCCTGGAGCCTGCTTTGGATTCTGTGCCTCCTCTCTCTGCCCCTCCCCTGCTCGCGCTGTCTCTCTCCCTCTCTCTGTCTCAAAAATAAATAGACATTAAAAAAAAAAAGGAAATCAAGTGTTGGATTGTTAACCAACTGAGTCGCCCAGGTGCCCCCACCTTTATTTTTTATTTTATTGTTTTTAATGTTTATTTATTACTGAGACAGAGATACAGAGCATGAGTAGGGGAGGGGCAGAGAGAGAGGGAGACACAGAATCCGAAGCAGCTCCAGGCTCTGAGCTGTCAGCACAGAGCCTGATGCAGGGACTGAACCCACTGACGGTGAGATGATGACCTGAGCGGAAGTCGGATGCTCAATGGACTGAGCCCCCCAGGCGCCCCTATTTTTTAATTTCTTAAGGTAACTCGGATGGCGTCACTCCTCTGCTCACACTCCGCATGGGCTCCAATCTCAGGGGCAGTAAAGCCTGGTCTGCACCTGGCCCTTGAGGCCCCCTCCTAATCCGCCCCTCCCCTCTCCTCTCGGGCGCCCCCTGCCTCCCCCGCTCTGCTCCGGACCCACAGGTCCCCCAGCTGTTCCTAGAACCCGCGCTTTCACGTGCCCGCCCGCACTCTTCGCCCCACACCCCTCCACGGGGCCGCCGGCCCCGCACCTGCACCCCCACACCCCTCCACGGGGCCGCCGGCCCCGCACCTGCACCCCCACACCCCTCCACGGGGCCGCCGGCCCCGCACCCGCACCCGCACGCCTGCTCTGACCGCCCCCTCTAACCGTGTCCCCACCGCCGCTCTCCCCACGCCCTTCCCCCCTTCGCCCTGGCTCTCATTAACTGCTGCCACACTGCACGACTTTCTCACCCGTATTCTGTAAGCTTGGGTGCTAATGACTATACTCCAGGCAGGCGGGCCCTTCTCTTTGCTAATGTGTCCCCGGCACCCACTGCCCGGCACACGGTAGGCTTTCCACAAATACTAAAAACATTAAAAAGCATAAATGACTCTAATTTAAAAAATCAAATATTAATGAAATCGAACGTCAGCGCTTCCATAAACCTCTGAACCGTGTTTTTCTAACGAGATGCGCAGGGAGCACTGAAGGCCCCTTCTGACTTGCGCTTTCACAAACGTTGATGACAAATGCATTTACTATCGGCATCCGCAGTGCAACACTGCCCAGGACACGCGCGCCGACCCTCCCCGCCCTCACTCAGGTCCGGAAACCCCCGACCGCCTGCCACACTGGCCTGCGGGTGGCAGCAGGCCCGCAGCGCGCAGGCGCAGACGCGCTCCCGGTCCGAAGCCTTCGGTTCTCCAGGGGTGCCCTCTGGCGGCGGCCGGGCGCCTTCCGGGCGGAAACGGCTACGGTAGGGGCCGGGGCGCATGCGTGGGTGCCGCAGTTCTCGCGAGATTTTGGGAAAGCCGGCGCTGGCGCGGACTTCCGGGGCGGGGGGCCTGCGGCGCTGGGCGCTCAAGGGAGAGGCCGGGGACGGTGGGCACCGCGGGCGCCGCAGGGGCCGCGGGGCCGCCGCGAGGGCCGCGGGGCGGAGCGGGGCACTGCGCGGAGGGCCGGGCCGGGCCCGCCGCCATGGACCCGTTCCTGGTGCTGCTGCACTCGGTGTCGGCCGGCCTGTCCAACAGCGAGCTGACCGAGCTCAAGTTCCTGTGCCAGGGCCGAGTGGGCAAGAGGAAGCTGGAGCGCGTGCAGTGCGGCCTTGACCTCTTCACCGTGCTGCTCGAGCAGAACGAGCTGGACCGCGAGCGCACCGGGCTGCTGCGCGAGCTGCTCGCCTCCCTGCGGCGCCAGGACCTGCTGGGGCGCCTGGACCACTTCGAGGCGGGCGCGGCGGCCGAGGCCTCGTCGGAGGAGCGAGGTGGGCGCGGGGGCCGGGGGGACAGTCCTGCGGGGGGGGCGGGTGAAGTGCCCGGTTCGCAGATGGCGGAGCCCAGACTCCTCACAGTGAACGTAGTCCGTCTGGGCTGCGAGACACGAACACGCACGCACGCACACCCCGATTCTTCCGGCCTGCGTGCACGTCGCTCCGAAGGAAGGCGTGTTGCTCGCCCCCTCTGGGTAGAGGAGTGGACGGGAGGGGGGAGCGGGAGCTCGGGGGGCCCTGCACTGCTGCTTTCGGTTTCGTTCGGCCTCTGGCACTGCCCCTGCCGCCTTCACCGCGGCCTGAGCACCGTTCGGAAAACGGCTCCTAGCGCGGGGGCTCGGTGCCTCACGTTCGCAGTGGTCCCCGCAGTTAGGGGCCGCTGTGCAGGCGTATTCCTGTCTTACAAGCCGGAGGTCTGTGGCCGGGACGTGTTAAGTGACTGGCCTAAGACGCACTGCGCACACCTACCAAGCACTGGAGCGGGGCAGCCTGGGGTGCGCGGTGGCCTTAGCACCCGCCGCCTCTCTGACCCGGCCTGTTCTGCGTGGCTTCCTTCCCTGTGCCCAGGCACCCCCTCTCTCCACCCTCCCCTGGGGCTCGCAGGGCTTTGCAGGAATGAAAATGAGACCTGGGCAGAGCAGGGCCTCTCAGCCACACCCCAGTGTTCTCAGAGCCCCTGGGAGGGGGAGGGGAGGAGTGCTCTGGCCACACCCCTCATGGGCTCCAAGCTGTGGCCTGGCGGCAGAAAGGATAGAAATGGAACACCACCGGCGTTACTCCATGAAGACTCATGCTTGGGGCGCCCCGAGGGGGCTAGGTCCGTTGAGCATCCGACTCTTGATTTTGGCTCAGGTCATGATCTCATGCTTTGTGGGTTCAGGGCCCCCCCCCCATCGGGCTCTGTACTGACAGGGCGGAGCCTGCTTGGAATTCTCTCTCTGCCCCCTCCCCACTTGTGTGCACGCTCTCTCTCTCTTTCAAAATAAATAAATTTAAAATATTTAACAAAAAAAAGAAGACTCCTGCTTATAGGCGCAGATAGAGACAGCACAGCTGTGCCTGAAAGCAGTCAGATGCCGGATTTCATACCTGCACATGCGTGCACACACGCACGCACGCACGCAGTGCCGTGCAAACCGGACAGACGAATTCTGTCTCCAAGGACGTTGAGTTGACGAGATTGTTAACGTGATACGTTTAAAAAGCCCACAAAATACAGACTATGACATTGTGAATTCACGCGTCCGCGCCTGCACGTTGTCGCAGGAGAGAACACGAGAGGTGAACGGGTGAGGGCGGGTTGATAAGGCGGGACCCTGACTGCTTCACGGACGACAGCGGAGCCAGACGACTGCGAGCGGAGCCTGGCACCAGCCGTCAGGGTGTCACTGTCTGGCTGTGTCGTCTCGCTGTGTGACCTCGGGAACACCACCCGTCTGTCTTCCCTGTGCCTCAGTTTCCTCATCTGTACGATTGGTCTCAGCCCCACGAGTGCCCACCTCCCGGGGCTGGAAGAGGCGGCCCACCGGCCGCGGGCATCGCGGGGGCTCGTAGCTAAAGACTCCGAGGTCCCTCCGAGAAGCATTTTGTCCTTCCCCTGCTCACCTCCCACCCCCTCCCCGCTTCCAGCAGCGTCTGGTCTGCTGCTTGCTAGTCTCAGTAGTGACTTTTCAGCAGATGAGGACAGGGTAGCCGAGGACCAAAGACGGCTGGTCGGTCCTGGCAGCTTCCAGAATAAGAGTCGGGGTATCTTCATGCCCCCAGGGATGACATACAACCAACCACAACTTGGGGCCTTGGAGCAGCAGCGCCGAGCGGACTCCCTCCCAGGTCTGGAGCCAGGAGTCAGATATCAAGGTGCCGTCGGGGCCGGGCTTCCTCCGGGGGCTCGAGGACGAGGTCCTCCCCCCTTCTCCAGCTTCTGGGGGCTCCAGGCGTTCATTCTTTGGCTTATGGCCACGTGTCTCCAGTGGCTGCCCCCATGGTCACGTGGCTCCCTCTTCTGTGTGCTTCCCAGGATTCGTGTCACTGGCTTTGGGGCCCGGGGTGATCTCCCAACATCCCCAACTTAATGCCATCTGCAAAGAGCCTTTTCCAAGTAGATCACCGTTCACAGTCTGGGGACTTGATATACGGTGGGGGCCACCATTCAACCCCCTGCAGGCCCTCCCTCAGTTTCCCCTGTCCTGACCGTTCACTCACTACACCCCACCCCACCCCCGCCGGCACATCTTCGGCAGGCCACACCTCCCAAGCGGTGGTTTTGGAGTGGGCTTGGGACAGGATTGGAGGGCGCCCTGGAGCTCCCCGGGACATCCCCCCGGCCCCTCCACTCCCGGGTGCCGTCGGCCTGCACCAGAGGACCTGCGGTGTGCCCAGCACTTGGGCCACCGCTGAGCGTGTGGGGCTACCTGTCTTCTAAAGGGTCCCCCACCTGGGCCTCCGCTAAGTCATTTTCTTCTTCCCCCAGACCTGCGTGCAGCTTTTGACATCATATGTGATCACGTGGGGAAGGACTGGCGAAGGCTGGCCCGCCAGCTTCACGTGTCTGACGCCAAGATCGATGCCATCGAAGAGAAGTATCCCCGCAACCTGACCGAGCAGGTGAGGGAGTCGCTGAGAGTCTGGAAGAACAGCCACAAGGAAGACCTGTCCGTGTCCCACCTGGTGAGGGCGCTCAGGGCCTGTCAGCTGAACCTGGTGGCCGACTTCATCGAGGACGAGCAGCAGGCCCGGGCTCTCGACAGCGAGAGCAGCGGGGGCGGCAGCACCAGCCCCAGCACCGTGTCCCTGACATCACGGGACTCAGACAGGCCCTCCTCGGGGGTCCCCTGGTGACCCAGCGGCTCTTCTCCGGGGGGACCTGAGGGCATCTGCACGGCCCGAACTTTGGTTCCCCACCAGGGTTGACCAAGTGCCTTCCACGTGCCAGTGCCGCGGAGACCCGGCCGGGACGAGGGACCCCGGCGGCGTCTCTGTCGCAGCTGGCATTCGGTGAGCACCCGCTCTGTGCCAGGCCGGGCTCTGGGTGCACACAGATGCTCTCGCTCGTTCCTCACATCGCCCCGGAGAGGGAGAGTCTGTTGTCCCGTTAAATGAGGCCCTGCGGGAGGACGTTTAGGATCCATGTCCAGCACACAGAAGGGACATGAAAATCAGTGTCATCACTGTCGCTAGCATCTGGGTGGGGAGACCGTGCCGAGGCCAGTGGGAGGGCGGGGCGGGGAGCCGGGGCCGTCGGGCTCCAGAGTCCACGTGCGACCACGGGGTCTTTCTACTGCTCCCAGAGCTGGCCAGTGGCTTTGAGGCCGGCGGTGTAGACCTGTGTACCAGGGCAGGTGGCATGGGGAAGCCTGTGGGCTCGTGGCCCTTGCGTGTGTTAAGGGACAATCAGGACGGCAGGCAGTGACGCTGTGAAGTGCTCGGGGGTGATGGGTACAGAGTCTGTGCTCCGCAAGTGTTAGTTCTCAGAAGTATTATGACTTCTCTGATGCCACAGTTTGTTATTTTGTGTCAAAACCACTGTTCTGATCGCAGATTTAGTAAGGGAACTGGGTCCTGGGATTTTAAAAAGTGATCTTCCTGCTTCGAAGGTGCTCCTATTAAAGCCGGTGCCTTGACACTGAAAAGTCCACAGCACAGAGAGTTTTCCATTCCCGTGGACGATGATTTCATGTCCCGTGTTCTCGAAAGTCCCGTCGCGGCCAATTGCCACCTCCCTCGCGGCTCGTCTGAGGCTGAACCGTGAACAGGGCAGCCGGGCTTCATAAGGGCCCCAGGAAACAAGGGGAATGTTGGCCACCTCTCGCCAGCCTCGGGCCCGCCTGTCTCTGAGCCGAGTGGCTGTCCCTTGGTCAGGGACGACCCTGAGAAGCCACACGTGATGTCCTTCCGCGCCACCCTGACCTTAGGCCGCTGGGATCCTGGCCCCGTCGTCCCACTAAGCTGCGGACCAGCCGTCAGCACCGCGCTGGCGGCCGGAGCAGGAGACGAGAACGGGGTGGCCCGCCGTGCGGGCGCCCAACACCTGGCCGGGAGCTTGGGCGGGAACCAGTTCGCGAGTTTGGGCACTGCCAAGGGGCCCAGCCAGTCCGGGGCCCGTGCCACGGCGGCCCGGCCCTGCATCGTGCACCCTGTGTGGGCCCCACGTGCCAGCGCGCCTGCCTCTTCGAGCCTGCGTCACAGCCAGTTCTGCGGGTGACAGACGCGCCGTCACGGCCCGTAAATGTCAGCGGCTTGGCCCGTGAGTAGCTTTGGGCAGTCCATTTTCCGGAAGACGTGCCCCTGTTTCTAGAACGTGGACTTCAGAGGGTCTTGCATTCCCCCAAAGCTGAAGACACGAGCTGCTGAAACATGCAAGTGCCAGACACCCTGACACCCACCCTGTGTCCCCCGATGCCTCGCACCCCTGCAAGGAGCCCCCAACCCCCACGTGTGCTGGTAGGGGCCTTGACGACCTGTGCTTCCCGCACCGTCTCAGGCCCGTGCGTGGTGCCCCCCGCACCCCGGTCCACGTGGCGAGGGGGGAGGAGCACAGGCCCTGGAGCAGCCTCGCGCCACCCCCTCCCCAGGCCCGGATCGGAGCTGCGGGCCTCGGGAAAGATGATGGGTGAGAAGAGTCTCCGTCCTGCTCTGCGGGGCTGAGCGCCCGGGGGCCTGGTGACGGGCTGAACGGGCATGAGCCCCTGGGAGACGGTGGCTCAATGCCAGGCCGGAGCCCCGGGCCACACATCCGTGGTCGGGGGGCTCCTGCCGATGCCAGCACAGGGCCGGCAGTCCGCCCGCGGGATGCACACGGTGCCCGCGCCTGGGGAGACGCAAGGAGGAGTGGGGGGGGCGCGGCAGAAGCACGGGGCTCGTATGGGCACCGGAAATGGGAAGATACATGGCAAGCGCCTGCGACTGATTTTGGGGGTGATACATAGACTTGCTGTATTTTCCACATTTTCTGGGTATTTTCATCATCCTCCAGACAGTTGACGGGTGTGCCCGGGGCCGTTAGGCGGGACAGGCCCCGGGGAGCCGGGTCGGGTCCTGGCTCCGCCCCTGTGGCTTCATGGCCCTCGGAAGGGACCGCTAGGTCAATATCAGGTGCTTGCCCAGATGCGTAGCAGCTCCTCAGGCACCGGAAACGTCAGTAGTGACATGTCGCCCGGAGCCCCAGGGGTTTGTCAGGAGTCTCTTCTGGTCCTGACGGCCTCCCCGCACTTGAGCCCAGCCCGTGGCCTCTGGTCCTGGGGCGTCTTCTCACCCCCCTCCCAGAACCACTGCTTCCGGGTAGAAGGGCCTCTGGGTCTGTGGTGACCGCCGTGGGGACAGATCTGATTGACATCTGATCAGAGCCATGACCTCTGTGACAGGGAGCGGCTACGAGTTTTAGGAATTTCTCGCGGCCGCTTCACAAAAAAAAAAAAAAAAAAAAAAAAAGACAATCCACGTTCCATTCCTTTCTGTTGCAAATTTTTTTTTGATGAAACGTGTACTTCCGGTAAAGGTGTGCACGCGTCACGTGGCTCCCTTGAAAAGTAAGGTTAGAGCCACATTCTGCGCCTTGGATCTTTCTGTCCTGGGAAAGATGGGGGAAAGGGCCCAAATGTATGTGCTTCCTGGGAGATTTCAAGCCAGCGAAAGGGAGTTGGGTTAAGTGTTTCCTGGAACAAAGGGTCTGTCCACCCCCTAGTCTCACGGCCCCTCAGATTTCCCGCCGTCTCGCCCTTCCCCACCTCCCCTTCGGCCCTCAGCGCGGCCGGCCCTGCCAGGTTATGGGCCCGGTGCACGGGGGCAGGGGTCGAGGCAGACCCTCACCCATCGCATTCCACATTCCTCAGCCGTGTCTTCCTCCCCAGCGGCCTGGGACCCCCCCCCCCCGGCTGCACCTGCAAGGTCCCTGGCTGCCGAGTCCGTGTGTACTTGGCGGTGGTGCTCAACTCCCAGGCCGTTTGATGCTTGTCCTGATAATTCCCTGGGTTTTCTCCTGCACACCTGGCGCCGCTCCATCCCAGACTCCGCACCCTGTCCCAGCCCATCGAGAACCGTCTTCCCACCCACGGGCCAGGTCCCTGGTGCCGCCCTCGGTGCTTCTCTGCGGCCCCCAGACGCCCGGTGTCAGCCGCCTGGGGCCACGCCTGCCGTGCTAGCGAGCGCTCACAGGTCCCAGGGATGAGGTCACGGGCGTCACGGGGTCAGGCAGCATTCTGCCCGCCACACACAGACCTGGCACCTGCCCCCGCCTGTGCCCAGTTCTGTGCCCGGCCGTGTGATACACCCGGTGGCCAGAGGGACAGGCTTGCTCCCACACCAACCCCACACCACCTCCCGAGCCTCTCCTTTCCACCCCCTCTCCCTGCCTCCGCCCTCCACCCCTTCTCGAGAGCCACCCTCCAGCAGCAGCCAGAAACGCGAGGAGAATCCTACTCCAGACCCCTGACTGTTCTTAGAAACGCAGGCTCTCCGCGTCGTCCTCGGGTCTGTGGTAGTATTTCCGTGGGAACCACTGTGAGTCACCCGGTGGACTGCTCTCCAACCGCACGACTCTGCGCGCACCGCGGTCGGAACCAGCCAGCGAGCGTGACTCGGAGCGGCTCGCGCTCACACGAAGGCGGCGGTCACCCTCCGCCGACGGGGGGAAAGGCAGAACCCCCACCAGGAGAGCGTGCGGTCAAATCCACTTCCGTTAAAGAGGCCGCCCTCAGCTTCTCGAGTCACTGAGTTAAGACACTGGCAAGAGTCACACGTGTGCACCAACCGTGGTAATTGTCACCGAGGAGCAGAGACCCGTTCGGTCCTCGTGGGGTCCTCGTGGATCCCCTGCCGCATGACCTGGGGACGAGGCTTTCGTGGTGTGGCATGAATAGAAGACCGTCGTGGGCCATTTGCGTCACCCCAGACTGCAGGGACAAAGCCCCCCGACATCCCAGACCTGCCTGTGGACCCAAGGTGGCCCTTTGGTTGCAGCAAAACCTGTTTCGTGGGCAGAGCAGCTGGAGATGATAAAGCCTGCACGTGGAGGGTGGGGATGGTTCTGCGAGACTGTGAACGTGCGTGGTGGCGCTTAAAAATGGCTAAAAGGGTAAATTTTTTGTACATTTTACCATAAACTACCTCACATGAGATTAACGAAGCACTAAATCGTGAGAGTAGTCTAAATCGTATGTGTTTCGTGGGCTTCTCTTCCTGATTTGTAACTTTATTGGCGTTTCATAGTTTTACGAGGCCCAGAAGCATAAACTTTTATCCGGCCTCATGTTTGTACGTATTGAGGTAACACGATGATGAATAAAACCTTGCTCGTCGCTGGGGGACCAGGTCCCTGCCACTCCTCCCGAAGGGGTTTCTGGCAGAGAAACCGAGCTCCGAGGGTCCCCAGGCCCCGAGGACCCAGCTCTTCTGCTGCGTCATGATGCACAGTAGGGCTGCCCAGCCCTGCGCAGCCCGTCCCCAAACACCCACCCCCACCCTGCTATTTCCTCCGCCTGCACCCTGCGTCCCTACTGGGCCTAAGGCCCTGCTCAGACACCCAGTCGGATCGCAGCCTTGCCTGCCTGCCACCCCGCTCCACGGGGCATGCAGCAGGGAGGTAGTCAGGCTGTGACACCGGCTGGGGTGGGTGCGGGCAGGCCAGCAGCCTTCTCTCTGGGGCCAGGCTGCCCCTCTGTCCATCGCTGATGCCAGTGCCCCCAGCCAGCGTGTCCCATGGTGACCAAGACCAGGATTTGCCCAGTCCCAGCGAGGTCCATCCAGGGACCCCAAGGAGGTGTGTCCCACGCCCTGCATCACCGCAGGCCGCCCTGAGAGCCCCTCCCGCCAGGCAGGGTCGAAGCCACGTGCATGAGAGCACACAGTTCGTTGCCGTGGGCTGTCGGCTCCATTCATGCGTCCGTCTGCCCGGGCCTGCGTCCATCCAGTAGACCCTCAGGGGAGGGCTAGCCACTCCGACTCGGGCTGTCCGCATGCCCTTGCAGCTGGGCGAGCACCACCTCCACCCTCCCTTTCTCACCCGAGGAGACCCTCCCCCAGGGCTGCTGCAAGACACAAAGAGACATGGTGTGGTGTCCGGGGGTGACTGGCACATGGGAAAGGTCACCAAACGCCTTTATTTTCATTGGTCCTGAGTGACGGCACGTTTTAAAAGGACTTGTCTTCACGCCAGGTTGGCTGGGTGAAAACACTCCTGAATCACAGGTTTGATCCTGGAGGTCTTGGAGGCTCCGATGCTGCCTGGGGAACCAGCCCCAGCGCCTCTCAGCTGGCCGCGAGTCCTGTCGGGGGCTTCTCATCAGGACAGCGGGAATGAGGAAGCCTGTGTCGTCTGGCCCCACTGACGCCGTCTGTACCCCAGACTATAAACCGAAGACTACAGGAAACATAAACGTACATCGACTGACGAGAGTAGGAGACTCGGTCATCTGTCCCCTTTCAGGGAGGCGTGGCCTCCCCAGAAGGCTGACCTGCGGAGCCCACTGCCCGGGTCGAGGCCCAGCTCTGCCGTGTGGCTTGCTCGTAGAGCACAGGGTGAGCACCGAGAGAGGGCGCCCAAAGCCCCCGTGCTCTGCGCTGTCCCACGACCGCAGTGACCGCACAGCCAGGGGCCAGTCTCACAGTTGCTACATCAACTCACTCCGCCCTGGGGCTCCCTGCCTCATGGCCTAACGCTTTTTCAAAATATTCCTTAAGCCAATTTGGTTGGATATGCTGGTATTTGCAGTGAAGGTGATCGTGTGAGCATTTAGACTATGAAAAAGATGATATTTCAAATTGGAAAAAAGTGAGCTGCAGGGTAGGATCCACAGGGTGAGGTCATCGGGCCCTTACCTCACTCCTTCCACGGTGAAGTCCAGGCCACGCAAGGTGTGGAGGAGGAAACCATGAAGCAAGACTGGGCTGGTGACTTCATCATCTGGAACCGGAAGTGGAGGACCATCAGATAAAAGACTTCAACAGAGCAGGAAAGAAGATCCAATGGAAAAAAGACAGTCTCTTCAGCGAGTGGTGCTGGGAGAACTGGACGGCGCCCCGCAGAAAAATGAACCTGGACCACTTTCTTACACCACACACGAAGATAAACTCAAAATGGATGAAAGACCTAAATGTGAGACAGGAAGCCATCAAAATCCTAGAGGAGAACACAGACAACAACCTGACCTTGGACACAGAAACTTCTTACTCAACACGTCTCCGGAGGCAAGGGAAACAAAAGATAAAAGGAACTATTGGGACCTCACCAAGATAAAAAGCTTCTGCACAGCAAAGGAAACAATCAACTAAAAGGCAGCAAACAGAATGGGAGAAGATATTTGCAAATGACGTATTGGATAAAGGGTTACTATCCAAAATCTATAAAGAACTTATCAAACTCAACACCCAAAAAAAACAAAGAGTCCAGTGAAGAAATGGGCAAAAGACACGAACAGACACTTTTGCAAAGACATCCAGACGGCTAACAGCCACATGAAAACGTGCTCAACGTCACTCATCGTCAGGGAAATATAAATCAAAACCACAAATGTGAGATCCCACCTCACACCTGTCAGAATGGCTGACATTAACAACTCAAGAAACAACAGATACTGGCAAGGACGCAGAGAACGGGGAACACGTTTGTGCCGCTGGTGGGAATGCAAACTGATGCAGCCGCTCTGGAAAACAGTGTGGAGGTTCCTCAAAAAGTTAAAAACAGAACTACCCTACGACCCAGCAATAGCACTACTAGGAATTTATCCAAAGGATTCAAAAATGTTGATTCCAAGGGACACACGCACCCCAACGCTTCGCAGCACTATCTACGATAGCCGAACTATGGAAAGAGCCCAAATGTCCACTGAGTGACGAATGGATAAAGAAGGTGTGGTGTGTGTATACAATGGAACATTACTCAGCAATCAAAAAGAAAGGAATCCTGCCGTTTGCAACAACGTGGATGGATCTAGAGTGTACTCTGCTAAGCGAAATCAGTCAGTCAGAGAAAGACAAGTATCGTGGTTTCGCTCATATGTGGAATTTAAGAAACCAAATAGATGAGGGACGCCTGGGTGGCTCAGTGGTTGAGCGTCCTGCTCTTGATTTCGGGCTCTGGTCATGATCTCGAGGTTCTTGAGTTCGAGCCCCTCATCGGGCTCTGGGCTGACCGTGCAGAACTTGCTTGGAATCCTCTCTCTCCCCCTTTCTCTCTGCCCCTCCCACTCGCTCACGCTTTCTCTCTCTCTCTCTCTCGAAATGAATAAACTTAAAAATAAAAACAGACCAACATAGGGGAAGGGAAGGAGAAATAAGATAAAAACTGAGAGTGAGGCAAACCATAAGAGACACTTAAATACAGAGAACAAACCGGGTTGATGGAGCGAGGTGGGGGAGATGGGCTAGATGGGTGAGGGGCGTTAAGGAGGGCGCTTGCTGGGTTGAGCACTGGGTGCTGTAAGAGATGAATCACTGGTTCTACTGAAACTAATACTACATACGTTAACTAACCTGAATTTAAAGGAAATAAAGACAAAACGAAACGAAACAGACTTCTCGCGGCAACTACCTAGAGAACTAGAAACGTCTACTTGTCAAAGAAAGTACGGCAATTGCCCCCCCAACCCCATCGACAGGTTCACTTCCTGCGGATCCAGCTGCCCTCGGTCCCGAGGAGTGACGGTCCTGTCGCCGGCATCACCGCGGCCTAACGCTCCATCCCGGCGCCTACACGCCTGTCCCCTCGCACCACATTACCACGTGGGCATTTATCGTCTCGCGCCGCCGCAGTAAGAGGAGCGAGGACAGAGCAAGGGGTTTTGAGAGAGGGGCCGTGTTCACATAGCTCCGCCTCCCGTAGAATTGTTCTGTTTGTATGGTTACTCGTCTCTGACGTTAGACATCGGTGGTGCCCGTGTGCGGGACACAGTCCGCTGTGTGTGGGGTCCGGTGCTCTCCGCGGCTTCAGGCACCTGGGGGTCTCGGGTGTCCCTCGCGGGTAAGGGGGCTGCTGGACAAACGGGTAGAAGGCGGATGGCCACTTAGATGCCCACAGACGAGGGAACTGAGAAGTTCAGGGTCAACAGCCCGTTCGGCGCCATTCGTTCTTTTCCCTTCTCGGCACGTGTTTGCGGAGCACCTGCTCCGTGACGGGCGAGGCGGGGACGGGAGGTGGGTCAGTGGCCACTTTCACGGCGGGAGAGACGGGCGGAACCCCAGGAACCGCACGCCGAGGGGAGGCCGCCTCTCTACGGTGCGGTGCGCAGGAAGCCTGGCGGCGGGGCAGCGGGAGGGGCGGGGAAACGGCGGCCTCTTGGAGCCTGTCGCAGGGACTGGAGGTCTCGTGGTGGTTTTGGGGACAGCGCCAGCTGGAGGAGCCAGCGCTGAGGTCCCCAGGAGTCCGGGGCGCTGGTCCTCGAGCCCTGCGAGCCCCAACGCCCCTTGAACGCCTTGCTTGGTGGCGGGAACGACTCCGAGCTTTGTTCCCTTTTGTCCCCATGCCTGTTTTGCAGCTAGAACCTGCCAGGAGTTCGACTTTTGTCCCGAGAGCCGGGGGAAGGCCCCGCAGAGGCCTGCGACCACACGTGCGTCTACCCAGCTCCGCCCTGGCTGCGGGGCCGCCCGGGAGCCCGGTTTGGAGGCGGCCAGACTGGGCCGGGTGGGGGGTGAGGGAGGGGGGCCGGGGTAGCGGGAGGTGTGGAGGGACGAGCGGGAACGGTTCCGGGCCGCTCGGGGCCGGGCATGCGTACAGGGCACGAGACGGGGAGGGGCCCTGCAGGCCCGCGGCGGTGTCGAGTGGGCGAGGACGCGCATCGTGGGGCTGGAGCGTGGGTGCCCACTGGCCAGGGAGGGCAGGGGCCAGACCCCGGAGGGAGAGGACGCCAGGCCTGCGACGACACGGAGGGGCAGGGGCCCGAGGTGCAGCATGGGGGTGGAACCCTGCACCTGCCCCCCCCATTCCCCCAGGAATCTTCTGGAAATGTGTTCCAACTGCAGATACCAGGCCCCACCCCCAGAGAGTCTGATTCAGCCCTGGGTGGAGCCCGCGAGTTGCCTCACCACCGCCTGGGGCAGCAGGACTGTTTAATCACAGCTATGAAGTAGCCCAGTCTGGGCGCCCCCAAGGCCGGCCGCCCCGGACAGGCCAGGAACAGGGCCGCAGAGGGCGGACCCGGCTCTGCCAGCGTCTCCCACCCCTGCAAGCCCGGAGCCGCGGGGGACGGGGGTGGGGGGTCCCGTGGAGGCAGGTGAGTCCCCTCCAGGTGCATTGAGCCCGGAGCTTAGAGCCCACGATCCGCGGGCCAACCATGGCGCACAGTGCGTGTGGCACTTGTTTCCTGTCAGCTTAACCTGAGAGGCTCTGTCACCCAGTGTGGGAAGCAAACGGGGTGTGATCCACCCTCCTTCCTCCCTGTGGGTGCTCCCTCCTCGCGAGGGTGGGCTCCAAGCCCTTCTGACTCCACATCCAGTGGCGGTACCCGCCGGGGGCTTGTGGGGGGCGCCCACTGGGGGAGGAGTGAGCACTGACCCCCAACCCTGCATTTCCTGCGACCTTCCCCCCGGGCCACCGTGAGACAAGGCAACGCAGAACGGGGCAGAGGGCAGAGCGTGGGACGTGGGACGCACTCTCCCACCGAGGTTGGCCCTGGTTATCATCAGGAGGCGCTGACTGCCTTAGGCACCGGGGAGGGAGGCACGGCCTTGGGGTGAACAAAGTGTGCCTGGAGCTGAGGGGTTCCGGGAACAGTGGGAAAGGCCGCCGCAGAAACAATGATGAGACTGCAGTGCTATGAGTGGAAGTGATTTGTCAAGTCACAAGGTGGAGCTCCAACTAGAAGCCAAGCCTTCGGACTCCGGGGCCCACGCCAGTTCCAGGACACCGAACTGTGTTTCCGAGAAGGGGCCCCTTGGGTTGGGTTTCATAGGATAAGTAGGAGTTCTGCAGACAGTGAGCGGCTCAGACACAGGAAGCAGCAAGCAGATAGATTCGTGGGGCCGGTTCCTGGTGGGTTGAGAACCCCACTCGCAGCCGGAAGGTCTATCTTCTAGACAACAAGGAGCCAGTGACATACCGGAAGCAGGACGATGACATGACTGAACGTGCGGTTCACTTTACTGGAGATGCAGTGAACGTAGTTGTTCATCAGAAGAGGAGAAAACAAAAAAAAACAAAACATCGACTAGCTTGCTAAGGGCTGCGCTTCAGCTTTTGGGCTGAGTCACGGGGGAAAGGACGTGGGGACAGGTGCTGTCGCTTGAGGGCCGCGGTGCGGTGGCCCAGGCTGTGTAGCCGCTTTGGATGTTTCCAGGGTGCTCTGAGGGCTCGCCTCGTGTCTGAGCTCCGAGGGGACCTCGGACTGTAGTCGAGAGATTGTTTTCCCCTTTGGCCAGGTAAGAAGTGCAGGTGTAGAGGCCCATGATTAGCGGGAGGAGGGGGAGGGGGCTCGCAGGGGGAGGGGGAAGAGTGAGGTCTTCGGTTGCTCTGCCAGAAACCGGCCTGCCCTGCAGAACTTTCTAGTTCCCGCCCCAGCACGGCAGGCCCCGGATGGCCCGGTCCAGGGCGGGGGCGAGGCCTGTCCCAGCCGGCATCCTGTCCGGGGGCTCCCAGGGAAGGTGTCCCCGCAGGCCATCCCCGGGAGGGTCTCTGCCCAGCGCGGAGCACCCCCAAAAGCTAAAGGAAGGCCCGTGCGTGCTCCCAAAATACCCTGCTGAGAGGCCCGGGCCGCCGGGCCTGCAAATAACCCCGTCTGCTGGCCTCCCGCCCGGAGAAGTCAGGGTGGAGACAGATTGCTCCGCTTCCGGTCCCCACACCCTTTTATTTTGGGAAAATCAAAGCCTCCCCGCCGGGGGCTGCCGGCCGGAGGGAGGGCGGCTTCGGTCCAGGCAGCTCCTGCGGGGGGACGTCTGGGCCCCGGAGGAAGAGGTGGCCCTTCCGTCCACGCACACATTCACTCGCTCGCTCCGTGACCGGCTCTTCTGCTCGGCGACCCTTGAGGCGCCGGGCGCCGCTCTGGCCATCGCGGGGCAGCGGGGCTCCGGGCTCCGGGGGGTCTGCTCCGCTCACGCGCCGTGAGCACTACGACGGGGACAGACCGGCGGCAGGTTCGCTGGGCCGTGACGGCCCAGAGGGACGACACAGACGAGGTCAGCGCCGGGCACGTAGGAGCCCTCGCCCGCGTGCCGCCCCGACTGGGCCTCGGCCACTCGCTTCTGCAGGATCACCTGCGGCCTTAGCCAAACAGACGGGGGGGGGGTCCCCTCAGCAGCCTCTGACCTGCTGACCTCTGACCTATGCCCCGTGAACACCACCACCTCTGCTCCAAACCTTTCTGGTTCTTAAACCCCCCACGGGCCCCCACCCCTTACCCCGGGGCCTCGGCTCCTGTCTCCCAAGCGAATGGACACGGGCCGGCAGAACCCTCCTCGCGAGGCCTCCCCACCCCTGCGGCCACCTCTCTTCCGCCTCACCCCGCGCTCCTGGCTCTGAAGCCTTCCGTCTGTCTTCGGACACCAGCATCTTGGAGCCCTGTCTCCATCTCTTCCGCTCACGGCCCTGCCACCCCGGGCCTGAGGCCTCGTCCTGAGGACCAGACCTGACCCTCGTTTTCTGTTTCCCAAAATCACAGTGACCCCAGGGCCAGCTTGGCAGCTTTTGCCCCGGCCACATACCACCTGTTCTTCTATTTACTTAGCTTTTCCTTTATTTCTTTAAATTTTTTAATGTTTATTTGTCTTTTGAGAAAAACAGAGTATGAGCGGGGGAGGGGCAGAGACAGAGGGAGACACAGAATCCGAAGGCAGGTTCCAGGCTCTGAGCTGTCAGCACAGAGCCCGACGTGGGGCTCGAACCCACGAACCTCAAATCGTGACCTGAGGCGAAGTCGGACGCTTAACTGACTGGGCCCCCCAGGCGCCCCCACCTAGCTTTTTCTTTAAAGTGACTCTTTGAGCCTGAGTGGCTCAGTCAGTTAATCATCCGACTTTGGCTCAGGTCACAATCTCGCGCTCCGTGAGTTCGAGCCCCGCGTCGGGCTCTGTGCTGACAGCCCGGAGCCTGGAGCTGCTTCGGATTCGGTGTCTCCCTCTCTCTCTGCCCCTCCCCCCCTCATGCTCTGTCTCTGTCTCTCTCTGAAAAATAAACATTAAAAAAGTTAAAGTTGACTCTTTTTCCTCAATTTGTTTTTTAATTTTATTTTTTTTTTAAGTCAGTGGGGCTCGGACTCACAGCCCCGACCGAGGTCAAGAGTCGCGTCGTCTACCGACTGAGCCGGTCAGGCGCCCCCACCCCCAGCTTAATTTTAAATTTAAAAAGAGAGCACGGAAGGAAAGCAGTCTGTCCTCCGCTTGTGTTCACACCTTCCTTACGTGAAATCCCTGACCTGTGGCTGAGCGTGTGGCTGCCCAGAATCTAAGCTGCATTTCCCAGGTCACCTTGCAGTGAGGTGTGGACGCTCCCCTAAGTCCTGCGTGTGGGCAGGAGTGGCAGGTGGAAGTTTCTTCCTTTTCTTTTTAATACTTATTTATTTATTTTGAGAGAGAGAGCAGGGGAGGGGCAGAGAGAGAAGGAGAGAGCAAACCCCAAGCAGGCTCCTCACTGTCCGCACAGAGCCCGACGCGGGGCTCGAACTCACGAACCGTGAGATCATGGCCTGAGCCAAAGTCAAGATCAGACGCTTAACCAACTGAGCCACCCAGGCGTCCCAGAATTCCCTCCCGAGGGGGGAGCATGTGTGCTTCAGGGCCCCTTCTTCCTTCTGGAATGCAAGCATGGTAGCTGGAGCACTGGCAGCCGTGTTGGACCAGGAGAGGGCTCCTGACGGCCGCGGAGCCTCTCCACCAGGCCTGGGAGTTTTATCTCACGGCTGCGTTTGCTTCAGAGAAATGAACTTCTCTCACCAAGGAACTTGCCGCAAACCTGCCCCCAGTGAAGACACAGTGGCGCTCGGGGTATCAGACGCCAGACGAATGAATGCAGTGAAAACGTAATGTTCCAAAACTGTTGACGGAATCGGCCGCCCTTCGAGGCGCTGGCCGCGAGGGCTTCCGCCTTTGTTCAAAAAGACCTTCGTCATCGGGAGCCCGAGCCGGTCTCCGTTTATTCAGGGCTGACCAGTCATTGCAACGGGACCGACTCCCTCACCATGTGACTCAGCGCTAGCGAGTGCCGGCTCCCTTACCTCACCGCTACCTACAGTCAGCTGCCAGGACGCGCCCCGCGGGCTGAGAGCGCGGCGCACCGGAGGGCCGGCCTCCCGGGGCGCCCCATCGACGCCCCAGCTCCTAGCCTGGAACCGCCGGCGTTTCTCAAGCGCTCGCCGTTTGCGGTGTCCAGCACCGGCTCTGAACCAGACCGTCAGGACTGCCCCCTGCTGCCTGGGACACGTGGGCGAGTCTGGTTGCTTCTCTCTGCCTCGGTCCTGCTGGTCTGTAAAATGGGCCTGAAGGGTTAGGTCACCCGACACGTACCTAGGGCTTAGAAGAGAGTCGGGCACCCCCTTAGCCCCCAGGACGTGTCAGCGAGGGGACTGCGGCTGGGCGCCAGACGGGCAGGGAGCCTGCCCTGCTGGGGGAGACCGGGTGACTTTCCGGAGCCCCTGCCCGTCCGCATGGCTCACCTGTGCGGGGAACTCTATTCGCCTCTGAGTCCCGAGCGCCTGGCCGGGGCCTGGCACGCAGCAGGTGCTCAGGAAACAGGACCGACAGAGGGATGAGCCCGCTGGGACACAGGTGCCGAGGGAGCCAGCCGAGGGCAAGGAGGTCCAAGCCCCCAGCAGCAGGTGCACGTCCGGGTTCTGAGCCAGGCCCCCGACGTGAGCCCGGCTGACCTCCTGTGCCCCCAGGAAAGCGCTTCCAGTGGCTTTTACTTCCTGGCCCAGGAAACGCCACGGACTCGCGTTGAAGGGTAAGTTCAGGTGGAGAAAATGCTAGCACGGTGGGGCCCGGGCCTGGAAGTCCACAAACTGGGCTTTGGATTCAGACTCTCCTGTCTGTTTGCCGTGTGGCCCCGCAAGTTTACCTCAGCGCCGGAGCCTCACCTTCCTCACCTGAGAAATGGGCTGGCGACCCCACGACCTGTTTGTGCAAACACACCCCCCGCCCCGGACTCGGTGGCTTGAAACACCGATCGCGCGCCTGTGGCCCGGGATCCCGAGGAACGGGACGGGGGAAGGGCTCGAGGGCGCTTCTGCCCGCAGGTCTCCGGGGAGGGCGTCCTCCCCACGTGGCGGCCCAGCCTGAATCCCCGGCGGGGTGGCTCCGGCTCGAGGCAAGTTCGGTCACCAGCCTGCCCCGCGTCAAGGAGAGGGAGATGAGAGTCCGCTCTTTGATGGGGCGGTGGGAAGCTTCCAGAAGAGAGTGTGGGAAAATAAGGGCTTGTGGGTGGAAAACACCTGAAATGTGGCGAGCGCCTGATAAGCGATCTCTGACGCAATCGCCGCCCCATTATTATCAGCGTGTTCTAGAAACCTCCCCCTTCCTCCCACCCCTCCCTGGTCAGGTTGCATCCTGTTCGCAGCCCACAGGAGTCTGCTCGCAGGAGACAAAGACCTGTTGGTTCACTGGGGTGGCCGTCCCCTGGGCGGAGGGTCGTGCGGGGCACTTTGCCAGGCCGGGCGGGCAGCGGGGCACCACGCGCGAGCCGGGCATTCCCGTCAGGCCGGTGAGCTCACCCGCTGCTCGGCCTCTGCCTGCAGCGTGGCCAGCTCTCCACACACGCACCCCTGCCGATCCTGGCAGAGCCTCGCACTCCCCTCCCGTCCCCCAGAGCAGCACCGAATTAAGAATCCCCGTGGAAGGGGCCGCAGGACGCATCACTGGGCAGCGTGCCTGGCGTCCGTGTGGCCGGCGCTCTGGCCCCCGATCGTGAACGTGCAAGGGCACCGAGACAGGGTCCGAAAAAATTCAGGTCCCCCCTGTGACCTCCAAATGGGACCGAATTTGGAAATGGGGGTCTTTCCAGTGCAACCAAGTTAAGGTGAGGTCACACTGGATTAGGGCAGACCCTACACCCAGTGCCCGGTGTCGTCTTAAGATGAAATTTGGGGCGACTGGGAGCTCAGCCTGCTGAGCGTCCGACTTCAGCTCAGGTCATGATCTCACAGTTCGTGGGTTCGAGCCCCGCGTCGGGCTCTGTGCTGACAGCTCGGAGCCTGGAGCTGCTTCAGATTCTGTGTCTCCCCCTCTCTCTCTGCCCCTCCCCTCCTCACACTCTGTCTCTTTCTCTCTCAAAAATAAATAAACGTAAAAAAGAAGATGATGGAATTTGTACAAAAAGACACAGGACGACAGCACAGAGGTTGGTTGTGTCGAGGCAGCTACAAGCTGAGGATTTCCCACACCCACAGGAAGCTGGAGGACTGGCCTGGAGCAGATTGTCCCGAGAGCCCCCAGAAGGAGGCAGCCCTGCTGGCACGCCGAGCCGAGGACCTCTGGCCCCCACTCTCGGAGACAATACGCTCCAGTTGCTCTAAGCCACCCGGTCCGGGGACATTTGCTCCGGCAAACAGAGGGCCCTCAGACACCCACAGCCCTGGCCCTCCGGTCCCTCCGTCCTCTGCGCCTCCGCCTGAGACCACCCCTCGGCTGCTCTCTCTGGCGTCCCAGCCGTGGCGGGAAGAAAGAAAAACACTTTCAGTCTTTAAAAAGCGCAACGAAGACCAGAGGCCACCAAGGTGGCCGCCTACATGCGTCACCGCTGCATTTGCTGGCGCAGCTCCGGAGCGTTGCCTCGGGGACACCCGTCTACACGTCCTGGGAGAGCGGGTCACTCACGTCAGTCCCCGTCTTTAGTGACACACGCCTGGGGGGAATCCGTGGTTTTCTTATGGACAAAGAGGGGCCCTTTGCCGGACAGATTCCAAGATGGGCTCACTGTCAAGGGGCAGCGAACGCCGGTCCCCGGTTTACCTCCAGCTTCTCAGGGCACCAGAGTCAGGGAGCAGACTCCTTGGGTGGGGAGAGCAGGGAGAGGCGGAAGGCCTCTGGCTCCCTCCCCACCCCAGCCCAGCCATTTGGATACAGAGCACCTCGGTTCTAGAAGACGCTTTTGTTTTTTAATTTATTTATTTTTTGAGAGACAGCGCGGGGGAGGGGCAGAGAGCGGGGGAGACAGAGAATCCCAAGCAGGCTCCACGCCCGGAGCCCGACGCGGGGCTCGATCCCGTGAACTGTGCCATCATGACCTGAGCCGAAATCAAGAGTCGGATGCCTGACGGGCCGAGCCACCCGGGCGCCCCTCTGCTCGACGCTGCCCCGAGTCCTGTCCCCCAGAGCTGCACGATCTTCCCACGTCCCGCTGCCGGCTCTAGCTCGTGGGTCGGGGTCAGTGGTTCTGAATGTAACGCCGCCTGCTTTCTATTCCGGTAAAACGCTCGTGACACAATTTACCGTCGAAGCCGCCTTCACGTGCACGGCTCAGTGGCATGAAGCACGGTCGCACCGTCGTGCGGCTGTCAGCTCACCCGTCCCCAGAAGCTTGTCTTCCCACACGGAGCCTCTGTCCCCATGAAACCTGCGGCCCCTGGCGCCCCCCACGCTCCTCTCTGTCCCTGTGACTCCCATGAGTGGCTCCTGCAGGGCCCGCTGTGGTGCAGTGTCCTCCAGGTGTCACATGGACGTGTCAGGCCACAGCCGGTGTCAGAATCCCAACGTCCCCTTTTATGACGGCGTCTGGTAGCACCCGTTGCCCCCTCCGGATAGGTGATTCCAGAATGATCTAGCCCTCTGCCCCTCCCCCCACTCAGTGTCGAGTAGAACCTATAGTCACCTGGACAAGCAACCCCCCCCCCACACGCATTTCTAACCGCCCCCGAGCTGAGGCTTCGAGACTGTGTCTGGCTGGTCCCTCTGCGTCCCGTGTCCCTGCCCCACTCTGGGATACGGGCCTCCCGGTGGCTCCCGGGCCTCCCGCTTTCCCAACCCCAGAAAGATTGCGTTTGCCCTTTTCCTGCGTCTGGCTCTGCTCCGGCTCCCAGCACTGCCCTTTAGAGCCGGGCAAGGCAGTGCCCACTCCTCAGCCTGGCATTCAAGGCCTTGAAGCCAACTTCAGCTCCACCCCGTTTCTTGATACAACCCTCTGCTCTGGCCAAGTCCCTCTCTGTCCCTGGATGGTGCCAGGACTTTGCTGCCTCTGAGCCTTTGTCTCCAACCCCCACCTTGCCTACGCTCCCAACCCCATTTCACACCATTCCCCCGGGGCCGACAGGGCAGGTCTGCAGTTAGAGGACCCCAACTGCAAACCTTAACTGCAGACCCTGACGTTGCTGATTTATGTGGGATGTTAGGCAAGTTCCCGAACCCCTCTGAGCTTCCATTTTTTCACGTGTAAAATGTCAATCTATTCATACGTGTTTATTGAGCTGCTACTATGCCGACAACAGTCTAGGGGTTCAGCAGTGAGGGAAGTGCATTTCTTGCTGTCTATCCTTGTCCACATTTTAAATGCTATGTCAAATGCAAGGGTTACTTATTTAAAATTTTTACAATTTTATAATATTTTACAAAATTTTTACAAAATTACAAAATTAATTATACAAAATTACAGTAGTAATTTCCAATGAAAAGGGACCTAGAGAGGGAAAGACATCTCACTCCAAAGGCTGCCAGGAGGATGAAGGAAGGCATCACACGCAAGGTGCCAGCAAGGTGCCCGCAAGGAGGAAGCGCTCATTAAATTGCAGCTGTCTCCAAAATGCTGCCCCTCAAGTCTTCCAGGCTGCCTCCTGCAGCTAGACCTGACCCCCACCTCCTCTGGGGGCTCGTGGCATCTTTGTGCTCTTTCCTCCATCCATCTGTCCATCCATCCACTCATTCACCCACCTCTTCATCCATCCATCCATCTATTCATCCATCTGTCCATCCATCCATCCATCCATCCACTCATTCACCCACCTCTTCATCCATCCATCCATCCATCCACCCATCTATCCATCCGTCCATCCATCTATCCACTCATTCACCCACCTCTTCATCCATCCATCCATCCATCCACCTATTCATCCATCTGTCCCTCCATCCATCCATCCGTCCATCCACCCACCCATTCATCCATCCATCCATCCATCCATCTGTCCATCCATCCATCCATCCATCCACTCATTCACCCACCTCTTCATCCATCTATCCATCCATCCACCCACCCACTCACTCATCCATCTGTCCATCCATCCATCCATCCATCCACCCAGCCCCAATATGTTCGTCCACTCATTGGTTATGTATTGATACTCACAATGTGCCAAGTCCTCTGCCTGGTGGGTAGGAGATAACGACGATACAGTCTCTGTCCTTCTCCTCATGGAGATACTGTCAGGTGGAAGAGAAATGCCTTCAGAAAGTATTTACAGCACCTGAGCTTTGATAGATCACATACAGAGTAAATGTGCTCCATAGAGCATGTGGTGCAGACACATGACTTGCAGAAAGGGGGCATCTGACTTGACACTGGAAGGTGGAACAGGCAGGTGGACATGGGGGGAAGGACGTCCCTGTGCAGGGTGGGAGGTGAGAAGGTAGGCGGAGAGCAGTGCGGGCCTGGAGAGGTAACAAAGGGCCTTGCAGGCTGTTGAAGGAATTTGAACTTTGTCCGAGGAGCAGGCTTGGAGGGCTTCCAGCCGGGAAGGGCATGATAAGCGCTGATTTGGGGGAGATCAGTGCGGCTGCAGTGCGGACAGTGGGCTAGAGCGGGCGGCAGGTGGGGGTGAGCAGGAAGGGAGCTGGAAAGCTGGAGCAGAGATGGCCCAGCGACAGGTGGCAGGAGTCTGGAGGACGGGCTGAGCTCTCCCCTCCACTTAAAAAAATTTTTTTAATGTTTGTTTATTTTTGAGAGAGAGAGAGAGACAGAGTGTGAGCACGGGAGGGGCAGAGAGAGAGGGAGACACGGAATCCGAAACAGTCTCCAGGCTCCGAGCTGTCGGCACAGAGCCCAACGCGGGGCTCGAACCCACGAACCGTGAGATCGTGACCTGAGCCGAAGTCGGACGCTCAACCGACGGAGCCCCCAGGCGCCCCTCCACTTTTTATTACGTAGATTTACACCCT
Source organism: Cryptoprocta ferox (assembly GCA_028646485.1). Classification (NCBI taxonomy): domain Eukaryota; kingdom Metazoa; phylum Chordata; class Mammalia; order Carnivora; family Eupleridae; genus Cryptoprocta; species Cryptoprocta ferox. Next base: position 2,978,795 of record CM053575.1, on the reverse strand, counting down.
TCCACAAGATGAAAGAACAGCAGAGCAATGCTCTTCATCTCGGCCTGGACGCGGCAATCATTAACACGCTTCCCGCTCTCTCGCCTTCTCTCGATAGGCAGACGCGGGACGGACGGATTTCCTCTTCCTGAACATTTGAAAGTGAGTTGCTGCAAGATGGTGCTTGGTCCCCAGCCGCCCCGGCCGCGTCTCCTGGAGTGAGGGCACCTTCTTCCTTAGCCGAAGACCGGCGCCATGCTGGGACTTGAACGACAGCGGCGTCTGCTGTCCGGCGTGCGTGCAGACCGCCCCAGTTATGTCAGGGATGGCGTTTCGCGTTGGGTTTTTTTCGAAAGCCAAGGACCCATCAAGTTGCCAGCGTTATGTTGGGTCACGGCTCTCTGGTGTCTGAGAAAGACGCGGGAGGTGGAGTGTGGAGGGCTTGATGAGTCGCTAGAGGTGGGGGGGATGGCAGGGAGGGGTCCAGTGACCCCTGGGCGCTGGCTCGGGCAGCCCCCCAGGTGAGGGGTCCCAGAGCGGGAACAGATCTCGAGAGAGCAGAGCTGCCTGGTAGGCAGGTGGAAATGCAGGTGTGATGCTCAGGAGGCGGGTCGTGGCGGGATGCAGCCGGGGGGCTGCCAGAGGGTCCCGGGGCACCCACAGCGAATGCCCACAAACCGGGTGCCTGGAAACAGCTTCCAGAGACCGGAAGCCCCGAATCAAAGTGTCTGCAGGGCCGCACTCCCTCCAAGGGCTCCAGGGAAGAATCTGTCCTTCCCTCTCTCCGCTCCTGGTGGCTTTTGACAATCCTGGGTGTCCCCTGGCTCGCAGCTGCGTCCCTCCAGTCTCGGCTTCTGGAGGGGCTCATGGCCTTCTTCCCTGTGTGTCTTCACTCGGCCCCTTACGAGGACTCCAGTCACTGGATTCAGGGCGCACCTACTCCAGCGTGACCTCATCTCAACTAATTACATCTGTAAACACCTGTTTCTTTTTTTTTAATTTTTTTTTTTTAATTTTTGAGAGAGAGAGAGAGAGACAGCATGAGCAGGGGAGGGGCAGAGAGAAAGGGAGACAGAATCCGAAGCAGCTCCAAGCTCTGAGCTGTCAGCACAGAGCCCGACGCGGGGTTCAAACCCACGAACCGTGAGATCCTGACCTGAGCCCAAGTCGGACGCTTAACCGACTGAGTCCCCCAGGCGCCCCTATAAACACCTGTTTCTAAACAGGCTCATGGTCCGAAGACCCAGGGGGGTGTGAACGGGATCGGGGGGGGGGGGCTGCCCAACCAGTACGGGGGCGACCGGCATCTAGAAGGATACCATTGCCCAGGGGGCGGGGGACAAAAGGCGAGGGGGCTCAGGCATGGAGCAGACACGGAGCATGTGCGGGCACTGACCTCGCATCTGTCCCAGGTCCCAGGGTTGGAGAGGGCACCCCTGCCCCCTCCACCCCCCCCACCACCTTCACTCTCGGTCCCTGGGACAGGGCTACATGTCTGTCCCCAAGGTCTCCCTTTGGCTTCTGAAACTCCCAGGCCGGGCCTGCAGGCAGGTGGCCTCCACAGAGGATCCGTGCCCCTGGCTCTGGTGACCTAGCAGCACGGTCCCCAGAAGGGGCAGGAAGGTAGCACTTTCGGCGGGTCACCACGGACCCCTAGTGTGTGCGGGGCGCTGCGTGCACACCTCGCTCGCCCGGGCTGGCCCGTCGAACCCTGTGGCGGAGCGCTGTCACCTAACCGTGCTGCGGGACCATTGCGGCGACTCCTGCAAGGCAGTTGAGGAAACCAAGGCACAGAGAGGCGGAGTCACCCACCCACGGTTGCACAGGAGGTGGGGAAGCGAGGATGCAGATCACCCAGGGCTCCCAGAGCCACAGACAGTTGGCTTTGGGCTGCCCCTGCCCCTCGTGCTCATCCAACAGACCGGATGTCATTGGCCGATCAGGGGGGCAGGGGGGCCTGTTGGCTGAGGTCGGGCCTCGCCTGCGGCCGTGTGCCGCACCCTCTGTGCCCGAGAGGGGACGGGCCGGGGCCTGGGTGCTGGGGTCCGAAGGGCGGGTGCACGCCTGAAGCCAGGTGCCCCCGGGCGTCGGTGCGGCCGCGGACCGGCTGTCTGGATCGGGGTCTCGGGCCCTGCCCGCCAGCCCCCTGCCCTTTCTCCGCCTCCCGCCTCGGGTGGGCCTCGTCCACCGACGGACCCCGAGAAGCCTCGCCGGCTGTTCCGGGTTCGCTGCCACAGCAGCGCGCTTTTCTGGTTTGGTTTGATTTTCTCGGTCTTTATTAGAGGGCTTCCTGATCTTTCTCAAGAGCGACTGAGGCCTGTTCCCTCCCGGCAAGTTGCTGCCTGGCCAGTGGGAGGGAGCCTCCCACGCTCGCCGGGGCGGCGCTGGCAGCTGGGGCCGGGGAGCCCCGGAGGGGGGTGGGAGGGAGGAGCCCCCTTCTCCCCGGAGCAGAACGTCTCTTCCCCAGAGGTTTGGGAAGAGGGGACAAGGGGTGGAGTAGACCCCCCGCCTGGGAGAACGCTCGCCTCCCCGCCTTTGGGCCGGCCTGACCCTCTGCCGGCGCCGCCCGCCCCACGCCCTCACGGCACCAACTCTTCCTCGTTCTTTCTGTCCCGTGTTCAATGTTGCTTCTTCCAGGAAGACCACCCTACTTCCCATGGGCCTGCGGTGGTGACTTCCCCTGTGCTCCTAGAAAACCCCCCACCCTCATCCCCCTCCCCTGCGTTCTGTCTCTGCCAGTGGGATTTAGGCTCCTTGCCCACCCGGTGCCCTCTGCACCTGGCCTCACAGAACATCGTGGGCTTTACCGTAGTGGGGACGGGAACTGGCCTGTTATCTGTCCTTCCGCTCTGGGGACCAAGTTCTCGGAGCTCGTCGCCTCAGTGCTGAGGCTTCTGGCTTCTACCTCCCGCACCGGGACCACATCCAGACAGTTATGGTGCAAAGGGCTCCTCTGTCACAGCGGAAGCAGAGGCAAGCTGGACGAAGGGGGCTGCGTGGCAGGGTGACCTCCTGGAAGAGGAGGCTTCATGGTGTGGGGACTCAGTGACTGGGAGATGTCGGTCAAGTAAAGGGCCTGCTCAGAGTGTTCTGGGCAAGGAAGAGCAGCAAATGCAAAGGCCCTAGGGCGGGAGCCAGCTTGGCAGGTTTGCGGGCCACAAAGGCCGGTCGGAGTGGAGCTGCGAGAGCTCTGCGTTTTATTCCAAGTGTGTCGGAAGTCAGGGAAGGAGGTGCTGTGACTCAGCCAGCACCTGCTGTGGGCAGGCCCTCCGGGCGCCAGGGCGGCTTGTTGAGCTGAGGCGGAGTGGCAGGGCTTGGGGGTTCCCCGGGGTCCCGTGCCTCCCCTGCCCCGGTCACCTTTGCCACCCTGCAGGTGCTGGCCATCGTCTGGGAATATTCTCGGAGGAGGAAAGCCGCCCCGTGGGGGAGGGGCGGGCGTGGGGGCAGCGGTAGCGATACGGCCACCTTCCGGTTCTCAGAGTTGATATGACCCGGTGAGAAGTAGGTCAGGGGCAGAGAGAACCTGTTCTTCAGCCACCCACGGGCAGGTAGACGTGGCTCAATGAGCATTTTAGCCTTTAAGCAAGAGCGGCGAGGTCCGCCCCGGACTGGGTTCAAGGTGTTGACGCAAAGGGCTAAGTTCCACCGTGAAAAGCATTAACTTATATGATGGAAAGGGCCATTCTTGTCGCCTCCTATTAGAAAGCACCGGCCCCTTCCCTGGGGGACCCACAAGGCACACCCCACCCCTCTGCTTGTGTAACCGGGTACCGTCACCTCCCACCACGTGACCAGTGAGGAAACTGAGGCCCAGAGAGCTTCGGAGGCCTACCCGAGCCACAGGCCGGCACGTGCGGAAAACAAACTCGGCACCTGACTCCCAGCTATTGAAAACCATCAGTTACTATGAAGTCGTTGGTTCACACCAGAGAACACAGGGGGACAGGAAGGTGACGTGGGCGCCACACACCGCCTCCCGCTTCAGACAGAAGTGAGACGCGCCAGGACCAGCCAGCCCTCCGGCTCCGACCCACGGCTGCTCGGCCCCGCAGGTCACCCCGATTTCGCTCTCATCTTCCCTCTTTCTGTGTTCCTCCTGCTTCGTGCCAGCGGCTTTCTAGTTTCACGCAGGATACGAACACAGAGTGTTTATGTTTACCGTATAAACACATACATATGCGTGTATTACAGAGCATTCGTTTCCTAGAACAAACTGCAACAAACTGGACGGCTTCAAACGGGAAACATAGTGTCTCACGTCTCTCCGAGGCCTGGGCAGAAAGCCGGGTGTGGGCAGGGTGGGTGGCCCGCTGCAGGGGTGCTGGGGGAGAGCGCGTCCGGGCCTCCCTCCCAGCTTCCCGTGCTGGCCGGCAACCCCTGTGCTCCTGGCCGTGGCCTCGGCCCTGGCCTCTGCCGCCGCCTCACATGGCCTCCTTCCCGGTGTGTCTGCGTCCCCTCCCCTTTTGACAAGGGCACAGTCATTCCATGTGGGGCCCCCTGAAATCCAGGCTGGCCTCAGCCTGACATCCTTAACATGGTGCCGTCTGCGAAGGCCCGTATTCTATTTTTTTTTTATTTTTAATGTTTATTTATTTTTGAGAGAGAGACAGAGTGTGAGCGGGGGAGGGGCAGAGAGAGAGGGAGACACAGAATCCGAAGCAGCTCCAGGCTCCGAGCTGGCAGCACAGAGCCCGATGTGGGGCTTGAACTCACCAACTGCGAGATCATGACCAGAGCCGAAGTCAGATGCTCAACCGACAGAGTCACCCAGGCGCCCCAAAGGCCCGTATTCTAAAGAGGAGTGCGCTTGCAGGGACAGGGCTTAGGGCACAGATGTCTCTCGTAAGGGCCTCTGTTCACCCACTACATAGAGGAATGTGCTCGAAATCTACGTAGTTATTGGGGTGCTTGATCAAACAGTTTAGGGCATGTCCCTGGCCCTGCCTGTCCGCGGAGCTGGGGCCACGTCTTGTGCCCCTAGGTACCCCAGCCGCTCAGTGGGGTGCAGGAGGAGGAGGGGTTCGGACTGCTGGGAGCCTGCGGGGGGTTAGGATGTGGTCGGGCTTGGAGAGGGGCGGCCAGTTCCTCCTGCCTGCACCTGCCGTCCACGGCACCCTCTTCCTGCCCCCCACCCTCCACCCTCAGACTGGCCTGCAGTGCCCCGTGCAGTTTGCCACTGCTCTCCACTCTCCTCAAATCCTGTGCTCTCATCATGAAAGAAACAGGCGGGGAATTACTTGCTGAGGGCTTGTCTCCCCAGATCCAGAACGTTCTATTCCTTTCTGCCTCGAGGGCCCTCAAAGAGGTCCCCGGGACTGAATGCATGAGGGCCAGCGTGAGTGAGCTGGACCCTTCTTAGCCTGGTCCTAAGGAGGCCGCATGGGGGGCTGGGGCACAGCAGGCGCCCCACCAGCCCAGGCAGAAGGGATTGCTCCTGACTGTCTCGCCTGGACCTGTCCTACAGCCACGGACCGTCACTGTCACTGCCCTGCCCCCTTGCCTGAGCGGTGATGGCTCCACCAATGAGCTCCTGCTCCGCGCTCGAGATCAAGACAGAGGGACAGACGGAGGGACTGAGTGCCGCAGGGCCCTGCGCACAGCTGGGGGTGAGGACCCTGCTAACATCTCTCTGCTCACACCTGGGGAAGGGACTTCACTCGGGAGTGTGACGGACCCTCCACTCTGCAACCTCCCGCGTTGGGGAAAGTCCTGCAAATCCCTGCAAGATCCCGCGCATCCTCCTTCTGCCTAATCCAAAAGCCCAAGCCAGGGAGCCCGAAGAATTTGCGTGAACAGGCAAAGCTGGGGGGGGAGGGGCGTGGAGGCAGCTCCCAGCCTGATTCCCAGAACCCGGGCTGCCCCCTTCTCCGGGAACCCGTTCCTGGAAATCCATTGGCGCAGCGCTCCCGGCACAACCTCGGGGCTGCTTCTGTTCCGGTTGGAGCTGTCTCCGTTGGTGTTGGCTGGTTGATCGATCAGGAGGACGTGGCCCTTGCTTCCTCCAGGAGCTCGGAAGCTCCTTCCCTCATCCCTGTTCCCACAACCTGCTTCTCACGCCTGGCTGCGGGCCTTTCCGGCTTCACCAGGCCCCACGGCCGCCGCCGCCTTGTCTGGCCCAGGGGAAGCACAGAGGTGAATGTTTCCATCCAAATTAAAAAAAAAAAAAATCCCCGTCCCCCCACTGTCCAAGAACAAGAACTCTTTCCCTTCCTGCGTTCTGGGTCCCAGCCAGCAGGTTCTGGGAATGTTCTCCATCCATCTTGGCCAAGCTGGGAGCCCTCAGTTTGTCATCCTGGGGCCTGGAGAAGATGCACTAGCCCCTTGCGATCCAAGGCAGGGGGCAGGGGAGGAGGGCAGCATGCGGGGGGAGGGTGCGCCCGTGGGACGGCTGGGGCAGGCTGTCGAGGCTCCGTTTGTCGGAAGCAGGTGGGGACATTTTTCTTTTCACGTCGGACCTGACCCACCCAATTCTTTTGATCGGAAGTCACGGGCTGCATAAGGAAGCCGCCTGAAATAAGCACCCGGTGTGCGAAAATCTATAAAGCACAAGAAAATCACAGATTCCTCCCTAAACGTGCTGTGAACGCACAATTAGAGAAAGACAATAGCCAGGGTTAAGTGGCCTGCCAGCTATGCACCAAGGCCAATTGTCACTAACTTACCTCCCCACAATGTTGTATAGAGAAACAACTCCACATTCTTCAGGTGTAAAAGTGAAAAACACAATTTGCTGCTGAGGATTGGAGAATCTGGCCCCAGCTTGAGTGTTTGTAGATTCATTTGCACAAGTCTCTTGAGGCGGGGAGGTAAAATGTGTCCTGCAGCCCTTGAGTCCCAGCCTGGCCGGTCTGGTTTACACCAGCCAAGCGTCACGCCGTGAAAACAGGAATATGGTTGGCACGGAGGCAGCACTGGACATGGGGGAAGGTTATCAGGGTACCTGCGCTGTCCAAAGCCAAGGGCACTGTGGAGTCAGGCTGTTGTGGAGTCAGGCTGTCACGGGCTGACTTGTGTCCCCCAAATTCCTGTGTCGGGGTCCTAACCTCCTGCACCTCAGAATGTGACTGTGTTTGGAGTTTGGGTCTTTAAAGAGATACTTGAAGGTCATCTGGGTCCCAATCCAACAGGACCGGGGTCCTTGTAAGAACAGGGGATCGGAACACAGACACACATGGAGGGACGGCCCCGTGAGGACACAGGGAGAGGACAGCCGTCCACACAGAAGGAGAGAGGCCTCGGGAAGGCCCGGCCCTGCCCCCGCCTGGACCTCGGGGTCCGGCTCCAGGACGGGGGACGGTGCAGGTGCATCGTGTTGTTTAAAGTACCCATACGCATGCGCCAATCTCGAGCAAACTTTTCCAGCTTTTTCCATTTTTTTTGGTTACCTAAAATGCTACACTTTTGGTTCTACATTAACTTGGCATTAGCAGTGAAGACTGAGAACCACACTCTCCAAGACAAAGATCCACGTAAGAGCTCTTAGCTTGGCACATGGATTCATCGGTTCCCATCTGTCTGCCACTCGCTGTCTTCTCCCCCGAAGCTCATTTCCTTTCCCACATAATGGGAGAAGCAGGGGTCTGAAGAGGGGCTGTAAGCGACAGTGGCGACCTCAACTCCCCTTCTTGACTTAAGGGGTCGCCCGGTGTGATTCCAGAGCTCTCACGGGCCAAAGCGCGTTCTGTTTTCAAAACAGATGCGGGTGGTCGGCTCATTCATCTCTCTCCACGCCTGGACACAGTTCTGACGTCTTGACTCATGGATGTATCTCCCGTGTCCGGCCTGCTGCCTGGCAGAAAGCGCTCGGCCTGAGAATGTCTGCTGAACAAATGAGCGAAGTGTATAAGAATGGCAACGTCTAACAGTTGTTGAGGCATCTATAAAAGTTAAGGTGTTTTTTTTTTGAAAGGTTTTATTTTTAAGTAATCTCTCCGCCCTACGTGGGCCTCGAACTCACCACCCTGAGATCAAGAGTTGCATGCTCCACCGACTGAGCCGGCCAGGCACCCCATAATTTAAGGTGATTTTAAGGAAGTGTCGGAAAGAAAGGAAAAAGCTGTCCGGGCTGTACTGCCATTGCCCACATGCATGAGTTCACCTAAAGGTGCTCGAACAACACGCTCGTTTATTGTTCCACAAACAAGGCCAGTGTGGCCGGGGGCAGGCACTGCTTGGCACAGCCTTCCTGGATTACCTTCTTCTCTGGGTACGGCAGCAAGCGCGGTCTCTACATTCCCAGCAGATACTCATCTTTAAGGCTTGGGAACCGACAATTGGAATTCCTCAAACCTAATTATTCCATCGTTTTCAAAACACTGTATTTACGTGCTTTTAAATAATGAGCGACCGGAATAAACAAGTTCAGAGGTAAAAAAAAAAAAAATACAAAAATCAAAAAACAAATGCATGGCTTATTCTTGTTATAAACCAATATAATTTAGACAATATTACATATTTTCATAACATGTGAAAATGACCTCAATCTGATATAGACATTTGATAACAGAAAACATTTAAACAAGGAATTAACAAAAAAAGAATTTCCAAATGAAAATCATTAAAACAATGTAAAGAGAATCCTAAAAATAGCTAATATTTAAAAGTTTGGGGGCGCCTGGGTGGCTTAGTCAGTTAAGTGCCGACTTCAGCTCAGGTCATGATCTCATGGTTCGTGAGTATAAGCCCCGTGTCGGGCTCTGTGCTGACAGCTCGGAGCCTGGAGCTGCTTCAGATTCTGTGTCTCCCTCTCTCTCTGACCCCTACTCATGCTCTCTCTCTCTCTCTCTCTCTCTCTCAAAAATAAAATAAACATTAAAAAAATTTAAATAAATAAAATAAAAGTTTGGTTGCTCTACCTAATAATCTTGATCCTTGTTGTTGTTGTTTTTAATTTTATTTATTTATTTTGAGAGAGACAGACAGACAGAGAATCCCAAGCAGACTCCTTGCTGTCAGCCCAGAGCCCAACGTGGGATTTGAACTCATAAACCGTGAGATCGTGACCTGAGCGGAAATCCAGAGTCGGACGCTTCACAGACTGAGCCACCGGGCGCCCCCGTTCCTTTGCTTCATGACAAATACTTCAGTCGTAGAAAGGTGTCTTTCATTTGGCATCGATACCAGTCAAATCTTTAGGAGTGCGCACGAAGCGTCGTTAAGTTGGGCAACAAGAGCCCTGGTGGCTTTCTCTTATTGTCGTAAAAATAACACGAAATTTACCACCTCGGCCATCTTTAAGCGCGGAGCTCGGTGGCCTTAAGCACATTCACACTGCTGCACGGCCACCGCCACCCATCTCCGGACCTTTCCATCGCCCCAGACTGACTCTCTGTCTCTAACTCCCATCCCCCCCACCCTCCGCACCCACCGTCCACTCTCTGTCTCTGTGAAGTTGACCACTCCGGGGACCTCTTCTACGTGACATTTGCCCTTTGGCGACAGGCTTCCCTGACTCAACGTCACACCCTCCGGGCTCGTCCATGGGGTGGTGTTTTAACGAGGGAACTGTTTCATCTGTCTGACAAGACACCGTAGCCCGCAGTGACTCTTCAAACACCGCCAGATGCCCGCAAGTGTTATTGAGCGGATTCAAATAATGTTCCGTTGAGATCTCTTAGCCAGCGGACCAGCAGGACGCATGCCCAGAACTAGCCGGTTCAAGTACTTCAGCTGCTTATTCCGTGGAACACCACTCGCAGGATTGGTTTGAAGTACGCTGTGTGTATCCACGCGTTAATATTTATTTCACGGGCAAGGACAACGCACCGTCGGCAGAGGCCGGGCCGAGAGCGGGCGTTTACGGTGTGCGGCAGCCAGCGGCACGCGACGGAGCCTGGTGCCAAAATGCCACTTCTCTCCAGCTCCGAGCTGCCAACCCTGCCCTTCAGTCCACGTGACAGTGGTTCCTGTCCTGCTTTGACTTGATCGGCCACTGGCCTCCTCCGGGTGATCGAGTTTAACTCTACGAAGAGAGCAATCATCTACTTTTCCCTTTTTGTGGATTTCTTGATTGGTCTTTCTGGCCCTTTGGGGTTGGGAAATACGTAACTTTTCCGAGAGGGTGGGAAGAAGGTTCCCGTCTGGAAACACACACTGGGCACTGTCTCAAGACTTCTTGTGGCCTCAAGGTGGCGGTCATGGCGTCCAGCCACACATCCTCCAGGGCGGGCGACAAACCGGAAAGGGCAGTGGGCCAGGGCTTTCTCCCCGCAAAGCTCTCTCGTTTATCACAGAGGAAAGCCCCAGAAGACCCCGCACACTGTCCCTTACGTGGACTGATGAGAACAGGCGTGGCCTCAGACCAACCCCGATCCCCTCCGGGAGGTTGGGCAAGGCCCAGGTGAAATGACTTCGGCTAGTGATGACCTCCTGTAAGTCTTTCCAGGCCCACTTTACCTTCACAGCCACTCTCTGAGGCGGCACTATCATCCTCACTTCAGGAATGAGGAAACGGAGGCCCAGAGAGTTCAAGCAACTTGCCTGAGAGGACACAGCCAGAGCAAAAGGAAGCAGAGCCAAGGTTTCAACCAGACCACCCAGCTCCGGAGTCTACGTTTATAACGCCTGTGAGAAAGCATCATTCACAGAGGGAAATGGTGACTGGGCAGAGAGCCCAATGTGGGTCCAGGGCAGTCGCCCCTGATTTCCAGCCATGAGTTCCCAAAGTCCCAGCGTGGTGGTTCATGTGGCCGTCATTATCCCTGACTGACAGATGAGGATGCCGAGGCTTAGTACGGGTTACGGACCTTGCCCGAGGTCAAGGTAAAGGTAAGGGCTGGGCTCCAGTCTAGCCCTCGGAGCATCTGAACTACCTCTCTGGGCCCTTCTCCTGGGCATTTTTATGATTGGCTCCGTCTGATCAACACAAGGAAGTTGTCAAGAGAAACAAGTTGCAAGGAGCTTATGACCTGCCTTTAAAGTACCATCATATAGAAGAAGGGGACAGAAGTCTCCACGCCCGTGGGGAAGCCTTGAGACTCTCTCGGAGCCGGTGGCTCGCTGGGCCTGGCATCGTTCTGGGACAACGTGGCACCTTTCAGACCAGGTGGCTGAGAGGCCCATGGACCCTCAGTGGGATCGGGGTCAGTACCTTGGTGGTCCAGCACTGCTCCAGAGGTTTTGTCCCCAGCTTTGGGGGTCTGGGGACACCTTTTGATGTAGCATCAAGAAAACTGGCTTTGGAGGCAGTCTCAGGTTCAAGCCCAGCTTCAGCCAAATCATAAGCTGGACATCATAAGCTCAGTGTCCTCATTGTAAAAGGATGTAGGATGCACCCATGAGGGTCGAGTGAGGTTACAGGGGGCATTGGGTCGCCATAAAAAGTTCTGCAAAGGTGATTCTCCCATCGCCGCTCACAGGGGTGAACACACATCACCTAACCTCATGAAGGGCTCCTCCACGGATCAAAAACTTCAGTATCGGCTGACCGTGAGAAATAAAATTGTCATGGCAACTGGAACATTCTGGCTGACAGTCTCTCCTCCTTACCAACCGCTTGGTCCTCAGTTTCCCCATCTGCATAGCGGGCAGGACACAGGCACAGCCATGTGGGGACTTACTTTACGAACTAAACGAGGGGCGTCTGGGTGGCTCAGTCAGTTAAGGGTCCAACTCTTGATTTCAGCTCTTGACAGCACAGAGCCTGCTTGAGATTCTCTCTCCTTCTCTCTCTGCCCCTCCCTCACTTGCTCGTGTTCTCTCTCTCTCTCTCTCTCAAAATAAATAAAGAAATAAAAAGAACTAAACGAGACAAACAGGTGAAATGATTCTTTCTTTCCCTTCCCGCTCACTGATCACCACCTGAGCAGAGACACACTGGAAACCCAAACAGGGTAGACTCAGATGACTGACGTCACCAAGCCCAGGGCCCCCAGCTCTTCCACAGGGACTGGATTGCCCGGGCAGCACTGGAGACCCACCGATAGAATGCTTACTCTGGTGTTCCCTTCCACAGACCACTTCGTGGTCCTAACAGCATAGCGACTGGATCAGGAATTTGGGGCCCTGGCTCACTAATGGCTCCAGTTCCGAATCTGCTCTAAACTGACCGGGTGCCTGTGGGCAAACCCCTTTTGCATCTCTGGGCTTCGGTTTCCTCCTCTTGAACAGGGGGCCTCATCCTCCACCACCCACCCCCAGCTCAGACTTCCCAGAACCATATTGTCACACCACCCTTCATTAGGCTGTTTTACATATTCTAAAATTTTTTAAACGTTTATTTATTTTTGAGAGACAGAGAGAAATGAGTCGGGGAGGGGCCGAGAGAGAGGGAGACACAGAATTCGAAGCAGGCTCCAGGCTCTGAGCTGTCGGCACAGAGCCCGACGCGGGGCTCGAACCCATGAACAGGGAGATCATGACCTGACCCGAAGTTGGACACTTAACTGACTCAGCCACCCAGGCGCCCCTGTTTTACACACTCTAGATAGACGTGGGACACTCACACCTTTCAAGAAGCCTCCTCCTGAGCTGCTTACATGTCTAGAAAGGAGACGTGGCCTAGGTCATGCTCAAGGTTGACAAAAACCAGAGAGCTGAGGCTGGTGGGCACATTTGCAAAAACGCAACCCTGGGCACAGTATGAATCAGAGAGAGAGAGAGAGAGAGAGGGAGAGAGAGGGAGAGAGAGAGGGAGAGATTCTTAAGCAGGCTCCATGCTCAGTGAGGAACTCGACTCGGGCCTTGATCTCAGGACCCTGGGATCATGACCTGAGGCGAATTCAAGAAGGACACTTAACTGACCGAGCCGCCCAGGCACTCCCCAAAGTGCAAAGATTTAATCAAGCTGGTTTTGGTGGTCATTTAAGTTGTTTACAATTTTCTCCTGACTGACGTTGCAATCTGAGGGAAATGAATGAATGAATGCAAACGCGTGAAATCTGGGCTCTCGTTTTCGGGGAGCTGGACCACACGGGCTTCTCCCTTCTATGCTTGGAAATCTGCTCATCCTTCCAGACGCAGCTCAGGTGTTACCTCCTTGGTGAAGCCCTGTCTGTGATGCCGGCTGAGAAGTTGGTTCCTCCTGACCGTGGAGTCCCACAGCACGGAGCTCCACGCTTGCAACATGCCGTTGTAATAGACCCTGTAATGGTCCGTTTTTCTTCTCCCCTCCAGGCTGTGAACTGGGGGAAGCAATATCTCAACCAGCTCTGTGTTCCCCAAACCTAGACCGTGCCTGGCTCATAGTGCTCTGTGCATGTTCATGAAAGGAATGTACGTTCCATACGTTGAGCTAAATATTGGCATTGTGTTGGTTTCTGGGGAGACAGATACTTTATGAGTGTGGTGCAAATATGGGCTGGATGAATTACGCTGGTACACACTTGAGGAGAGCTGGAACTTTCCCTCTGTTCCAGACCCTGGGTCTGGTCAGGGGGTGCAAATTCGTAGTTCTGTGTAGTCAATACTTATTCAATGAGTGAATACATGAGTGCGAGAAAGGTGTGGTTCTGGACCGAAGGAGATGAATGGAATCGGAGGTAGCACCCATACTTGGTGAGCTCACAGCGGGAATCAAGGAATCCGCCTTCGAAGGGTTCACCGGCTCCCCATGCAAACTTCACTCAGACTTGGGTTAGTTCAGGGGCTCCCGGCCGCCTCCCCGCCGACAGTCAGCAGCCAGGGGCGCCTGGCGGCAATGCTCTGACACGTTGGTTTGTGAAGAGTTTGTGCTCCAGGGGTCAAACCGTGAAGGGGGAGCATCTGCTTTAATTTAGTAAAGGTGTATGTATCACCCTCTGCGTCTGCAAGATCTAGCACGGGACTTGGCACGTAGCAGGTGTTCTCAAAAGTTTAAGCACAGAGCATGAATATGAATCAGGACAAGGATGAAAACGGCCACCGTCCGATTCTCCTTGGGATAACAGCCGTGGCAGGTCTGTGCCATTTTCCCCTCCTGCAGATGGGGCGCGGGGCCCGGCGCGCTCCCGGCAGGTGCCCAGGCCCACCCCGCAGGGTGAAGCACGTGCTGGGAGGTGAACCCGCGGCAGCGCCCGGGAGCCTCGGCATCCAGCGCTGCCCACACCTGGGCCCCCGCAGGTACAGCAGGCAAGCCTCGGACGGGGGGGCCCGGCGTAGGAACTGCGTCCTCGGGCGTCCTGTAAGGCTCGGTCCCGAGGAGCCGCAGCCGGCAGGTGGCTCGCGCCCGGGCGCGCCCTCCGGTAACGTGCGTGGACGTGACGTCCGGGAAGGGGCTGGCGCAGAACCCGGTGCACAGATGACGCTCGGTAACGGCCTTCTGCGTCCCCGCGGCTGTAAGAGGATATACGGAGCAGGTGCCGTCGGGGAGCTGGGCCCTCAGCCCGGCCCCGCTGCTTCGCGGAGGAGACCCCCTACCTGGGCAGGGGCGGGGCTCCGGCGGCCCCCGGCCAATCGGCTCCAGGGAGGCCCGGCCCGCCCACCTGAGAGGGCGGCGCTTGCGCACTCGGCCTCCGCGGCTCTGCTCGCAGGGGGCGGGGCCGGCCTGCGGCGCTCGGCGCTGACGCCGCGCCGACGCGCCCGACGTCGGGCACGTTGACGCCGGCGACGCGCAGCCGGGCCCGCTCCTCCTGCGCTCCGCCAGTGTCCGGCCGCGGGCCGGCCTTAGTGACTGGGGGCTGCGGGCCCGGGGCCGGCGGGCGCGGGCGCGGGCTGCCTTGGTCGGGCCCCGAGCTCGCCCGGAGCGAGCAGCCGCCCGCGAGCCGCCGCGGAGCCTCCTCGCCCGCTCCCGCCGGCGAGCAAGGTGAGGGAGCGGGACCCCGAGGCGGGCTCGGGGCGGAGCGGGGCCGAGGTCGCCCCGGGCGCCCGCCCCCTCCCCGCGGCGGCGGCTCGGCGCCCGCTGTCAGCCCCCTTCCGCCGCCTCCCCCGGGCGGGACCCCCGGCGGACGCGCCCCGAGCGACGGGCTCCTGCGGCCGCGCGCCGCCCCCTCCCCTGACCGCGGCGCCCCGGTCACCCCGGCGCCGGGCGCGGGGCCCGAGGACCTGTGGCCGGGAGAAGCGGCGACCCGGGCTGCGCTCCGGCGTCCGCGGCGGCCCCCGCCCCGCGGTCGGGTCCGGCGGCTCTGCGGCGCCCGGCGCGGCGGCGAGTGGGGCGGAGGTCGTCGCCGCCGGCGGGCGCGCAGCGCCGGGCATCGGCTTGCCGGGGGTGCGGCCGCGGGACCCGGCCCCCGTGCCGGGCGTGCCGTGGGGGACACCGGACAGCGGCTCGTGGTCCCCCCTTTCCCTCTCCCTTCCTCCCCGGCCGTCCGCGGCCGGAGCGCCCTGCCTCGTTTGTGGAAGTTTTCTCCCCCGTCTTCTCTCTCGCTCGCTTTTTGTTTCGGGCTGTAACTTACGTAAGTTGGGCTGCCTGACCGTTGCACGTTGGCAGCCCTGGCGAAACACCTTTCCCGGCCCGTTAACGAGTCCGGTTCCTTTTAGCGCCTCGCCAAAGCCGGCCCGAGAATTCGGGGCGCCGTCAGCCCTTCTCGGGAGCTGACTGCACACATTCCTGTAAGATGCCTGATGGATTTTACTGGCTCTGTGCTCCTTCTGTGCTTGTCCTGCGCGGTGATTGGGTGGCCCGGGTCTTGCCCGTTTCTCTCCCCCACCGGGAAATCGGGAGGGGAAAACAAAAAGTTTACAGAAGCACCCTTGTTTTCGACAGCTAGAAAGTACAGCTTTGCAGACAAAATGCCACGGGGTTTGTCCTTGGTGGGGGGGGGGGGGGGCGCTGTCTTGGGGCTGGACCCCTGAACTGGATTATTGTCCGAGGTGACGGGTTCACCTCGTGTGCCCTGGCGTCTTGTCTCTTCGGAGCGGAACAGCCCGATCGGGGAGTAGGGAGGCTGTCAGCCTTTCGTCTGTCAGCTCCAGACCAGCCTTTGGCTTGCACTTGATGACGGTCGCCTGGGTCTTTTGTTTCAAGATGATGTGCGAGGTGATGCCGACCATCAGCGAAGCAGAAGGCCCGCCCGGGGGCAGCGGGACCCACGGGTCGGGCTCCCCTTCTCAGCCCGACGCGGATTCGCACTTCGAGCAGCTGATGGTGTCCATGCTGGAGGAGCGGGACCGCCTCCTGGACACGCTGCGGGAGACTCAGGAAACGCTGGCCTTGACCCAGGGGAAGCTGCACGAGGTCGGTCACGAACGAGACTCCTTGCAGAGGCAGCTCAACACTGCCCTGCCGCAGGTACGGAGGCCCTCCACCTGCACCCGGACAGGCGTCCTCCCTCCAGATGCCGTGTCCCGGGGGCGTCTTCCGCGGCGTTCGCGTCCTAGGTGGGTGTCCTGGCAGCCGTCGGTGAGTGGCGGTTCCGGTTTCCGTCAGTCACGTTCGGACAGAGCCGAACCCCCGGGGGAGAGCGGGCTCGCTGCTCTGCGCACCGCGGAAGTCTTGTCCCCTTCTTCGAGAAGCAGGAGGGACTGCCGAGGTGTGGGGCGGCGGGTGCCCCGGGGATTTGGGGACAGGGCCGCGCGGCAGCCAGGCTGCGGGGTGCCTTCTGCTGCGTCGCCTTAGGCCATTCCCTGCCGAACGCGTCCCTCGCCCGGGATTTGTCACAGATTTCCAATTTCCAAGTGGAGTTTAGTGGACGGACAGGACTGACTTCACAGGAAGTCCGTCTGCGTCAGAACACCAGTGTTTTGTAAGTCCAGGTTGTCATAGGGGCTGTAGGGGTGAGATGGATTCCTCTGGAACTTTCCCTGTGGCCGACGAGCACCCTCAGGCTTGCGGGCGCGCCGAGGTTGCTCATCTGAGTGGATTACCTCGGGCCTGGCGTTTCGTGGCTTTTTGTCGTGCTGCCGCGCGCGCGAGGATGTGATGGTAGGCCAGGGCAGCAGGCGTCGCCCAGGCAGGTGCAGGGTGGGCGGCGCCGGGCGTGCGGGACACACACGAGGACGGCTGGGCGATCTGGCGCCGGCTTGGTGCCCCCGGGCTCGCCCGGGATGCGGCGCACACGCGTGTGCCCCCGCCGTGGGCCTGCCGGGCGCCGTTAGCAGGTGACTGACTGCGAGCCGGGCCGCGTTTCTTGGCTGTGGTCCGCTCTCTCCTGAAAGAGCGATAAGCCGGACGTTTGCATCTCCTTCTCGGCAAGAACAATCTGACGTTAGGCCGTCGCGCTCCTTCTCTGTCGGGGCGGAGGACCGGCTGGTGGGTCTGGGCCGGGCCCTCCTTCCGCGAGCGCGGGAGCACGGCCCGTGAGGCTCCCCGGGGCTGCAGCGCGCTTGCCAGTCCTTCCGCACTTTTTGTTTGTTGCCTTGTGTTGTAATTGTATTAGTCTTAAGGTGTAACTTGAGGCGACGTCCTGAAGTGCGTGTCGGATGCCTCTGTGTTTGCCCAGGTCGGTTTCTGAAAGAATGAGCACACGCAACGTAATGGCGGCGGTTTGGTGCAGTGCGGAGGAGTCACACCGGTCACACCAGTGGGGTGGCTCAGTTGCTCGGTGATCTGGTTGTAGCTGCTGCCCAGTGTCCCAGCCCGGGAGCGCTTTGCTGAGTGGGGAATGCAGTGGTGGCATCCCCGCTTCCCCTTCTCCCCCCGCGGAGCACCTCCCCACCTCCCCTGAGCACCCGCGACCAGCATTTCAGGGACACGGGAACCATTAAGTAAACTGTGTGGGCCTTTCCCTTCCTGATCCCCGTCTCACGTTTGGCGGCTGACAGCGTGGGCACGTAGGCTAGAAGTTAAGTGAGGGCAGCTGTGGGCACGTCGTGTAGGCAAGTATGAATACTCTTTATTTTATTATTTTATTTTTTTAATGTTTATTTATTTTGGAGAGACAGAGAGAGAGACAGAGTGCGAACGGGGGAGGGGCAGAGAGAGAGGGACACACAGGATCTGAAGCAGGCTCTGAGCTGTCAGCCCAGAGCCCGACGCGGGGCTCGAACCCACAACCTGAGCCGAAGGCGGACGCTTAACCAACCGAGCCCCCCCAGGCGCCCCTACTCTTGAAAGAATTGTGGCTATAACGTCGCCGGAAAAGTGCACTGAAATGTATGCTTACGACTGTGAATTTTTCACTCAGCGAGCGCACCCTCGTAGCCCCCACCTGGACGAAGAAATGGAACCTTACCGAGTGTCCCAGAATCCCCTCCCTGCGCGCTCGCAGCGACTGTCCTCCAAAGCTCACACGACCTTGGCTTTTCGCCGTCGGTGCCCTGGGCATCTTGGCTTCCTGGCGAGCTGAGCCCTCAGCGCTGTGTGCGCGCGCCACGCCCCTGCGTGGCTGGGCCCGGCCTCGGCTGCCGCCCTGCTGTCCAGCGCCCGGCGGGAGCCCAGCGCCCGGCGGGAGCCCAGCCCCCGGCGGGAGCACAGCGCGGTGCGCTCTGCGCGCTTCCTGCAGCCGCTGCCCCGCCCCGGGGGCCAGGGCACCGCCAGCTGCCGTGTGCGGGCGCTGCCGGGGGTGTTTGAGCCGCGCGCCGGGCCCCAGGCGCTGGGGCGTGAGGCGTGAACGTGCTGCCCCCTCGGCACCGCCCCGGGTGCGCTTATGGGCCTCTCGCAGGGCTTCTTTTGTGAAACAGTTGCCCTTCGCCCAGTTTTTGATTGGGTCGTCTGTTTTGTTTTTTATTGATTTGAAAGGGTTCTTTCTCTGTAGATTTAGCTACATCTGTGGATGGCAGATGTTTCTGCCTTTCCTTCTCGCAGTGTCTTTTGATGCGTTGCTTTTGTTTCTTTGCAAGTATTATAACTATTTTTATTTTTCGTGCCCTGGACTGGCTGGGATCTCAGTACACTGTTGAATCGAAGTGGTGAGAAAAGGTGTCCTTGTCTCCTTCCAAGTTAGCATAGAGTGCAGCAGTGATTTCAGGAGTGCCCTCCTTAATGGCCCTCCCCCCCACAGCCCCTCCAGTGCCCTCTGTTGGTTCTCCATATTTAAGAGTCTCTTACGGTTTGTCCCCCTGCCTGTTTTTACAGTATTTTTGCTTCCCCTCCCTTATGTTCATCTGTTCTGTGTCTTAAAGTCCTCATATGAGTGAAGTCATATGATATTTGTCTTCCTCTGACTAATTTCACTTAGCGTAATGCCCTCTAGTTCCACCCACCTCGTTGCACATGGCAAGATTTCATCATTTTTGATTGCTGAGTAATACTCCATTGTATACATTTACCACATCTTTATCCGTTCATCCATCGCTGGACATTTGGGCTCTTTCCATACTTTGGCTGTAGTTGACAGCGCTGCTGTAAACATTGGGGTGCGTGGGCCCCTTCGAAACAGCACACCTGTATCTCTTGGATAAATACCTAGTGGTGCAGTTGCTGGGTCGTATTTTTAATTCTTTGAGGAGCCTCCACGCTGTTTTCCAGAGCGGCTGCACCAGTTTGCTTTCCCACCAGCAGTGCAAAAGGGTTCCTCTTTCTCCGCATCCTCACCAGCATCGGTTGTTGCCTGAGTTGTTAACGTCAGCCACTCTGACCGGTGTGAGGTGGTATCTCGTTGTGGGTTTGATTTGTATTTCCCCGATGATGAGTGACATTGAGCATTGTTTCATGTGTCTGTCAGCCATCTCCAGATGTCTTCTTTGGAGAAGTGTCTGTCCGTGTCTTTTGCCCATTTCTTCACTGGATTCTTTGTTTTTTGGGTGTTGAGTTTGATCAGTTCTTTATAGATTTTGATATTTTGATACCCTTTATTCGATATGTGCTTTGCAAATATCTTCTCCTGTTCCGTTGGTTGCCTTTTAGTTTTGCTGTTTGTTCCCTTTGCTGTGCAGAATCTTTTTATCTTGATGAGGTCCCAATAGTTCATTTTTGCTTTGGTTTCCAGCAAGGTGATCTTTAATGTTTTTAAAAGTTTGTTTATTTATTTATTTAGAGAGAGAGTGCATGGGGGAAGGCGGGCGGGGGGGGAGAGAATCCCAAGCCGACTCTGCACCTCTGCACTGTCAGCACGGAGTCTGACATGGGGCTTGAACTCACGAACTGTGAGATCATGACCTGAGCTGAAACCCAGAGTTGGATACTTAACCGACTAAGCCACTTAGGCGCCCCAAAGCTTTCAGTATTTTACCACTATATATGACACCTGCCGTGGCTTTACTGGTAGATATTTTTATCAAAATATGAAAATTCTCTTCTATTTTTAGTTTGCTAAGATTTTTTGTTATAAATCATCAATTATAATATTAAATTTTCTTAAATGTGTTTTCTCCATCTTTTGGGCCAAGTGATTTTTTTTTTTTTGACGGGGTTTAACTTTAAAAAATATTTTGTCCTTCCAGAATAATCTCAACCTGATCTCTTTGTATTTTCTTTTCCCTGGATTTTATTTGTTAATATTTTGCTTCGGATTCTTGCATGTGTATTCATGAAGAGGGGGTGGGGTCTTCAGTTGTACTTTCTTGTACTGGCCTCGTGGGGATTTGGGGTTAAGGCTGTGCTGCTCTCGTAAAACAAGGTAGGACGCCCTCCTCGTGCATTCCCAGAAGAGTTTTTGTGTGTTTTCTTTACTCATTGGAAGAACTGATAGGCACCACCTGCTGGTGTAGAGTTTTCCTTGTAAGAAGGTTTTTAATTTCAGATTCATTCTTTTTTTAGCGTGGAAATAGAATTTTTCTGATTTTATATTTCTTCTTGTGTCTATTTAGATAAGGCATTTTGTTTTCTAGGAATTTGCCCAGACCACCCAAACTTTCCAAGCAATAAGTGTAAAGTGGTTTCTAATACCCTTCCTATCTGCAGCATCTGTTGTGATAGTTCCTTTTAAAAATTCTTGATATTGGTAATTTGTGCTTTGTCTCTTTTTCAGAGAGCCAACTTTGGGCTTTTTTGATTTTTGCTATTTAATATTTATTTTGTATTGTATTAATCCCTGCTCTTTTTTTCTTCTATCTACTTTGTGTGTGTTTGCTGTTCTTTTTTCTAGTTTTTGAACTAAATATTTAATTTTTACCCTTCTTTTCCAGTATATGTATTTTATTTGTTTGTTTATTCATTTTAGAGCAAGAGAGAGCATGGGCAGGGGAGGGGGCAGAGGGAGAGAGAGAGAGAACCTCAAGCAGACTCCTCACTCAGTGTGGAGCCTGGCTCGGGGCTCGATCCCTTGGCCCTGGGATCATAACCTGAGCCGAAATCAAAAGTTGGTCGCCAACCGACTGAGCCATCCCTATAATGTGTGTATTTTAAAGCTGTAAGTTTCCCTTTAAGCACACCTTTATTGATCTCACAAGTTTTGATAAGCCACATTTTTATTATCTGTTATGTAAAAATATTTTCTAACTTTCGTTGTGATGTCTTTTTTTAATTCATAACGATTTTTAGAAGCATATCACTTCTTAATGTCTAGGGCGATTTTCTGGTTATCTTTTTGCTGATTTCTAGCTTAATTCCACGAAGGTATCTGTCTTACTGCTTCTGGGCTGCTGTAACCAAATACCATAGACTGGCTGGGTAACAAGCACCAGAAGCTCGTCGTTTCCTGTAGTTCAGGAGACTGGGAAGTTCTCAAGATCAAGGCATCTGCAGATCAGTGTCAGGTGAGAGCCAGCTTCCGGGTTCAACAGCCTGCTTCTCACTGTCCTCGCGTGGTGGGGGGGGACACGGGCTCCCTCCACCCTTGGCTAGTCCCCTCCCAAAGTCTCCCTGTCCTCATTCCGTCACTTTGGGGGTGATGGATTTGGGGGGATGTAAACTGTTAATCTAATGCAGTCCCTAAACTTGCCCTGCATTATTTCAGTGCTTGGAGATGAGTTGGCCTTTCCTAGTGGCCTGGCATATATTTGTTTTCATTAACTGTTGCTTGGACACTTGAAAATAATGTGTATTGTGGGGAATGCAGCTTTCTATGTTTCTAGGTTAGATGAAGTTTGTTAATCATGCAATTCAGATTCTAGAAACCACTTAAAAAAATGTTTTTTAACGTTTATTCATTTTTGAGAGACCGAGACAGAGCGTGAGTCAGGGAGTAGCAGGGGGAAGGCAGAGGGGTGGGGGTAGAGAGAGAGAATCCCAAGCCAACTCTGCGCTGTCAGCACAGAGCCCGACACGGGGCATGAACCCACGAACCGTGAGGTCACGGCCTGAGCCGAAGTCGGGCGCTCAACCGTAACCGCCTTAAATAAAATAAGAAATAGGTGAGAATGATCTTAATGGTATTACTAACACGAATATCCAAAATATCATTTCAGTGTATACTCAGTGGGAGAAAAACTAACGAAATATTTTGCGTTCTCTTTTATCATATTGCCTTTAAAATCGGGTGTGCGTTTTATCCTTTCCACACATCGCAGTTCGGAGTCGCCGCATTTCAGGTACTTAAAACGCGTGTGACCGCGTATTGGACAGCCCCGTCCTACTCCCTGGATTTTTCTGCTGTCGTCCGTTCTGTCAGATACTGAGAGATGTATCCTCAAGTCTCCCATCGTGACTATGGATTTGGCTACTGTTCCCTTTCCATTTTTGTCAATTTTTGTGTATTTTGAGATTGCATTATTACGTATATTCAGACTTAGAACTCTTGTTTTCTTGGTAGATGGAACTTTCATCACGAAATGTTCCTCTCTGTCTCTAGTAGGGTTTTTTGCTTTAGAGGTTACTTTATCGGATGGTCCCGTTCGCCACATCAGTTTTCCGTTAGCCAGGGTTTGCCTGGGTGCCTTTTACTTTCAGCTGTCTGTGATCTTACATCTTAAGGTGTACCTTTGTGAACAGTGTATGCTTAGCTTTATTTTAATGAATTTGACAGTCTGCCTTTGGCTTGGAGTATTTGTTTAAATGTAATGACTGATACGTTGGTTTACACATACCGTATTACTAGTTTTTTATTTGTCCCACCTGTTCTGTGTTCTTTTTCTCTCTGGCCTTCTTTTAGAGGTATGAGGTGTTTTTTAATTGTATATTTCTCTGTTAGGTTATTGGAACATATATGTTCCTAGATGCAGGTGCCTTTTTTTTTTTAATGTCTTTAATTTTATTTTGAGAGACAGAGAGTGAGCAGGGCAGGGGCAGAGAGAGAGGGAGACACAGAATCCAACGCAGGCTCCAGGCTCTGAGCTGTCAGCACAGAGCCCTACGTGGGGCTCGAACCCATGGACTGTGAGATCATGACCTGAGCTGAAGTCAGATGCTTAACCAACTGAGCCACCCAGGCGCCCCGATGCAGGTGCCTTTTATACTTAGCACCTCATTCAGTACTTTTACTCCTTCCCTGACACTGCTCTTTCCTTTGACACTTCAACCGCACTTGAACCCTTTACCTTTTTTGTCGTGTAATATTTTTAAATTTTAGATCAATTTTGGCGTTATCATCATTGTTTTGCGCAGTTAATGCTTGCTAAGATTTGTTCTCATAGTTACCCTTTCTGTTGTGAAGTTGGTCTGCACTCCTTGTTTTTTCATATTTCGGTCAGAGACTATTTTTCTTTTCCGCAAAGAGCTGCTTCAATATTTCTTTTAGCTCGTGTCTGTAGTTGATGAGTTGTCTTGCTTTTTTTTTTGTTTTTTTGTTTTTCTTGTTTTTTGTTTTGTTCCCGAAC
Organism: Cryptoprocta ferox; assembly: GCA_028646485.1. Taxonomy (NCBI): domain Eukaryota; kingdom Metazoa; phylum Chordata; class Mammalia; order Carnivora; family Eupleridae; genus Cryptoprocta; species Cryptoprocta ferox. The sequence continues at coordinate 2,955,389 of CM053575.1, read as the reverse complement.
ATTCTTTATTTTGCCTTCACTTTTGAAGACTGTTTCTGTTAGGTAAAGACTTCCAGGTCAGTGGTTATTTTTGTTCAACATTTTATAGATGGCAATCCATCGTCTGGCTTCCTCTCCTTTTCTTGAACCGTCGGCTGGTAGTGTTGTTGTTGTCCCATAGAAGGCAGTATCTTTTCTCTCCCGTGACGTTTAACATCTTTCTGCCTCAGGCGCTCTTTGTTGAGTCACTGTCTGGGTTCTTTTATCAGTTTGGGAAAGTTTTGACTCTTCTCTCTGTAGGGATCTAGTACTCCCCATTCTGTGTTTCCTCTACTTTGAGGGTTCCCATGACCTTTTTACCATGTCCTGTGTGCCTTTTGGGCTCTTCTATTTTCTTGACTTTTTCCTCTGACTGTTGTCTAGGTATATTCTTTACTGACCTATCTTCCAGTTCACTGAGTCTCTCTTCACCCGTGTCTAGTCTGATGTTAAGCCCACAGATTGAGTTCTTAATTTCAGCTACTGTAATTTTAAGTTTTAGAATCTGTTTTGATTCTCTGAAAATTTCATATTTGTCAAGTATGTGTTTGAACCATTGACATTTGCATCTGGTAATTCCAGTCTATGGGTCTCCTGGGTCTGTTTCTGTTCTTTTTTCTTTTGGTCTGTATGTTGTTTACCTGTTTTTTTGTTTTTTTAAATTCATTTTGAGGGGGGGGTGGAGAGAATGCAGGGGAGGAGCAGAGAAAGAGGGAGAGAGAGACTCCCGAGCAGGCTCTGTGCTGTCAGCATGGAGCCCAACACAGGGCTCACACTCAAAACCTGAGCCGAAACCAAGTGCTGGTCACTTAACCAACTAGACTGAGCCACCCAGGTGCCTCTCTTTCCTTCCTTCCTTCCTTCATTTTTTTATTAAAAATTTTTTTTTGTTAAAGTTTATTTACTTTTGAGAGAGAGAGAGAGAGATAGAGAGAGACAGAGCGCAATCAGAGGAGGGGCAGAGAGAGAGGGAGACACAGAATCTGAAGCAGACTCCAGGCTCTGAGCTGTCAGCACAGAGCCTGATGCAGGGCTTGAACTCATGAAACACAAGATCATGACCTGGGCAGATGTCAGACACTTAACTGACTGAGCCACCCAGGCATACCTTTTCTTTTCTTTTCTTTTTTCTTTTCTTTTCTTTTCTTTTCTTTTCTTTTCTTTTCTTTTCTTTTCTTTTCTTTTCTTTTTTCTTTTCTTTTCTTTTCTTTCTTTTCTTTGCTTTGCTTTTGCTTTTGCTTTTTGCTTTTTGCTTTTTGCTTTTCTTTTAAATTGTGTGTTGGACATTATGAAGAACTGTAGAGGCTCTTCGCGTGGCTGTATTCCTTCCGCATCTCATCCAACACACCCTGAGTGGGGCAGTTTCTGGGCCCAGTCAAGTGTGAGCGACTTGAGACTGGGGTTCAGGTGCTGTAAGGCACGGTGTGAGCTGCCTTCCCCCTGTCCCCCCACCCCCATGTAGCCCTCCAGGGTCTCCATCTGGAGGCCTGGAGTGTTTCCCAGGGCCCCTCCTTTGTGGTAGGTGCCAAAGCCCGGTTATTTTCCCCAGAGCATCATGGGATTGTTGAAGGCTCACCTTCTCAGGCAGTGCTTGCAGAGTGCTGGGCTCGTTTTCTGTGCCTCCCTGTGCTGTCCAGGGCTCTGTTAGCCGAGACTGTCCGCTTGGCGTTCTGTTACGTTTTCTTTCCAGCTTATTGGTGTATTGCCTCAAATCCCTGAGGAAACTCAGAATCGTCAAATGCCTTGAGGGAGAGAGAGGACTCTGAATAGCAGAGTTGGCTCGGTGGGCTTCCCTTTTGTTTGGGGTCTCAGTCCCTCCGGTTGTGGCTGCCTCAATGTCTCTTTGATGCCTTCAAGCACGCTTAAAAGTGTACTCATCTTTTCTAGTCTGCGTGGGGTTGACCTACAGACTACTCACACGTGTCACTGTAAGCCGGGGAAGACTGAGAAGTCACAGCAATAAACGTGTTGTCATCACCATTTGGTACCGGAGAAAACAAAACCCACTAGTCCTTGCCTGGTACCCGTCATTCTTCTAACCGAATCTCCAGTTTGCCCACGCTCAGCCAGTGTCCGTGGAGTGCTGAAGGTGTTGGTGACCCCCCCGCCCCCCGGTGCCGTCCTCCTGCCCTGCCTGGTGCCTGCCCAGGGCAGGCTTTGTGGTGACCAGCTGGCCGTGGCAGGGCAGGCTGAGGAGGCAGATGGCTTAAGTGACACTTATTCTGTGACTTGATCACAGTGTTTGATCAGTGTTGTGTATTTTCTTTTTTTTATTTTTTGTAAGGTTTGTTTATTTTTGAGAGAGAGATAAGGCGAGCGGGTGAGGGGCAGAGAGAGAGGGAGACCCAGAACCTGAAGCAGGCTGGGGGAGGGATGCCTCTAAACTGTACAGTGGTTCTCTGTTGCTGCCCCTTAGTCATCTGCACAGACAGCCGTCCGCGCTTGTTGAGCCCCTTTGGGACTCTGCACCATTCTGGGCTCCGGGCTCCGTGCTCCAGCTCCATGCTCCGTGCTCCTCGGAGGCGGTGGTGGAGGCACCCCTGAAAGAGTGAAGGAGTGAGTCAGGGGGAGAGCTGCCTGCTAGCACTGTGTGGTCCAGGGAAGGCTTGTTCGGGCGAGGTCGCTCGGGAGCTCAGGCTGTGGGAGCACTCCCAGCGCGGCGACTGCAGGGCCAAGGCCAGGGTCAGGACGGACGTGGCTTTGTTTTAAGCCATCGAAGCGGAGGCAGGGAGGCGCCCGGCCGGGGAATGGGGGCTGGACAGAGCCTTGCCCCGCCGAGGGTTGGGGCACTGTGGCCTCAGGGGGAGGGACGGGCATGCTGGAAGTTTTCCCCGCTGGTGCTGGTGCCGCGGACAGTGGGCTGGGGGTGGAGCCAAGAACGCAGGCATTGGTTGGAGTGGCTCTTTCTAACGAGGGGCTTGAGCTACGAGGTCCGCGCTTTAGGCAGCATCACCCCCCAGCATCGCCTGTCTCAGAGCGCAGGACAGCGCGTTTTCACGTCTCGCACAGAACTCCGTGATGTTGGGACGCAGCATGTGTCCCCCGTGGGTGGCGGCTGTAACGCGGACGTGAAAGCAGCTGTTTATTGGGCGCGTGGCAGGCGCCGGTCTCGGTGCTGGACGCTCAGTACGTGCTGCGGTCGCGTCGCCCAGATACTTGGGGGGTTGTGCCGGGAGTGTGGGGTTCGGTGGGCGGGTTGCACGTGTGGCCGGTGCAGCTGCGGGACGCGGGGAGGCTCGGCCGCCCTCTCTTCTCCCTCGCGCACCCCTCCCCGTCTCACGGACGCCTCGGCGCGCCTCCGTCCGGGTGGACCGTGGGCTCCTGGGGTTCAGGGTCAGCCACCACCCTCCTCCCCGCACCTCTGCCGCCCCGCCGTGAGCGGAGGTGCCGCCTGCCCGGTCCCGTGGTCAGAAACCAGAGAGGCGGCTTTTCCCGCTCTTCCCTCCCCCTGCTGGTCCCCGGGTCCTGTGGCGTGCACCTGGCCTGTCTCAGAGGCCATCTGTGAGGTCCCCGGAGGGGGGGACCGGGTCTTCGATCGGGCAGACTCGAGCCGCCTCCCCGGCCCCGCTGCGCAGAGATGCCGGCGTCCTGCCCTGTCTGCGCACACGGCCCCTCGCCGAGAAGAAGACCCTTCTTGCTGCCCCCGCGTCCCGCCTGCTGGCCCTTCATGCTGGACGCTGCCATGTAACCCGGTAACCAACTCGTTTTGGGGAGCACGTTTGCCCGGGGTACAAGGAGCCTCAAAACCGCTCCTATTCAGGGGTGCCCGGGGGGCTCAGCCGGTTGACTGTCTGATCTCAGCTCGGGTCATGATCTCATGGTTCACAGGTTCGAGCCCCGCATCGGGCTCTGTGCCGACAGCACGGAGCCTGGAGCTGCTTCCGATCCTGTGTCTCCCTCTCTCTCTGCCCCTCCCTTGCTCGCGCTCTGTCTCTCTCTCTCTAAAGAATGAATGAACATTAAAAAAAAAAAAAAAAGCTCCTATTCTGACGGGGCCATTTTGCTGCGCTGGGAAAGCGTTCTCATCCGGAGGGAGGAGGAGACTGCAGGCGGTGGCGGTCACTGTAGCAGCTCGCTGCACTTACGTCTCTTGTTGGTCGGGAAATCATGGGAGTAACACATGCCAGCTACAGACCGGCTGCGTAGGCCTGTCCCACGGGGCTTTGACGCCTCTCACTCTCACCCTTCAGCCTTAACCTCATTTCCCCTGTTTTGGGCATTACCTCGGGAGGCTCGTGGTTTCCGGCGGCGCCGTTCTTGTGGTCGGAGGTAGGATCTCTGGGCTGCCGGGTGACAGCAGAGGCTCCGAGTCTCTCTGTGCACTCCCTCGGGGACTTGTGACCGTCCTGGTCCCTGGGACTCCCCGCGGGTTGCACGGGCCCTGCAGCCCTGCTCACACCCACCCCTGCGGGGGGCTGCAGAGGGGGTCGCCCCCGCCTGTGTCGTCCTCCGCCATGGACTGTCTGGCCCTCTTCCGCGAAGAGCGCTCCTGCCGTTCTTCCCTCGCTCGGAATCGCTGTGGACACTCGGATTTGCGTTTGTTCAGTGTGTCACCGTCGGTTATCATCACTACTCCTTAAGTACTCTGCCGTCCCCCTCAGCGGGGCTCCCGTGTCCTCGTGCCAAGGCCCTGTTAATTAGTCTTTGAACATTTCACTGTTTTCTGGCACAAGAATTTGTCCCAGGCTCACTTTGTGTTTTTCCTGCCTCAGATCTGAAATCCTTCCTCTGAGGAGCCCGGGTTCCTTTTAGTGTGGAAGCGATATTTGGAAGTCTAAGTGAGCCGGGCGAGCTCGCCGTCACCGGGGTTGGCATCAGTTGGGTCCTGTTGGGGGACAGAGCTGGACAAAAATACTCATGAAAAGAGGAACCTGGATTTTATATTGGTATTTCTTTTGTTCGCAAATTAAAATGTAGTTTCCCGTTTGACTTATATTTATGTCTCCTGTCCTTGAAACAGTTTTGACTTCTAGTGATGTCTGGTTTATTTTCTTGGTACACATAAAATAGTTTCAATTTCTAAATACCGTGTTGGTATAAACATCCTACACAGTGAAGTTTCAGAATGTCTGTGCAGTTCCTCTGGGTTTCAGCATAAGCGTGTCCCGAGACTGTACACGTAGACTCATGAGTTTTAAAGGAATGTGGTTGGTGACATAACCACGCAAAATTTGATATTAGGTTCACTTGTTTCTGTTTATTCTTTTTTAATTTTTTTGAAGTTTACTGATTTATTTTGAGAGTGAGAGAGCGTGCAGGCACAGAGAGCGGGGGGAGAGAGTCCCTGACGTGGGGCTCAGACCCACGTAACCTGAGACCATGACCTGAGCCCAAATCGAGAATCAGACGCTTCACTGCCTGAGCTACCCAGGCGCCCCCGTTTCCGATTTAATTTTAGTGTTTGAATCTTTCTTCTGGAGTTCATGGTTTCCAAATACCTAGAGCACGTGCACGGCTTAGCAGTCCGAGCTACAGAAAAAGGCGGTCCCGGCCTCGCTCCCGCGGGGGCGGCCCCGTGTCCTGGGTGTGGCCTGGTCCCCCGGAGCCATCGGTAAGTGTGCCCTGTTTGTCCCTGGGAAATGAGGCACAGGTGGAGCTTCGTCGCGCCTGCTGGTGCTCACGCAGGGACGTGGACGGGGTGCTTTCCCTGCAGCTAGAAGCGGGCTCTCGGCTGAACCCGGCGCCCGGGATCGCGGCTCAGTTGGCGGGGAAGGCCCGGCCCGTGGCTCTCAGGGTCTCTCGTTCTTGCTCTGAGGAGGAAGTGGCATTTTGCTCCGAAAATAAATCGGGGAGTTTGAAGCGTATCTTGCGTTTCCAAGTTTTTCTGCTCTGCAAATGGGCTAATTCCTCGCCCGCCCACGTGGTTTGAGACTTTGGCCAACAGTAGCAGGCAGACTGGTTTCGCGCGGCGGCGTGCCGAGCGTGAATCGCGTGTGTGAAGGTTAAAGTTCTCCTTGAGGCTCCTCGGCGTTTCTGAGCCGTCCGTCTCTCCTGAAATCTGGAGGTGCCGTTCAGAAGCTGCGGCACGCGCTTCCCCCACCTGAGAAGTAGCGTGTGGGGAAGCGTGGGTGACAGGTATGGCCGTGGCGTCCTGTGTGCCCCGCAATAGCAGCGGAGGGGTGGCAGGGAAGATGGTTTTGGGTAGCCTGAGTGGATCCCGTGAGCGTCTGGGCCCGTAAGGGCCTCGTCGGTGAGCTCCCGCTGACGGGAGGGGCTGGGGAGGCTCTGCCGTTGACCTTGCCGCCGCCGGCCCCGCCCCCCACCTGCACCAGGGGGCTCCCTGCAAACCGTGTCCTCGGGCGGCATCTGCCACAAGCAGGTGCGTCCCCCTCCCCAGGCCGACGGACGCTTGGGGGCTGCAGGCATCCCTCTGCCACCGCGTCTCTTCTGCTTCGGCCTGGGCCCGCGGGTAGGTCCTGCCCGCCCGCCCTGCTCCCTGCACCCGCCTCCCGGTCAGCGGGGGCCCGCGGTCCACGCGCGATCGCGGTCAGCGGCGCTTGGGCTGTCTGTCCCTCGTCGCCTCCTCTCTGAGCCTCCGGCGTCCTCGTCAGTACGGTGGGGGTCAGCGGCCTCCGTGGTATCTGGCACATTCCCGAGCGTGTGCCCCGTGCGGGCACCGGCCAGGGGCTGGGCAGCGGGCGTTTGGGACACTGAGTGAGCCGCTGGCCCCCGCGCGGGTGACGTCCTCGTGGTGAGACTCTGCTGTGCACCGCGCTGCTCGGTGCCCTGTCTTCCAGAGACGTGTGGGGCCCCTATGTGTTACCTCCTGCCGGTCCGTGGGGCTCGGATGCCAGCGCAGGCCCGTGTGCAGTCCGCGGCCCCTGCACCCCGCACCCCTCCCTTCTGTGCTCCCAGCGCACTGGGCCGGGTGGGGGCGCCTCTGGCACCCGTGCGGCCTGCGTGCGCCCTGGAGCCACCCGGCAGGAGCCGTGAGTGGGCGAGTGGAGCAGGGCGCAGGGCAGGGAGGCAGGAGGTGAAGGGAAAGGGCAGGGGTCCTCGCCGCCGCCCCTGCGTGTACGGTTCGTGCGGAGCCGCTTTCTCGTGCCGGGTGGTCTGCAGCCCGGGCTCAGGGGGGCTCCGGCTCGCTCTGCCACTCGGGCCACGGGCACGGTGCCCGCGGCGCCTCCGTGTTTGAGAAGAGGCTGTGAACGTGGCAGGATTCCGGCGGCACCGCCGAGCCACGCGAGGAAGCTCGGGATGGAGAGCAGGGCTTTTCCGCAGGATTCCCGGGGGTGACCGTGAGCACGGCGGGGGGGGGGGGGACGCGCGGTGCTCGTTGACGGCGTCTGCCCCCCAGCGCGCCTCCCGTGCCGGGTAGTCCCAGGCGGACGTGGTGCACTTGGTGCCTGCACCGAGAAGCGTGGACGGGGCCCTCCGCTGTGACCGTGAGTCATGAGGAGAGCGAGCGTGCTGCGTCCAGGGGCTGGTCCCAGTGTCCCCGGGGATCTGCGCGGAGGAGTGAGTCGCCCTGGGGACTGGGAAGGTGGGACCCTGTCCTGCCGCGAGGGGCTTCGGTGAAGCTGCGTGTCCTGGCCGGGCGCCTGTTCCCTCCCGTGCACAGTGTGGACCTCGACGGCGACTGGGGACCTGGGGCTCTTCCCAGAGGGAGGGAAGGGGCATGGGGGCCGGGTGGCCAAAGTAGATGACAGATGGCACCGGCCAACTAACGTTACAGATGGTTGTGCCTGAAAAGCCGAAGAACGCAGGTCAGCATCTCCTCGTGCGCACCCCAGCTGGGGTCACATCCGGGGCGGCTGCCACGTCCATCTGCCCTGTGCCCTGGTTCCCCGAAGGAAGGGAGGGAGGGAGGGCTTGTCAAATAAGGATTGAAACTGGTTGTTTGGATTTTCTTCCCTCCCTCATCTCTTCTGTAATGTTACGGCCCAGTGTTGTTTCTGTTCCCGTTCCTGATCTGTACTGCGCTTCGAGGAGAAAGTACCAGAAAGGTTCACAAACAGAAATGTTTTGTTGTGAGATGTGTGCGGTCACCTGTGGTCGTCAGGGAGGCCCGTAGAGGAAGAGTAGGCGGTGCTTAGAGCAGAGGGAGTGAGTCGGAAAGAATGTACACTCCAAGGTGGTTTTCTTGTGCAAACTGTGGACATACTTGTTCCCAGCAAAGTTTAATGATGAACGAAGAGATTGTTTGAAGCACAGTCCCGGTGACAGGCTCCGTGTGCTTTGCACGCACCCTTGAGTGTCTGGTGCTGCCCTCTCTGCCCCCGCCCCCCCCCCCCCACCATGTGGTCATGTGAAAGGGCAGGGCGCTGCCTGGAAGTGAGGTATTTTCCAGAGAACCTGCGAGTCTTAGTTAAGCAGCTTCCAGGCTGACCCACCACGCGGAGCAGGCCTGGAAACCTCCGAGTGCTGCTCAGAGAGCCGCGTGCCGCTCAGCAGAGACGTTACTGGGAGTCTTGACTTCGAGTGCACGTTTTCCTCTGCTTTGGAAACAACCGCCCGCATTGCTTCCCTTGTGAGCTCATCTTTAGAGTCTCTCCTTGCAAGTTTTCATGTTTTATTTATTTTTAAATGCTTATTGGGGGGGGGGGAGAGAGAGAGAGAACTTCCAGGGGAGGAGCAGAGAGAGGGGGACAGAGAGGATCCAAAGCAGGCTCCGAGCTGTCAGCAGGGAGGCTGTTGCGGGGCTCGAACCCACGAACTGTGAGATCACGACCTGAGCAGAAATCAAGAGTCAGACGCTTAACTGACTGAGCCCCCCAGGCGCCCCTACTTGCAGGCTTTATAGTCACACTACAGGAAGTGATGGTGGCGCACGTAGTACTAGTTTAAAGTAACTTTACAAAGCGTCAGTAGTTAGAGGAGCTGGGAAATTGCCTGGTGCTCGAATCCACGTGTGTTCCCTGTGCCCCCGCGTGCTCCTCACCTGAGGGAGCGTCGGGAAGAACGGAGGGGAAGGAGCCTTGGCTGTGCAGAGATGTCGGGGGAACTGTTCCGCTGACAGCTGCACCGCCCCCACCCCCCGTGGTCTTCATCTTGGACGTGCGTTCCCGTGGCGGGCTCAGCCGCCCTCTCGGGAGATGATGGCTACTCTCGTGTCTCCAGCCCCGTCTGTGACGTTCCTTCTGCCCCGGACCTGCCTTTTGTCCCGTCCTCTACACGCACGCCAGAGGTGTCCCGCTGCATGGCGAGTTCCGAGCTGTGAGCATCCTTCCTCCCCTCTCGGTCCCCTGTGTCCCAGCCCGGTTTCTGTCCATGTTCTCTTTTCCTTCTGTATTCCGTGTCCTAGCGTGGGCCCCGTGTGCCACCGGCCTGCGAGGTGAGGCCGCGCGTGCACCCCCTTCCTTTTCCAGTCCTCCCGGCGCACTGGATATGGCCACCGGCGACATAACCCGGCCTGGCCCTGCCGGTTTCCCGCGGGGCCGGTCCATGGCCGCAGGGGCAGACTCTGAACTCAGCGTGGCACTCACAACCCCCCCATTCTGGCCTGACCCCGCTTCTGCACCCCATTTCCCTGTGCGGATCCTCTCGTTCTGGCCACAGCGGTCTGCTCACCGTGCCCTCCGCCCCTCGGGGCGCGCCTCCTCACCTCCCCTTGTGTCGGACCCCCGTCTTCCAGGGCCGAGGTCAGCCCCGTGAGGATCTCGCGACTGCCCGGTACCCACTGAGGCTCGGGGTCTGTCGCATCTCTAGCAGAGGATGAGGTCTGACGCCTGACGCTGCGTGTCCTTTGATCTTTTCTCTGGTGTTTGCAAACGCCGTCAGCTTTAAGAAGAGCACAGAAGAAATCGTAGCTTTAAGCGTGTAGCGAGGCCATCGTTGAGGGGGCAGAAGGACTCACAGCAAGATCTGGGAGCCTGTGGCCGTGTGTTCCCTGGTGGGTTACCGGCCCACCGCTCACCACGGAGTGTGCCTCCCTCCCTTCTCCCAGTCTGCCTTCCTCTCCCTCCCCCTCTCCCCCTACTCCTCCAAGTCGTCCATCCTCTTCCCACTGACCCTCTGATCTTGGCCAAGGGGTTTCGGTCCTGAGACTGTTCTGTCATCTGTAAAGTAGAGAATCGGTTTCTTTCCCCGTATTGGATGCAGATTCAGGGAGAGCTAGAATGACCACCGCCATAGCCCCCCGTGCCAAGCGGACACCCGCTCGCCCCGGGAGCCCCGCGCACGGTCGGCATGCGTGCGGGCATGATTTTGGCGCTTACATCCTCTTGTCCCCTGCAGGTAACGTCCTGTTGAATTCTGAGTCCCAAGCCACTTATTAACCCAGTGACCTTTGTGCACCACTGACCTGCGTGGGCCTGTGTTCGGATTTGTGAAGCCGGGTAATTGTGTGAGCCCCGCGGAGGGGCTGAGAAATCCACCTGTGGAGGACAGGGGACAGTTTTGAAAACCATAGTACATTAAGCAAATACATTTGTGTCCTGTAACACCTAGCACGGCACCTCAGAAATCTTGTGTTTGCTCAGTAAATTATTTGTCCAAATTAAAATGCTCATTCTTAGGCTTATGTGTGTGTCTGCCAAGCCTAACAGGAGACAGTCTGGAATACGTTCGTCCAGGTACGGTGTGGTGCCTACACCCCTGCTTCTTGTTAAATTGGCGAGTGAGACCGGTTGGGACGGAGGCTTTTGTGAGACGGGTTTGCAAGACGTGAACGCCCAGAACCGAGAAGGTCTGAGGGGG
>CM053575.1:2932480-2944633 GCA_028646485.1 Cryptoprocta ferox | reverse complement strand
ACGGCAGGGGTGGGGGTGAGCAGGGCCTGGGGGTGAGCAGCACGGCGGGGGGGGGGCGTGTGCCCCAGCGCTCTGGCGCCCACGGATTGGAGGGCTGGGAGCGCCCTTAAGTGGAGGTCAAGTGGCCGAGCCCCGTCTGTGGCGTCCCATCGGGCATTCGGGGCCGGGGGGGGGGGGCGGCGTGCGGACTGGGTCAGTGTCCCACGGCTGGTCTGTGGAAGCGGCGGGAGGGAACGGGTGATGGGGGAACAGGAGAGGGGTGAGGGCTGGGGCGGGTGCAGAGGGCCCTGCAGGCCGCAGAGATGCTCCGCTTCCTCCTTTGACAATAAACCCTTTATTCTGGCCCTTTCCGCCAGCGCGGCCATGTCGCTTCCCCGTAGGCGGTGTCGTTCTTGTTGTGAAAAGTGCACGGGGGAGAAGCAAAGCCTGGGTCAGGTGCAGCGGCCTTCCCGCTCCCGCCTTAGCCACGCGGCCCCGGGCGCCGCAGCACCTGCTCCTGGGCTTGCGGGCAGGGTGTCGGGCAGCTCGGGCCGTGCGGTCGCGCTAGGACCTGCAGCCTCGCACAGCCAGGGGACGCTTCCGGGTACGGTTTCTCGTGCCAGCCTCACTTTGTCCGAGAGGCCCGTCTTCCGGCGGGGGACGTCCCCAGAGACGGTGGGGGCTGTGAGCGGAGCAGGTGGCCTGCTCGGCCGCCCCGGGCCTTCTGCGCTGCTTGGGCTCCTGCCGTCACCTCCACGCCTGTGAGGGTGCTGGCCACCGCCTGTTCAAGTCCCTCAGGAGGGCCCCGCGGTCACGTGCGGGGCCGGGTGACCCTGTCGCCTGCACAGTGCCGCTCTTTGGAGGCACCTGCGAGGAGGTGGGTGGAGATTTCTGGTCCTGTCCGCGCGGTCGCGCCTGCCCACACCCGGGGAGCCCGGAAGGTGGGGTCTGGACCCTCTCGCGCATCTAGGACGTCCTCGTTTAACAAGCTCAGAGTACTCAGTCCACGTAGGAGAGTGGATTGTGGCTTTCTTCGCAGAGCTGAAGCGCTCTGTGAACTGACCACACCGGAGCGTGTTAGAATTGTTCGCGGTCACGGGGGCCCCTCACACCCTGAGACTTCCCGGGAGAACTGCTAACCTGTAGAGCATCGGGGTGGCTCCTGAGCCGTGCCAGGGGCCAGCACGACACCATGTGACCCGAGGAGCAGGGCCATCCGTCGGGGGCACCGCCCTTCCCTCAGGGCAGCACTGGGTCCCTTCTCAAGTTCAGGGTGCTCCCCCCGTCACTTCATGCATTTATGTGCCCATGTTTGGATGGTGCAGGCGTAGCCAGGAGGGAGACCACCGGCGGCATCGGGCGGGACCCCCGGTGGTTCTTGAACGTGGGGAGGGGTGAGCAAGGGAGCCGGAGCCGCCCGCTGTCCTGCGGCCAGAGCACCGCGGGCGTGAGGCGAGGCCCCCGTGCGGGGGTCAAAGGGTGGCCCCCCACCGATGAGCTCCTGTCCTCACAGCAAAGCAGAGGGGCCACGTGGTTGGAGGATCTCTTGGAGATGTTCTAAGTCCATGGATGTAACTGGAGGCGGAAAATAAGCATGTTGGGTGTAGTAACTCCGTGTGCGGCCCGAATGAACCGTTCTCTCTGTCCGTTTACCTCACCGAGCAGGCAGGGCCCAGCCTGAGTCCGAGCGGCGGATAACACTCCGTCCGTGCAGGCGCACAGTTCAGGGGCCTGGACCCCGGCAGGTGTCTGAACCGGAAATGGGGAGACGCTTCCTACTCACAGTTGCCTTGTACTCGGGCAGGCGTGCTGTGTGCAGCATTTACGTTAACAGTGTGGATGCTCAGCCAAATGATCATAGGTTTATGATTCCTTTTACTGTGACGTAATAGGATAGGATTTTAACCTATCCCTCACTGTCACGGAGGGTTGAAAGAGGCAGAGATTTTAAATGGAGAAATTGTGGTGACATTCGAACAAAAAAATGTGGTTTTTTTTTTGTTTGTGTTTTGTTTTGCTTTGCAAATAATACTTTACGTTTAAGTTAAGTAAGTAAGGCGGTCCTCCCTTTGCACAGGGCCGTGAGAGTGATCGTGCAGGCTTAGCCGTCAGGGGAGCCCGTGATGCCTGTCTGTGGGGATACGTTTCTGTGTTTGGTCAGGACACTAAACCCTCTCTCACCGTAAATTATAAATGTGTACGGAAATGACAGAGCCGCAGAACTCCTGGTTACGTAGTTCAGTGGAGTCTGTGACGTTGCAGCTACGGAGAACTGAATTGCATAACCTTTGACCCGGCAGGTCTGTTACGCTTCAGAGCAACCCAGTACTTTCTTTTTGTAATATTTTAAATGACAATCTTTGTCATGGAATAATACCAAAAATCCTATCTAAACACACAATTTTAGAAAGTAAATACAATCCCCTAATTATGGTATAAAATAAGTTTTAAAAATCAGTTTACAGGGGCGCCTGGGTGGCTCAGTTGAGTGTCCGGCTCTTCATTTCGGCTCAGGTCATCATCTCAGGGTGGTGGGATCGAGCCTTGGGATTCTCTCTCTCCCCCTCTCTCTCCCCCTCCGCTGCTGTCTCTCAACATAAAATCTAGTTTGGTTTGCTCTTCAGCAGAAAGGTAACAGTGTGGGAAGCAAGACGTACCTACTGCCCATGCCTGGAGGCCGTGCCTTCCCAGCAGGAAAGGAGCAACGGCTGAGCCAGCTGGATATTGAAACCAGAAGCCAGAGACAGAGCGGAGGCTGCACTCGTTTCCCTTGGAAACAAATGTGTCTCCTCCTCCGTGTGCCCGGAGAAAAGAAAGCACGAACCCACATAAAAACTCGTGTGGGATAGTTCCCGGCGGTGTCCTTCACGAGCGGGTGCCCGGGTAGCAGCGCGCTCTGCCCACACGGAGGAGGAGCGTCACTGGGCCACAAGCACGGGTGACGCCCCGACGCGTCCGCTGCCTGCGCGCCTCAAAAACCTGATGCCACAGGAAGAAAGCCCAGCAGGTTGTCACAGGTGTTCAGCTCTCACCGTGGCCGCGCCAGGTGTGCGTATGTTGTCGCCGCCTGGCGGTGCCGGTGTCGCCGGTAAACTGACCGCATCCTACAGCGGGTCTTTGGGCTCAGGCCTCCGGGAAGGTGGTTTGGGCTCGGTGACACTAGTCACTAAGCCCGGGGTAGAAAACCGGCACAGGTTATTACTTTCTTAATAGGCCTTATGCTTTTTAGCTCAGGTTTAGGTTCACCGCACCGTTGAGCGGGAGGTACAGAGATTGCCCTCCTGCCTCCCGCTGCGGCCGCCATGCACAACCTCCCCCACCGTCCGCGTCCCCACCAGGGTGGCACACCTGTGACAGTGCGCGCATCGACACTGACCGTCGGCCCCACCCAGAGTCCATGCTCGACGTGGGGGTTCCTGTTGGTGGCGCACGTTCCGCGGGTATAGACGAATGTACAGTGACCATTTCAGTGTCCTTCAGAGCAGTTGCTGCCCTGAAGCTTCTCCAGGCTCTGCCCGCCATCCTTCCTTCCCCTCTGAGCCCGCGACCACTGACCTCGTCACTGTCTCCGTGGGTTTCCTTTCCCAGAATGTCGTCGAGTTGGACCCATGCACTATGTAGCCTTCTCAGACTGGTGTCTTTCTCTTAGATGCATTTTCGGTGCCTCTGTGCCTTTTTGTGGCTTGAGAGCTCACTTCTTTGCAGCCCCGGGCGATACTCCCTCGCGGGGCGTCCCCCGCTTGGTCGTCGGTCCCCCGGCTGCAGGACGTCTCAGTTGCTTCTGGGTTTTGGCGATTCTGGATAGAGCTGCTGGGAACCTTTGTCAGGCATGTTTTCAGCCTGGCCCATCCACACGTTTACGAAACCACTAAGGTGGCTTTTCTCCAAATGAAAATCACGTTCAAGCTTTGGACGGAACAGGTTGACGCTGCCATTGGTGGCCGTGGCACCTCAGTATTTAGCAAAGACCAGTTCCGGAAGACCAGACCAGGCCTGGGGGCCTGCTGCTGGTGACTGTGCGTCCCGGGCGGGGGCCCGGGCTCTGCAGGTTGAGTGCTGCTCAGCTTCGCCGATCCTTGAGAGCGGTTGGGGACCCGTGAGAAAGAGGGGGGCAGGCTCCAAGAACTTGGGTGCGCGACACGCGGGAGGCAGAGGTGGAGAATGGAGGCTGTTCCGTGAAGAAGGTTTGTGGGGAAGGTAAAGGGAGGGGCGGGGGGTTGTGGAGCCCCGGGCGTCGCCCCAGGAAATGCCGAGACGGTGCACTCCTCCATCTCCTGCGTGGGGTGCTGTTAGGAACCAGGTTAACACGGAGGGGGTGTCTGAGCAACTTCATTTTAGCAATATGGCACATTGCGTCCAAACCCCGAGCCCTGTCAGCACCCCCACTTCTGTGGAGCAGCTGGCTTCTGATGGGAGTGGGGGGGGGCGGAGAGGGGGCTGCCGGACGGGTGCGGGCGCGTGGCCGGTGTCCTCGTTCGGTGGTGTCCCCTGTGACTGGGGCAGGTGCAGGTGCTGCTGCCCACATTTGCAGACGCGCGGCCGGGATGGAGAGCCGGACCTGTCGCCCCAGCGGAAGGACGGCAGATCCCCGAGGAAGCTCTTCAGAGTACACACTCCAGTGCCGGTGACGCCCCGGCCCCGGTGGCGGGCCCTCGCCTGTGGGACTCAGAGTGTAGGTGTGCCAGAGGCGCGTGCAGCCCTGGAACCGCGCCCAGCCTTCTCGCTGGTGGGCTGTGAGCACCGAAGGGGGCCGAGTGAGCGGTGTGATAGAAACAAAATACATATTCTGGCACCCCCCCCCCCCAAATGTTGATTCCAGAGGGGAGGCCGAGGAGTCACCTGGAAACCTCCGGGGCAGACCTGGGCTTTGCCCGGTTCGGAAACGGCCCCTGGCGGCAGGGGAGCCCTGGCCGGTCGCAGGCCTGAGGCTGCGAGGCACAGAAGACAGCCGTGCGTGAAGGACCAGCACAGTGCTGCTCGGGGCGTGTGGCTCGGTTGGACCACAGGTTGTGCACGAGGCCCAGAGCGGTAGGCGAGGCGGCCGGAGAGAGCGGCAGGGCGAGAGCTGGCGGAGCTGGCTTCTGGAACCGCCCCTCCAGACCAAGGAGACGTGGTGGCCTAGGCAGACGGGGAGGTGGCAGACACGTTCCAGGAGCCGCTGGTGTGGAGTAGAGCTGGCAGTCCCCAGCGGTCAGTTCACATGGAGGGAGGCGGAGGCGGCCCTGTGGTGGCCGGGTGTCTGGCTTGGACGCCTGGATGGATGCGGTCCTGTAGCGCCAGTGCGGACATTCGGGAGGGGGGGGGGACACTGGGGCACGGAGGACGCCGACGAACTCAGCTTGGAGAAGGTGGTTTGAGCCTCCCAGAAACCTGCAGTGGAGACACATCGTGGGCAGGTGGACGGTTGCCCAGAGTGGGAGGGGAAGCCTTGGACAGAGGTCAGGCAGGCAGGGTGGGCCGGGGACCTAGCATGCAGCCACGGGAGCACCAGCAGCCACGGGAGCATGGGCAGGTGGGGGGAGGGTACCCAAACTGGCCCCGGGTCGGCAAAGCTGAGGGCGTCGGCGGGGTGTCCGCCAGAGCGCTGGCAGCGCAGTGGTGGGGGCGGAAGCCGAAGTGCGGGGACTGGTGAGAAAGCAAGAAAAGGAACTGGGGACTCGGGAAGCTGTGTGTCCACGTGGGCCCTGCGCATTCTGCTCGTGTCCTGTTTCGTTTAGAAAGAAGAAAAAGAGAAGAGAGATGGGTCTTTTTTTTTTTTTTAATACAAAACAAATGCATACTTATAATTGAAATTAAAAACAGAATATGAATTGAAAGTCTCGTTTCCCGCCCCCTTTCCCAACCACAGGGGCTGACCTTCCTTAGCAGTTCGGTGGGCGTCCGTCAGTGTTTTATCTTACACGCGTACAAACGATACACGGGTGTGTTTGCTTTTAACCAAACTGAGGTCACGTTGCAACACCGTTCTGCACTGTGCCGTTTTGGATTTCAGATCATGCAATCTCGACCATTTCATCGCTAAATACTGAGTATGAGCATTCGTTTTTCAGTGTCTTTTGCTTAAAGAAACTGACAAGGAAAAATAAATTGTACGTATTGGGATTGTTTAACTGCTCGTGAATTTTACCCTGACGCTCGCGAATAGTGATCAGTGATGCAGAGTCCAGGCCGGTTGCGTTTACCGCGGCTCTAAGTGTCTGCTGAGCCCATGGGTCATAGTCTACGGAGTGTGAAGTCTGTTGTTTTCTTCCTCAGCGTCCCGCAGCCCATCTCCTCTCCCCTCAGCAGGTTACCACATAGACGGTTATCCAGAAGCTTCTCATGTCCGTAGATGGATAGCCGTACGGAACCTTTCTGAGCCTGCTTTTAATTAAGACAGAGGCTTTAGAACCTTAAATTTGCTGAGTCGTTTCAGTACATAAACTTCCCGTTTTCTTTCTGTTCTAAATTCGACGTGCTTTTAAACCTCAGGCTGAGCACGTAGCTTCTACGGACAGAGAAGAATCCAAGCCAGTTCAGCATGTCAGGTTTTGAGGTGTGCCGTTCTGTTGGCTAAAAATTAGAGCCCGTTTCTGTCGTGCGCTGTGTCCCTGCACTGGGAGCTCGTGGGTCTCCGCCTTCCGTGAGGCTCTGTTCTGAGTCAGCAGAAGAGCGAAAAGTCATTAAGGAGTGAAATGGAGCCAGTGATGGACGTGATGAAAACCAAAAGCCGTGGTGACGTGACTCGGGTGACCGGGGGAGAGCGCGGGACGGGTGACGTGACTCGGGTGAGCGGGGGAGAGCGCGGGACGGGTGACGTGACTCGGGTGAGTGGGGGAGAGCGCGGGACGGGTGACGTGACTCGGGTGACCGGGGGAGAGCGCGGGACGGGTGACGTGACTCGGGTGACCGGGGGAGAGCACGGGACAAGGGAGGGGTCGTGCGGCGTCGCCACTGCTTTCCGCCCAGAGTCCTCCTCCTGGAGCTGCGGGGACGACCGTGTTGGTCACTTTGGGAGCTGGGTGTCGCATCTGAGCCGTGGGACTTCATTTAAAGTTGGCCTGACTGTGGGATTCTCACGAATAGTGTCTGGGGTGTCTGATCTGAACCCGTTACCCACACCCGAGCCTCTTGTCCTGACATGGTGAACACCAGCGTCCTGCAGCCCCGTGTGGAACCGCGTTCGTGAACTGCTTCTCATGGTCAAGTGTTGCTTTTCTTGTTCTCCGCCCTGGGAGTGTCTGGAGAAACTCAAATCTGCTTGGCTCGGATTTCTGTTTTAAATTGAGAATCTTCCAGTGGCTGTCATATCTATTCAGTTTCACAGAATACTTACAACTTTAGTTACAGGACATAGAACGTCACCGCTGGTGGTAGGTTGGTGAGCAGTGTTTCTTAAACAAACATTCTTCCTAAAGAGGAGAGAGTGTGGCCGCTGCCACGTGGGTTCCTTGGTGGTCGCCGCGTCGGCCCCGCTCGTACCGGGGCTGCCTCGGCGACGCCGGGCTTTCTCTGCAGCAGTCGCACAAACACAGCACCCATGTGAACTCCGGAATTTCCTGTCGAGTGTTTATCTAAACTCCTAAGTTTAAATTTGCTTTGATTCTTTTCACTTGAATTCTTTTGTCCAAAAGAGAAAGGTTTTTCTTGAAGCAGTAAAAAAATTGTCAAGTTCTAGAAGTTTGGTCTCTGCCGTGGCCAGAGTGGCGCATCATGGAACGATCTGGCTGTTGGGTTTATCGTAAGAAACACATTTAACCAAAACGATGGGAAGTAAGTACATCTGTTAATAGGTGAACAAGGACCGTTTGGGACGTTAGGAAAAACGGAATAGGGCTTTAGGCTTTGGTGGTGAAGGAGCTAGAAGAAGCGAGAGCCGATGGGGGCGAGGAGTTCGGGGCTCGTAGCTCAGCGCGGGGGGCACGGCCAGAGCCCGTCCGTTGCCCGGGGCCTCTCGCAAGATCAGGGAGGCTGTGTCGTATTGGTCGTCTCCTGAAGCGGGCACGGGAGTGACCGGCTCCGCTGGCCGCGGACACAGGAGGGATTGGGAGGCTGTGCGGCGACCAGCGGCCCCTAGCTGGAGCGTGCGGGATGCGGGAGCCCTGTTCTCACGCGCCAGGCTGCTGGCATCCGCTCGCTATGGTTTGACCAGGCATTTCGTTTAAAGCTAGTGCGATCTGTTGGGAGTAGATGGTGAGACTTTTAAAACTAAAACACTGATATCCAGCCCCCCTGGACCTACGGTCCTGGGACCCTGCCGGGCTGTCGGTGTTCTGGTCTGCGGTTCTCCCCCTGTCTCTGCTTTCTTCCTCACCGGCCTGCGATCCTGCGGTCTGTCTTCACCACAGAAGGCTGTGCCGGTCAAGGGTGTCGCCCATCCACCTTCATGACCAGTGGCCGCGGGGCCCTCTCCTCCAGGCAGCCCTCCTTCTCCCCAGTGCTCCTTGCCCGTCCTCATGCCTTATGCAAAGCTGTCTGCAGGTCACTTGCCGTGACACTGGGAGGGTCCTAAAGAGGACTGCACAGCTACCAGGCCGTCGGGGTCCGTGCCCCCATGTTCAGCTGCCGTTTCTTCCACCGCAGGGAGCCGTGTGCTCCCAGGAGAGGCCACCGGCTGCACCTCCCCTGTGATCTGCTCTCAGCTGCTCAGCGTGGCCCCCCGTCCCCTGGCTTCTCCCCACCAGCAGGCGTCTGGGTCACCCCCCGAGACCTTTCTTGAGCCCGTGTCTTCCGTAGCCACCGCCCTAGTCCTCTCTCCCCCTTGCTCACGGCTTTGCTGCGTCTCCTCCTGTTCCCCACTGACCTCTGCGCAGTCAGGCTTGCGGCCTCCCCCCCTGCTCCAGGACTGCTGTGCCCGAGGCCCCCCCCCAACTGACCTCCTCCAGGTGATCAGTAGCTGACCTGTCTGGCAGCATCAGACATGCCAGGAGCGGTTGACTCCTGAGACAGCCCCCTCCCTGGTTCCCTCGTGCCTGCCGGCCGCTCCCAGTCTGTCCCTTATGTCCTGACCGTCCGGTGTTAGATGGGCACACGCCTTGGACCGCCCCTCTCCTTATCCACACTCAGCGCCCTGTGATTGGCCTGGACCGAGGGTGCTCTCCTACCTCCGCCGACCCTGAACTCCCTGCCGGGAGCCTCAGCTCTGCTCCTGCTGCTGCTGACTGTCCTGTGACATCCCGAGCAGAGCACGTCCCCAACTGGACTGCTAGATCTCCTTCCAGACGCGCTCTGCCCGGAGCCCCACCCCGCTCAGGAAATGGTGACTCCGTCCTTCACTTGCTGGGGCCAGAATCCTTGGAGTCGTCCTGGGCCTCTCTCTCTTTCTCTCTCTTTCTCTCTCTCTCTCTCTCTCTCTCTCTCTCCCGTCTGTCAGCAGGCGCTGCTGGAAAGCCTGACGGGAATCCGCCTGCCAATCCTGTGCCCTGGGCTTGCGCGTTTCCGCAGCGCCTGGCCTCCCCCTCCGTCCAGGGGGGCCTGTAAGAGTGAAGAAGGGCCCAGCACGTGGACCGGAGGGTGCTTGTGTCCGGCCTAGAATCCTCTCTCGGGCTGCAGCGCCCTAACCGTGGTCTGGATTCAGACACTCATTTTTCCCAGGGTGGTCGCCGTGGCCTGGGAGCCGGTGTGTCGCTCTTCTCTCCCCCCACCCACCTCTGCTCTGCTCCGGGGGCTTTTGTTGACTCAGCGAACCCTTTGTGGCCAAGCACTGCCTGCAACTCTGAGCAGTTGGCCTGTCCCCTCGGCAGGGCCCTCAGAGTCCTTAGACGGACGGCTCCCGGAGCCTTCGGGATGAGATACCGACTCCGTTCTGCGGTGCGCAGGGGCCTTCCATCTGGCCTCTGCCCGCTGCCGGGCCCTGGCCCGCGGCTGCCCGACGCCCCTCCCCGCGGCCAGACGCTTTGTGCCGGGCCCTGCCCACAGCTCGACGGCCGTGCCCGACACCCCGCAGACCTCCCCGCTGCTCCCCTGCTGGCCTGGGCTGTGCCGGGCCTGTCGCTGGTTCGTCTGTGCCCTGACGCAGTGCCCCGCCGACTTCCGGACCGGATGGCAGCACAAACACACTGTGATGTACCTTGCTCCGGACGGCAGTGGGAAAGTAAAATTTGTAGAGGGACAAACCAAGCAGAAAATAGAACCATACCCCCAGAAGAGAAGAACACCCCTCAGTACGGGAGCAGAGTGGAAGCCCGGTGCAGTGAGCGCGACTGGGCCAGACCCCCGCTGACTGTGCTCCGGGCGCCGAGCACGCAGGGCCGTGGGCAGCCTGGCTCCCGCGTGCGGTGCAGTTAGAGTGAAGATCAGACTTGCTGTGTGGAGCTGGGTTTAGATGAGGCTTCCCCACGTCAGGGTCACCGTCCCCGGCACGCCGGGGCTTCGTGGGAACCGGTGGGCCTGGGGGGCTAGGAAGCGGTGCGTGGGCTGGGCCGCACCGTGCAGTGACTGTCCCAGGATCTGCACCATCTGTAAGAACCAGGCGGCAGGAGCTGCTGTCAGCGTGAAAACCCAGGGCTGGCCTGAGGCCTCGGGAGGCTCAGAGGGGCAGTGGCTGGACCCGAGGCAGGGAGGGAAGGGCCAGCGAGACAACCTACGCGGCCTGAGCCGGAAAGCAGGCCCCACAGCCTCCAGGGTCGGCACCTTATGGAACGGTGTGTTTACTCCCTGCGAAATGCACCGCTGGTCTAGTACAGCTGTCCAGCAAGTGTGTTTAAGAAGTTTAGAAAGATAAATTAACATCCCTGAAAGGAAACGAGAAATTCTAAAGCAAACAGAAAGGAAACCAGAGGAGGGCACGACAGAAAACAGAGGAAATCTGGTGAATGAAGACGGTATTGGCTGGAACGATGAACTTTGGACCGGACAGAATTAGGGACAGAATTAGTGACTTGACCCAGATTCCTTGCACAAGGGGACAAAATGATGAAATAAAAATCCAAGGCCCTGAACCGGGCAGGCTGGCAGCCCACTCCCCCTTGGACTTGGCCGCCACGTGTGTAATCACGGACCTCGTGGAGGCCACTCCGAGTCTGGTTTTCCGTCACCTACAGCCGGAACAGTATTTTCTGATACAAGATCTTGAAGGGTAGGTGCAAATCTCGCAGCGTTAGGCATTGGACGACCTGACGGTCAGCTAAAGTTACTCACCGGAGCCGACGGAAATCCGGTGTTCGGTCTGATTCCCTCGGGTACGTGTGGGCGGAATCTGTGCGGGACGTCGACGGGAGAGCATGGCTTCCTGCCCGCGGGGCCCGGTTCCGGGCGCGGCCTGCCGGGCCTCTGCAGACAGCGCCGCGCTTGGCACACTCTGGCAGGCTTGAAGACCCGTTTGGATTGTTCTCATTTCGTTTCGTTGTCATTTTTTCGTGTTTGCAGATCCGCCTTCAAATACTGAAGTAAAGGGTTGTCTGTGTTCTTTTGCGGGAGCAACCTTGTGTCCAAAGAGCATGGGTGTGTGTGTGTGTGTGTGTGTGTGCACGCGTGGGTGTGAATTGCCCTTAAGTCTCTATGACATAAATTTAACCTCGTAACTGGTTTGTTGAAGGGCCAGAGGATTTCAGTGACGCGGTGACAGTGGCCCCCTCAGTGCTCTCCGGCCGCTTCCCTGACCACACTAGCTGTGAGGTCCGCTAGCCTCCAGCCGTCTGCTCCGTTGTTCCCAGTGTTGCTCTGGGGTAGAAATGCCTCCAAACCAGTCAGATTCTGGCTCTTTTCTGGGAGTTGTACCTGAGTCCCTGTTTGAGCCGGTCCTGGTCCCGGGAGGGTGCCTCTGGCTGCCTCAGTCTCCTCTCTCCTGCACAAGGGCCACCCTGCAGGCTGGGCTGAGTCTCTGCCCAGTTGCCTTTGAGTATGACCTCCTCTGGGTTTTTTTTTTTTATTGGACAAAATAGACTTTTTTTTAATAGTTTATTGTCAAGTTGGTTTCCATATAACACCCAGTGCTCTTCCCCACAAGTGCCCTCCTCCACGACCATCACCCCCCTTCCTCTCTCCCCCTCCCCCATCAGCCCTCAGTTTGTTTTCAATATTCAAGAGTGTCTCATGGTTTGTCTCCCTCCCTCTCCCTCTTTATCCCCCCTTCTCCTCTCCATGGTCCTCTGTTGGGTTTCTCCTGTTAGACCTATGAGTGAAAACATATGGTATCTGTCTTTCTCCGCCTGACTTATTTTGCTTAGCACGACACCCTCGAGGTCCATCCACTTT
>CM053575.1:2842636-2932380 GCA_028646485.1 Cryptoprocta ferox | reverse complement strand
ACCCTCGAGGTCCATCCACTTTGCTACAAATGGCCAGATTTCATTCTTTCTCATGGCCATGTAGTGTTCCATTGTACAGATGAACCACATCTTCTTGATCCATTCTTCAGTTGATGGACATTTAGGCTCTTTCCATGATTTGGCTATTGTTGGAAGTGCCGCTACGAACATTGGGGTACATGTGCCCCTGTGCATCAGCACTTCTGTATCCCTTGGGTAAATCCCCAGCAGTGCTATTGCTGGGTCATAGGGGAGCTCTATTGTTAATTTTTTGAGGATCCTCCACACTGTTTTCCAGAGCAGCTGCACCAGTTTCCATTCCCACCAACAGTGTAGGAGGGTGCCCGTTTCTCCACATCCTCGCCAGCATCTAAAGTCTCCTGATTTGTTCATTTTAGCCACTCTGACCGGCGTGAGGTGATGTCTCAGTGTGGTTTCAATTTGTATTTCCCTGATGATGAGTG
This sequence comes from Cryptoprocta ferox, assembly GCA_028646485.1. Lineage (NCBI taxonomy): Eukaryota > Metazoa > Chordata > Mammalia > Carnivora > Eupleridae > Cryptoprocta > Cryptoprocta ferox. The sequence goes on along the minus strand of CM053575.1, from coordinate 2,931,916 downwards.
ACGCTGAGCATCGTTTCACATGTCTGCTGGCCATCTGGATGTCCTCTTTGGAGAAGTGTCTATTCATGTTTTCTGCCCATTTCTTCACTGGATTATTCGTTTTTCAGGTGTGGAGTTTGGTGAGTTCTTTGTAGATTGTGGATACTGTCTCTTTATCCGATATGTCATTTGCAACTATCTTTTCCCATTCCGTCGGTTGCCTATTATTTTTCTTGATTGTTTCCTTTGCAGTGCACCACCTGTTAAAGAGGCTGTCTTTTTTCCATTGGATACTCTTTCCTGCTTTGTCAGAGATTAACTGGCCATACATTTGTGGGTCCAGTTCTGGGTTCTCTATTCTATTCCATTGGTCTATGTGTCTGTTTTTGTGCCAGACCTCCTCTGGGTTTAAACTTTGCCCATGAAGTCCATTCCTGTGGGAAGAGGCTAGGAGGCCTCTCTTTTACTGCCCTTTCTCTCCCCCAGCACCAACTCCAAACCAGGGCTGGGGACAGTGGCAAGCTTGTCCTAGGGACACCCCTGCTGTAGGGGCTGAGCACCGACTTGGCGGAGGGTGGGAAGCAGCCTGGGATCCTCTTCGGCCGTGCCATCGCGGTCTCAGAGGAGAGAGCAGAGAGCAAGGGCAAAGATGACCAGGGCCCAGCCCCTTCCAGTCACCGTTCCCAGAACCAGAGAGCCCCTGCCTTTCCAGCACGGTGCCCAGGATGTGGCCTCTGTCACAGACAGGTGGCTGGGGCAGCATGGGAAACACTGATGTCCTGTTTCCATCACCCCCCTGCCCCTCCTCCCACAAAGCCCTGGGGCTTGGAGCCATGGGAGCCCCAAGTTCTTGTTCCGGGTGTGGGAGGAGGTGAGGGAGCCCCACGCTCCTGTTCCGGGTGTGGGGGGCAGGCGAGGGAGCCCCGCGCTCCTGTTCCTGGCGGCCAGGGATTCCCATGCTCTTGGCTGCACCTCTGCTGTGGATTCCCCACCTCCCTGGGCTGGGAGGAAGTGGGGCGTGTTGGGGGGTCGGGTTGGGTTCACATTTTGCAGACTCCCCTTCCTTACTGAATCTTCATAGATTTTTTAAAAATAGATGTTTCTTTCTTTGTTGTGTGCCCCTGGATGGCTTTGGGGGCTGACTAGTGGTTGGGTGGAATCCTCCCCCAGTTTCCTGGGGGATCAGGTCATTCCTGGGGAAGCTGGAAGCTGACACCCCAGAGCTGTGGCCGCTGGAAGACAACACTCTGTTTAGAAGGTAAACTCGATAAAATGACCATTAGTTTATTATACCCATGAAAACGCTCACAGTTTCTGTAAATTAGCTGCCTCCCACCCCCTTCGGTGTACTCCCCCTGAAATAACCACGGTGAAGGAAATATATTTCTGGGGCGCCTGGGGGGCTCAGTTGGTTAAGCGTCCGACTTCAGCTCAGGTCATGATCTCACAGTTCGTGAGTTCGAGCCCCACGTCAGGCTCTGTGCTGACAGCTCGGAGCCTGGAGCTGCTTCGGCTTCTGTGTCTCCCTCTCTGCTCCTGCCCTGTTCGCGCTCTCTCTTTCTCTCTCCCTCTCTCTCTCTCTCTCTCATAAATAAAAACATTAAAACATAAAAAAAGGAAAACTATTTCTATTTTACTCTTTTTGTTGTTGATTACAGCAGTACTGTTTGCTTCGTTCATTCCCCACGGATGAGTACAGCTGATCCTTGAACAACTTGGGGTTTGGGGTGCTGCCCTGCCCGCAAACATCCATGTATACCTTTTGACTCCCCCCAACACTTAACTACTGATACCTTCCTGTTGACCAGAAACCTTAGTAGTAACCGAGACAGTCCGTTAGCACTTGTATTGTATGTTGTATGCATTATATGCTATATGCGTAGAGTAAAGTAAGCTAGAGAGAAAACGTGAAGTTACGGGGAGGATGGGTTCACAGCGCTGTGTCGTATGGATACTGAGTTTAGTATCCACTGGCAGGATGAACTGTCAGGACCGCGTCGGTGCTGTTTTCCATGGCACAGAGCCCTGCAGGTGGTACACGCGTCACTAGCACTAGGCATCAGGAATGAGAAGGATGCGGAAGATTCGTGTTTATTTGCAGGTGTGACAATTTGTGCATTGACAGCGAGGCCGTGCTGGTGTGAACACTTCCCGGTACCGGGTGTCATCCGTCCGATTGCTCCGTCACAGCCTGGCCAGGACGCTGGTGAACGAGTTGTTACACCGCTTTTCTAGCCTGCAGGGTCACAGACACGTTCGGGATACAGGCTTGGGCACCTTGTCACGTTATAAAACCACCTGCGATCGTAGGCTGAGGCGCATTTTCTCTGGGGGTGGAGAGAGGGACGCTGCAAAGTAACGTATTTATTCGAAAGCAAAGTTGTGAAACAACACGTTACTCGTTTTATGTCACGTCCCCCTTCCCTTATGCCCGCGTGAGGATGGGCTGTTCACCTGCACACAAGTCTTGCACACGATGTTCTTCCTCATGAACGGCCTAGGTGACAGTGACACACGCGTCTCGCGTGGCCTTGCCGCACCCTCACTCGATGTTCACACGCAGACACGCGCACAGAAGGGGAGGTTATTGACTGGGCGCCATGGTGATGATTTGCTGTCTGGTAAGCGGAGGCAGGTCCTCGCGAATCCTCATCTGCCCACCTGCTTGGGGGGCGCTGTCTTGGGTCCCCGGGGGCAGGCGGGGAGGTGGGGGGAGAAGGGCACCCTCGGTGCAGCTTTCCAGAAGTGCATTTCTGTCTCCCCTCTGTGCCTTTCCGTTTCCCTGCCACGGTCCCCGTAGATGGTCGGCTTTAGTTCCCGCGCCCGTGTCACGGAGGGTCTGTGTGGTAAAAGGGCCGAGCGTCTGCCGGAGCGCTCCTGCTGCCACTGTGCTGTCCACACGCTCCCCCCTCCGGCTGCCGCACCAGCCTCCTCTCCGCACCCTCGTCGTCTGTGACCTCGGGGCTGCACTCTGAGCCCTTGACCTCCAGGATCCACATCCCCCATCCCTCCGTCCCTTATATCCACGATCTCGTTCTCGATGCCCCGCATTGGCTGTGCCGCTGGTCCTGTGAGCTCGTGCACATGTGGACAGTTCTCTCCAGCAGGGATTTGTTCATTGTGTCGGGCTTGATGGTTTTCACGGAGTTCTCTGTAACGTCAGTGGCACCTTCCGGACTTCCACGATGTTCCTTCTGTGGCGGTTCTCTTTCGTAGCATTGACCGTCCTTTCCGTAAAGTGTGCGCGTGATGAGCCTCACGGGTCCTCACGGCCCCTGATCCATCCGCTGAATTAGAGCCGCTGCGCTCCAGGGCGAGTGGGCCGCCACGGCCTGTTTGGTGCCAACTGGTGGGGCTCTGGGTGGCCAGGACGTTGTTCTGTATCAGAAGAACTTGAAAGGACAGGGCCTTGCTGTCAGGGTCCTCCCGAGTCGAGGGACAGAGCCTCCAGAGAAAGGGTCCTGGTGCTTCTTGCCTTCAGGTCCCCGGGGTGAGCTTCATAGATCAGGGCTGCCCTGCGTCCGCACGGACAGTAGCTGTTTCACCCATTCCTGCCTTACATCTCGGTGCTCACTTCTCTTCCTCGCGGGTAAACGTCCCTTGTGGCATCGTCCCCGATAGGCCACTTGCGTCTGCATGAAACCCTGTGCAGACAGACATCGTCATCTCATGCAGTGTTCTTTTTTGTGTCTTTCTGTGTCGGAGGACGGCCGAGGCGCAGCGCACGCTCGCTCCTGCTCCCCGGCCGCCTTCCTCGGGGAAGCCGTGTCCTTCCTCGTGGTGGTGGATGCTGCTTCTCCTTTCATCTCCATAGTTCCCCTTTCTAAAACCGCCAAGCCATCTGTCCTGTGCCGGCATTGAAACGCTCCAGCTTTCGGTCCTTCCCTTCCTTCTGCCTTAAGCGGAGATGTAAGACCTCACTTTTCCGGAAGGTTGAGTCGAGTCTGCAAGTGCGTCTGTCTCACCCCGTGCTGTGTCCACGGAGATGCCGCGTCTTCCACACGAGACACACGCTGTTTTGCACCAAGCACGAGGGTTCTGGGTCGCCGCGACAGCTTTGTGACTTTCCTTTCCTTTGTCCTGCTGCGGCCCCCGCACTGGCCGGCTGGCACCCGCAGCCGCAGGCCTCAGCGCGCATCAGGCAGCTCAGCCTTTCCTTGTCCCGCCACGACGCTCCTCTGCACCACGGGAGCACGTCCAGCGCCACCAGGGTGTGGTTCGGGGTTCACGGCATTGCAATGAACACGCTGGGAACTACGCAGGGGCCCTGAGAGGTCACTTTTACCGCAGTGCACGATTGACCGGGGAAAGGACCTGCTCATGGCGAGATGATTAGCGGACTCTTGAGGTCAGCGCACAGCAATAGGAGGTGGCATGCAGTTACCCCCCTCACCCCCCAGGACAGCGTCTGCTGCAGCTGATTCTCTGCGATTCGGACATAATACTGCATCCTCACGTCTGTTTAGCGTTTCTCTTGACCGCAAATGGCACCGTGTACGGTCTGTTTACGTGTGTTAGTTTTGATCAGTTCTACCTCTTCATAGTAGATTTGTGGATGTTTTTGTGTAGTAAATGATAAAATTGCCTAGTTTCTACCTAGATTTCATATTTTCGTGGCCTATCTTTTTCTTAAAATTTTTGACATTTCTAGGCACTCAGTTCATCTGCCAGTCTTTCCAGATGATCGCACATCTCCAGAAAACTTTCCAATGTATTTATTGAAAAATAAAAACCCACATAGAAGTGGGCCTGCACCGTTCTGCATCGTGGCTCAGATAGGCTTTTGTGGGTTCACCTTGTGAAGTCAGATTGCAAGGAATGTGGTCAGTTCTGTGGTAAAGTTCTCTTCGGGTGGCAAAGGGTTAATTTATGAATGCACTTGAAGTATGTCACCTGTCTGTAAATTGATTTTCTGGAATTGCCTGAATCAGCTACTTTCTGTATTTTGAATGTCGGGTTGTTAAGTGAACCTTTATCCCCTCCTTTGTCCTTCAAAGACAAAACTCTGGGCCTTCTGCTGGCCCAGGGAGTTAAGCGTCCGACTGTTGGTTTGGGCTCAGATCGTGATCTCATGGTTCGCAGATTGAGCCCCGCATCGGGCTCTGCGCTTGACTGACAGGAGAACGTGTGTCCGCGTCCTTTGAGCCCATCTCCCTGCCATGTCCCGGGCGGGCGCTCGATATTGCCGGGAGAGCAAGCCCACGTGGGGCGGGGGCCCTGGCATCACCGTCCTCAGAGACACTTCATCCACAAAGTTTCCTGCTTGACTAAAGAAATGAGTCTTAAACTCTCCCTTTCTTCAAGAGGCCAGCCAGCATTTTTGGAAAGTCCGTTTCGTATGGTTGACTTTGATGGGGCCGGTTCTTCAGGCTACTAGACCAGCTTTTGGGTACCGTCAGCCTGTCCCCGCGGCCACTCCACAGCCCTGGCTTCCAGACGGGGCCCGGGGCTGGGGATGGGCAGCAGCCTTCCTGGCCTGTTGTTCCCGACTCAGCAGAGTTTGGGTCACGTTATCTGCAAGGCCCCTGAAAATGTCTCTGTCCCCTTGAGCCTCGGGCCCTAGGAAAACCCCTGGGATTCATGTGGGTCGTGAGGAGGCAGCTTGTGCACGCACTGGGGCTCAGGGGTGGCGGGTGGGGGGGCTAGGGAGGGCCTCGGAGGCCTGGTGCGCTCTGGCTAAAGACCCCCTGTCCCTTCCGCTCTTATCCCCTCCCCGCCCCCAGGAGTTCGCGGCGCTTACTAAGGAGCTCAACGTCTGCAGGGAGCAGCTCCTGGAGAGAGAGGAGGAGATCGCCGAGCTGAAGGCGGAGAGAAACAACACCAGGGTCAGTAGGTGCACTGCCGCTGTCTTTCAGCGCAGGGCACCGTGCACCCACCTTGTCCACGTGTCCCCGTGCAGTTGACTGGGACCCATGAGTTGAGCGTTCTCACACCTTGTTTGATCTGTGATGAGAATTAACGCTCTTTCAATACATGTCTGAGGGGGCGGCTCCCAAATTTGCGACGGAATTCAAGATATTCAGACTTGGTTTAGCATTCGGGTCTACTGAGGCCCGAGGTTGAACCTGCTCTTTAAACACGGTTTTCCCTTGGCCTCTCCCGCCAGCTGCTGCTGGAGCACTTGGAGTGCCTCGTCTCCAGGCACGAGAGGTCTCTGCGCATGACGGTGGTGAAGCGGCAGGCGCAGTCCCCGGCCGGCGTGTCCAGCGAGGTGGAGGTGCTCAAGGCCCTGAAGTCCTTGTTCGAGCACCACAAAGCTCTGGACGAAAAGGTGCCTCTGGCCGCGGCGGTTCCCGGTTTGCGCCCACGCCATGTGTTAATCACGCACACGCTGCCCGTTCGTGTGACTGGAGTTTCCTTTTAAGCTCCTTGAATTCTTGTGAGGAGACCGTTCTGTTGTGGTTAAAAAGTAGTGGCTGGCGGACGTGTTCTGCGTATCATTCGCTGTTACGACTGGAGCAACGTGATTATTTAGGGGAAGGCTTCTCCCGAGCGTAGAATTTAAAGGTGTCAACAAGCAAGTCTGTTAACGTTAGCACCCGGGAAAGACCTCGGCAGCATTCGGTCATGTTATTGGAGGCTCAGGGGACCTTCGGGTAACTGTGCAGTAAGGACACGCACAAACTCAGGCCCTTTGTTTCCAGGTGAGGGAGCGGTTACGAGTAGCCCTTGAAAGGTGTAGTTTGTTAGAAGAAGAATTAGGGGCCACGCACAAGGAGGTAAGCTCGGGACGTCACCACGGGGTTTGATTCGGTTTGAGGGGGTTTCATTTTTGTCCCTGGTTTTTAAAAAAAAAAAGTATGAAGACTGGCGGTGGGGGCCATCACACGTTGCTTACTTTGCCGACTGGCGAGCGGCGGCCAGCACCCCGCGCTCTCAGTGCCCAGCCGCACGGGCTCCTCCGTGCCCGGCGCGCAGCCGCTGACACGTTCCAGTTTTAGTAACTTGTTTTCTTCCGGCTGGAGAACATCACCACCTAGTGCCCCTGCACTGTGCTCACAGTGTTCAGTTGTGTCTTTCCGAGCGGAGTTTCTCTATCTTATTTCCTCGCCTTCCTGTTCAATTCGTTGGTCTTAGCTAATGATTCTCCAAGAAAAGAACAACCAGAAAACCACGCTAACAGATGGAGTGCTTGACGTAAACCACGAACAGGAAACTACACCGAGCACGAATGGAAAGGCAAGTCCTTAGGCTTTCTCTCTGTCTCTTTGCCAGTCCCTGTGCCCGTGGACGTGGGGCTGCGTGCAGGACTGTGCGGGAGCTGCCGCTAAGGCGCGTGGCGCCCGCGTGCTCGTGAGTTGCGGGAGCCGACCGCCGGCATCGATCGTGGGGCCTGACCCATTTCCCCGAGGGGCCCTGTTTCCTAGCTCACCAGACAAGGCTATTGAAGGGCTTTTTCCCCCACCAGAGGTCTTCTGACGGCTCTTTAAGCCACGAGGAAGACCTCGCCAAGGTCATCGAGCTCCAGGAAATCATAGATAAGCAGTCGAAAGAGCAGAGTCAGATGAAGGAGCGCCTGGCCGCCCTCTCCAGTCACGTGGCGGAGCTGGAGGAGGATCTGGACACCGCGCGGAAGGACCTCATCAAATCGGAAGAAGTGAACACGAAGTTGCAGCGAGATGTCCGTGAAGTGAGTGGCGGGGAGTGGGGCCGCACCGACGTGCAGCCTAACGTGGGGTGTTTGGTTCGGTCGTGGCCTGGTGTGTCCTTTCTCTCCCGCGGATTTTGAACCTTTGGGGTTTTGTAGAAGTGGCAGCGGAACCGAACGGTGCTCCAGGGCCGGGGCCGGCTGCCTCCCCATCTGCGTGGTGGGGTCTCCCCTCCCCGGGCTCCCCCCTGCCGAGGCCGGGCGGGCGGGGTGGCGCCCTTGGGTGCGGAGTGTGGGCCGTCTGAGCTTGTCCCATGCCGTGCTGCGCTCACGGTGGTTGTTTCTTGGAATCTGATTGTTGTCACAGAAACGGGTAAGGGCAGGATGGTTTCCCTGCGCCTTCTCCTGGCCCCGTGAGCTGCCCTTTGTGGATGGTCCCCAGCCCCAGCCCAGCCCCGCCACCTCAGGAGGACCCTCTCCAGGCCTTAGTGTGTACAGGCGCACTCTCTGTTTAGTAGCTTAGTGCGGGTGAGGTCGTGTACGAATTTAAAACAAAAATATTTGCAGAGATGATATAACCCATCTCAGTACATTATTCTCTGGCAAGGGAGGCAGAGACTCTGCAGCAGAGGTTGACATGCAGAGAATGTGGAAATGCGTTTCTTAAGACTCATCGCTTTTACTCTTAAGGCTGCTGCCATAAATTCCATAGTAAACAGGGAGGGGCGGAAGATGAATCTTTAGGGTGGGGGTGGGAAAGGCAGGTTAGAAAGTCCTGGTTCCATTTTCAGTGTTAGATACCCTGTGACACAGTTTTGTTACCGGATCAGGCTTCAGAAGGTTACTTCCAATTACATGAGAGTTTGAATTCGGTTTCCATTTGTTGACACTGCTGCTTTATCTTCCTGGTAATTGGAAGAGAGTTCATTCAGCGCTTCCCCGGGACAGTGACAGTTGTGTCTCACAGTGTGTTTGAGAGGCCAGTCCCTGTTCCGTGGAAAGCTCCCTCGTGTCGGGAGGCAACAGACGCTGTGACTTCTGGGAGATTTTATACGTTTCCCTTGTAACACGTCAGTAAGAATAAGCTCGGTAAACTGAGTGGCCAGAATCCCAAGTAGGCTCCACACTGTCAGCGCAGAGCCCGACACGGGGCTCAAACTCACAAACCGTGAGATCATGACCTGAGCCGAAGTCACCGGCTGAGCCACCCAGGTGCCCCAAGGATGCTAGTTGTATATTTGATTTGAAAATTGGGATTGAGCCCAGTTTTGTGTCTGGAATATGTGCCTGTGTCTGTCATACACTAATTCTTTACCTGTTTTCCCTCTGAAATACCTGCTGTAGGCCATGGCCCAGAAGGAGGACATGGAAGAGAGGATCACTACTCTTGAGAAGCGCTACCTCGCGGCCCAGCGTGAAGCCACCTCGGTGCATGACCTCAACGATAAACTTGAAAACGAGATCGCAAATAAAGACTCCATGCATCGACAGGTAGCTCATCTTGTTGAACTTCATTCGACTTTTATTAATTACTAGTGAAGTTAAAGACCTTTCTTCCTGTGACTTTCATGTTGGAAATCAAGTCTCAACATAAAATTTTTAGGCTCTTAGAATATTGTGTTCAAAAGCGTGGGTGACTTCAACTTAACAAGTTTTAGTGATTTAGGATTTTAGGTCACATTATATGGAGCTACACGCCTTGATTCTTCCCATCTTGTTTTAACTGCATGTTACTCTGCTGCCCTGTTAGCACTTTTCCCAGAGGAGAAGCAAGCGGCCGGGAGCGTGCAGGCAGCCGACCACTTCTGTTAGTACCTGGGATGGGGGGAAGGGCAGGTGCAGAAACACAGTCTGGCGTGAGGACGTGAGCCTCCTGTGTTTTGAGAGGCCACAGGTCTCTTCCTTGGTCGTCTCAGGTCAGCCGGGTTAAACAGGAAAACCAAATCCAGCTTCTTGGAAACATAGTGAGTTTGTCTGCTGTGTTTGTAAAGTGTGTCAGTAAACCCAAAATAATAATAAAAGTAAAATACTAGGAAGGCATTAGAAATTACATTGAGGGATGCTGTTGAGGAGCACGTAAGATGTTCTAAATAATGAGTGTAAAAGGCAGATCCCGAAATACTGCGTAGAGCATGTGATTTATTTTCTGAGGGTTTTAAAGCGTGATATGCGGTCTGTTGATACACCCAGAGCTACACACACACAGAAGGAGGAAGGAGGCTGCGTGTACACAAATGTTAACCTCGCAGGAACCTCAACTTACACACGATTTTTTAAATTACTGTAACTTTTTTTAATGTTTATTTATATTTGAGACAAAGAGAGACAGCACAAGTGGGGGCAGCCAGAGAGGGAGAGGGAGACACAGAATCTGAAGCAGGCTCCAGGCTCTGAGCTGTCAGCACAGAGCCCGACGCGGGGCTCGAACCCACGAACTGCAAGATCGTGACCTGAGCCAAAGTCAGCGCTCAACCAACTCAGCCACCCAGGTGCCCCTAAAATTACTTCAAAAAAAAAAAAAATCTCTTGCCTAAATTTTCCACATTGAATTTTTTTTTTCAAGAGTGAGAGGGTTTTTCTAAAGAATAATCATACACTTACAAAAATAACTACACGGGCATTAGGCACCCTCTCAGGAGCTCTGTGCCGGCTGCCGTGCCCACGGCGGTCTGCCCTAAGTAGCGAGCCCTCAGACCACGAGTCTGATTATTTTTAAGAAGGGATAGAACTGAACCCTTCTTTCCTTAACTTGTCAGGAAGAACGATCAAGCTTCTAAGAATGTTTCTTTAACATATGGGAACCTTGTCTTTTTGAAGACTTCTTTCAAGATGCTGAGGGAGAGCAAATACTTTGGCAAGAGGTGTTTTGCACATTGAAACCAGGCCCAAGGAAATGGGTGACTCCTTGCAGCAAGAAAAATTTTACTCCAAAGCAGCTACCAAAACAGTTGGCTTTATCAGAACTAACTTAGTAGATCTCTGCGTTTAGGTTTTGTTTCATTTTATTAAAAATAGAAACGGGTAGAAGATTCGCTACGTTTTGATGCTTTGCCTTCACTTCCTAGACTGAGGATAAAAACCGCCAGTTACAAGAGCGCCTGGAGTTGGCAGAGCAGAAGCTGCAACAGACCCTGAGGAAGGCCGAGACACTGCCCGAGGTGGAGGCCGAGCTGGCCCAGCGGGTGGCGGCCCTCTCCAAGGTGGGGCCTGCCTTCACTTCTGGGTCCCGTGGCGGGATCGTGACTTCCACGGTGGTTCGCTTGCCTTCCTTACGCATCACTGTTCTTGATGACGGCGCGCCGCGCTCTGTGAAACAGCTCAGATCTGGTTTTGGTGTTACTTTGTCTGAGACTGGAGCGCCTGTCAAATGTCAGGCATCGTCCCTGTTTTTGTTGTCTCCGGTTTTGTCAGACGTGTGCCGTTTCCAGTTTGCTTGATCTAAGATTCACTGCTTCTCAGAGTTAAGTCAGCGACTCAAAGCTCAGGATAGCAGCTTTGGATAAGTCAAGGCCAGGGGTGCCCCGGTGGCCCAGTCAGTGGAGCCTGGGACCCTTGATCTCAGGGTTGTGAGTTTGAGCCCCATGTTGGGGGTAGAGCTTACTAAATAAATAAATAAATAAAAATTAAAAAAAATAAAAGGATAGGATTTTTCTCAGAAATAGGAAAAACCTATTCTTTTTAAAAAATCAAATAAATTCATAATAGTTTTTTATTAAAAAATGTTTTTAAATGTTCATTTATTTTGAGAGAGAGAACGTGCACACATGCGGGAACAGGGGGAGGGGCAGAGAGAGAGGGAGAGAGAGAATCCCAAGGAGGCTCCATGCTGTCAGCACAATGCCTGACGCAGGGCTCGAACTCACAAATTCTGAGATCATGACCTGAGCTGAAACCAGGAGCCGGACGCCCGACTGACTGAGCTCCCCGGGCGCCCCTGTAATAAATAAATTCTCAAGTGATTCATTGATTGGTTCAGCAGATATGGGCAAGGCGTGTGCAAGACACAGTCCCTGCTCGCACAGCCTCACCACCCACGGGGGAAGCCAGCGGGGGAAGAGTAGTTTCCAGATGTGATGGGGTCGGTGCTGGGATCGAGCGGTCCACACGGGACGGGGGAGCGCATGACGGCGCAGGCAGGCCGGCCTTCTGGGGCCTCAGCGCTTCTGTCCCCCGCTCCCCGCTGCAGTGCAGCGAGGGCCCCACCGGCAGGGGGTGGGGTGGGCGTGGGATGGCATCGGGCACTCACCGCTGACGTCGGGCCGGCCGGTGGCATCGGGCGCCCACAGCCTGACAGCTGCAGCAGAGCCTCTCCCCGCCTCTGTGATCTGCGTGTAAAGTCTCCGTTTCTTTTCTCCCCTGTCCTCTCTCCTGTCCCTGGTCGGCCCCCTAGTCCGACCCTTTGTCTCCTGGACACTCTGCTGCTAAGGAAGCTAAACTGCTGGAACTCACTTCCCAGCTTAGGAAGGTAGCACGCGAGCGTTGCTCTGTCCCGCTTGCTGCTTCCTGCCGTCCGTGCTGACTGACCCCGGGCGTCTGCGGTTGGGGCGGGGGAGGCGGCCGAGGATCCGGGCCCGGGGTGGGGACGCGCACGTTGCCGGGCCCCGGTCACCAGCACGGGGAGGCCCGCCGCTTCCTGCCGGCCCGCGTGAGGCCGGCGGGACGTGTGAGCGGGCGGGGGCGCAGGCAGCATGTCGTGCGCGCGCGCAGCATGCGGTGCAGGACCGCTGACCCCGCTGTCGCCCGCAGGCCGAGGAGAGGCACGGCAACATCGAGGAGAGGCTGCGCCAGATGGAGGCTCAGCTGGAGGAGAAGAACCAAGAGCTGCAGAGGGTACGTGTCCCGCCTGGCGGGGCTGGAGGGGGGGGCGCGGTGCCTCGTTTTCCTCGCCGCGCTGACGCCGGGCCCCTTCTCCATGCCGTCGGGCACAGTGGCCTCGTGTGCCAGTTGTCTGCTGGTGAGTGTGCCCGGCACGTGGACGGTGGTCCGGGGACTCCAGGGCCCTGCGGGCGGTGTTGCGGCGGGTGGAGGCACACCCACAGTGCGCTGTGCCCACCGGGTCGTCCGCGAGGGACCTCGCAGGGGCCCCTCGGCCAAACCAGAGGTGCTGGCTTGGGGTGCGGCAGGTCCCAGAGGAGTAGTCTGCTTGCTTAGGACTTGACGTTGAGGTCCCGATATCAGGTTACGGGCCTGACCTCTGTCCCCAAGTCCCGAATGACTGCTTGAGACGGAAAGGCATAGGTTGGGATGAAGTTCCTAAGAAGAGGAAAACTGTGTTGAGCCTTGACCAAGGGAGGCTCGTGTCTGTTGAATCCCCAGATGGTCTTCCCTGGGGAGCCGGTGGGAGGTCCCCATGAAACACCCAGGAGACAGACCGGGCAGCGGGCCACCCAGCCTTGGGACGTCTGTCCAAGGCCGTCAGGTCTTGTCTCCACCAGGAACTCACGTGCTTGGCGAGCGAGCATCACACAGGAGCTTCCGGGGAGTTCCGGGGAGTGAGGTTCTGACGCCAGGACGACACGGCGTGTTGGCCGGGCCCCGCCTCCCATCACACACGTGTGCACAGCCAGGGGCTCGCTTCTGGGGCCAAGAATTCGACCTTTCCTACTTAGAGATGCACTTCGTCACTCTCAGGGCTGGACTGTAGTTTGGAAGGACAGGCGTCGAGATAGGGATTCTTTGATAACCGAGGCTGTTCCAAGTAAACCTTAAAGTGGGTGCTGATCCCTTCTTGCGGGTGGCCAGGGTGCTTTCCAAGTGACGGCGGTTGCTGTGTGTCAGGTGTGGGCGTCCGTGCTTCCTGGTCACTCCTCCCAAGGAAAGAGGTGCCAGCACGCATGTCCTACAGCTGAGGAAGCCCGAGCACAGAGGGCCTGTTCCCCAGTGTCCTCTGGGCTCCTCCTCCTCCCTGGGTGGCCCGGCTGGAGGGCACGGGTCACCCCCAGGCCCTGCTGTGCTCTGCCCGGAAGGAGCCCCCCGAGCACTGCCGGCCTGTTCTCGCCGCGTCCGTTTAGGAAATGGGGCAGAAACAGGCTTTTTAAGCTATGCAATTGATGACGGTTTTGTAAAACACAGACCCGTCAGCTTTGCTGTTATGTTTGAAAATTACTTGAGGTAATTAGTTAAAACATTTTAATGCAATTTTCCATTAAAAAAATTCAGGTGATGTATGAATATAAAGAAAAATTGGTGAATTCTTTCCAAAGTGGATTTTTTTTTTTACCTTTCGCTGTTGTAAATTGATTCATGTCTTGCCCTGTGAATCCAGATCCGAGCTTCTGTTTACACATGGGAAAATTCCTCCTCCCGTGTGTGGATAAGCTGATCCCCTTAAAAATACGCTCGTTCCTGCCTGGAAATCTGCCTCCTGAGTCCACGTGAGAGTTAGTAACTCGGGACATTCCTGAGGCCCCATGCGAGCTTTGTTCCACAGAAACAATGGAACCTTCTAGTTAACGATCCCTTGAAGGGTTGTCCCTGTGGCACCACCAAGTGGGTTCTGTTGGTGATGTGCGCGCCAGAGAGGGCCATGCAGGGGCGGCCGGGGATGGCGTGTGTGTAGTCACACCGTCTGTCGGCGGCGCGTCGGAGCTGGTGATGGGACTGTTGCTTGAAGCTCGTGTCTTGTCTTCCAGGCGAGGCAGAGAGAGAAAATGAACGAAGAACATAACAAACGTTTATCGGACACTGTTGACAAGCTCCTCTCTGAATCCAACGAGCGGCTTCAGCTTCATCTTAAAGAGAGAATGGCGGCTCTGGAAGACAAGGTAGGACAGGGGCGGACGGCAGCCGAGGCCCTGCCCTCACGGAGGGCGGACGCCCCTGCTGTGCCCCTGTGGAAGGTGGAAATTTTTCTTTAACGTGGAAAAAGTACCGACTGTTATCCAGCCCCTGAACTAAGTTACCAGTGTCCTGTCCCGGCCTGACGTGCGTGGGGGAAGGTGGGTATTGCTGTCCCTGGGACGGCCCCACACCACGGACTTGAGGCGGTTATTGACTGTGAGTTATCGAGTCAGGTAGCTTCATGCTAATCCATGATTGGCACAGAAGCAGCCACAGGCAGCATAGAACTCACGCGTGGGGCCGTGTGCCCGTGACCCTGTGTTCACAGACCGGGCAGGGGCTGGATGTGGCCTGCAGGCCCTCATGGCCTGCGCCGCGCTGGAGCCTGTGTTAGGTCCGGCCCGCAGCCTCGTCCTTGCGTCGGGAGCTCATTTACGAAGACGACACTGTGGGGGTGGGCTGTTACATAAGGGATTTAATTCGCTGAAAACAGGTTCTCCGGTTCCATCTCCTGCCTTCTCTCTTTCCATCCTGTTTGGAAAAAGCCTAAGCCTGGACTCTTACACTGTCGTCATGGAAGCTCTGTATCTGTAACCGGAGCAAAGGCGGATCGTGGGATCTGGGTCAGAGACGCTCTGGGGGTGACAGCTGCATTCGGACTTGATAGGACCCATTCGGGCCCCACCGTGTCCCTGAAGATGGGCCCCGAATCTTCCCTAAGATCGGCCCTTGGAGACCCCGTGATCGCTGCTGATCACACGGCACACTTCCTTCATATAAAACCCATTATGAAGGGCGTTAGCACAGCCCGCGTGGGGTCCTTACCTCACTGCCTCCTTGACCCCCGGGGCCAGCCTTCAGCAGGAGGAGTTTTATCTTAGATTCAAAGTGTACGTTTGAAACTCAGGTCAGGTTTCCCAAGTGACTGATGAATGCAGACCCTGAAAGTGAATACAAACCAATTTCACTGATTCCAATAAACTTACAAACTTGTCATACTTAGATTCAGACATTGATCCGTGAAGAAATTCTACACGGACAAACTCTTCCTAAAGGCTGCTCCTGGGGCTTCAAAGACAGCGTTTCGCTCCGTGGGCCTGTGACCCTGTTCGCCTGTGTAGCCTTCGTTCTCTGTGGTGCCGTGTTATTTTAAAGAGAAACGTAGCCGTGCTTGTTTTTAAGGATCAACACTCAGGTTCTGTCTGTGTCTTTTTTAGAACTCTCTCCTACGAGAAGTGGAAAATGCGAAAAAGCAGTTAGAAGAAACACAACATGATAAGGTACTTTCATCTCTAAGTCACTCAGAGAGCCGTTGAGACTGGAAAGGAGTGGGGGTCTGCTGGCCTCACCCCTCCTCCGCGGCAGGCCACCGCTGTGCTCCAGGGGCACGCCATGCTCACGCGTCCGCTGGGCCCGCATCTGGCCGAGTTGGAGCCGAGCAGCATGTGCGGTTCGGAATTCTGAGTCCTTTCTGGGTTCACCCGAAAGCTAAAATGTTCATGTAAACCTTTTGTCTAGTGCAGCGTCACCTGGCAGGAAGGTGACGGGAGACACGCGTGGCATCCCAAGTACTCTGGCAGCCGCGTTTAAAATCGTAGGGAGAGACAGGTGACGTTAGTCTTCATTTCACCCCGTGCAGGCGACGTGCTACTGTAGCGTGGAAGTAGCACAGAGTGAACGGGCTGCTTTTCACCTGCGGTCTTTGCGATCCACGGGGCGCCTCACGGTTCCCCCGCTGTGGTCTGGGCCAGCCCCACTGCAGGCGCTCAGGAGCCGCGTGCGGCGCGTGGGACAGTGCATCCTGGCGGGTTATCGGGTGGCCGAAGGTCTTTGCCGGTTTTGCCTGCTGGTTCTGCGTGTGCAGGAGTGAGGCTGGGCTGCAGGGGGCACGCGAAGGAGCGCGCGCCTCACGCACAGAAGCGCCGTTCACCCCACCGCCCAGAAAGCCCTGCTCCTGCAGCGTCAGTGCTAGCGGCTGGCTGTTTGCCTCTGCACCTGCTGAGACGGGGCCCTGCCGTTCACTGGGGCTCAGGGAGCTGGTGTCGTGATCCGAGCTTGCTGTGGGGCTCTTGGAATTGAGGGTCCGGGGCTGGTAACTGCCGAGTTGACCCGTCGCGGTTGTTTTGGTCAACACGTGAGCACGCTTGCTGCACGGAGCTTTTTCATTTTTTTATCGAGTGATAGCTGACCTGCAGCGGTGTATCAGCTTCAGGGGCACAGCGTCCCGTTTCAGCCGCTCCTCATGTTACTCTGTGCCCGTTGCCGTGACCGCTATCACCGCGTGTCACCGCACAGAGGCCTGACGGCACCACGCACCGCGTTCCCTGTCCTCTGCTGTTCGTCCCCGTGACCGCCTCATCTTCCGCCTGGACGCGTCTGCCTCCTGATCCCCGTCCTCCCTCTCGCCCGCCGTCCCCGCTCTCCTCCCCCGACAACCACCAGTTTGTGCTCCACATCTAAGGGTCTGTTGATGCAAATAGCTGTGACCCTTGCCTGCAGCGTGTGTCATTGTCATCTGCTGCTTTGCAGGACCGGCTCCTACTGAACGTGGAAGCGCTGAGGGCTGAACTGGAGCAGACGAGACTGAGAGGCGCCACCCTTCACCGCGGGTATGACGTTTCTCGGGTCACAGGTCTGTTCCAGGTGCGGCTGCGGCTGCTCCCCTTTGAGCAGCTCGCGGTTCCACACTGGCACCGTGGGTGTGGTGTGACACGAAGCAGCTCACGGGTGCTGATAGCTGGCGCTGGGGGGGCGCCTCCGTCTGCCGTGACTGACGCGAGCCAGCTCTCAGACTCGTGTCAGCCCCTGCTGTGATCCTCGAGAGCGAGCCCTTGGCCACGTGGGCAGAGTGAGTGGCTGTAGCTCAGGGAGCCGGTAGCTTAGTAGCTGGTGAGAGGGAGAAGTAACACATTGTCCCGGAGGTTAGGTTTGGGCACCCAGGGGACCGGGAGGCGCGACAGCTCGCAGCCGCGGGAGGAGGCGGGGAAGGTAGGGAACCATCAGTTGGTGCTGTGGTGGGTTAATTTGCGGCCCCCTGATGGTGGCCCTGCAGGTGTAGGGATGGGAGGGGCCCCGCGTGCCCGCAAGCCATGGTCCCTTCCACAAGGCCGGTGGTGTCGCCGTGGGAGTGGCTGCACGGCCACGATTGTGAGGGACACCTTGACATTCGTGGGGTTGGCACAGGGCTTGCGGTTTTTTATATTTTTTGAAAGACTCGAGGAGGATGACATGTCACTTTGAGCGTTGGGACAGCTGTGAGTCAGCCGCCTGTGAGCTGCGTCCTGCAGACAGTAATTGCCACCGAGGTGTTGAAAGGTTTCTTTGCTTCTTTGTAGGAAATAGTCCCCACGTGGGAGTCACTCTGGAGAGAGAGTCGCTCGAGTTGCTGACGGCCTCCTTGGTGTGCAGGAGGCAGGCCCGCTCGGGCCATGCAGGGGTTTGTGCGGCTGCAGACGCGGGCTCTCGGGAAGGTTGAGGGCACCCCGCGGCTGCCCGCCTCCAGCCTGCTAGTAGGAAGGGGAGGCCAGTGGAGGCAGAGTCAGCAGAGGCTCTCCCTGCCCCTGGGTCCACTGGAGGGAGAGCGAGTGTGTCCACAGGGACACGCACGGGAGGACCCGGGCACAGAGCAGCCTCTTGGTTTGCTAACGGAGGTCCTCGCCGGCCAGAGGCCAGTGTCCCGAGTGTCACTGCTCAGGGGCTTGAAGACATGTCTGTGTGAGGAGGCCACGCGAGTGCACGGAGGAGCACGTGGACGCGGTGCAGGCCGCTCCCGCGGAAGCCGTGCTGCAGGGACGGGGCCATGCAGGCACCTGGAGGGTGGCACCGTGAGGCAGTCGCGATGGCAGAGAAGTCCACGCCCGTCGCCCGCCTGAGGGGTGCTAGCGAACGTGAAGGATAGAGGGCCCGTGTGCTCCCGTGGTACGGAGGGGGCGGCACCGTCACGGGTGGGCTCGCGGTCTGAACACAGTGGGCAGGGCGCCAGCAGGGGGAGGGGTCTGTGGGGAGCCATGTCACATAGGGTTTCCCCATGCGGTGGCAGAAGAGAGGCTGCTGGGGGCCGTGTCGCTGTCAGCAGGGGCGGGCTGTGGGGACGGGACTGAGAAGGGGGCGGGCGGGCCAGCACGACCTCACAGCAGAGCCTGTGTGTGTGCCCTCCTCGAGCAGGGAGAGGTGGCCTGGTTGCAGAGGGAAAGGGAGGAGACGGGCTGACTCCCACGCGCAGGCGCGGCAGAGGGGAGGGAGCTTCGGGATAGGACTGGATGCAGGGTGGCGGAGTGGGGGGCTGGCGAGCCCGGGACAGGGCGTCAGAGTTAGGGGGACACTCGTGAACCTTGGAGGAGCCACGGACCATCCCAGATCAGTGATTGGCCCCACGGCGGTGAAGCTGTAGCACTGAGCGCAGGGGCGCAGTCCTGCCAGGAGTGGGGGCCGGAGGAGGGGAAGACGGTGTGGCCAGTGGGCTGTCCGGACTCGGACGTCTTACAAGCGAGCAGTTGTCTGAGGCGGCGCTTCCCAAAGACCTTGCCTCGAGGAGCGTGGACGGGCGCGTGGAGCCCCGCGGGGACGGCCTGCCCTGCTGGCTCCATCTGCGGCCGCGCGGGCGGTGCCAGTGCCCTAGTTCAGCGGATGAGCGAGTTCTGTCTCCCGAGACCTTAAGGGTTTCTGAAAACGAAGGCAGCCGCTCTCCCCGGAGAGCAGGGAGTAGCGGGACTCCCGTGCAGGGTTGAGGTGCGGCAGGTGAGCCCGTGACCGGGGCCGGGCGCGTGGGCTGGTGGGTGCTCCTTCACCCCTGCTGCCCGCTTCCTGCCCAGAGCCCTTGCCGAGGGGAGCAGCTGACAGCCTGCTTTGGTGTCTCCGTCCTAGGGGCTCGGGCCCCCATCGACCTTTTCTGGAAACTTCTCTGGCCAAGGGTGTCGGTTATCTGCCAGTCTAAGTGCACACCGGCCAGAGAGGCTTTTGACTCGGAGACACCAAGCGCGCTGCCACCTCCTGTCCGTGGAAGCTGCACGCTGTGGTTCCCAAGGCTCCTGCCGCCGGTGCCCGAGGCGCCCCCTAGTGGCAGGTGGAGGAATTACTGGGGTCACCTGGCGTCACACGAGACCCTCGGTGGGTGACCTTGGTGGGTGACATGCAGGTGCACTTCCCGGTCAGTCGGGCAGGAGGTGGCGGACGCGCATGATGACAGCTTGCTGGGGGCGGGTTCTGAGGCGGAGCGCACGCCCTGCCCCACATCCGGGACGGCGGGGCCGCGGCGGCGAGCGTTCCCCCTGCGGGGCCGGGAGAGCCTGTGTCCGCAGGGCACGGCCAGCGGGCTGCGACGGGAGATGCGGTCCTTGGAGACCTTTTTCTGTGAACTCGTTCTCCAAATGGACAGATTCTGGCCTGGCCGACACAGTTCACTTTTCTTCTGATAACGACCTTTGTTCCCCTCTTCTAGCCGACCGCACTTGGGCAGCGTCCCGGACTTCAGGTTCCCCCTGGCGGACGGCCCCATGGACGCCTACGGCAGCAGCGCGGTGTTGCGGCGCCCCCAGAAAGGCCGTGTGGCCGCCCTGCGAGACGAGCCTTCCAAGGCAAGGACCCCCTTCCCCTGCGGGCTCCCATGGGGCCCACCTGCTTCCTCCAGCGACGCCTGCCCCTTCCTCTGGCTGTGACGCTGCTCTGGGACTAAACTGCAGACAGGCCGCTTTCTCTCCCCCACCCCCGTTCTTCTTTTGCTGGCTAAGAGCTTACTTTCTAAGGGCTTTCTTTCTTTTTAAAGAGTAGAAATGTTGATTAAGATAGGACTTACTGTTAAGCACAGCACAATGCTAATGTGCTAATGTGCTAATGCACAGCTAATGCTTTGAAACGTTGACGAAGGTTAAACTAGCGTATTTGTCCTTAAGAATTCGTATTTGGAAGTTTAAATATCTTCGTTCCCTTGTCTGCTCGGCAGCATGTACTTTTATGTACTTGTGTGTGTTCTGGGCACTGATAGTCATTGAACAAACTTGGGCCAGACATCATCCTAGTGCCGCAGCATGACTGAAAAAACCAGATGAGGGGCGCCCGGGGGCTCAGGTGGTCAAGCATCCCGACTCCTGATTTCGGCTCAGGTCGTGATCTCTCGGTTTGTGAGATCGAGCCCCGCAGCCCCGCGTCGGGCTCTGCGCTGACTGCGCATGGAGCCTGCGTGGATCCTCTCTCTCTCCCTGCCTCTGCTCCTCCCCCACTTTTAAAATAAGAAAATTTTAAAAAGTGAAATAGAGAACCGGACGAGAGGCCTGCAGCCCTCTGTGCGGCCAGCGTAGTGAGGAGAGACTGGCAGTGAATGGCAAGTAGAGGGTGTGCGCACTGGTCACCTGTCGCTGTCTGACACACTGACAGGTCACCGCACAGGGCAGTGGCCTAGCGTGAGCACGCGGCGGTCCATGGCTTCCGTGAGCTTCGTGGGGTCCTAGCCGGTGGTCCTGGCCCAGGGTCTTGTGAGGTTGTGTCTCACCTGCCGGGGCAGGGGCTGGAGGGTGCCCTGTGAGCTCCCGTGCCTGGGTGTGGGGGGAGCCGTCAGGCCCTCGCCACATGACCTCCTCACGGCGCGGCGGCGGCCTCCCCAGAACTCGTGCAGAGAGAGGCACACAGGAGGCCCTGCAGCCTCTGCTGCGCTTGCCTCGGGAGCTGCGCCCGCGCTTCCACTGCATTCTCTTGGTGAGAAAGGGGGAGCGGGAGGGCGTCTGCTCACACATGCGCACTGTCTGCCTGCGCTGCGCTCACACGCGCCCTGCTCCTTGGGCCACAGGGTCGGGGCCCCGCCGTGGAGGCGCCTCGGCCACAGGAGGGCGGCCCCGAGAAGAGCAGGGTGCTCCTGCGTCCTCTGCGCTGTTTCTGCCCGGTCACACCGGCCTCAGGAAGGGGGGGCGGCGACCCTCCAGCGGCTGCACGCCCCCTGCCTGGAACACCAGCGAGGTGGCAGGGCGGCAGGCGTGCACCCAGAGGTAATGGCTCGTACCTGACCCGGGGTGGCTGACTGGCCCCGGTGGATTCTTCTTTTCCAGTTCTTGTGTCTCATCTGGTCGTCCCACCTCGTGAGTGGTGTCACAGGGAAGCCTCACGTCCACGTAGGCGGTCTGCGTGGTGGCCGCCCTCCTCACCTGTGCCTCGCACGCTGCTGGCTGCGTACACGTTAGCGGCTCGTAGGCACAGGGCGTTTCCCCGGTTTCTTCCCTCGGAAAACCTGTCAGGTTCCCGAGAGATTTCTTGTAAGTTTCTCTGTTGCTGTTACTTTCGCCTTTGCTGAGACAGACCTGTCCCGTTCACAGGTACAAACCCTGAACGAGCAGGACTGGGAGCGCGCCCAGCAGGCCAGCGTCCTGGCAAATGTGGCGCAGGCGTTCGAGAGTGACGTGGACGTGTCTGATGGTGAGGACGATACGGACACGCTCTTCAGTCCGGCTGCTCTGCTCTCGCCCGGCGGGCAGGCCGATGCGCAGACGCTGGCCTTGATGCTCCAGGAGCAGCTGGACGCCATCAACAAGGAGATCAGGTGCGCGTGGCCGTGGCCGTGCCCGGCACCAGGGATGACAGTGTCTCTGAGGAAGGTCTGGAACAAATCTTCCAAATGCTTTCTGAGCATCCCGTAATAGTAACACCTCTTCGGTTCTACTTCAAGCATGTTGTGCAGTTGCTCAGTTCACCAGGGCGTCTGTCCGCAGGGGCGGTATTGGTAGGCTTGTGTAGGATCAGGGGCAGGACGGAAGGTGTTCGGTCCCTTCCTCCAGGAGCTGACAGCACGGCCCGAGAAGACTGCATGGGTGCCCGGTGAGCACCTGCGATGCGCCTCGGCGTCCGACCGGGGCTGCAGAGTCGGCCGGGGTGCAGAGAGCCGCGGGCGGATTGGGGAGGCCTCCCTAATCCACGGTGCAGCGGGAAGGTGTGTGGGGCGGGCGCCACAGAGGGTGGGAAGAGGTGGACCGGCCGGCACGCGCACGGGTGGGGTCTTTCACGGGACAGATGACAGGGGACGTAGGGGAAACGTCAGCTCAGCGCACAGGCAAGCGGAAAGTGAGGCATGCCATTGGGGGCAAGGGAGAGAGCGTCTCATCCACCCCCTTCCGGCCTGAGCGTCACCTCACTCTGCACCCCACAGCAGGCGAGCTGCCAAGGCGGCTGGTGTCCACCTGCTGCAGGCGCGTCCCCAGCCCCGGAAAGGGCCAGCTGGTGTCCCACACAGAAGAGCTCAGGGTTTTGGGTTGGCATGTTCCCACCCGTGCTTGCGTCTTGCTGCCTGAACGCAGCGTGCCGACATCGGTCCATTGTAGAACAGTGTTGCTCGGAGGACGTGTGTTCGAATCATTTTAGGCTCATCGTTGTTTCCAGGATATTTTCTTTAGAAATCCTCTTAGCAGTTATAGTAGCGAACTTACAAAGCTCTGGGCCTGCGGAGGAAAGGGAATCCAGAGCCCGGCCCGCATGGAGATGGAGGTGGAGGCGTGGGCAGGACGGGGGGTCTGGGGGCCCCGAGAGCCGCTGTGTGTGGGAGGCCTGAGGCCACGGGAGTGGGCACGTGCCAGTGACCCTGCAGTGGATCCGGCTAGAGTCACCGTCCACGTGTTGTTTGTGGGAAGCTGGCACGGGCAAACGTGCTCCTTCCTGCCTGCAGAGAGCAGGTGGCAAGGACAGAGTCGCTAGCGGGAGAGGCAGGCGGAGGTGCGGGATTTGCGGAAGCCTCCGCACGGTCAGCGTGGGAGAGGAGAGAGGGCCACCCGTCAGCCTTGCTTTAGGGTAGCGTGTGGCCAGGTAAACGTGATTTTGCTTCATGCAAGTTGACCAGATAGAAATGATCGAGTCTGTTCAGCGACTTGTGATCAGTAACAGAATAAGCTCTCGGGTGTGTAAGCAGAACGTGGCTGGGAAAGGCTGTGTGGATCCCCGGTGTTAACATCGGGATAACCAGTCACGGAGGCAGATGTCGAAAGCGCGGTTTCACATTAACGGTGATGAGCGTTCACCTTGCTTTGCAAATTAACGGGGTAAAGCTGACTTGAATCCAGAAATTCAGGTGAGGCTGGTAGAAGATTCCATCAAATAATACTTTTGTTTGACTTGAACCTTAAAGTCAACTCAATATTTTCATCGAGTCCAGAGGCTTCAGTGTTGGGGACTCCCAGTGGCTCTGTGGATCGGTTCTTGGATATTCTCAGAGTTTCCGATTTCCAGTTGAAAAATAGGTCCATAAACGTACCTGAGAATTGGGAAGGTGGCAGCTGCGCACGTCACAGCTCCGCGTGCATAAGAGCTGCCAGCAAACCTCTGGCCCAAGCGGAGCACGAGGAGTGAGATCAGACATGGGTGGGGGCCACCTCTACGGGGCTCCGTGCAAGTCCCCTTGTGTTGTTCTGAAATCGGGTGTATAAAAAAGGTAGAACGTTCTTGCTAAAGTGCGGTCTGCACAGCTATCCTTGGAGTTCGCTGACCTCCACGTGCGCAGCGTGGGAGCAGGCCCATGCTTGTCGCGCAGATGCGTTCACGGGTGAAGAGTGACCTGTTTGCTTTTGTTGTAGGCTCATTCAGGAAGAGAAGGAGAGCACGGAGCAGCGGGCAGAGGAGATTGAGAGCCGAGTGGGCAGCGGCACTTTGGACAGTCCCGGTCGTTTTAGGCCGGCGGGCTCCGGCCCCCCGCACCCCGCATCCGCGCTTGCGGGCCCCTCCCCTCCGCACAGCGGTCGCTCCACGCCGCGGAGGGGCCCGCACAGCCCCGCCAGGGAGGTGGACAGACTGGGGGTCATGACTCTAGTGAGTATTCGCCTCTTCTTCCTGCGGCGCCCCCCCCCCCCCGACCCCAGCACCCGACTTAAGTCCCAGACTCTAGGAATGTGTTTGGTTCTGTGTTTTCCCCAGAAGGAAACCCGGCTCACCCGTCACGCTCAGAGGTTCGAGGATTTGTAAACCAGCCGGTATTTAAGCATTCAGCTGTAGCACAGCGATTAATTAATTAATTGCAGTGCTGGGATGACCGGTTAGCGGTCATCACGATCCCATCAGAGCTTTTATATGTGTAGCTGTGGACGCAGGCCTGTGCCAGGCACAGCGGCTCCGAGGGGCATGTTCTTGTTTTCTGGGACTCGATGGTTTCACGAGATTTATGTTCCGACTGTCTCCGTGGCATGTAGGAAGGGCACAGAGGGAGTCAGCGCTTTCTGTGTGTTAGCGATGCCTAACGGGAGGCCACGGGACACGCAGCCACGGAACACGCAGTCACAACACTAGAGTAAAATAAGGCTTTAAGTCGGTTCTCTTGACGGTGCGCTCAGCCGCGTGCCTGATGCCAGCTCGGGGGTGAGGCCGGCACGGCGCCAGCATGAGCCACACATGTGGACGGCTTCTGGGGGGGCACAGGGGCATCCTTGCTCCTCGGGGTCTGGAAACGCAGTGACCTTCGGTTCCTGGTGTGAATGTTGTCGAACTTTGCCATGCATGTAGCTCAGGTTCGGGGAGCACATCCCCCGCCTCCCACATAAAATCATGTTTACAACCTTGTGTTTCTGACTCCACTTCTGTGCGTTAGACTCTGTCCCGTCCCCGTCCGTGTTCCCTCGCAGCTGCACTGCTGGCCCGCACGCAGTCACATCAGCTCCAAATCGCTTCCGTGGCATATGAAGTGGTGACCAGTCCGTTTTGTGGTGTTTTGACATAATCATTTTTATAATTCATCTCATTAGCTAATTAGCTAATATTTTAAACTCTTTGAGGTCTTATTTGTGGTTTCATGCTTCTTTCCTTTCGGAGAATCTGTAAAAGTAGTTTCACAAATGATTCTGTGTGTCTTCCCCCGTCCTGTCCTCTATGCCGGCTGACAGTGTGTCTGCCTCTGTGGTCGGTTTTGATTTCTTGTTTCATCCTTTTGTTTGCTCATCGCTATTAACGCAGACCTCAGCCCCGCACCCCCAGCTGGTACGTTCATCCTGCCCTGCTCCGCAACCCCCCACCCCAGCATGCTCCCGTGGCCGTGACGCTGTGCTCTGGAGTGTCTGTGGTCAGTCCTGGCTCATTCGTGTCGTTTCTCCTTTATCTTCGTTTCTCATTAGATAGTGGGGCTTTTGCCCCGACGGGGATAAATTTTAATTAGCATGTTGCTGTGTGATCCATGTGGGTAAGGGTATGATCCAGGTAATCACTTGTGAACGAAGCGTTTCTTCTGAAGAGGTAAGGCACGGAGCGTAGGTGAGCGTCTGTCGACACGGACGGCGCGCCGTGTGGTGCCGATGCCCGTGTTCGGGGCTGCAATCTCACGGGCTTCCCGAGCACGGGACGGCCTTTCACACGGAAATACGGGACCCCTGCCGCGTAGAGGCGTCACAGCTGTTGTCACCTGCCCCGGCACCCCCTTTAACCAGCGGGGTGATCTTCGAGAAGTTTCAAATCAAATTCTAGGTGAGGATTTCACATTCGTGTCCAGCAGATCGTTAAACACGGTAGATTTATTTGGCGTTACGCTGATTGAGGCCGTACAAGCGTTATCATGCTCTTCACCGAGGAAGCCGCTGACAGAACAGTTGAGGACAGATGACTGTTAGGTGTCCCTGTCACACGGGATGCCGTACGTTAGGAATTATATCTGTGTTAATAATCTGTAGTTTCTCCGGCAAATATCGAATAACCTATTACGTTTAAATTTGTGGTGGAAAAACGTTCTATTTCCAGTACTGTTGTTTCTAAATCTTGTCTCAGTTATACCTGTCCTGTTGTGCTTTTTAAAATATATTTGCCTGTTCTGGTCCTTGAACGTGTAACTCCGGAGTGTGCAACAAATCTGATTTCTCTTCGTTTCTTTGCATGCCTCTGTCAGCCTAGCGATTTAAGGAAGCATCGTAGAAAGGTAACGTGTTCAGTAGTGTGCCCTACCTGTGTTTGTCTGTGGCGTGAGAAGGGTGCCCCTCGCTTTGCAGAGCGGGCTCCGCGGCTGGGTGACGGCGAGCGGCCGGCGCGTCCCGGGACATGCCGGAGCCACTGGGTTGCCTGAGTGTGGTGGCCGGTTTCCACGGCGCCTGCGACGGACGCGAGAGCTCGCCTTTCTCTCTCGTTTGCCTCCTCCTCGCTGCGTAGTTACACGCAACATAGAAGTTTCTAGAAAGAGAAATTACTGAAGCAGAGCCATGGCTTTTAGATTTGGGGATAAGCAGTTGTGACTGTCCAGGCCAGCAGCATTCAGTGAGCTCTGAGTGTCCGGCGGCCGCCGTGCGGAGCGCCTCAGGAGCCCGTTGCCTCGCCCTCACGCACCCCTGCGAGCCACAGGATGTGTGGTGACCCCACTTTCCAGGTGTGGAAACTGGGGCCGCAGTGCAGTGCCAACACGGGCCGCGTCGGCACTCCGCCACCCAGCCCGCCTTTGCTAGGCTGCCCTTCTCTCCTGCACAGCGGCCCGGGCCGGGGCGGGGCACCTCTGTCCAGGTGGCCGTGACGTGGGCGTCCCCATTCTCAAGGGAGGGGCCTTGCCTCGGGACGGAAGCCCTGACCAGAGCGTCCTCCTCGTGACTGCGACGCTTTGCTCCCTGGACTCTGCCCCCGTCCCAGACCTGCCCGGCCACACGCTGACAGGGCTGGGCCCTGCTGGGGGGTTGGGCGGCCGCTGTGGGAGCCCCTCCGCCGCGCAGAGCCGTGTGGCCGTGTAGTTCAACTCTCGGGTTCCGGTGCCAGCCCTGCCACTGGCGGCTCTGTGACCCGGGTGCGTGAATCACCCTCTTCGTGCCCCGGTTTGCTCTCCCCTTACGTGAGGACAGCGATGGCATCGTGGTCCTCAGGGCAGCCAAGGGCCTTGCCCGTCGGTGCACGGTCCACAGACCGGGAGCTCACACGGGCGACGGGGCCAGAGCGCACCCTGCAGTGTGCCGGCTCGGGTTCGCGTTTTCCTTGAAGGACGGGAGGGGCGTGGGATGAACCCCCAGGCGGGACAGCCTGCTCCTGGCCTCGCGGACGGCTGCTCGGACGGCTCTTCGGAGGCCTGGGGGCGTGAGACCCGATGTGCGTGCAGAGGGTGTCAGGTCGGTGTAGACAGGGCCTGCGCGGGCCGTGCACCTCCCAGCCCTCCCGGAGGGCCCCCCCCCCCGCCCCGCCAAGTCGAGGCTGAAATGGCCCGAGGCACAGGTCCGGTGGGCCCGGTGCTGGGACCCAGTGGACTGGGCTGGGACGCGGGGGAGGGCCTGCGCCCAGAACCCTCCGTCTCACCACTGGCCTAGTAGCCCGGTCCCGACTGTCGCTCCCATCTGCCTCCTTTCTGTTGTTTGTTTTCTACAAGTCCTTGCTTTAACCTGGATTTGAGATCCGTCCCTGTCATTGAAGTCTGTCCCCATTACGAACGATACTTTCTAGCCAGTTGACGATAGCCTTTTGTCACGTGGTGAGTGTGGGGGGAGGTCAGGAGAGGATGCGGGACCCTCCAGCTGTCGGTTAAGGCTGTGTCTTCCCCGAGCTCAGCTCCGCTTGGTGCTGACCCACAGGGGTGACCCGAGCCCTGCGCGGCTGAGGCGGTCCTGCCACAGACACAGCTGGCCGTGCCGGTCGCCGTTCAGCAGTGAGAGCGCTGGCCGGACCGTGGCCCCGCTGTCCTTCCCACAGCCTGCACGACACAGCCGCAGACGCACACCCCATCGCAGAAAGAAAAACAGGGAGTCTGAAGGGGGTCACCTTGTGACGGCAGCCCAGGGTCACTTTGCTTCCACCGTGTTGAGCAGGCTGGCTCCAGCGTGCAGATGAGTCTTTCGGTTTATAACGACCGTCTAGATGTCACTGAGGAACAGAAGTCAGACCCGAGTGTGGGGTCGGGGGGTTGGGTGTCTTCTCCCTTTACACCCCTCCTCGTAGATTCCAGGCTTCTTGTTATTACCGGAAGTGACACTGAAGTAGGGCACAAGCTAGTTCTTTTTCCCTCTAAACAAAAAACAATGGACAGTTTTGCACGGGAAGGTTCTGTGCTCACCGGTGTGTGTTGCGAATGGCGCCGGGAGACAAGCACCTTCCTCCTCCGCCTGCCGTGGTTTATGGTGACGTGGGTCGGGGTGTGGTTCAGGTCTGGGCCACTGCCTTCCGTGGCTGCACTCGTGGTGGCGCGGGGTTCTGGGGAGGGCGAGCCCGCTCAGTACAGATGGGCCAGGGGTCTCGGTGGGCCTGCTGCCCGGACGCAAGGCCGCTATGTAGCCTGGCATAGGGCCTACGCTAAGGAGGCGTTTTGGACGCCACAGAATGTGCAGCTCGTAGATTTTCAGATGAGTTCGTGGCTGTGATTTAAGGCTGTGTGCTCGCTGCCCCGGCCCGGGGTTGACTCATGTCACCCTCCTCTCTAC
Organism: Cryptoprocta ferox; assembly: GCA_028646485.1. Lineage (NCBI taxonomy): Eukaryota > Metazoa > Chordata > Mammalia > Carnivora > Eupleridae > Cryptoprocta > Cryptoprocta ferox. The sequence continues at coordinate 2,903,254 of CM053575.1, read as the reverse complement.
CCCGCAGTTGCCGGCTTCGCGCGAAGAGGTACGAGATGACAAAGCAACGATAAAATGTGAAACGTCCCCTCCTTCCTCCCCGAGGTCCCTGCGCTTGGACAGGCTGCACCAAGGGGTGCTGCATGCGGCCAGCCATGAGGACATCAGGGATGCCAGAAAGTAAGGGGCTTGGGCACCGCAGGGGACATGTTTGCGCGCTGGATTTCAGCTCCGAGAAACCTTTGATCTCTTCTTGGGGGAGAAAAGGTCGAAACAAGGATTCTGAAGAAACGCCAGCGAACTGAGTTTGTGTGCACGACGTTCTTGGGGTGCCTGCCAGGGCTCCGGGGACACGGCCGCCCGGGCGGAAGTCCGCTGGGAAAGACGGGAGTCCGGTGGCACCAGCGGCCGTAGGGCGGCCTCGCGTCCTCACATCCCACACCCCGGCCGTCCTGAGGCCTCTCCTCTGCTCCCAGTGGAGCCTGTGTGAGGGGCTCCCGAAGGCTCCTCCCCAGAGCTGTGCTCTGTGACCCGTGAGGCTGTTGGGAGCCGTCCCCCCCCCCCCCCGGCAGCTCTAGCAGCCGCTCTGTTACTCGCACACGGTGTCCTGGGCTCGCTCTGGTTGTGCGCGTGCTCCACACTCCCGAGTCATAGCCGGGAAGGGCTGGGCTGCCAAGCGTTCTCGCCCCCGGGGGTGTGGAGTCCAGGTCTCCCTGGGAGAGGCAGAGCGTCAGCCCCCCGGGGGCGGCCGTCCTCAGGAGCTGGGGCCTGCGCTTCTCGCTCGCGTGGGGCGGTGTGTCCTGTGCCGAGCACTCGTGGAAGATCCTCTCCTGTCCCCCAGCTCCACAGGCTCCCAGGATGGCCCCGTGAGCAACCCCAGCAGCAGTAACAGCAGCCAGGACTCGCTGCACAAAGCCCCCAAGAAGAAGGGCATCAAGTCCTCCATCGGCCGCTTGTTCGGCAAGAAAGAGAAGGGCCGCCCCGGCCACGCCGGCAAGGAGCCTGCGGGGCCAGGTCAGTATCCCGTGCGTGGCTCCCGCGTGCGTGTGGTCCTGCCAGTGTCGTTCCTCCAGAACCGCGACCGCCCTGCCTGCAGACCCCTCCCCCTGGCGGGAGACCCTCGCGTGGCCTGTTGGCCACCCTCCCATTCCATCTCTCTGCTTCCCCGCAGCTGCCGTCTCGGAGGCGGAAAACTCCTCTCAGGACGCCCTGGGACTCAGCAAGTTGGGCGGACAGGCTGAAAAAAACCGTAAACTTCAAAAAAAGTAAGCGTTCTCTTGTCTCCTGTCTCGCTGAGTTCTTTTCAGCGGCGCCCGGTTTAAGCGGCGGCTGTTTGTTAAACGTGCTCGGTGGCTGCAGGGAGATCCATCGCCTCCACGCTGGACCTGAGGCCCCGACTAAGCTGTGCGTCCCAGAGGACTCAGAGCACGCGGGAAATCTCGAAGGGACTCTCGTGGAGTCCCAGTCCACCTCGAGAAGTCGTCCAGGGAGGGTGTGTTGTGGCCCACGTGCGGGCGTGACCTCAGAGCACCTGACTCTGAGCCCCAGCTCCTGCGCAGTTTGGTTTGGGGCTCTGGGAAAGCCGGTTATTAGCTCTCCTGTGCTTCTGTTTTCTCGCCTGTAAACGCGACCTGGAGCCTTTCTGTCACGCGGGTCCTGTGAGTGTCTGTATGTGAGTGTCCGGCAGGGGCGCTAACCACAGAGGCCCTGTGACTGCGGCCCCCGTGAGGACTGGGGCACTGGTGCTCAGAACCTGCTGCTCACGCTAGTGATCTCTCTGGAGTATTTACCGTGTTGCCCTTCTTTTTCCTTCCCTCGTAGATTTTGAGTTTTTGTCTTAAATAGACTGAGCTTTGTGGTCTATTCGTTACATCCTATTCTTGAATTGTCTTGATTCTGAAAACGAGTGACAGCAGTGGGTGTCACTTCCTATAGAGCAGCTCAGCCGCTGTGACGCCCGTGACAAGGCCCAGGGTGGTGGTGCGGGCACGTGTCTCTGGGCACCGTGATGCCCCGGACGAGGGCCCATGGGGGCGGTGTGGGCACGTGTCTCTGGGCACCGTGATGCCCGGGACGAGGGCCCAGGGGGGTGGTACGAGCACGTGTCTCTGAGCACCGTGACGCCCGGGACGAGGGCCCAGGGGGGCGGTGTGGGCACGTGTCTCTGGGCCTGCCCACGGCAGTGCAGGTCGGGTGTCGGAGGACCGTGTCCCAGCGCAAAGTAGACGAACGAGGTGGGTTGAGACCACGTCCCAGCGATCTGACAACTGAAAAATAAAAGTGAGCCGTCTTTAACAGACGGTTTATGGTCTGGCAGGTGGAGCAGGGCGTGAGCCTAGGGTCGACGGTGGAGACGGGGCGGCGGCAACAGGGCTTCGAGCTGGGGCAGAACTCGGTGGGCTCCGTGATAAACCTGACAGCGGGCGAGGCGGCGGGCTGCTCTCAAGCGCCCCCAGAGCCTGCACGGTCTGGAGCTGGGGGTCTCTCGGCCACACTGGGCCCACAGGGACCCTTCCCGCTAGAGGCCGCTTCCCTGTCAGCCCCTGGAGTTGTCCATTGGTTTTTCTTTAAATCTGCCTCATTTCAGAAGTCACAGTAGTGACCGTGACGGGCACACCGTGGATGACGTTTCGGGTGAAACGCTGTTATTCCTGTTACCACTCACGGTACTTTAGGAACACTCAGGCTTTTCGTTCCCTGAGAATGGAAATTTGTAGAAACCGCTTAACAGTGGTCTGATTTGAATGTTCCTATCTTTGAGCTGTATAAAAGCGTTTTAAAATAACTTGGATGGTTGCCATTTGGCCGTGTGAAATTTAATACTGAAAGCAGGCCTTTTGCTCCTGGAACCGTGCTAGGAAAATCCTGTCCCTTAGATGTCGCTCATGTGGTTTGTTTCACAGCCTTGTACTTTCTGTAACGAGAGCAGCAAGACGCGTGGCAGCGGCCTCTGTTCTCCCAGCCCACTGCTCCCAGAAACGTGTATTTCATGTAGGATCAGAAGGAATATAAACTGGCCAAAACGTTTCACTCTTCCTCCGTTGACTCTGTCATCCTCAGGAGGTATGCGTGAGTACTTGGCCACATGGGACAGCCTTTACTGAGTGATTTGCCCCAGCATGTGATTAAATGTCACAGAGTGTGTGTAGGTAGCTTCTCAGGAGCCGAGATGTTCAAATTGCTGGCTTTTGTATTACCGTAGCTGTAACCGTGTGTCTGAGAGTGGGCCGTTCTCTGGACTCTGTGGTCACGCATGGCAAGTTCCAGAACATCAGAACATGCGGTTGACTCTTGAACAGCAAGGGTTCGCCTATAAGGTCCACATACATGCAGGGTTTTTTTTTTTTTATATATAAATACAGTATAGTATTATAAATGTATTTTCTCATTCTGATTTTCTTGATAACCTTTGCCTTTATGAAAGAACACAGCATACACACGTAACGTGTAAAATACATGTTAACTGACTGTTACCGGTGAGGCTTCTGGGTACAGTGGACTATGAGGAGTGACGTTTTCAGGGAGTCGAAAGTTATACTTGGATTTTCAAGAGTGGTGCTTTGCCTGGATGGCAGAGCCGTGGTGGTGAGGCAGGGCCCTGTAAGCGTCCACTGCCCCAGCGCTGGCGGGGTTGGCCTCAGGACAGTGAGTCTCAGTGATGTCCGCGGTCATGTCGGGTTTGATGGGCAGAGCCTCACGCGCTTCTTGTTATGCACGACCACTTTGCCACTGTGTTCATGTCCTACCTGTGAGAGGCGTGTCGTCAGTCACAGGTTACGTGACTTCACATGTGTGCCTGCTCCCCGTAGAATTCAGCAGATGTCTAGATGTCCTTCTCCTGCAGCTCTAACTGTGAGGCTGGGAAGCGCACTCCACGTGAGTTTATGCTAGGAGCAGGCGTTTGGAAAATCAAGTGTGGTGTCGAGAATTGGGTCCTTGAGGGAGATCGGGTCCCCGCTAAGTAGGCCTGGTCCGTGGCAGTCAGAGCGCTCATCCATTTTACCCCGTGGAGGAGGCAGACTTCTATAGACTTGGGGGGTGGGGGGCGCGGCCATAGCAGGGAATGCGGCCTCGCTCGGAAAATGGAGGAAGGAAGTAAATAACCGCAAAAGCCAGAGGACTCTTCCAGGCCTCCAGGATGCCGGCTTGTGACTCCAGTTCCTCGGCGCAGTTAGGTGCCGGGGGCCTACTGACAGTGCAGAGAGGCGAGGGGCGCCGGGGGGGCTCTGTTGGTGAAGTGTCTGACTTGAGCTCAGGTCATGATCTCACAGTTTTTGAGTTCGAGCCCCGCGTCAGTGTCTGTGCTGACAGCTTGGAGACTAGACCCTGCTTTGGATTCTGTGTCTCCCTCTCTCACTGCCCCTCACCAGCTCTCTCTCTGTCTCTCTTTCTCTCTCTCAAAAATAAACAAACATTAAAAATCAAAAAACAAGAGTCCAGGGCCAGATGGCTTTCTAGGAGAATTCTATCAAACATTTAAGGAAGTGTTAACACCTATTCTCTTGAAGTTGTTCAAAAAAATAGAAATGGAAGGAAAACTTCCATACCCTTTCTTTGAAGCCAGCATTCCCTTGATTCCAAAACCAGACAAAGGCCCCCATAAAAAGGAGAACTACAGACCAGTTTCCTTGATGAACATGGATGCAAAAATCCTCAACAAGATACTAGCCAACCAGATCCAGCAATACATTAAAAAAATTATTCACAACAACCAAGTGGGATTTATACCTGGGATGCAGGGCTGGCTCAATATCTGCAAAACAATCAATGTGATTCATCACATTAATAAAAGAAAGGACAAGAAACACATGATCCGATCCTCTCAATAGATGGAAAGAAAGCGTTTGACAAAATACAGCATCCTTTCTTGATAAAAACCCTCAAGAAAGTAGGTATAGAAGGCTCACACCTGGAGATCATAAAAGCCATATATGAAAGACCCAACACTAACATCATCCTCAATGGGGAAAAACTGAGAGTTTTAGGAACACGACAGGTTAGGAACACGACAGGGATGTCCACTCTCGCCACTGTTATTCGACATAGTATTGGAAGTCCTAGCCTCAGCAATCAGACAACGCAAAGAAATAAAAGGAACCAAATTGGCCAGGAGGAGGTCAGACTTTCACTCTGCAGGTGACATGATACTCTCTATGGAAAACCCAAAAGATTCCACCAAAAAACTGCTAGAACTGATCCGTGAATTCAAAGTTGCAGGACATAAAATCAATGCACAGAAATCAATTGCATTCCTATACACCAATAATGAAGCAACAGAAAGAGAAATCAAGAAATCGATCCCATTTACAATTGCACCGAAAACCATAAAATACCTAAGAATAAATCTAACCAAGAGGTGAAAAATCTATACACTGAAAACTATACAAAGCTTATGAAAAATTGAAGAAGACACAAAAAAATGGAAAAATATTCCATGCTCCTGGATAGGAAGAACAAATATTGTTAAAATGTCAATACTACCCAAAGCAATCTACATATTCAATGCAATCCCTATCAAAATAACACCCGCATTTTTCACAGAGCTAAAACAAACAATCCAAAAATTTGTATGGAACCAGGAAAGACCCTGAATAGCCAAAGCAATCCTGAAAAAGAAAACCAAAGCTGGAGCATCATAATCCTGGACTTCAAGCTGTATTATAAAGCTCTAGTCATCAAGACAGTATGGCACTGGCACAAGAACAGACACTCAGATCAGTGGAACAGGATAGAGAACCCAGAATTGGGCCCACAAACGTATGGCCAACTAATCTTTGACAAAGCAGGAAAGAATATCCAGTGGAATAAAGACAGTCTCTTCAGCAAGTGGTGCTGGGAAAACTGGACAGCGCCCTGCAGAAAAATGAACCTGGACCATTTTCTTACACCCTACACGAAAATAAACTCAAAATGGATGAAAGACCTAAATGTGAGACAGGAAGCCATCAACATCCTTGAGGAGAAAGCAGGCAAGAACCTGTTTGACCTTGGCCGCAGCAACTTCTTACTCAACACGTCTCCAGAGGCAAGGGAAACAAAAGCAAAAATGAACTGTTGGGACCTCATCAAGATGAAAAGCTTCTGCACAGCAAAGGAAACAATCAGCAAAACTAAAAGGCAACCGACGGAATGGGAGAAGATATTTGCAAATGACATAACAGATAAAGGGTTAGTATCCAAAACCTATAAAGAATTTATCGAACTCAACACCCAAAAGACAAACAATCCAGTGAAGAAATGGGCAAAAGACATGAATAGACATTTTTCCAAAGAAGACATCCAGATGACTAACAGACACATGAAAAAATGCTCAGCATCACTCATCATCAAGGAAATACAAATTAAAACCACAATGAGATGGCATCTCACACTGGTCAGAATGGCTGACATTAACTCAGGCAACAACAGATGTTGGTGAGGATGCGGAGAAAGAGGATCTCTTTTGCGCTGCTGGTGGGAATGCAAACTGGTGCAGCCCCTCTGGAAAACAGTGTGGAGGTTCCTCAAAAAAATTAAAAATAGAACTACCCCACGACCCAGCAGTAGCACTACTAGGTATTTATCCAAGGGATACAGGTGTGCTGTTTCAAAGGGGCACACGCACCCTAATGTTTATAGCAGTGCTGTCGACGTGAGCCAAAGTATGGAAAGAGCCCAAATGTCCATCGATAGATGAATGGATAAAGAAGATGTGGTAAGTGTATACAATGGAGTATTACTCAGCAATCGTAAACAATGAAATCTTGCCATTTACAACTACGTGGATGGAACTAGAGAGTATTATGCTAAGCGAAATTAGTCAGAGAAAGACAAATATCATATGACTTCACTCATATGAGGACTTTAAGACACAGAACAGATGAGGGGCGCCTGGGTGGCTCAGTCGGTTGAGCGTCCAACTTCGGCTCAGGTCATGATCTTGCTGTCTGTGAGTTCAAGTCCTGAGTTGGGCTCTGTGCTGACAGCTCGGAGCCTGGAGCCTGTCTTCAGATTCTGTGTCTCCCTCTCTCTCTGCCCCTCCCCTGCTCACACTCTGTCTCTCTCTCTCTCTCTCAAAAATAAACATTAAAAAAAATTAAAAAAAAAAAAAGGCACAGAACAGATGAACATAAGGGAAGGGAACCAAAATAATATAAGAACAGGGAGGGGGATAAAACATAAGAGACTCTTAAATATGGAGAACCAACAGAGAGTTGCTGGAGGGGTTGTGGGAGGGGGGATGGGCTAAATGGGTGAGGGGCATTAAGAAATCTACTCCTGAAATTATTGTTGTACTATATACTAACTAACTCGGACATAAATTTTTAAAAATAAATTAAAAAAAAAATTGCAGAGAAGCGCTAGGCAGATCAGAGTCCCGCCTCTTTCAGTCCTCGTGTTTCAGGCTTTGGAACTCGTGGCAGAGAGTTTTGTTTTCTGGAAAATTGACCTGTGCAGGCACACCTCATGTCCTCACGGTAAACCATTAGCCGTCCCGCTTATTTTTGTAGTTTGTGGTCCAGAAGGAGAGAAACGGATGGTTCTGTCAATCGCTGGAGTGACCGTGTGGGGACACGGGCAGGGTGGTAAGGGGCACATAGCACTTGGTTTACACCAGCCACAGGGGAAAGGAGCTGGCCTTCCGCAGGGGCAAGCAGCAGAAACACAGTTCCCAGATCAGGCGACAAAGGGGGGTGCGTGGGTGTTCACTGAGGCAGGCAGCCGCGAGGGCGTCACAGTACCCGGTGCTCTGTCCTATCTGTTCACGGGCGGGGGGCGCTAACCCCCAGGAGGAGGAGGGGGTGCAGGCCTTCCCACGATCCGTTCGGTGATTAGCCTTCTGGGCCGTGGACTGGCCTGATGGGGGGGCGGAGCCCAGTGGAGACAGAGGCCTGGGCTGGCTGCCCGGCGTGGGCCCCACACTCTTGCTGACTCCGGCGTCTTTCGGCGGCATGGTCTGTCCTGTCCCCACTGCCTCGTCGTGGTCTCAACAGGGCCACGGGCCTGAGCGCTGGCCCATGAGCGCATCTGTACCAGAAAGGGCTTTTCATGAACAAACAGCCGCCGCCAGGAGGAAGGGGAGGGTAAAGTCTGTGTGGGCGCCAACCTCCAGGTAGTGGGGTTAGTGGACTGTCTGCGGCCCTGCGGTCCCCGTTTACAGCGAACGTCTATTTGAGGTTTTGTTTTTCTGAGGTAGGCTCCACGCCCAGTGTGGGGCTCAAACTCACGACCCTGAGCTCAGAGTCCTGTGTTCTACCAACTGAGCCAGTCAGATGCCCCTAAATACCTGTTGAAAGACAGAACGTGGCAGAGCGCCATGAATTCGGTCGCCATTCAATTCGTTTTCAGAGTGCGGGGCATCTGAGAGCCCCCGTGTGCCCCTCCTGTGCCCGGCTGGGCTGCTTGGGACTGAGCCCCTGACCACACTTTCGGAGCTCAGGTCTCTCCCTCCCCGTCTGCCCAGGATTGATTTGAATTATGTGTACGACTTGCGTGGCACGGCTTATGTAAGTATGTGTGTAAGATCTAGCCGCTGTCGTTAAGAGTGTGTCCTTAGGACACAGAAGTGGCATTTAATTGAGTACGTTGATGGCTTCATCCACCCAGCGAGGGAGGCCCGTCTCCCCCCTGCTTAGTGCATCTAGTGTGGGCGCCCCTGTGTCAGGCTGCCCACAGCCCCAGCGGAGTCCGTTTCTTTCCCACGTGTGAGTGAGTAGCTCTGCTGCTGATTTTAATGAGAGATGTTTGCCTTTTTTTTCTCCAGTTATTAAGATTCGTTGCACCTTGGGGCGCCTGGCTGGCCCAGTCAGTGCAGCCTATGACTCGATCTCAGGGTCTTGAGTTCAAGTCCCACGTTGGGCATAGAGCTTACTTAAAAAAGGGGGGAAGCGTCTGGGGGGCTCAGTCAGTTGAGCGTCCGACTTCGGCTCAGGTCACGATCTCACAGTTCGTGGGTTCAAGCCCCGCATCGGGCTCTGTGCTGACAGCTCAGAACCTGGAGCCTGCTTCTGATTCTGTGTCTCCTTCTCTCTCCGCCCCTCCCCTGCTCATGCTCTGTCTCTGTCTCTCACAAAAGTAAAATAAACATTAAAAAATTAAAAAAAAAAAAAAGAATGATTTGTTGCACTGTCTGGGATAATCCTTCCTATGTAATTAGAACATTTATTACCCCAGGAAACCTCTAAGGTTGACTTCAGGAACACGTCCTTGAAATTTTGTGTGAAACATTTTAAGCTTTAATTGTACGTAGACTTTATAGTCTCAAGAGAGGTCTGTTACTGTTTAAATATATGGAAGAGCCAAAGTGTATGTTTAGAACTGTGAGATTGAAGGGTGTGTTCTGAAGAATTCATTAAAGAAAAACAGCACTACAGTGACCTTGGGATTTAAAAATGCCTCCGGATGCCCAGGCACATAGGGTAAACCATCTTCAGTCGCACCCCCACCTTCCCTGCGAGGCTTTTCACTTTAAGAAAGAGTCCGTGTCTTTCAGAAAGCCTTGTCAGTACACAACACGAAAGACTGAGATGAGATTCCTAAAGCTTATTGTGTTGTCGCTTACGTAACTATGTCATTAGTAGACAGTCATTTTTGAAGATGCTGAGATGGTAAAATTATGGTTTGGGTATTTTAGACCCGGGCAGGCAGAGTATTTCTGATCCGGTAAGGATCCCAGGACAGCTCCTGCTTGCCACCCTGCGGGCGTTGGCTTGTGACCAGATCTCAGTCTCGCAGGGCGCCCCGTGTGCACTGGCACGCGTGGTCGGGATTCAAGGTTTCTGGGTCTGAAGCCTGTGTGCTAAACCGTGCGATGACCCAGCATCTTAACTTAGCAAATACCTGCATTAGCCCGAATTGCCGGGTAGAATAGAAACTGCCAGAATCCCGCCGTTCCTTACTTGCCACATCAGACCATTACTGGCATCACACTCTATGTCGTTCCATGTTGCTGCCGTCATGGCCGGGCATTTCTGAGGCCCTCACAGGCCCCTCGCTCGGACTCAGGTGCAGCGCCCCTCCTGCGGGTTTCCTTGTTATTCAGGTGTTCCCTGGACTGCCCACCTTGGACGTGAAGGTCGCTGGTGCTGGTTGATGTTGGCTCTGATTCTTTAATTCTGCCAGGAGATGACTCTGTTCTGCTGTTGAAAATGTGTAAAGAGAATTCCCTCTGTTCGCCTTCCTGTGTGCTCGCACTAGTGACTCGTTAACGATGAATTCTCTCGTGATTTGTAGGCACGAATTGCTCGAGGAAGCCCGAAGACAAGGTCTACCTTTTGCACAGTGGGACGGGCCCACCGTGGTTGTTTGGCTGGAGGTACGTGTTGGTTTTGAATCCCGGCCGGAGTACGTTCCACGCGTAATGCGTTCATACACCGTGCGGAACCTCCCGGCCTGACACTTCCTGTCTCTAGCTCTGGGTCGGGATGCCTGCCTGGTACGTGGCTGCCTGCCGAGCCAACGTGAAGAGCGGGGCCATCATGTCTGCGCTGTCGGACACGGAGATCCAGCGTGAGATCGGCATCAGCAACCCCCTGCACCGGCTGAAGCTGCGCCTCGCCATTCAGGAGATCATGTCCCTGACGAGCCCGTCGGCCCCTCCCACTTCCAGAACGGTACGGCCTGTGGGAAGAGTTGATCTGCCGCTCACGTTGCCTCACACATCTAGCGTTTGGTTTAAAACTGTAGCATCAAATACATAATTGGGTGGTTAAAAGATACTTTATTGAATGCTCTTAGAACAGCTTGGCTTTGCAGTATAGATGTTACGAGGTTTTAAAAGTATAGAAAAGTAATTCTCCCTAATTTAAGTACAAACTTATCAAAAGTGAAGAGGAAAAGGCTCAGATTCCTACTTGCATTCTACCCACTGTTTACTGCCTGACTTGTTTGGCCCGTCACTGCTTTCCATTCAGGCCCGGCGGGTCAGGGCTCTGAGCAGCCCGTGAATCTGCCCGTGCACACTGAGCGTTGGCTGTGCTCCTGCGGCTGTGCTCCATGCCGGCAGGCCCTGGCCGTCCTTACCGAGGCTCCTCCCGGCTGAAAGTTAAAAATGAATCTGACGAGAACATGGGTGGTTCTTGAGGGGCAGAGCGGGCCCGCTCCGTGCTGCGGGCTCTGAGCGTTGGCTCAGCTCCCACTCCGCTCTCCTCTGCCCCGAGGAGGAAACCTGGTGAGGATACAGCCCCCCGCATTCTCCCGAGTAGCGAGCAGGTTAGCACCTGACTCGGGGCTCGCAGGGACTTTGCAGGGAAAGGGTTGCCAGTTTGTTCTGTTTCTTAGGGCAGGAGTTGTAACGGGCAGTCAGTCTGCCCTTCCCTGTGGCCCAGCGAGCTCTGTGCCAGGGATGCTCTGTCACAGCCTCCCACCCGGTCCCCGTTGCCTGATTGTTTCCAGTTAGAGAGGCCTTTCTGGAAACCAAGGTGCAGGGTGCCTTTCCTGAAGGCGTAGAAACTGTCCCGGCGAAGGCTGCTGCTCCTGGGCGGGGCCTGTGGACAGCGAGGGTGCGCACACCTTGAATCGGGAGCGGCCTGTAAGACGGGCCAGCCCGCCCCCCGCGGGGCCCAGCAGCTGGCAGGGTGCTCCTGAGCCTCGGGTCTGCCATGGCGTCAGCGGTGCCTTGAGGTGCTTTGATCCTTGAGGTCGTTGGCCATTGTGTGTGACACACTCAGCCCTGTGCCCGGCCTCGTGGGTTCACCGGGCGAGGTTGTCCCGTCCACATGGCCCCATCACTGTCCCCCCACCATCCAAAGCCAGACTCGGGAACTGTGTTCCTTGTGGTGCTTTGCTCAGGTGGGGGGAATGTTGTAAATACATCGAGTGAGAGTTACCTGAGAATTAGGAATGATTTTCAGAAGTTCCAACTATGTTGTTTTTATGTTTCCCGTACACCAGGTGGTAAGCGTGGCAAATAAAGCTCTAGAAACCGTGGGCTGTCCCGGGGTCCCTGCCGACACAGCGCCAGTGCGTGCGCGGCGGTCCTCTGTAAAGGGGGTGGGCTTGTTTTAACGTTCTGTCATTTTCTGTGTGGGCATCTGAAATGAAAAGGTGGAAAGAATGGCCTTTGCCTCCGCCTGCTCCTTTGATGTGCCCGAGGCTCACGTGTCTGCTGCCTTTCCTCTTTGTCACTGCTTCCCTTGCCCTGGATGTGTTGTCACTGGGGTCGCCCTAGACCACAGGAAATGTCTGGTTAACGCACGAAGAGACGGAAACGCTCACGGCCACGCCACGAACGGTCAGTCACAGCCCCGAGCCTGTCCTCCCTCAGTGCCCCCCGCCCCCGAGAGCGGCACGAGTCTGGGCTTTTCTGTGGGGAACAAGAATGTCATTTCACCTTAAATTGGTCCGATTAGTACTTCCTTTAGGTATTAGTTAAATGCGTGAACTAGAACGCTATCCTGTACCTCCCCCAAGAACTTAAAATTGATAGACGAGCTCTGTTGAGAGTAGATTGAACTCCTGTCTCCTTCAGGAGAGACCTCGGTTTGGCGCTCGGTCTTCACGTTTGGCCCTAGTTTTCTCCTTTTATGGACATGCCTGCTACGGGGAGTCGGCTCCTTGCATGAGACATCGGAATTGGTGGTTTTGCATGAGTTTTGCATGATGCTTGGACCTCCTCCCGCCCCCACCCCGTCGCTCTGCGCCCCCCGACGGAGCTGATCCGCTTGCATGGCCAGGCTCACCGATACTAACAGTTGTGTTCTTTTGCCTTCCTGACCTCGTACTGCCAGGAGGATGAGGAGGGAAGCTGGGCTCAGGTTGGAGACTCTCTATAATATACTCTTCACTGTATGTACAGCAGCGAAAGAGCTGGAGTGTGAAAGCTTGTAATTGACTTTTCTTGGCATTTTTAACATCTTACTGTTCACGCAGAACACTGTTGGTGACCCGAAGCGTTAGAGCAGAGCTTAGGATTGAAAGAGTGCGTCTCATGGACAATTTTGAACCTTTCTCGTGCGGTACCGCGTTGGTTAATTCTGCTTAACGCACGACTTTGTTCGGCCGGTGGCTGTCATACGCCGCGCCCGGGATCACAGGTGGCGGTCCCCGGGGCGGGGGGGTGTAGCACTCGTCCCAGGGCGTGCTGACGGGAGATGCTCTGATAAATGTGCAGCCCAAGAGTCGGCACGGGCGCTGTCCCTCCCCGTCTACGCGTCGTGTGTCACTCCGTGCCGTCCTGCCGCTGGGTCTGTTGAGAGGCGTTGTGACCCCCGGGATGCCCAGAAATCAAGCCTCTCCTTGCACATCGTACACGTGAATTGTCAGCTTCCCGGTCTTCAGGCTCACAGGAAGCTCCGTCCCGAGTGTCTTGCGGCCTTGCTTTGGGACAGCTTGAGGAGGAGGCGGCCATCTCCCGCACGGGCCCCAGCAACGCTGCTGCCTGACGTACCGTGAGGTCATAGTGCCAATCCCAGGGCTGCGCGGTGCGGCCAGGCAGTTCCCCCCGAGTCTGCTCCTAGCGGCGGCACGCTCAGGGGTCCCCGAAGGATAAACAGAACTAATCTTAAATCTGGATTTTCCTCATCTCCAGTTGATGGTTGAAACACCTGTTTTTCTCTATTTGTACTCCTAAAATGAAGCCAGCGTTATCCTTTTTTATTTTTATATTTTTATTTTTGAAGTTGTTTTTAATGTTTTGTTTATTTTTGAGAGAGAGAGTGTGGGATGGGGCAGAGAGAGGGAGGGAGACAGAGGATCCAAAGCAGGCTCCGCTCTGACCGCAGAGAGCCTGATGTGGGGCTCGAACTCACGAACCGTGAGATCATGACCTGCGTGGAAGTCGGACGCTTAACCGCCTGAGCCACCCAGGCGCCTCGATCACTTTTTTAAAAAGCAAAAGAGGGGGCGCCTGGGTGGCTCAGGCGGTTAAGCGTCTGACTTTGGCTCAGGTCATGATCTCGCAGTTTGTAGGTTCGAGCCCCGTGTCGGGCTCTGTGCTGACAGCTCGGAGCCTGGAGCTGCTTCAGATTCTGTGTCTCCCTTGCTCTCTGCCCCTCCCCCGCTCACGCTCTGTCTGTCTCTGTCTCTCAAAAATGAATAAACGTTAAAAAAATTTTTTTTAATAATAAAAAAAATAAAAAGCGAAAGAGGAGAATGACTATAATGTCCCATGAGCTCCCTCTCTAGCCCTTTGATTGAAGCGCTCCGTGCCACTACTCTAGAGAAATACCATCATTCATCACGTGGTCTGCTCAGCTGTCTCTTTACAGGGTCAGTAAGGACCGCCAGTGAACTTAAAGGGGTGCGTTTCATAATTGCTTAAGTACCAGCGTGTTCCACACCGAGAAGGAGAACTCTGGCAACACCTCCGTACGAGATTCCCTGTATCGGGGCGTGATGTGTAAATTAAATAAGCTGAACGTTGACTCTTTGCAGTGGAAACATAAACAGGGACGAGCCGTGCCAGTGACGCCAGAATTAGCCCACACTGAGTCTTCATCCTGGGCGAGGATGGTTTCGCTCCTTCCGTCTTCTAGATAACAGGAGAGCGAAGAGGCCTCCTGGTCTCTGTGCGCCCGCCTGCTGCCGGGGCAGAAGTCGCAGAGTGCGCCTTCCCCGGGCTCACGCTTAGTGACCAGCTCCTAAGGCACGGGGGAGTTGGAGATGCGCTCGGGCACTCAGGGGAAGGAGACTGCCAGGCGGGGTCAAGTCCTTGATGCCCTCACTTAGCAGGTAGCACCCGTGTGCCGTCCGTGCAGGCCTGCGCTGCTTGCTGCTACCGCCTGCCGTCACCTCTCATGTTTCACAGAGGTCGCGAAGCTCACTTGGCTTTGTGGTCCTTTCAGTGCTGGAGAAAATAGAGCCTGTGCAGTGGCGGTCTCCTGCAGCCCAGGTGTTGTCTGTGCTTTCTTCAGAAGGCTGTGACGGCAGCCCGCGGGGTGTGGGTCTCCCTGGCTTTGAGCCTGGGTCCTCCGGGAGCTTGCATCACGGGTCACTTAACAAGTGGGACCAGAGGACGCAATGAGTAAGCACCATTAAGGAGGGCTCTGCTCCCATGGAACTATTTAGAAATCTCTCTGCATTTTATGTCCATTTAAGAATGTATAAACAGAGGCAAGAAAGCAGTGATGGATATTCATGCTCTAATGTCGGGTCTGTGATACTGAGAGTGAGGTTGGAAAGAGTGAAAAAACATGACATGGTGACAGTTTGCCAAAAACATTTGATGCTTTTCTCGCTCTTGGTTATTTAGAGAAAGTAGCGAAATGGGTTTTTCCTATTGAATTTGAGCATTCTTACTGAAATCTGACTCATTCCTTCTATAGCTGTTTGGTGTGACTAATAGATGAGAGGCTGTATTTTCAAGAGAGAACATGGTGGTAGTTGAGAGTTAATATTTCCAAGGATTCCATAAGGTAACCACAGAATTCCTGTGACTGTAGCTTAGCCTTCCTGGACTGAAGAAATGCAGTTCGTTTGTTTGGTGTGTGTGCATATGCTTATAACGTGTTTACTTCTTTTTCATGGCACAAATCTTGCACAGTTTCTGTTAGATTTATCACAAAGGATTTCATGGTTTTTGATGACACTGTATATGGTATTTTTAAAAATCTCCATTTCCAGCTCATTTTTGGTAGTTAGTAATACAAGTCCCTGTAGTTCTGATAGCTGTTCTGCGTTCATCTTCGATGTTGATAATCAAGTCATCTGCAAATAAGGACGGTTTTATTTCTTTCCCAACCCATGTGCTTCTGAATTCTTTTTCTTGCCTTATCGCAGTGGCTGGGAGTTCTGGTGCAGTATTGAATGAACGTGGTGGGAGCAGACATCCTTAACTTTGTTTCTGATTTTAGGGAAGATGCATTCAGTCTTGTACCACTCGTGTGCGTTCAGCTCCACATTTTTTGGTAGAACCCCTTTATCAGGTCAAGGCAGCTGTCTTTTCCATTTCTAGATTGCTGAGATTTCCATAAATGAGTGATTTGGTCACACACCGTTCCCACCTCTCTGCGGGTTTTTCTTTTCAGTACACTGATACGGCGAACTTCCTTGATTTTCAAATGTTGACTCAAGCTATGTTCCTAGGATAAACTCCACTTGTCCTGATATCATAGTCATTTAACTTATTATGGATTTGATTTGCTAATGTTTTGTTAAGGAAGTTTGCATCTTTATAAATGATATTTATTGGTCTGTAGTTTTTATTATAACATGTCTAGTTTTGATATCAGGATAGTGCCACTCTTATAGAATGAGCTAGGTATTTCTTCTTCACTTTTTTGTAACAGTTTATGTAGAATTGGTACTGTTTTCATAAATGTTTGGTAGAGATCAACAGCAAAGGCATTTAACGTAAAGATGTGCGTGCACGTGTGCATGCGTGTCTGTGGGTTATAGCTACAAATTCAAAGTCAGGTACAGGTTACCTGCTTCTTACTGAGCGGCTTTCATAGATTATGTCTTTCAAGAAATTTGCCTGGCTTATCCAGGTTGCTGACGGCTGTCCACAGTTTTCCCTTATTACCATTTCAGGGTCTGTAGGGTCTGTACTGATACCCCCCTCTTTCGTTCTTGATGTTGGTAATTTGTATCTTTCTTCTTAATCACTCTGGGTGGGGGTCTTTCCATTTTATTGATGTTTATGAAGGCTCAGATTTTATTTTCACCGTTTAATTTTCTATTATTTTTCCGGTTTCTGTTTCACTGATTTTTGCCTTTTTATTTTCTTCCTTCTGCTTGCTATGGATTTCATTTGTTCTTTTTCAAGTTTTTTAAGGTAGAATCTTACATTATTGATTTGCAACCTTCATTTATAACGTAAGTACTTAATACGGTAAATTTCCCACAGCCAGTGCAGTGTCCCACAATTTATGAATATATTGTGTGTGCACTTTCTTTATTATTTTTTTAAAGATTTTATTTTAAGTAATCTCTACACCCAATGTGGGTCTTGAACCCATGACCCTGAGATTGAGAGTTGCACAGTCCACTAGCCAAAGCCAGCCAGATGCCCCTTGTGTGTTCACTTTCATTCAATTCAAAATATTGTCCCGTTTCCCTTATGGTTTCTTCTTTGACACCTGGGTCATTTAGAAGTGCGCTAGTTCCAAATATTCGGGACTTTTCTAGATATCTTTTCATTATTGCTTTCTGATTTAATTCTGTCGAGGTCCGGGGACGTATACGTGGCATGGTTTCCGTCTCTTTAAACATGTGCGGCTTTGTCTGTGTTGGGGGCCATCCCGTGTGCACAGGCGGGGTGCTCTCACGGCACTGGGTCGGGCTAGTTGTCGGTGCTGCTCAGGGCTTCTCCGTCCTTGCGGCTCACCTGCTCGGTCAGCTACTCAACCACGGGGAGGGAGGTCTTCTGACCGTCTCTCCTCTCGGTCTTACCGGGTCCGTCTCTTCTTTTAAAGTCTAGGTTTGTCTTCACTTGTTTAAACTGATTGTGAAATTGACAGATATTTTGTTAAGGAAATATGGAAAACAAAGTGTTAAAAATAAAATTAAAGCCAGAGAGATTT
The DNA here is from genome assembly GCA_028646485.1 of Cryptoprocta ferox. Classification (NCBI taxonomy): domain Eukaryota; kingdom Metazoa; phylum Chordata; class Mammalia; order Carnivora; family Eupleridae; genus Cryptoprocta; species Cryptoprocta ferox. Next base: position 2,885,834 of record CM053575.1, on the reverse strand, counting down.
GTAATGCGTAGAGTTGAGTTGATCCTTCAAACTTGTTCATGAGTCGTGGTCATTCTTTGCTGTTATTTTATTACATAACGAAAACTATTTCAGAAAGATAACGTGTAAGCAGTTACAGTTTTAATGTGGCTTGGTGAATAGGTTATATTTATAAGCACAAATGAGTCCTAGTTTAAGGGTATAATTTCTTTTGTGTAAAATTTTACTGGCAAATTTAAGAGTTAGTAAATGGGAGATCAAATTATCTTGAAATTATAAAGAACCATGTTATTGGATTAGCCTTTGAGAATATGTAACAGATTAAAAATTCAGTTTAAAGATTTAAGTGACCCTTGCGACGTCTTCTATGGATTTTTTTTCTGAACCGATGTGCTTAATTATTGCAACCAGACGCTGGCGTACGGGGATATGAACCACGAGTGGATCGGCAATGAGTGGCTGCCCAGCCTGGGCCTGGCACAGTACCGCAGCTACTTCATGGAGTGCCTGGTGGACGCACGCATGCTGGACCACCTGACCAAGAAGGACCTCCGAGGGCAGCTGAAGATGGTGGACAGCTTCCACAGGTGTGTGTGCCGCTGCACGGCGGCCCTGGTCATCAGCTGAGAGACGTTTGACCACTGCCACGGCTCATTTTCTTTTTTGTTTTTGTTTTTGTTTGTTTGTCTCTTTGGTAACAGAAACAGTTTCCAGTGCGGAATTATGTGCCTGCGAAGGTTGAATTACGACCGGAAAGAGCTAGAGAGAAAAAGGGAAGAAAGCCAGAGCGAAGTAAAAGGCTAGTACATGACGTCTAATTCACGCAGCGTATGTCTGCTTCCCGGCGTGTTACCAGCCCCAGTGATTGCCGACTTTGAAACAAATCAGGGGAGGCTTTATTTAAGTGGAGAACGGTCGTCTGGCATCATTACAGAGGAGGGAGGGATGGTCCTTTTCTGTGGCCAGAGACCTTGCGCCCATTTCCTCGTGCTGACCGTCAGTGTGTAGGTTCAGGGTCGCCAGGTAAACGTTGTTCCTATGACCTTAGACGTTTCCTCTTCTGAGGACGCACGCCGTCGGAGAGCAGCAGAGCCGAGGGGAGCGGGCCCCCGCCGTGTGCTTCTTGGTGTGTGACAAGTGCGGCCCCGGCTGTCTGTCCAACGACCCGAGGGGCCTGCAGCGGAGGAGCGCGGTTCTCCTCCTGCGGAGGAGGGGACGGTGCGGGGTTGGCGTGGCACCTGCGCCCCGCAGACGGGCTGGGAGCCTCTTCCGTGGGGGCGGGGCGCCGGCAGGGGCGCTTCTCGTAGGAAGCAGGCCCTGGGGGCTGCACGCGGACGCGGCGCTCAGCCAGGAGACAGCAGCCCCCGGGGCGCCTCTAGCTGAGCGAGCGGAGTAGTTTGTTCTGCAGTAAGACGTAACGATTAAGCTCGAAGTAAAATTCATGTGATCCTTACCACAGTCCTGTGCGGGCTGTTTTCATCCCTCGTGTTTACTAAGAAAGAAAGATAAAAGCGTGGTTGGGGAAGGGGCGCCTCGGTGGCCCAGTCGGTTGACCATCCAACTGTTAGTTTTCGCTCAGGTCATGATCTCACGGTTCGTGGGTTCAAGCCCTGTGTTGTGCTCTGCGCCGACAGTGGGGAGCCTGCTTGGGATTCTCTCTCTCCCTCCCTTCCTCTGCCCCTCCCCCACTTGCTCACGTGCTCGCTCGCTCTTTCTCTGTCTCAAAATAAATAAATAAACTTAGGGGCACCTGGGTGGCCTAGTCAGTTCAGCGTCTGACTGCAGCTCAGGATATAATCTCATGGTTTGTGGCTTTGAGCCCCATGTTGGGCTCTATGCTGACAGCTCAGACCCCAGAGCCTGCTTTGGAGTCTGTGTCTCCCTCTCTCCCTGCCCCCCCCCCAAAATAAACATTAAAAAAATTTTTAAGTAAATAAACTTTGAAAAAACTGTGGCTGGAGAGGCCTGGGTGGTTCAGTGTGGTTGGCCGTCTGACTTCAGCTCAGGTCATGATCTTGCAGTTCACGAGTTCGAGCCCTACGTCAGGCTCTGTGCTGACAGCTCGGAGCCTGGAGCTGCTTCGGATTCTGTGTCCTGCTCGCTCACTTTCTCTCTCTCTCTCTCTCTCTCTCTCTCTCAAAAAAATAAACATACATTTAAAAAAACGGGCTGGGGAGATGGCCTATTTGAAGGATAATCTAGCCATGACTGAGTTAGTGTGAATCACAAGAAAAACCATAGCCAATATTTGTGATATACGTATTGCGTGTACATAATTATACATAACGTATAAATGTAGTAACGATCTGTAAGTATCTTATGTGTGTCCGTGTGTGTACATCTGTCCTTTTACCTGGAAATGAAATAGGTAAATATGTTTCATTTATTTTGTACTTCCATTTTAAATCTTTTCACAGTTGGCAGAAGCACTCTTTGAAAGTAACTGGTGATCATCTGGTGATTTTTAGATCTCTCCTAATGCAAATGCAATAATTTATTACTTTGCATCAACGTGAGGTCTCCCCTCACAGTCTCTAATATGCTGGAGAGTATCTTCAAGTTTCTCTGGTTTTATTTATTTTCTTTTTTAAATTTTTTTTAATGTTTCTTCAGTTTTTGAGAGACCGAGAGCATGAGCGGGGGAGGGGCAGAGAGAGAGGGAGACAGAATCTGAGCTGTCCGCACAGAGCCTGACGCAGGGCTCGAACTGTGAGATCATGACCTGAGCCGAAGTCAGGCGCTTAACCGACTGAGCCCCCCAGGCGCCCCCAAGTTTCTCTGGTTTTAAAATGAGTCAACAAAACGGGCTTTGCGATTGTAACCGAGAGGTTTGTGATGAATCGACAAGGTGCCCAGACACGGTGCCAACACGTCTGATGGGAGGAAGGTTTTCCAGGAGACCCACAGTCTGTAGATGAGCGTATTCGTGCCTCGCGTGTCCTTCTGATTCCCGGGGCCCTGGTCATTTTCTGTTCTCTAGAGAGTCAGCGTGCGTGAGAGCTTCCTCGCGCTGGGGTTTCCTCGAGGAGGGAGTTGCGAGGGGACAGTCTCCATCAGGCTAGTGACAGGCCGGGACGGCAGCATGTGGGCGCAGCGGGGGCCGCATGCCCACCTGCGGTGTCCCCCCCCACGCCTGTGCGGGTCAGGTCTGGGGTCACGGCGGGGACCCCTGTGCTGCGTTCCAGGGAGCGCGTGTGTGGAGAGAGCTTTCTGCGGCCGCTTGCCCATCGGTGTTTACTGTCTGCAGATGTGCTGGTCTGGAGCAACGACCGAGTGATCCGCTGGGTCCTGTCGATCGGCCTTAAAGAGTACGCGAACAATCTCGTGGAGAGCGGCGTTCACGGCGCGCTGCTGGCCTTAGACGAGACCTTCGACTTCAACGCCCTGGCGCTCCTGCTGCAGATCCCGACCCAGAACACACAGGTGACGCTGCGCCCCGTATTGGAGCCAGGCGGCGCGGGGCGACACCGCACAGCCAGTCCTCTCTCCCCGAGGCCCGTGCGTGCCGGGTGGCCCGGAGGCCGGGCGCCGCCGCCTCCTCCCTGCGCCGTGCCTGTCCCTTCCCGTCACGTGCTCGTGAGAGCGGCGAGAACTCAGCTCTCGCGTGGAGAGGGGAACGCTCTTACTTGGGTGTGCCGGGTGGACGCGTCATTAGTTGCCCTGTGTGACTCCTGTTGACTCGGGGGCTCGCTGGAGAGTCAGGAATTTCTTCTTCTACGGAACACCGTAACGCCCTCAGTCTCCCCACTGGCGGCACCCCGCGCGGCACTCCTAATTCTCCACAGAGCACGGACCCCTCTCCCCAAAGGCCCATTACTGAGGGCCGCCTGGGGGACCCAGTCGGCCAAGCACCGACTCTTGGTTTCCGTTCAGGTCATGACCTCATAGTTCGTGGGTTCGAGCCCCACGTTGGGCTCCCTGCTGACAGTGTGGAGTCTGCTTGGGATTCTCTCTCCATCTCTCTCAGCCCCTCCCCTGCTCATGCGCACGCGTGTGCTTGCTCTCTGTCTCAAAAATAAATAAATAAAGCCCATCAACGGACTCCACAGTAAAATCCCTGACTTAAATACACTATTAGGACTCAAGGTTGGGTTGTTTTTTTTTTTTTTTAAGTCTTGGTTTAAAAACAATTGCTATCTGCTAACATCCTTTAGATTCACGTAACTTTTGGGGTTGTTGGTTTATGATTTCAGGCTCGTGCCGTCTTGGAAAGGGAGTTTAACAACCTTTTGGTCATGGGGACTGACAGAAGGTTCGATGAAGTAAGTTTTCAGCCTAACAATATCTACATTTGTGTTAACTGTAAATTATTATGTTTGGGGGCGCCCGGCTGGCTCTGTTGGAGGGCGTGCGACTCCTAATCTCAGGGTGGTGAGTTCGAGCCCCATGTTGGGTGTAGAGATTACTTAAAAGTGAAATCTTTTAAAATAAAAATAAATGTAGATCACTCTATTTGTAGGAGCCGTGTACCAGGTAACTCTTCCAAATGTGGAGATAGTTTTCCTTTACAGGTTAAGCTTTGCTCTTAATTTATTGACAAATGAGCTCTTGGGGGGCCTGGGTGGCTCAGTCGGTGAAGCATCTGACTGTTGGTTTCGGCTCAGGTCATGATCTCACAGTTCGTGAGTCTGAGCCTTGCATCGGGCTCTGCGCTGACAGGACAGTCTGCTTGCGATTCTCTCTCCCTCTCTCTCTGCCCCTCCCCCACTCACACTTTCTCTTTCAAAAATAAATAAACTTTAAAAAATAAAACAAAAAAAACAAATGAGTTGTTGAGAAACCAGTATTTTGGCAGTAATTGGGGGTTTCTTTTTTTTTAAATTTTTGCTATTTAACTTTTGATACTCCTCAGAAGTATTTTTCACATCATAATACATTGGCTGCAGCCTGGGGATCGAGTCTGTAAGTTGTGTTTTGCGGGCAGCCGGATACCTCACTACAATCCAGGGCCCTGTGCTCTGGGGAATGTTTCGGTGGTTTATTTAAAAACACATGTAATGTGGGGCGCCTGGGTGGCTCAGTCGAGTGCTGACTTCAGCTCAGGTCATGATCACGCAGTTCATGAGTTCAAGCCCCACGTCGGGCTCTGTGCTGACAGCTCAGAGCCTGGAGCCTGCTTCGGATTCTGTGTCTCCCTCTCTCTCTGCCCCTTTCCTGCTCATGCTTGGTCTCTCTCTGTCTCAAAAAAATACATAAGTGTTAAAAAAAAAAAAACAACTTAAAAACACATGAACTGTTACTTTCTCCTTACACAAAACTGGGACTGCTTTACCCCCCACACCACTACTTACGACTGTCTTCGCTGCCGTAAGGACGTTTGCATCTGACGAGAACAGGCCACGTGAAAGGGCTTTACGGGCCTGTCCCAGCGTGCGGCACCGTCTGCAGTGTGAAGACTGTTTGAAATCAAAAACGTAGTATCTTATATAGCAGGAAGGTGGTTTCACGTAGACAGAGGAGCAGGCCCGGGCGGCCCAGGACTGTCCCTGACTTGTGCCCAGTCAGGGTCCCAGCACAAGGGGCTCCCGTCTGGCCAGGGGGCCCAATGGCTGTCAGGAATGGGGGTAGATAAATAACATGTAAACAAAATTGCAGAGACAGGTCGTTTTAAAGGGCCGGTAACTTTACTCTAGATTTTTGTCTTTTTTTTTTTTTTTTTTTATAATCAGTCTTATTTTCTGTCCTTTATTTTCCCAGGACGATGATAAGAGCTTTAGGAGAGCACCATCTTGGAGAAAAAAGTTTAGACCAAAGGACGTTCGTGGCTTAGCTGCTGGATCAGCAGAGACTCTCCCTGCAAACTTCCGGGTCACTTCCTCTCTGTCCTCCCCCTCTATGCAGCCAAAGAAGATGCAGCTGGACGGTATGTGAAGGGCCACACTGCCCCAGCCCCTTGGCGGCCACCTGGGCAGCTCTTTGGCCGGGATGTTAACAGTGGTGGAGAAGGGCCGACTTACTCCGTAACACGGCATTCGGGTGCCGTGGCGTGCCCGGGCTTACGTGTTCCAAGGTCAATCCTAACATCTGCTTGTCAGAGTTTAACGCTGATGCCGATTTTTTTTAACGTTCCTGTCTGGTTGAATATTAGCACCTTCTGCCAACTAATAAAGCTCGGCATCAGGGGCGTCCTCAGAGCGCTGGACCGGCACCCACACGTGCAGCGCCGTACGTGGTGGGTGGCACTAGGGCGCTCTTTCGTGGGATGGCAGCGCAGTGGCTTTCCAGGCGCGTCCCCCAGCCCTAGGACTGCCCCTCACGGGCCCTCCACACGAGGGGTGTCTGGAGCACACCGTTCCCACCTGGGTCCCTGTGCTACTTGTCCGTGTACCTATGCGTCGTAAGAGGCCGGAGAGGAGGAGGAGGGCGAGCCTGGGCTGTCCTCACGGAGCACGGCCCGGCCCGGGGAACACACCTGCTGTGTAGCCGTCAGGTCAGGTCAGGCCCGCAATCAAGCCCTGGGGCGTCTCTCTGCCTCACGGCCACCGCCGGGGACAAGTTGAGTTTTCTGCAGAGGGACCTCTCGGCTCTGATCGTGTCCCACACAGTGACAGGATCGGGAGCCACTTGCCTGGGTTGGAATCCCGGTCTGCCACTCGGGAGGTGCATGGCCGTGGGCCTTGGGCCTCAGTGTCCCCATCTGTAGAGCGGTGGCCGCGCTGGTGTCTTCCTCATTGATTGGCTGTGACGGCTCAGTGAGTCCCTTACGGGAAGCTCTTGGACAGTGTCGGGCGTGTCCTGCGGGCCACTGCCGCGTCAGGCCTGTTACAGACGGCCGCGCTCGCCTCCACGGACTCGGAGGGCTGCAGGAAGGCCGTAGTTGTCGGAACCGTTCGGTGCGGTCGTTACAGCTTCCTGCTCTTGGCGCTGACTGTCCGTGGGTCTGGGAGGTTTGCAGTCGCTCGCCTCTGTCCAAACCAGGGGATGGTAACTCACGTTAGGCCTTTACTGAGCCTCGCGTGAAGGCCGCTGACAGGGCAGCGTTTCTGTTTAAAACAGCTGCATCTCTTTGCCAGACCTCAATAATACGCGTAACGAGGGAAAAACCCAACTTTTTAGAATATAGCATTTTCCCGGCGGAGCCCGTATGTAATTTTTACAAGTTCTCACTGAGACGTAGCCTCCGCTCGTTGGCCGGCCTGCCTGCGCTCCGATGTCCTCATAGTTTCGTTCCCTTGTCCGTCTTCAGAAGTCGGGTTTTCCGGGTGAAGCGTTAACGTGAGGTTAGGATTAGAGATCGGGGAAATTAAACATAACTCTAGAAAAAGGCACAGGGAGCATGTCCGGTGGGGGGGGGGGGCTCCGCACCCTCCTCTGGGGAGTGAGGCGTCAGGCCGGCTGCGGGGTGTCCGTGCAGCTTCTTAAAGAAGAGCGAGTGCGGCGGGGCCCACCCAGGGGACCCGGCGTGTCACGGTGCTGACACGCCGTGGCTCCGCGGTGCCGCGACACAGAGCCCGGGATCAGGACAGCACGTGTCGCTGCAGAGGCGGGAAGACGCAGGGAGCCATGCAGGGCTCTTGTTGACGATGGAAGCCCGTGTCCTCACGCCGCTTCCGGCGGGACCCGAGGCCGGGCTTCGGTGTCCTGAGCCGGGTGTCCCGCACCCCCTCCCGGGAGGGCAAGACCGCCCTTCTCAGACGGGCAGAGAGTGCGCGGCGGGCGGGCACGACTCCGCTTGCCTTCAGCCTTCGGTGGCTGCTGGCGCCCAGGGGACATCGCCGCGTGGTCTCCTTACAGATAAGATCCTTAGGGTGAGGGAAAAGTCTAGAACTCTAGAGGGTCTAAGCAGAAAAGCGTTACCGTGTTAGAAGCGGTCACGTGTGCAGACGGACACGGCGAAATTGTTCTCGGGCCGCCCGCTGCCCGGTCGCTACGGTAGAGGCGCTCCCAGGGGCCCCCCGAGGCGGCCAGGGGGCGGGGCGAACCCCCGTCGGAAGCCCCCCGGGAGCCCGCAGCGGGCGCCGCTGTGGGTGAGAATGCGCGTGTCTGTACTTGTGCCCTCGTGTGTGACGTCTTGAGACTAACCGCACGCTGTGTTTGCACGCCGCCCCCCTTGCTGGTCGGAGCAGGCAGCGTATCGGGACCGCAGAGGCTGGATTCGGCCACAGTCAGGACTTACTCCTGCTGACGCCCCCTGCTGGTGAGTAGAGGGCACTGCAGGCCACCGTGGGGCGCCGCGCCGGGCCGCGCCGGGGCAGCCCGCGCAGGCGCACTTAGGGACGTTGAGAAACACGCTCACACTCACGCTCGCACACACGAGCCTCTCTGCACCCGCTAAGAGGATTCTGGTGTTTGTGTCCTTCCACTGAACATAAAGAGGTTAGTGTGTCCCCAGTTTTTCAGGGGAAATCTGTATTTCCACCCTTTCTTTAAACAAAATCGTTTTGGCGGAAGCATCTGCTAATGTCTTTTCGGGGTGGGGACGCAGGGCTGCGGTCGCCGCAGAGGGGAGCTGTGCCCGCTCCGAGCCGCCCGCGGTCCCGGGGCACGTGGCGGTGGCCTCTGCCTGGCCTGGGGGCGGGGGTGGCTCCCAGGTCCGCGGGCTGGTTTTAGGGACCCCCTTCTCGAAGGACACAGGCCCCAGCGGGTTCCCTGCCGTCATCACCAGGGCGACACCGAGAGCCTCTCAGTTGAGAGACTGGTTTTCAGAGGAAACGGCATCCCCCCGCGGGGCCGAGTTTGCACCCTGGGACTTCGGTGCGCGCCCAGGAGCCCAGCCCGCCTCTCCCTGCTCGGAGGGGGGGGGGGTGCTTTGTGCTGCTCCCACTCTGTTTCCTGTCTCAGCCCGAATATTTGATTGGCGGGCGCCTGGCTGGCCCAGGGGCTGGAGCCCACGGCCCTGGGTCCCGGGGTAGTGAGTTCAAGCCCCACGTTGGGTGTGGAGGTTCCTTAAAACCTTAAAAAAAAAAAAACCCACAACACAATATTTGATTGGTTTCTTTATCTTTTTGTGTAATTGGTAACTTTTAGTCACATGCCAGACTGAAGTCAATCACAGATTTCTCGACAATGCAAAGTGCTTCATGTTTTCTCTAAATTCGCAAAGCGCTTAAGCCAGGAAGTGGGGGTGGGGGGTGCGCTGGGCCCCACCCGGGGCCTGGAAGGTGCTGTTCGGGCTGCTGTCTTAACACTGGTTCTTGTGCTTTGATTTCCAGTTTACCCACACTACTTCTACCGGTGACCGTGACCGTGCGGCGCTCTGAGTCGGGGGCTACATTTCCAAATCCAACGGAATCTCTAATCTGTTAATACTTGTCATATGGACCTGGACCCTGAGATATTTTATTACAGAGTTTTTAATTAGTGAAAAATTCATGAATACCATAGAGAAAATATTTTAGAATTTAATGTTTCTTATATTTATGTAAACTTATGACTTCATTTATATAGTTACTTACTTTTTCATGTATATCCAGGCTATAAATATCCTTTCAAATCAATTCATGTTCTTATATCTAATTTTAGTCTTTCAAACGAATGTACTGTAATGCTTGTATGTATAAATCCTATGAACAAATAGAGGGCTTTTGTAAATTATGCATTTATTGTAATTATCATTGTTTAATTTTTTATTAATAAACCCTGACAGAGAAAAGGATTTTACCACGTTTGTAAAATCGTCGTGACCCAGCGTGCGTCATTCTTTACAAATGTCACCCAGCTCAACAATCATCTTGAAATAATCAGACTTAATTTTGAGCAACTGTTGTTGTATTTTAATGACTGACCTTAACGACACTTTTTCTAGCAAGAAATGCTTCATTCTGCAGCGTGAAGAGATTAAAAATATCTGGTGTTAAATATCAGCTAATAAGACGTGGACTGGAAGGGTTATCGGAACACTATGAAAATCTCCTCGGACCGGTGACCTCTTTCGCAGCCTCGTCCCTGGGGGCTTGGGCGGCTTGTGTGGAGTGACCGGCAGAACCCGGAGCGGAGGGCCTGGGCGCCCCACCCCCACCCCACCCCCAGCTCCCGGGTACCAGAACTCTCAGAGGACCAATCAGGAAGCACTGGGCTCCCACCGCGGGGCTGGGGGCTGGGTGGGCACCCAGGAGGAGGGCGCCAGATCCTGGAAATAATGTAGTGCGACTCTAATAAAGGCCTTATTGTTCTTCTGTAAATCATCTTTTTACATTTGTCTGTAAACATGTTTAAAGAGCGGACCTCGGCGTCCATCTGTAGATTTTGATGAGACAGCCACTTGGGATTCTGGGAGGAGCAAATGTAACTTTGACCTTGTACGCGGCACATGAACAAGCCAGCACGAAATGTGCTCAGGTCGCGGTGCGTTATTTATTAAGCGGCTGGTACAGAGCTGGAAACGGCGTGTCTTTCTCCATTTGGTTTCCGCTTTCAATTTACTTGTACAATTCCCTGTTGCCGCTGTGTTTTTCTGTTAACCTTTTGTGAACTTCCTGATTGTGTAACAAAGTATGTACAGCCTACTTTTGAACTGTTTTTATCACAGTATTATTTATTGCTGTCTTTCAATACAGTACTGAGGCGTTTTCACTGCCAATAAAGAATACTGAGAATAAGCCGCCGTTGCCTTGAGAAGTGGCTGCCGTGGCTTTCGTGCTCTGGGCCACGGAGGCACTTCTGCCACGTGGGCGTTCTCGTGTGGAAGGAAGCCAGCCGGGGGGCGGAAGTAGAGGACGGCGGTGTCCTCCCCTCCGGCGGGCCCGGGAGATCAGTGCAGCCGGAGGCCCAGGCGACGGGCCCACCCCTGCGACTCCGCCACGGCCAGGGCCGGCCGGGGCCGGGGCCGCGCTTCCTCCAGGCCGACGGGACAGGAGTGCGTGCGTGCGCAGGCGTGCACCTTCCGCTCTTTCTCCACTCCGCTTGCATCCTCCGTGTGCGCTTTCCTGTCCTGCCGCTGTCCCCCACAGTCACGGGACGGTGCCCAGGGCTGCGCCCCATCATCCCCGCCCCTGGGAACCCGCCAGGCTGCCTCCCCCGCGTACCAGTCGGCGGGCAGAGGGGAGGCGCGCCCGCGCTGGGGGCTGGCAGGCCACACGAGGCCACCGCAGGCGTCTCAGGCGACCCCGGGCCGGTTCCCTCCCTCCCCGCCGAGGGCAGCCTGTGGCCACCGGGGCCGGATGCCCTGAGCCGAGGGCCGTGTGGGGCGGGCACCGCTGAGCATCGCTGGGTTTTCTCGTCCCTGCCCGGCCCGCCAGAGCCGACGGCCACTCCCGTGAAGGCCGCGTGGCGTCTATGTGGACGAACACGGCGTCGCCTTTCCGCCAGGGCGGAGTTCGGTCATTCTGTGACTTCCTGCCGGAAACCTGCACGGCTGACCTTTATTTTCTGCGCTTCCTGGGCCTTAGCGTTAAGTGTGAGATTTGAAACAACCCGAGTGCTCCCTGCTCGGCAAATCTAACATTCCGTTTTTCCCCGACCAAAGCCAGCCAGGCCTGGGCATCTGGAAGTTTCTGGAAACCAATTCACGACGGGTTCAGCAGATACGGGAGAAGTCTGGCCTGAGAACACGCGTTGGCCACGCCTGGTTGTGCTCCCCCGCCGCGGGTCCCCAGAAGACCCCGGACTCTTCCCGCCGCTAACTCCTCCTCCAGGCCCCTCTCCCCTCACCACCGCTGCCCTTCGGGTCCTGCCTTGTGGCTCTCAACCCGTGTTCTTAAGGCAGTGTGGCGTCACTGTCACTCCTGGCCTTTTGCTTCCCGAGCCCCGACCGCCTCCCGGACGACGGGGTCTGTCCACCGTCCTCTGCACAGGGGCTGACAGGCGCGTGCGCCAGGGTGGTTGCTGCCGCCTTCCCGAGGACATGGCTTCACTGACTCGCTTCTCAAGACCCCAGACAGAGTCCGCTTTCTCGTCCCTTCCCGTCGCCTGACTCCTCGGTGGGAACGAGTAGCCGGCGGTTCCGCCCTTTCGGGTCCCGTCTTCCTGCCGCACCTTCGTCCCCGGCCTGAGGCCGGTGTCGTGCGCACCACCCGGCGCGGGGGCGGAGGCCGGGTCCTGTCCTGCTCCCCCGTCATGTAGCTTACCTGTCCCCTCCCCCGGGAGTCCAGGGTGGTCTCAAGGCCCTTCACTTGGCTGCTCCTACAGAGACCCCTTTTCCAAATGAAGCCGCGTGCACACGTTCCAGGGATTTGGACACAGAGGCGCCTGCGGGGGGGGGGGGGACGCACCGGTCACCCCCTCCCCGGTGCACCTCTGCCCTGCCTGCCCCTACCCCGGGGGCATCAGGGTGGGGAGGACGCCCCCCCCCACACGGGGATGAGGACTCTCTCGACCCACGACGGCCCCGGGCCTGCCGGGAAGGACGCGGAAGACGGTGTAAAATTGTCGCGAGGACCCCAGGCGGCACCAGGCTTCCTCCCGGCGGACCTTGCCCTCGAGTGTGGCGCGCGTGGTGGGGGAGGGGCCTCTGCTTTAGTAGGAGGCGGTTTCGGGGACCCCTGAGAGAGGACCTGCTCCGGACGGGCACTCGGAGGTGCTGGGGGGACAGTGACGCGACAGCAGATGGGCCCGCCCGCCCCCAGAGGAAGCGGCACGCAGCCTGGCGGCCCGGATGCGGCCGAGCTGGGCGCGGGGGAGGCCCCGCCGCTGTGAGCCTTGGGCCCGGCGGCCGCCCACGGGGTTCGGGGTACACCAGGCAGATCCCCCGGGTAGAGGGGGCCCCGGCCGCCCCCGCGCGGCCCGTGGCCGCTGTGCCGCTCACTCGGAGCGTTTTACGTGGGTCCGACCCGCCGTGCTCCGAGGAGGCCAACAGAACCTTCCACCGCCGGGGCTAAGGGGCGCCGACCGCGCGGCCCCCAGGCTTCGGCGTCCGGCTCGCGTTTCCAGGCCACGCTGCTCCGGAAATTAAGCCAAAACAACTTTTAAACGTTTTATTTCAATTAATAGTGTAAATTAATTTAGAAGTGTTTAATTAGCGGCGCCGCGGTGGCTCGGGCAGTGGAGCGCCTGACTCTTGATCTCCGCTCAGGTCACCATCTCGCCGCCCCTGACTTCGAGTCCGCATCCGGCTCTGCGCGCTGCTCGGGCTTCTCTCTCTTCCTCCCCTCCCCCCCGCCACTCACACGCCTGCTCGCTCTCTCAGAATAAACTTAAAAAAAATAAAAAATAAAAAACGTTCAACTTTTAGTTAAAGCAGTGACTAAGGGATTGTGACGTGGCACCAACTCAAGGGCTGAAGACGTTTTAGTCTCCAACACCTTATTTTCTTTGTAATTTTTATTTTTTACTTTTTTAATTTTTAAAGTTTATTTTGATATAGAGAGAGTGCATGTGTGCGCACACTTGCAGGAGGGGCAGAGAGTCCCCAGCAGACTCCCCACTGTCAGCACAGAGCCTGATGTGGGGCTCGAAGTCATGAACCGTGAGATCATGCCCTGAGCTGAAATAAAGAGTCAACTGCTTAACCGACTGAGCCCCCCACGTGCCCCTAATTTCTATTTATTTTTATTGTTTTTTTTTCTTTTTTTCAGAGAGAGACATGGCGTGAGCAGGGGAGGGTCAGAGAGAGAGGGAGACACAGAATCCGAAGACAGGCTTCAGGTGCTGAGCTGTCAGCACGGAGCCCGACGCGGGGCTCGAACCCACGAACTCTGAGATCATGACCTGAGCCGAAGCCGGACGCTTAACCGACTGAGCCCCCCCAGGCGCCCCTAATTTCTATTTATTTTTAAAGGTTTTAAGGAATCTCTGCGCTCAGTGTGGGGCTGGAACCGACGGGCCGGCGACCAAGAGTTGCTTGCTCCCCCGACTGAGCCAGCCGGGTGCCCCTGTTTTTGTTTTTTATTTTTTTAATGTTTATTTTTGAGAGAGACCGAGCATGAGCAGGGGAGGGGCAGAGAGGGAGGGAGACACGGAATCGGAAGCAGCTCCAGGCTCCGAGCTGTCAGCACAGAGCCCGACGCGGGGCTCGAACCCACCGACTGTGAGATCTGAGCGCTGCCCCCGCCCCGGTGCTTCCCTCCCTCCCTACCCCAGGTGCTACCGTCCCAGCGATTCCTCCCGGGCTTCCCTGCTAAGTAATGTGCGCCCGGTGTGGGCCGCGGACCATCCACTTCAGACCTGACCTGGCGGCATCTCGAAGGCCGGGGAGAGTTTCAGCGTCATTTACTGCGCAGCCACGTGCGTTGCTAGGAGGACAACGGGAGGGGCTCGCGGTGCCACCATATGCCCCAGTGCTTCCACGCGACCTAACACAGCGTCTGGGACCTCTGTGCCCTGGGAGAGGTCAGGGGAGGCATCAGACAGGGGTCCGTACTTGGGGAAGATGGTGATGGACTCACGAGGCCTTACTGTACATCCGCCTTTGGCGTGCGTGTGGAAGCTTCTAGAATAGAAAACGTTACTAGTTGTTGAGGGGTCCCCTCCGTGCGATAGGGGGTCTCAGCCTGGGGGGACTGCTCCCCGGCCCTCGCTTGGGAGCGTGACCTCGCCGGGTCCGAGCTCTGAGCGGCTCCCCGCACAAGTCCGCACGCGCGCGCCGCCCGTCACGATTCCATCTCCACCCTGTGTTCACGTTTTGATACGTGTGGACTCAGGACGCGGCCTGCAGGCAGGGACGTGGTACCACTTGCTGAAACGCGCACACGGCGACGTCGCGGTTGCGATGGGCTGCACGCGCGTGCTTTGCTACAACTCCCGTCGAGGGGAAGAGTCTGAGGCCTCCCCGGGAGCCTGGGCCCGCGTCGGTGGCGTGGTTGACCAAACAGATGCGTCGCTGTGCGTCGCTGTGATGCGCGGGGACCGCCCAGGTGAGGCCATCAGAAGCCTGAGAGAAACCAGCCCCCAGGGGCGCCCGGGGGCCTCAGTCGGTTAGCATCCAGCTCTTGGTTTTGGCTCAGGTTTGTGAGTTCGAGCCCGGCGTCAGCCTCTGAGCTGACGGCATGGAGCCTGCTTGAGATTCTCTCTCTCTCTCTCTCTCTCTCTCTCTCTCTCTCTCTCTCCCTCTCTCTCTCTCTCTCTCTCTCTCTCTCTCTCTCTCCCCCTCTCTCTCAAAATAAAGGGGTGCCTGGGGGGCTCAGTCGGTTGAGCGTCCGACTTCGGCTCAGGTCACGATCTCACAGTCGGTGGGTTCAAGCCCTGCATCGGGCTCTGTGCTGACAGCTCAGAGCCTGGAGCGGCTTCCGATTCTGTGTCTCCCTCTCTCTCCGCCCCTCCCCTGCTCACGCTCTGTCTCTCTCAAGAATGAATAAACGTAAAAAAAAATTTTTTTAATCAGTTAATTATTAAAACAACAACAACAAAACAGCCCCCAAGTAAGAAGTCCGACTACCTGAGCCCCCGGGCTGTACAGACGCATGAGCCAGTCACATGGAGGGACCGTGGAGAGACCCCCAGAGATTTCTCCCAGCCTGCTGTACGTCCCCAGCATCTGAGGAGGCCACCCTGGACATCCCGGTCCCCAAAGACAGGGTGGGGGGAGGAAATGACACTCTCTCGCCACCAACCAGAACCAAAGCCCCAGGCCTATGGCCCCAGTCACTTCCTCCCAGCCACGGCCAACCATGTGAGGCGCCCCAGCTGGGGCTCCCCTGGAAACAAAAATGGGCCGGTGCCCTGTGCCCGGTCCCAACGTCCCACCCACGAAACTGCAGCTCGATAAAATGGCTGGTTTTTGTTAACTGCTGGGGTGGTTTCTCACGCGGCAACAGATAACTAGCTCCTGTGGACGACACGAACTGTCACGTTTTCTGCTGCCTTGTATTCTGCGCGCTGTCTTTTCCCCCAGAAAACTCATCTCACGATCCACTAAAAGATCACCATCTGCTCTGGGGTTTCTTATCTGCTGCGTAAAAATCCACCCCACAACCTAGTGGTGGTAACCAGCAACGATTTCTCGTTGCTCTTGACTTGGTGGATTGCCCGTCGGGGTGGCTCCTCTGCCGGATCTTCCGGATTCCCTGGGCCCCCACGCGGTGGCGGTCACCGGCCCCTAGTGCTGGCCGCGGGCTGGGGCCCCCGCGTGCCCGCCCCCGCCGCTCTCCCACGCTCCGCAATGCGGTCTCCGGTTCCCGGAGAGCAAGACCAGGAACCAGGGCGTCCTAGGGCCTGGACCCCTTAACGTTGTAGGTAGAAGTCACGCAGTGTCATTTGTGCCACACTGTATTGATCAGAACCGGTCACAAGCCCAGCCAGGATTCAAGAGTTCGGAGGAGTGGACCCCATCCGCCTCTGGACAGGAGCCACAGCTCTGTCACTGTTGTGCACTCTGTGTGTCCCCAAATCCCTACATTGAACTTGGCGCCCAACATGGTAGTGTTTGGTGGTAGGCCCTCTGGGAGGAGCTTAGGTCCCGCAGGTGGGGACCTCATGCTCTTGTAAAAGGGACCCCGGAGAGCTCCCTTGCCCCTTCTGCCGCGTGAGGACGCAGTGGGAAGGCAGCCGTCTGTGAATGGCGGGCTCTCCTCTGACACCAATTCGGCAGGCACCTCGACCTTGGACTTCGGGCCTCTAGAACTGTGAGAAGTAAGTTCCTCCGGGTTAGAAGCCACCTCTTCTGCGCGCTCCTGTCACAGTGACCCAGACGGACCCGGACAGTCAGGTTGCAAAGAGGCCACGGGACCGTGGCCACTCAGGGCTCCCATGGTCCGGCTGCGTCAGCGGCCACACCTGCATCGTCTGAGTGGGTCCTGTCATCACAGGTGTCCCTAGAACAGGGAGGCAGCGAGAAATCTCACTACAAGGAGGAAGTAGATGGGACAACAGACACAGGTCTGAGTGAGGCAGGCTCGCAGGCTGCCTTCAGGAGGGAGAAGGGCCACCAACGGGCCCTTCCGTCGGGTATCCGGAAGGACCAGCGCAGGCAGCACCTTGGCTTTGGCCCGGGGACGCGGATTTCAGATCTCCGGACCCCAGACCGCTAGGAGAAGAACTTGGCGTTGTTTTGTTTTTTGGGGTTTTTAGCGGCTACGTTTGTCCTAATTTGTTACAGCAGCAAGAGGGGACTGACCCCCCTCCGGCGCCGTGCCAGCCCACAGTCCGGGGGGGTCCACGGGGGTGTCTCCACGGCCGGGGCCAGAGCGAGCCGCCCCCACCAGTGAGCAGCCGGTTACACGGTGCCCCCAGTTCCAAGCGAAGCCGAGAGCCAGCCACATGCCCGGTTGGTAGGGAAGAAGGGCAGGCGGGGGTGGGGGACCGGTCACAGCTCCAGTCTCTGCCGCCCGCTGGGAGGCACTGGGCCTTCGTGGCGGTGCGGACAACGGGTGCTTTTCCCCCTCGGCTGCAGTGACCTTTCCAGTCTTCTTGTCGGGGGTGGGGGGGGATCTGCCACATCTGTTCACCCGTCAGCCTCCTGGAGGCACCCTCCGTCCTCCGCCCGGCACAGAGCCATCCTGTGAGTCACAGACGCTCATGCCCCCTCCTGCCGCAAAATCTCCAGGAAGCCTTGGTTGTCCTCATCGGGAAAATGGGACCAATGACACCCACCTCAAGGAGAGGAAGGAGAGACAGAGCGGCCTTGGGAGGGTGGGGAGCGGGGGAAACAGGGAGTGACGCTAAGGAGCAGGGTTCCTTCGGGGATGAGAACGTTCGAAACTTCTGCTGTGGTCATGGTCGTGTCAGCCTGTGACTATACTAAAAACGACGGAATTACAGCAAAAATGCACTGGGACTTCCTCAAGATAAAAAGCTTCTGCACAGCGAAAGGAAACGATCGACCAAACGGAAAGGCAGCCTAGAGAATAGAAGATATTCGCAAATGACACATCTGAGAGAGAGCGTCTAAAATATCTGAAGCACTTCTAAAAGTCAACACCCAAAAATCAAATAATCCAACTACAAAGTGTGCAGAAGACGTGGCCGGACACTTCTCCAAAGACAAACACACGGCCACCAGACGCGCGAAAGGATGCTCAACATCGCTCCTCACCAGGGAAAGACGAGTCAAAGCCACAAGGAGATGTCACCTCGCACCTGTCACAACGGCTAAACTCAACAACGCAAGAAACAACAGGGGCGGCTGGGAAGGCAAACTGGTGCGGCCGTTCTGGAAAACAGTATGGAGGGTCCTCAGAGAGTTAAAAATAGAACTACCCTACGATCTAGCAATCACGGTACTGGGTGTTTACCCAAAAATACAAAAGCATTAACCCACAGGGATACACGCACCCTATGCTTACTGGAGCGTCGTATACAATGGCCAAGATACGGAAGCAACCCAGGGGTCCATCGACCGATGAATGAATAAAGATGTGGGATACACACACACACACACACACACACACACACACACACACAGTGGAGTGTTATTCAGTCATAAAAAAGAATGAAATCCTGCCATTTCCAACAAGGTGGGTGGAGATATAAGAGTGTAAGTGAAATACGTCAAAGAAAGGCAAATACCATACGATTTCACTCGTATGTGGAATTTAAGAAAAAAACATAAGCAAAGGGGGAAGAGAGGGAGAGAGACACCAAGAAACAGAGCCCTAACTATCGAGCACAAACAGGGTTGAGGAGGGAGGTGGGTCAGAGGCGGGCCACCTGGGTAAGGGGACATGAAGGAGGGTACTTGGGGCGAGAACTCGGTGCTCTGTGCAGATGATCAGTCACTACTATTGCACTGGATGTTAACTGGAATCTAAATAAAAACTTAAAAAAATTTTAAAAACCACGTAATTGTACGTTTTAAGCGAATGCATTTAATGGAATTGTATTTCAATAAAACGACTCTTAAAATAATTTTCAAGTCACAAAGCTGTTTTGCCGGGGGGGGGGGGGATGAAACATCCTGTCTATGTATTTTTAAATCTCACAATGGTGCCTGGGAAAGCCAGGCTGCGGCCCAGGGCTGGTCCCCTGTTCCCAGTTCTGACGCCCCATTTAGCCTACAAGCCCCTCCTCATTCCCAGTCACTCAGGCAGGAAACTTCCAGAAACTTTTAATTACCTGGCTTTTTAATCACGCGGCTGTCAGGTTTGGATTCCTGGTGAACCGGTTCGAATCCCAATTTTCCCCGGGGGCCTAGACACTTTGTAGGCTCCTTCCTGGGTGGGGGGGGGGTGGATTATATTTTTACAAATATATCAGTATAAAGAAGAAAACAGTAACGGCATATATGGTCTTCAACCTCAAAGTCCATTTTCTTTCCTTCTGATTTTAAAATAAAACATTTTCATGGGGTGGCCTCCAAAACGGTAAGTCCAGGGGCGCCGGCTGGCTCAGGCTGGAGCATGGCACGCTTGGCCTCGGGGTTGTGGGTTCCAGCCCCACAGTGGGTGTAGAGATTCCTCGAAAATAACCTCTTTACAAATTTTTCTAAAAAGGTAGGCGCACGGCGAACTCCCTTGTTCCTGGATGTCGCCGCACACGCAGCGATGCGGCCTAGTGAGGGCTGGAGGAGCTTGTGGGACGCAGGCAGCGGGAGGCTGGGGACAGTGGCGTACAGGACGTCACGTGCAGTGGAGGCGGAGGGCCGGGTGCGGCCACCAGAGGCTGGAAAGCCCCAGGAGGGGCGCAGGCGGGCTCACACTGCTCTCCCTTGTGGCCCGCGCACTGGGAGCAGGTGTCGGGGTCCTGGGTCCCCGGGGTGCAGCCCCGCCGGCACCCACTGCCTCCCCGGGAGGGTCCCTCGGTCCCCGCTTGGACGTCCACTCAGGGCTGCGACGGGTGGCCCGGGAGCGGGTGGGCCCGCAGGCCCGCAGGTGGACGGCGGCACAGCAGCCCAGGCACCAACCTGCCGCAGCCGGACCTCGCGCCTGCCTAGAACGACACTTCCGGGGAGGCCCCGGAGGCCGACGCCAAGTCCCATCGGGCGCGGTTGCAGCGCGCGCCCACGCTCGAGCCAATCAGCACCAAGGATTGCGGTGAGCTGATTGGCGGAGGCCCGGGGCCGTGGGCGGTGCCCCGGAGCCAGGCGAGCACGGACCCCTGGGCGAGCAGGCCTGGAGGCGGAGGAAGGAAAGGTGCGGGCGACCCGCGAGCCGCGTGGAGGTATCCACACCTTTCGCAGCGAGCGAGGTGCTCTGAGTAATTGGCCCAGGCCCCACGGGCGTGGCTCAGAGCAGGGCTGTCGTCTACCTGCTGTGCGGCTTCAGGCAGAGCGCCCAGCCTCCCTGATCTCCGTCTCCGCTTAAGTAAAACGGAGATCGCTTACCTGGCCTGCCTGCCGCACGAGCTGCCTCCTCCTGTTACTGCCAACTACGGGCCCACTCCTACCGGGCACTCTCCGGGCACTCTCCGCCTGCCCGGCCCCAGGCTAAGAAAACGACCTTGGGTCTTCGTCTTACACCTCCAGGAGGCAGGTGCTGGCTGCACCGCTGGGGAGACTGAGGCGCGGAAAGGCACAGCGACTGTCAGGGAGCCCTCTCTTAGTGCACCGAGCAACTAGCCTGAGGCTTGACCGCACAGGTCATTTTGTCCAGAAAGGTCTTTGAGTCCTTTCTCCTTGACCCCGCTGCCCCCCATGCCAGCCCGGTTCTGTCCCACCTCTGTGCCTCTGCTTGAAGTTCGCCCTGATCCTCGGCCCCCTTTCCCACCTGTTACATCTTCACCCCGCTTGCTCCTAAAAAGCCCGATCTCACCAGCATCGCCTCTTGGACCTCAACTAGATCGGGCCTCAAATGTTCCCAGGTCCAAAACTGTATTCTCGCTCGGACCCTTCAGTCTTGGTGCGTCTCTCTTCCCCCTCCCCCCTCCCCTCCATTTTCCTTGTCCGCACATCTGCTCAGGTGCCAGGGTCATCCTTTCGTAAGGAGGGATTTCAGGCTTTCGGATGGCGAGAGAGATTATTGGATGTTCTTTGAACGGGACTCGCGGCCCCGCTGATGGTATCTGATTCCACGGGTTGGTGCCTTTGTTTCTGCCTGCGTTCCATCCTACCTCTATAGCAAACAGCAATGCAAGTCATTTTTGTCCAGAGAAACGCAAATCAGCTGAGTGGAGTGAAATACAATGGACTATCGCCCTACGGATAGACCAGTTTTGGTAAATTTATTTCAGCATTTCCTTGCCTTCTCCTTTGAACAGCTGGGACATCTTATTGCTTCGTTTATGATTCACCTTAAATATTTTTAAAAGAATTTTTTGTGTTTATTTATTTGAGACAGAGACAGAGCATGAGCGGGGGAGGGGCCGAGAGAGAGGGAGACACAGAATCGGAAGCAGGCTCCAGGCTCTGAGCTGTCAGCGCAGGGCATGATGCGGGGCTCGAACTCACAAAAGGTGAGATCAACGACCTGAGCCGAAGTCGGACACTTAACCACCGAGCCACCCAGGTGCCCTGCTTCATTTATTAGTAAGTTAAATAAAATCTTTGACGTGCATTCAGGTTACGCGTATATGTGGCTACTTTCATTAGCAAATTGCCCTTTGACACTGACATCTCCTGCCCCACCCCCAATCCTTCCTCAAACTTGACACCTTTACTTTCCAAATGTCTCTTGTATTGACCCCCTTCTCTCCATCTCACCTGCCACCACTGGTTTGCCTGAACTGGCCGTATTAGGCTCCTACCTGGCCCTCTTCCCATCCATTCCCCGCCCGGCAGCCAGAGGAATCTCCTTACAGTGCACACTTGACGATGTCTCTTCTCTGCTTCACTTCCTCTAAGGACTTCCCATATATTTTAGAATAAAGATCAAGGTCCTTGCGGGCCCTGCCAACCTCTGCATGACCTGGCTTCATCTTACCCCACTGCCCTGCTTCATCACCATGCTTCTGCTACGCTGAACTTTCTGCGGTTCCTCTGTCTCGGGGCCTTTGCACATATTGTTTTCTCAGCCTGGAAAATTCTTCCCTCCTTCCCTCCTTACGTGTACTTGGCCTTCAGATTTTGGTCCAAATGGTAATTGCTCAGAGGATCCTTCTCTGATCTTCTGGGTGACTTCAGGTCCCACCTCCTCTCCAATATAATTTCACAACACCGTTGCCTTCCTTATAGTATTTATCCAGTTCCCTAATTCTGTATCTGTGTGATTATGCCTGACTTCCTTTCTCGACTGAAAGTCCCTGAGGGCAAGGCCCATGTTTATTCTGCCGAACTTCTCTTGAAACATATATGGCCTTCTCTGAACGGACAGGTGGGTGGATGGAAGGCATAGATGACAGATGAAGGATGGGTGGATAGATGGGCGGATAAGTGTTGTGTGGACAGATGATAGACGTCTGATGGATGGCAGATGATACATGTCTGATGGATGGGTGGATGGACGGATGGATGGGTAGATGAATGAACAGTGAATGGATGGGCAGGTGGATAAATGGAGGGTGGATGGATGGACGGGTGGGTGAGTAGATGAACGGAGGGTGGGTGAGTGGCTGGGTGGGTGATGGATGGATAGGTGGGTGGATGGATGGATGGATGGATGGGTAGATGACAAATGAACAGTGAACGGATGGGCGGATGGACGGGATGGATGTCTGATGGATATTCGGATGGGTGGATGGATGGATAGGTGGGTGGATGAATGGGGAGGGTGGGTAGATGGATGGATGTGTAGATGATAAACGAAGAGTGAATGGATGGACGGATGGATGGGCGAGGGGATGAATGGAGGGTGGGTGGGTGGATGGAAGGGTGGTCGGATGGGGCGGGGGCGGATGAAGATGCTCCTCCCCCTGCCCGGCTCATTTTCCCTTCCTCGCGCCCGGGCCGGGCTAGGAACCCTCGGGGCGTCCGCGCCTGAGCACAGTCCGGGCGGGCGCTCCGCGGCACTTACTCCGAACCGAGCGCCCGTCATTTCAGGTCTGTTGCGCGGCCCGCACCCGGGCGGAGCTCGCGCCGGCGCCGACGGAGGGCGCGGCCCGGGCCACGTGGGCGCGGGAGGCCGCTCCCGGCCGCGGGGTCCGCCGCCGTGGACCCCGGGGGCGCGGGGCGGGGCCTCGCCGGGACCCGGATGCGGCCCCGCCTCCCCCGCCGCGGAACCGGAAGTGGGGCCGGGCGCCGGGAGCAGCGGGCGCGGCGGGGCCGGGATCGACCCGGGCCGGGCCGGAGGGACCCCAGGCGGCGGTGAGCGAGCGCGGCCTCCTCTGGACGGGGTGGGGGCGGCTGGCTTCGCGGACGGGTTCCTCGGGCGCCGCCAGCCCCGGAACGGGAAGGAAGCGGCGGTCGCTGCGGTCTCGCCGCTCTTCCGCTCGCGGTTTCGGGCGCGGGGGGAGCGCGGGCCAGGCGGCCCCGGGCCGGGGGCGGGCGGGGGGCTGAGGTGGGGGGTCGGGGCTGCGGACAGGCCGGGGGACCGGAGGGTCCGGCGGGGGTCGGGGGGGGGGGCTCGGTGATGGGGGTGGGGCAGGGCCGAGGGGGAGGGGCCAGGGGGCTGGGCGGGATAGGGTGGGAGAGGGGCCGGGCCGGGGTCCGAGGGGCGGGAATCGGGGGGCCAGGGGCCGGGCCCGGAGGGGCGGGAGTCGGCGGCGGGGCTGTGGATCTGGGGGCCGGGGTCCTCCCGCAGCCCGCACCTTCCGCGAGGCGGTGCAATCAGGTCAGCGGGAGCGCAGCGGGAGCGCCCCTGCGGCTGGTTGAGAGGCTCTCGATTTGGAGCAGCCCCTCCTCTGGGTATATGCGAAGTCACCAGAAAGGTGCTTCTGGGCTTTCTGCTTGTTCCGGTTCCATCGCTTGCAGATTAGGGGCGCGCGATCCCCCCCCCTCCCCCGAGGGTCGGGGGAAGAGGGGACAGGGCTTCCTGGGGCTGGAATCTGCGGCCTCTCGGGGAGGAATGCCGTTTTCCGCTGAGCGCAGCTCCGGAGGCCTCCCCTCCCCGGCCCGCCCTGCGGGCGCCGCGCTCCATCAGGGGTTAACCCCCGGGCTCTGCCCAGCAGGCCCCTCCTGTCCCTGCCCCCATCTGACCGCGTGTTGAGTCACTGCCCCAGCCGCCGGCTCGCTCTCTCTCTTAGTAAAGCGCTCCCAGATCCTGAAGGAGCAGGAAGAGTCCGAATGGCCACTTTTGGACCCAAGAATAAAGGGGGAGGGGGATGCCGGCTTTTTTGGACACTAGGCCTCCCGGTCACTACAGCCTTTGCCTTGTAGTGGAAGCATTTGGACGGGCTTATGTTTAAAACACTTTTAAGCGAACGTAATGGGTAATTCAGACTTTGGTGGGTGCCATGCAGCGCAGGTAAGGTGCTCAGAAAGGGCGTGGTGGAGCGCGTGAGTCACGGAGCGCGGGCCCTGCCCTGTATGGCCCTGGGCCAGGCGCAGGTGGACTTGGGCTCAGGCCGTGGCCTTCGCCTTGTGAGCGTGCGGGCTGGTGCTCCGAGCAGAGGAGGGTGCACAGAGCCTGGTTGGGGGGGGGGGGTTCCAGAGGCTGTTTTGGCTGCTCAGATGCCTTCTCACTCTCCCCTTCTCTGCCACAGTGCAGGTGGTGAGGTTGCCCGAAGAGTGATTTCTATCCCACCCTCTAAAACTTTGTCCTGCAGAGTCCCCACTCGGGCAGTGCGAGCTGACTTCACACTGGTGCGGTGTTGGTGTGCGCGTGTGAAGGTGTTGGTGTGCGCGTGTGAGGTTTGCAAGGAAGATCTGCTCACAGTGAACAGCATTTCATTGGTAACGATTTCACTGAGATACAATCACATACCATGTGATTCACTCATTTAAAGGGGTCAATTAAGGGGCACCTGGGGGACTCAGTCGATTGAGCGTCTGACTTGGGCTCAGGTCATGGTTTCGCGGTCTGTGGGTTCGAGCCCCGCGTCGGGCTCTGTGCTGACAGCTCGGAGCCTGGAGCTGCTTCGGATTCTGTGTCTCCCTCTCGCTCTGCCCCTCCCCTGCTCACGCTCTGTCTCGCTCGGTCTCAAAACTAAACATTAAGAAAATTTAAAGGCTTCGATTAAATAGTTTTCTAGCGTATTCACAGAGTTGTGCAGCCATCGGCATGATGACTTAGCACCTCAGAAAGAATCCCTGTGACCCTCCCTCCAGCTCCAGGCAGCCCCTCATGTACTTTTTGTCTGCGTCGACTCGCGAGTTGTGGACATTGCATGTACGTGGGACAGTCTTTTGCTGTGTGGCTGCTTTGGCTTAGTGTGTCCTCAAGAGTCATTCATATAGCAGCACGTC
The DNA here is from genome assembly GCA_028646485.1 of Cryptoprocta ferox. Lineage (NCBI taxonomy): Eukaryota > Metazoa > Chordata > Mammalia > Carnivora > Eupleridae > Cryptoprocta > Cryptoprocta ferox. Next base: position 2,860,891 of record CM053575.1, on the reverse strand, counting down.
AGGCCCTCGCTCCTGACTTTTCCCAGATACTATTCCGTTGCACAAGCGGCCCCGTGGACCAGTTACGTAACGCGGGCGTTGGCATCGGGTTTGCTTTCTGGCTATCCTGAAGGATACCGTGGGCACTCCCGTGCAGGTCGTCGGCGTGTGGACGGAAGTTTTCGTTTCTCTCGGGTCTGTCTCTGGGGGTCGGAACCCCTGGGTCAGGTGGTAACCGTGGTTAACCTTTCGAGGACCTGCTGCGCTGTTCCTCTCTTTACATTCCCACCAGAGGGTGAGGGGGTTCCGATTTCCCCACGCCCCCTTACACTTGTTTGTCTGGCTCTCTTTTTTTTTTTTTAATTTTTTAACATTTATTTATTTTTGAGAGACAGAGACAGTGTGAGTAGGGGAGGGGCAGAGAGAGAGAGAGAGAGAGAGACACAGAATCCGAAACAGGCTCCAGGCTCTGAGCTGTCAGCACAGAGCCCGACGCGGGGCTCGACCCCACGAACCGTGAGATCATGACCTGAGCCGAAGTGGGACACTCAACCGACTGAGCCCCCCCCCCCCCCGGGCACCCCTTGTCTGTCTCTTTGATTTCAGCCACCCTGGAGTGAGAGGCGGGGCATCTGCTGAGTTGCACTTGATGGTTAATGATCCGGAGGCTCTTTGGTGAAGCTTCTCGGCCATCGACCGACCTCTGGGGAGACGTCCATGCAGGCCCTTCCCCGTTTTGCCGTGCGGTTCGTTGTCCTTTAGAGTAATGGAGTTGCAGGGGCTCCTCATGTGTTTTGGACACGGGACTAGGAAACGCTTTCCGCTGTGCCCTGACTCGTCCTCTCTGTCTGGGGAGCGGCGTCTGAAGCGCAGAGTTTCAAATTTCGTCCATCGTATCCGGTCCTTTTTCTTCTTTGTGCCGTAGGCGTCCCGTCTCGGAACGGTTGTCAAATTGGAGGCTGTGAGACTCTATTCCTGTGTTTCCTTGTGAGAGTTTCATAGTTAAAGCTTAAGTTCTAGATCTTTGACCGGTTTCTGTGTACGGTGTGAGGTAGGGGGCAAAGGCCTTATCTTTGGGTCCAGACAAATACCCAGGCTTCTACATTTTCAAGCAGTTATCCTTGTGATGGTTTTTTTTTTTGAATTTAGAATTTGGAGCGGCCAATAATTGTTGTAGATTTGAGGCATCACTAGCTGATCTCGTGTGGATTTTTCTAGACGCCTGCTGACGACAAGAACAACGTCAGTGCCTGGCGTGTGCGGAACAGCCTGTAGAAGGTCGGGTTTGCAAAGGGGACTGAGGAGAGAGAAGGCGTGAATCGTGGGGTCAGGCACTCAGCAGGAAGCGGAGCAGCCACCCGTGGGTCCTTAGCATGTGACAGAGCCGCACGCGGGGGCAGGTGGCGTGTGCTCGGGACTCGCTTGTTTCTAGGGGACGAGGGGACTTCCTTCCTCTGCTCCGTAATGTCCCACAGTGCGGCACCCGTTGGCACTGCTCTGTCGTTTTCGGGAGAAGGGGGGAGTTGGAGGCTCGATGGGTTGCAGTCTTGACCTTCGTGCAGTAACTGTATCCGTTCATTAGAAGTTGAGCCCGCGTCGCCCTTGCTCCCCGCGTCGCCCCGCTCCTCATCCAGACAGTCCCTGTGCCGTGTTTGTCTCCCAGCCGGGTCACAGTCCCTTCAGAGAGGTTTCCTCGGGTTGTTTATTTATTTTTTAATGTTGATTTAGTTTTGGGACAGGGAGACAGAGTGGGAGCGCGGGAGGGGCAGACACAGAATCCGAAGCAGCTCCAGGCTCCGAGCTGGCAGCACAGAGCCCGACGCGGGGCTCGAACTCACAAACTGTGAGATCGTGACCTGAGCCGACGTCAGACGCTCAACCGACTGAGCCCCCCAGGGGACCCTCTTGTGTTATTTATTTATTTTTTTAAACTCACAGTCCTAGAATTTTACCGTTTTCAGCCACGTCGTCATTTAGAAGGGACAGAAACGGGAGGGCGACACGTGCGCTGGCAGGTCACAGCAACGATACCTGTTTGCGTGAAGACGAAGCTTGATGCAGCTCTAAATCTTGTGCAACTTGTTATTCTCTGTGTTTTCTCCATGAGTCTGAGAACCGGTTGAGCTTTCTGGTTAGTCAGATGCACACCCTCCCCCCGTCCTGTCGGATTTCTTCACAGAGCCGTGTGAAGTGTGGGAGGCTGGCGCGGATTCCCGAAGGGGTCCGCACGCGTGACCACTCGCCCGGGGTGCCTGGCGGCCGACGTCTTTCTGAGCTTTTCCCTCTTCATCGTTTCGCAGACGGACTCACCCCCGATGCCTGGGAATTCCTCGCTGGATCACTGCGTTTCAGACAGAGACCTGTGAGCGGCCTTTCGCCTTCGGCCTGGAGGAAAGGTCGGTGCCTCGCCCCCGTTCTCTTCTCTCCCCTCGGGCTGTCGGGGGGAGTCCCTGAGCAAGGAAGGGACGGGGATTCTCCCTTTGCGTCTGCCGAGACCGGGACCGTGCTTTCCTGGGAGGATATTTTGTTTAGAAAGTAAAGTCAAGAGGGCGCCTGGCTGCCTCTGTTGGAACGGCACATAGCTCTTGATCTTGGGGTCACGGGGTTGTGAGTTCGAGCCCCGTGCTGGGTGTAGAGACTACTCATAACTAACTAACTAAATAACAAACATTTAAAAAACCCAGCCCAGTTTCCAGTGTTGCCTGTGGTTTTGAAAGAAAAGGGGACTCCAGAAACCTCTGGGGCGGGGGGAGCAGGAAGTGCATGGACGTGGGTGGGGCTGCCAGGCAGGAGGCGAGGAGGCAGGCACAGGGGCTCCCCTGCCCTCTGATGAAACTGGCTTCCAGAAGGACCGGGGAGGGTGGGGCCCTGCCCAGTTTTCCTGACGCGTCTAGAACAGCAGGCAAAGGCCTCTTTCGCCTTTGCCTTCCGGGGACAGTTAGCCTCACCGGCCCTCCCCAGAGACCCTGTCCCGTTGCGTGACCGTTTCCCCCGGCCCGAAGTGCAGGTGGCCTCTTTCCAGCGCGGGGGTGGGGCACACTTGACTGGAGAGGCCACGGCTCGGGGGCACATCACTCAACTTTCATCTGGGACCGGGCGCGTCGGGGATGGCGCTGTCCGGTGGCCCCTCCCAGGGCTGAGAGTTGAGGCTGTTTGCCGTCTAACATCGCGTCAGCAGCAGCTTGCGTGTGGGGGATTCTTGCCGCGCTTTGGGTCACCTGGACAGAGGGGAGCGGGCGGGGTGTGAGGTGGCCTGGAGGGGACGGCGTGGCTCCCGCCTTACCCGCTAGCACGCTGTAGCCTGTTCAGGCGACCGTGACAGGAGTCGTGTCTGGGGACTCGAGAGCGCTGTGCCCCGATCTGCCCCTCGCTGCCATCCCGGACTTGGACTTGACACCCAGCGGGTCCGGGCGGGCTTCCGTCCTGGCTGAATTCAAGCCAAGGGAGCACCGCTGTGGCACCCCGGAAAGCGCCCTCTGGGTGTCCCCGGTATGGCCACTTGCGTGGAGCTTCCGGTTGATCCGGTTAAAATGATCTTCCAGGTGCTTCCTGGCCTGGGGGAGATTTGACTGGTACTTGTGTGGAAAACGAGGCCGCTCTCAGGCAGAGCTTTCTCTCGAAACCCTCCAAGGTGCGATTTTACCTTTTCGGTTAGGAAAGGCCTCGTCCTGTTCAGGGTCGAGGCCGCTGCCCCTGGTCTCTGTGCCGCACGGAACCTTCCCCCGAGGACGTGCAGGGAGAGGAGGGGACAGCCCGGCCTCTGAGCCGCCCGGGCCCAGAAGAGTCCGCGTAGTACGCAGCGGCCGTTCCCCGGAGAGGCGGTGGAGCAGGCCTCCCCGATGGGTCACTTGAAACGTTGATGGATGCGTCAGGGCCCGAGGGAAGGACGTCAGTATTGCGAGTCGCGGAAGTCTTGGAGATCAACGTGGGTCCTGTTGTTTCTTTGAAGTGATAAAGTCCATGTAACCAGGGACTCACTCCGGTCATCGGGCACCTTCCTGTTGGGACAACACTGTTGTCATGACTCAGTGGAGGCGTGTTTTCCTTCTTCTTTTTAATGTTTGTTGTGGGGGGGGGGGCACGCTCTGTCTCTCAAAAATAAATAAAAACATTAAAAAAAGATTTTAAAAAAATCTTTTTTTAATGTTTATTTTTGAGAGAGAGAGAGAGACAGCGTGAGCAGGAGAGGGTCAGAGAGAGAGGGAGACACTGAATCCGAAGCAGGCTCCAGGCTCCAGGCTCCGAGCCGTCAGCACAGAGCCCGACGCGGGGCTCGAACCCACGAACCGTGAGATCGTGACCTGAGCCGAGGCCGGACGCTCAACCGACTGAGCCACCCGGGCGCCCCTCAAAAAAGATTTAAAAGAAATACCGCATGATGTTTCTTTTGTGTCTGACATTGTCATTCCTGCACGTGGCACGGCTGCCCAGCCCCCGAGCTTCGAGCTGTCGCGCTGTGGCCAGAGAGCTTGTCGGGTGGTGGCCTGAGCGCGGCTCTCCCAGGCCCCCCTGACCCCGGGCCCTGCTCTTCCAGATGTGGAAAGCCTCGGCAGGCCACGCCGTGTCCATCCCCCAGGACGACGGGGGCGCCGACGACTGGGAGACCGACCCCGATTTTGTGGTATGAGCCCCCGGTCTCCCTCTTCTCACTTCTCCCCAAAGTGATTTTCCTCTTGTTTTTGTTTGGGTTGTCTGTCGTCTGTGTGTCTTCCGGTCCCGTGAGCGGGCTTCACTCATCAAGGACTTCTCTTTTCAGAACGACGTAAGTGAGAAAGAACAGAGATGGGGGGCCAAGACCGTGAAAGGGTCCGGGCACCAGGAGCACATCAAGTAAGAGACTTTCTTTTTTTTTTTTTAATTAATACAAATGTGTTTAAATTTTTTTTAACGTTTATTTTTGAGAGACAGAGCGTGAGTGGGGGAGGGGCAGAGAGAGAGAAGGAGACACAGAATCCGAAGCAGCTCCAGGCTCTGAGCTGTCAGCACAGAGCCCGACACGGGGCTCGAACCCACGAACCGTGAGATCATGACCTGAGCCAAAGTCGGACTCTTAACCAGCTGAGTCCCCCGGGGAGCTGGATTCTAAGCACCCCGTTCTCACGAAAAGCCCCAGAAGGAGAGCTGAGGGATTGTCCGGTGGGAGCGCAGGCCCTGCTCCTGACTCGGCACGGCCTTCCGCCGCCGCCTCTCCTGGTGGTGGTTGTCAGGAAGCGTAGATAAAAGGAACTTTTAAGCCGTGCTCGGACTTTTACTTACGCTCCTCCGTGCCTGCCGTGAAGGGCCGTCCCTGACCCAGTGGCCTGTTTGGGTCATCTGTGGTGTGCGTCTTCCTCGGCCCCAGTATCATTCAGGAAGATGAAGCCGTTCTTGGCTGAGAACGAGCCAGGAAATCATCCACAGAAGAGGGTCAAGTCGGCAGCGTGGGTATTTTAGACACAGGCGTCGCTTCCCCCCTGACTTGCTGAGCCCACACCTTCCACAGGAGCCCCGCGAGGACGTGGGAGCTGACGTCCGGCTGGCTCAGTCACGCGTTGCTCTCCCTGTTGTTTCTGTGCCTGCGGCTCTGAGACAGGCTGGGCGTCGTGGGAGCCCCCGGGACGGTTGTGGGTGCCCTGTGGCCCTTCCGGGTGTTGGGGCACTGGTCTCCCCGCCCCCCTGCCCTGCTCCCAAGGACACCGGGCAGCGGTCAGGCCTGGTGTGCTTTCTCGCTCCACTCTGGGATTGTTGTCCAGATGCGTGGACGTGGTGTCCCCCGGACAGCCCTGTGGGGCGGCCTGTGTGCCACTTTGCGGTCCCGTGATGGTGACAGCTCTATCTGCTAGATTTTGGCCAGATCTTGTGATCTGTTTCACTGTCCCCGGTGTTAAAAGTGAAAAGTGGCTTTAGATGGTAAATTCCGAACGCCTCTCGTGTCACCTTGGAATACATAACAGGTACAGAGACACTGTCTGAATGTTTTGCCTCTGTGTCTTCGACCGGCGTCCTCGGGGCATCTGGGATATGGGACTGCTGACTTGGTTTCCCCTTCTGCCTTGAGGTGCCGCTCGCAGAAATGCCTCTCCTAATCCCGATATCTGATGAAAGAGCCTTTTCTCCACGAGAAATAGAGAAAATTCACGTTTTCATACAGCTCCTCTGGGATTTGGGGTGACTCACCGGGCAGGTGCAGATTAGTTTCTTGTTCCCCGTAAACTTGACTCTGAGCTCTGCTGACGAGTCGCCCCTGACGAAGGGGCGCAGGGTGAAGGCAGGGATTTGGGGGCGCGGAGTGACGGGGCCTTGCGGGGCGGAGATCCCGCCGCTCGCTCTCACGTGTCTCCCTAGAAGGCGCGGACGCCCTCCCGCCCTCTCAGTGTGTGTCTGTGTCTTCTCTGCCCTTGCGTCCAGCATACACAAGTTGAGGGAGAATGTTTTCCAAGAACACCAGACCCTCAAGGAGAAGGAGCTTGAAACAGGACCGAAAGCCTCTCATGGTTACGGCGGGAAGTTCGGCGTGGAGCAGGACCGGATGGACAAGGTAGGCCACGGCAGCGCGTGCCGCTTCGCGGCGGGCACGGGGTTGGCGAAGTGGGTGCCCAGGCCTCTTGGCTAAAAGCTTCGAGGCTGTGCGGTCAAGGTGAGGTTGTCCTCTGTGGACTCACCTTCCTCGGGAAGTGCTCCTCGGGTCAGAAGCCGTGTTAGGACTCTCATGGCTGCTGGGGTGCTCTGTGCAGAGTGACGGCCTGTGAGGTGGGGAGGGAGCACTCACACGGAGGACCGTGGGCGAGCCGCCGCCACCCGGGTCCATGGTCTGCGCGCGTTGACTGAGCGCGTCAGCCTTCGGGAGCATCGTGCGTCCTCCCTGTCCTCAGGGAGTGGGAGCACGGCGGCTCCAGGGGGCTGCTCCCCGCCCCCCCCGTGGGAGAACCCGGAGCAGGGGTGGTCTGCTACGTGTTTCTCCAGTGGGGGGCCTGTGCCCGTCGTGCAGACGTCCCTGTGGACGTGAATTTCCCAGCCTGACCAGTGTGATGTCGTTCTGACCCGACAGACGTCTGCCTTTGTTCTGTGTGGAAGCGAAACCGTTAGGTGATACGGAATTTCTGGTCTGTAATTCCAGACCTGCCTCCCTCCTGCGCGGCTCGGATTCAGTGTCCGAGCCTAGCGCGGAATGGCACCGCTGTGTCAGTGTCACCGCCGCACTGTGCTGGCACGGAGCACACACGTGGGGGGCTGTGGGCACCCCACACCAGGTCCGGAATTCGCCTAAGCTGGGCTTGGGCCGAGAGCGGGCTGCAGGAAGCAGGGGCATTTCCTGGTGTGACTGTCGTTCCGGAGATGTCTAGACAGGGAAAGCGCGGAGCGGGATAATCTTTGGATTCTCAAAAAAAAAGCCTGGTGGCTTATTGCAGCACAAACGGACGAAACCCCCGTGTGCTCAGGACAGTGAGAGAAGCCCGTAGAAGCCTTTCCTGCCCCAAGCAGCCTGTGCCCGTGGGGCTGTGGGGAGTCACAGCAGAGAGAGACTCGTGGTCCGCCTGGGCCCCCAGCTCTGGGTTGGAACAGTGACACATTGGGGAAAATAATGCAACTGTCACGGAGGAACTTGGTGGCAGTAGTGACATGGCTGTCACCGCTGGCGTCTCGGCTGCTCCTGTCCTCCAGCACCTTGGGCTCCGGCCTTTCTGGTCCCCGAAGCTTCCCCGACGAGCTCTCCCTCCCACCTGCCTGCCCGCAGCTGCCTTTCCCCTGTGCCTTCTCCCTGCTGTCCTCCGCTGCCCCTGGGCGTGGCCGCCTCTCCGTGGAGTCTCTCCGGGGCTGGGACCTGCCGTCCTCACGTCCTGCCTGGGCTGGCACCGAGCGGGCGCTCGGCGACCTCTCGTGAATGTGGTAACGGTGCCCAGACGGCTCAGGGAAACCCTCTGGTCGCTTCGGCGGGTGTCGTTGGGGGGGCCTTTACAGGTGGGCGTGGCGGGGGTGCTGCCGTGGGCTCGCAGCCCCTCCCTCGTGCCTCACCGCACCCGCAGGCAGGGTTAGCTTGCAGCTCCCGGGGGCACAAGGGGACCAACCTGTTGTCAGAAGGAACTCGAGACTCCACGGCTGCTTGGGAGGCTCAGTCGGTTAAGTGTCCGACTCTTGGTTTCGGCTCAGGTCATGATCTCACGGCTTGTGGGTTTGAGCCTCGCATCCGGCGCTCTGCTGACAGCACAGAGCCTGCTTGGGAGTCTCCTCCCCCCGCCCCTCCCCCACTTGCGCCATCCCTCTCTCAACACAAACTTAAAAAAAATGAGACTCCACGAACATACTTCTTAAGTGACGTGTAAGCTGTCCTCTCTGAGTTGGAAAGAGCCCCGAGATCTCTGTGTTCAGACTTGAGAGTGTGACGGAGACCCCGAGCACACACCCCGCTCGGGCAGGCACGTGTCTGCGCCGGGACCGTGGTCCCCGTGCCCCGCTCGTCCGCGGGTCGGGCCGGCGAGGCGGCCTCGTTCCTGGCCTCGGCGAACCCCGGACCTGCAGCGGGCGAGCGGCCTTGGCGACCCCGCCCTGCCTGTCCCAACGCCGAGCCAACGCCGAGCCACAGGCGCGGTTCGTCCGTTCCGATAAAACCACAGAACTTGGGACAGTTGCCCCGCTCGCTCCCCGGCCGTACTCTTAGAGAAGCTTCCTTACAACCTCTTTCTGCTGCGATTCCCGCCCCCCGCCCGGGGAAGCCCCTTCCACAGGCCGCTCCCCCCCCCCCCGGGGGGGCTTCCTCCGCAGGCCACTCCCCCCCCCCGGGGGGCTTCGTCCCCACTGAGTGGGAGCCTAGAGGCTGCGGGCGGTCACTGTGCCTCAGGTCACCAGGCAGGACGGACACCAGAGCGGAGCCGCGGAGGGGAGAGAGCGGCCGGGCTCTGAGGCTTCGAGTGAAGCTCGGCGGCTTTCTCCCCTGCGCTGTGCTGAGAATGGCCTCCCGAGTTCCGCCTCTGCCTGCCTCCCCCTGTCCCCGGGCGTCCTGTGCGGCCCGTGCGGCCCCGGAGAGACCAGGCGGAGGGGTGTCTGTGCGCTGCGTCCCCGGGCAGTGTGACCATCGGCAGTAAGAGTGAACATTCAGGTGCCCGCCCTCGGTCACGCGTCCTGGTGTCCACGATGGGGACAGAGCCTGGTTCCAGATGCGTGGGCGGGGCCGGGGCCGCCAGGAGCTTGGTAGTTAAGTATTTTCAGCTTTGTGGGCTGTGGGGCGTCTGGCATTTACCGAATTTGGTGGTCGAATCTCGGTAGCGGCCTTATATGTAAATGCACGGTGGGGGCTGCATTCCGAAGCTTTGTTGACAAACAGCTGGGGAGCCCGGTGTGGCCCGGAGGCCGTGGGTGGCTGTCCTTGCCGAAGCCAGCGTGAGGGGAAGCCCCGGCTTCCCTGCGTGGGAGGCCCCGTGGGTGGACAGGGCGAGCGCCACGACGCGGTGGCTCCGTAGAGTGGCCAAGTGCGTGTGGTCACCAAGAGCGCGTTTGCATCTCTGTCCGTCAGTGAAGGATCTGGTCCTCGTTCCTGTGCCACGCGGTAGGCAAGTGCCTCCCTTTAGCAGAGCGAGTGACTGTCGCAGTCTGTGGTGGCCGGCGTCAGGCCGGGCTCTGCTCAGGACCTGCAGAAGCACCAACGCCGCAGGGTCTTGGGCAGCTTCGGGGATCCCCAGCTTCCACACTGCGTGTGCTTCGTGGAGGAGCCCTGCCGTGGACCCCACGTGGGGGCTGGTGTCCTGGGGACTGCGCGGGGGCGTGTGACGAGGCTGCGGTGCCCCCGGCTGACGCCTTCTCTCTGCAACCCGTTCAGTCAGCTGTCGGCCACGAGTACCAGTCGAAGCTCTCCAAGCACTGCTCCCAGGTCGACTCGGTCCGCGGCTTCGGGGGCAAGTTCGGCGTCCAGGTGGACAGAGTGGACCGGGTGAGTGAGGTGTCGTGGGAGCCAGAGCGCGGGCGGCGGGGCCACTCCCTGCAGACCAGGGAGTCCGCTGGGCCTCGAGAGGTACCGCCTCGACCCAGCACTGGGGGGCGGGCGTCCGGCCGCAGGGCTTCCAGAAGCTCCCCAGCCCCCGGCTGAGACGATCGGCCGCGTGAAGGAGTGAGAGCGGGGCCACGGAACGAGTAAGGGGCTGTTTTGCCGGTTCCTGTAGAATTGCCCCGCGTTCGTCTGTACTGATCAGATGGACCAGGGACAGCTTCCACGGCCTGAGAGAGTGCCCCTGGGGACCAGTTCTAGCCCCCGTCCCTGCCTGGATGTCACTGTGACATAGCGGTGTTCAGAGCAGACGCGGCAGCGGGCCACACGCGCGCCCATTTCCAGGGTTGAGGCCCACTGTCGGGGCACCGTCTGGCACCCCTGGGCCTTAGCGCCCTGTTTTAGGTCACAGCTGTTGCATTTGGAAGTTAGACCCCTGCCCGCGGTCAGGCTTTGCTCCGCGTCAGCCGCGGGTCTGTGTAGCTGCCGGGGCCCCGGGGCGGCATGCGCAGATGCCCCCGCCGTGCCCGTTCTCGTTCCCGATGGCAGGGCTGCTCTTGGAAGAGCTCACGTGACAAGCAGGTGCACGTGTGGCGGTGGGGGGTCGTCTCCGGTTGGCGTTGTGGGGCTCAAGTCCACGAGCCCGACTTGCCCTGCAGGGGTTGCGGCGGCCACAGGTCCGTCCACACAGCCCGCCGGGCGCCGCTGGGGATCTTAGGGCAGCGAGTTTCGAGCCTCGGAGCTTTGGGCCTGAGGTCGGCCCGCCGCTGGCTTAGGAACCCAGAAGTCAAAAACTAACGTGGTTCGCGTTCTCACAATTTTCGCGTGTAATTTGGGGTCAGAGGAACTGTTCTGGAGACCTCTAGAAACGAGTTTCCCTTTTCTCGGTCACTGCAGTCGGCCGTGGGCTTTGAATACCAGGGGAAAACTGAGAAACACGCCTCGCAGAAAGGTAAGACGTGCGGCCGAGGGAGGGGAGAGCGCGAGGGCGGTGTCGCCTGCGGGGAGGACCGTGCTCTCCAGGTGTCTGGGTCCCGTGTCACCGCGGCAGCGGCTGTCTTCCTGAGCAGCGCTGTCCCCGGAGCGTGGGCTCTGGGGCCTGGTGAGCGCTGACGTCGCCCCAGCAGTGGAAGCCGTACACGCGTGCTCCCTCACGCGGCGTCGGCTGCCCTTTCGGTCGTGCCTGCCTTTTGGAGCCTTTTTAAAAAACGAGAGCGTGTCACTTTCTCAGCTGCTTTGACACGCCTTGTGCAGGCCGGTTTCCTGCCACCGCCCGCCTGTCATCAGATGAGCCGGGGCGCGGGTGCTCTGGCCAGGCGTGGGCATTCCCAGTCCCTTTGGGAAGGGATTGTAGCCGCATAGCTTCCAAACGGTTGCTTTCCCGAGTGGGAACGCGGCTCGTTTCTGCGGTGGGAGGCAGGTGCCCAGAGCAGGTGCGGGGCCCTCGCTGCCCGGTGCACCTGCTGTCGGCCGAGGACGGGCTCGCTCGTGTGACCGCGGGTGGCGTTTTCAGACGTGTGCGTCATCTCCCGGTGACTCCTAACCCCGGAATGTTGTTGTTGTGAGTAGTTGACCAGCGACCATTCAGTCCGTCATCGGGCTTTGTCGCCGACCGCTGTCCTGTCCCCTCAGATTACTCGAGCGGCTTTGGCGGCAAGTACGGCGTGCAGGCGGACCGCGTGGACAAGAGCGCCGTGGGCTTCGACTACCAGGGCAAGACGGAGAAGCATGAGTCGCAGAAAGGTTGGCCTGCGGTGGCACGTCCTCACAGTGGGACCCCCCCCCCCCCACTTCCCCGGCCTCCCGCGTCCGCAGGGCCAGGCCCGGGGAGACCGGCCCACATTCCACTCACGTAGCCTTTTTACCTGAAAGTGCGAAGGTGGTCCAGTCTCTCCCGGGGGTGGAGGGGGTTTGCCGTCCTCAGATGATGGCTCGGCCCCGTCCTGGAAGGGCCTGTGCTCTACCTAGTTCATTCCTCTTGGGACCGTGGGATTCAGGCTATTTGCAGTTTTTGAAGTTAAAAGTCTTACTCTTGTATCTCATATACATATGTGATTATTCAAGAAAGCAAATTTCTAGAAAAGGAATAGCCGGGTCACAGGATGTAGAATTTCACATGGTGGATGCTGCCACATTGTCCTCGCAGGCCGTGCTGGCTTCCTGCCCTTGTTAGAAGCCTGCCGGGCATCGGTTACAGATTGCCGTGCCCGTGCGGGCACCTCACAGATGCGGTGCCTGCCGCGGAGGCCGCGGGGTCCTGGCTCTGCTGCATTGTTTTGTTTCGCGTCAGATATTTTTTTTAACGTTTATTTTTGAGAGAGAGAGAGAGAGAGAGACACCGAACGTGAGTGGGGGAGGGACAGAGAGGGAGGGAAACACAGAATCCAAAATAGGTTCCTGGCTTTGAGCTGTCAGCACAGAGCCCGACGCGGGACTCGAACCCACGAACCGTGAGATCATGACCTGAGCCGAAGTCAGACGCTTAACTGACTGAGCCAGCCAGGCGCCCCCAAGATTTTATCTTTTTAAAGTAATCTCTACATCTAACGTGCTGCTCAGACTTAGAACCCCGAGGTCACGAGTCACGCTCCAGCAACTGAGCCAGCCAGGCGCCCCTGCACATTTTAATTTTTATGTGTATTTATTTGTTTTGAGAAGGGGAGAGGGGGAGAAAGAACGAGCAGGGGAGGGGCAGAGAGAGACGGGGAGAGAGATTCCCAAGCAGGCTCCGCCGCACTGTCCACGCAGAGCTAGATGCGGGGCTTGAACTTGCGAACCACGAGATCGTGACCTGAGCCGAAATCAAGAGTCGGACACTTACCCGACTGAGCCACCCAGGTGTCCCTGCACGGTTAAGTTTTTAAAAATAATTGCCAACATTTAAAAACAGCTCACATATTATTAAAAACCCAGATTTCTTTCAAAGACAAAATTAACCCCCTCCCCGCCACAGGAAACACCACCAGCTCGGCATTTCCCCAGGGATGCGGTTCACTTCCCGTCCCGGGCCTGCCCGCCTGCCCTGAGGCCGCGGTCTTGGCCCCGGAGTGTGCAGCCCCTGCCTGCCAGCCGTGCCCCCTGCCCACCGTGCCCCCTGTGATCAGGGCCTGCTCTTGGTTCCTTCCCGGTGCCGTTCAGCCTGTCTCCCAGACGGGGCGCGAGCGCAAGCGCCTGGGGCCGACGGGGCTCCTGGCAGCCGCGGCCTTCCGAGGGCTTCTATCTTTGCATCGTGCTCCGTGCAGGCGTCCCTGGTGGGGCCGAGCTTAGGTGTCAGGGTGTGCATGTCAGCGCCTCCGCTTGGGGGGAGCGAGGTTTCTGCACGAGGCTCCGTGTGTGTCCTCTTCCTTTGGAGGCACCGCCGGGCACCTCTGCTGGCCTCCGCTGATGAAGCAGGGCGACCTTTGATGGCTGGCCGCGGGGTCTCAGAAGCTGTGTAACGTGCCTCCTTCCCGATCCCCTTTGGGACGGAGGAAAGATGTGACGGCTGTTCATCTGCTCTGGTCGCTGCTCGTCCTGTTTCTGTTACTCATATCCGGGGAATACCTTCCAGTGTCTTCCGTGTTAGCGATCTTGCCCTGTGGCTGAAAGATACTTGGTTTGGATTGGTTTGGTTTTGGTTGGGCGGTAAAAGTGCTTCCTCGGAGACAGCCGACGTCCCCGCGCGCCCCCCCATCCTGTCCCTGCCGCGCAAACGCCACCGCTCTCGTGTGCAGATTACTCCAAGGGCTTCGGGGGCAAGTACGGCATCGACAAGGACAAGGTGGACAAAAGCGCCGTCGGCTTCGAGTACCAAGGCAAGACGGAGAAGCACGAGTCCCAGAAAGGTGAGTCCCCTGTGTCTCCTCTCGCTAGCCGCTGTGCACGGGACGCGTGCTGTTGACAGAACAGAGATGGAAAGCGTGGCCTGGAAACCCTAAAGTGGGTGCCTCTCTCTAATTCAGCAGCGAACTTTAATTTTTTTTTTTTTTTTTTTGGTAACGATTATTCCCCTTTGAGAGACAGAGAGAGACAGTGCAAGCAGGGGTGGAGCAGAGCGAGAGGGAGACACAGAATCCGAAGCAGCTCCAGGCTCTGAGCTGTCAGCACAGAGCCCGACGCGGGGCTCGAACTCGTGATCCGCGAGATCATGACCTGAGCCGAGGTCGGACGCTTCACCGGCTGAGCCCCCCCGGGCGCCCCCGGGGAGCTGGACTCATGGTCTCGCAGATCACAAGTTCACGAACGTGTCCCAGAGGTTCCCTAAAGGTCTGGAAGAGGAGGGAGGCACGCGGCGAGTTGTGTGTGTCGACTGCATCGGAAACGTGTCCCCTGCCTGCTGCCCACACCCACCACTAACGCCAGCTTGTGGCCTTTTCTCGCGCACCGTAGACTACGTGAAAGGGTTTGGAGGGAAATTCGGTGTGCAGACAGACAGACAAGATAAGTGCGCTCTCGGCTGGGACCACCAGGAGAAGTTGCAGCTGCACGAATCCCAAAAAGGTACGTTTGTCTTGCCTGCTCCTCCTTGAGATCGTTCCAGAATGTTGTTTGTTTTCGTCCACAGGTCCATCAGCGTGCTGGGTTCCTGCCGTGTCTCTGTAGTGTGTTGTTCTCTCTTCACTGTTTGGGGTTGTCCTGTGTCGCCCACGTTTTTTTTTTTTTCTTTTTCTTAAGGTTTATTTATTTTTGAGAAAGAGAGAGACCGAGCGTGAGCGGGGGAGGGGCAGGGAGAGGGAGACCCAGAATCGGAAGCAGCTCCAGGCTCCGAGCTGTCAGCATAGAGCCCGACGCGGGGCTCGAACCCACGAACCGTGAGATCATGACCTGAGCCGAAGTCGGACGCTCAACCGACTGGGCCACCCGGGCGCCCCGTCTCCCACATTTTTGAAAAACTTCCCAGCTGGTGCAGCGAGGAACCCTCTCCCCCCACCCGCCCCCCCCGGAGCTGCCCATGAGGCCGTGCGCTCGCCTGCGCGCCCAGAGCACCTGGCAGATTCCGTAGCATCTGGGAGAAAGCTGTTTCCTGCCTGCGTGAACTTGTGTTGATAGAGTGTGCAGGGGTGTCCCTGGGCCGTAGGGTGCGGGGGGCACTTCCGCGGGCGACCCAGGCCCGCACCCGCCCTTGCGGCCTTGCGTACAACGTGTCTCTTTCTTCACACGCACAGAGACGCGCGCTCGTGTCTGCCGCGCGGGTGGGACCCTGGACGGGACCTCAGAGCGTGGAGTGCCTTTTCTGGGTTGTGACCGCTGCGGCGCCTAACCCGGTCTCAGATCGTGGCTGAAGTGTTCAGAGCTTCAGGTCGTCCTGTGACCTTGCAGCTGACCTCGGCCCCTCTGTGAGCCCGGGAGCTGCCGCAGCCCCGGAGCCGGCAGAGCTCTGTGCTCTTCGATGACGCATTTGACTCTTGCACTCGCTCGTACGATTCTAACCAAACTGCGTTTCCTCTCTCGGTTTTCTCCACCGTTGCTGGTGGATTTGCAGATTATAAGGCTGGTTTTGGAGGCAGATTCGGTGTTCAGTCCGAGAGGCAGGACTCCTGTGCTGTGGGATTTGATTACAAGGAGAGACTGGCCAAGCACGAGTCCCAGCAAGGCACAGCCCCCGCCCCCCGCGCCCCTCCACCTCCCCTTTCTGGGGCAGCCACTTCTAGCACAGACTTCAGGGCTCAGCCTTCCGAGAGACCCGCGGTCCCTCGTCGGGGGCACCAGGGGGTTTCCAGCCCGGTTTTATGCTGGAGCGATGCTAACTTGCGCCCTGCCTTCCTCCATTCCCCCTTTCCCCCCTCTACCCTTTAGACTTGGGGTTTGGCAAAATGAGGTGCTAGCTCGTAGGTTAATGTCACTGTGACCCCATCGCGTGACCAGCTTCTGGGATGGGCTGTCCCTGGTCCCCCAGCTTCCACAGGAGCTCTTGCTGCGGACCGAGACCGCCGGGAGCCGCTGAGCGAGCTGCCTCGCTGCCTCGCTGCCTCGGACACGGGGGCCCGCGTGTGGTTCGGCAGGGCCGCTAGCCTTAGGCCAGAGGCCAGGGGGCAGCGAGGGAGCAGGAAGGGCCGGGGGCAGGCGTGTTCTGTGTGGTTCTGTGTTGCCTTTGTGGTGGCGTCTTTGGCTGGGGCGGGGATGTTCCCTTTCGCCCTCCCTTTTCTGGACGACACCATCCACGCTATGTGTCAGTTGTTTACACAGAGCCAGCAGTACGCGCGCAAAGCTAAAGAGGGACAGGGGCTTTCTAGGCGTATTGGGACCCTGAGTGGCCAATGCCTCTTTTCCTTATTGGATCACAGTTAGAGTCTGGACTTAGCCATTAGAAACGGGGCCCCAGCTGGAAGGGCAGTGATGCCCCGAATTCACGGGCAGAGTTCAGGCTCCCCGGGCCGGTGTTAGCAGCGTGCGCTGGGCCGGCAGGCTGCGTGGACGTGGCCTTGGCTCTACGTGGCATCGATACTGCAGGACGGCGTGACTGTCACGTAGATCTGTGTCGCCGTCACATGAGTATTTGGCTGCTAGAATTGCCCCCACGGAATTGTTTTTTCTTCTAAAAAGCGAGAGGAGCCTGCGGGTGAGCCTCCTTGTAGCGCTCAGAGCAGGACGCAGGAAGGGATGCGGCCGGTCGGCCGTTGCTGGGCGAAGACTGTGCTATTGAAGCGGCGCCCGCCCCGGCCCGTGCTGTGGCCTCCTCGCCCTCACTGCCTGCAGCCCGCACCCGGCACCCTGCGTGTCCCTCGGGAGAATGCGGCAAGCATGCACACGCCTCTTTTCTGCCTCTCACCTGCCTGCGAACTGAATGCCCGTGGTAGAAACAAAACTCACCTCGCAAGTAAAGACCCTTCGGTTGGCGGCTCGCGTTTCTTTTTGCTCTGGGTGCATTTTCTCGGGCTGTTTCTGGCTCTGTCTGCACGCGTCTGCCGGCGGCCCTGTGCTGGTCCTCACCCCAAGAATAAGTGTTGTGTTGTGCCCCGTTTCAGACTACTCCAAAGGATTCGGCGGAAAATACGGGGTGCAGAAGGACCGGATGGATAAGGTGAGCGTCTCCCGTCCGGGTGGAGTGTTTTGTGCCGATATTGGGGGGGGAGCTCACGGAGCCCTTGCTGGGCGCTGCCCTGTGGCCGTCGCCGGTGGGTGCTGGCTCGTGTTCTCCGAGGTACGCGCGCTCGAACGGTGCTTCCCGCATGCTGGGCCCTGCGCAGCCACAACCCCACACGGCCCTAAGGTGAGTGGCCAGGCCGCCGTCGGAACCTGGACCGTTAGACACTAGGCCACCATGATGGCCCAAGGACGTGTGGCTGTTTGGATTCAAATTAGGGGTAAAGCGAGTTGGAAGTGGAGTCCCTTGGTCACGGGGTTGTCATAGAAGGTCTCACTGGCCGCCTGTAGGCGCTGGCTGCCGTGTGGGAGCCGCAGATCGGAACATCGGCCTCGCTGCGGACGGAGGGCCCGTGGGACAGGGTTTGTCCAGAGCTGGCGCGTTCCTCACCGGGGACTCTGTCCTTTCTGACGGCTTCAGAGTCTCAGCGGGTCAGTCCTCAGAGCCGATGAGGTGTGTGGTCCTGCCACGTCAGAGCGTAGACTTCCCTCGCTGTGGCCTGGGTCCTCAGAGACCGAGGCCGTGCTGCCCGGTCCCGTGCCCGGCCCCTGGTCACAGCTGGCAGGGCCAGTCCTCCTGGAGTTCTGCCCTCGGGCGGGCTCGCAGCTGACCACATAGATATCATCACCCAGGGGACTCCGCGTGTGACCACGTGTGGCCCTGGGAGCGAGGGGCAGGGCACGGGCTTGGAGAGGTGTGGTGACTGCCTGGGTCCCAGGAGGTCGTTCCTGAGCGACGTGGATCCCTGGGACTCAGGTCTGCAGTGGAAATGGGGGTGGGGTGCCAGCAGGCAGGACCAGGGGAGGGGGTGCAGAGGGAGGGGTTCTGGTCAATGAGGGGGAGGGAGGGCGTGGTGCTGGGGAGGCAGCATGGCTGGGACACAAGTCCCCAGGGTGGTGGCAGAGATGGCCCTGAGCGGCGTGCTGGGGAATCTTCTGGACGGGCAGGCCGTGGTGCAGCCAGAGCGGGGAGTCACCCCTGGGAGCAGCAGGGGTAGTCGGGAAGGTGCTGACACCCCCTTCCTTCAAGGCTGTGCGGGGCGGGGGGTGGTGTTCAACCTTTCTCTGGAGAGCTGCATGCCCCGCCCCGGCAGTTTGGGGGGGGTGCCCGGGAAGGGGCAGGTTTGGTCCCACGGCCCAGCAGCCGCGCTTGGAGTTGAGGCCGGGACGGCCCGGGGGACTCCTGTGTGCGGCAGGCACCCGGACTGGGGGCTACTGGCTGTGGAGGGGCAGAGTGGGCGGGTCAGGGTCGCGCCCCT
>CM053575.1:2810762-2842536 GCA_028646485.1 Cryptoprocta ferox | reverse complement strand
GTCAGCGGCGGCTGTGACGTGAGCAGTGTGCCACCTGCCCGTGCAGAGGCTGACAGAGACGTTCCCGCCTCGTCTGTGTCCCGGCCCCGCACAGGCTGCACACGTCCTGTTCCCGCAGGCGGCTGCCACCAGAGAAGGCCTCCCTAGTCCCTTCTGTCACACGGGTCACGCCCTACAGAGTTTGCTGAGCTGCAGAAACCATATAGACAGTGGGAAATGGAAAATAGGAAGCATAGAGTCCCGTTTGTTTCCCGGGTCAGCGGCTCCCAGATTTGGTGGTCTCGGGACACTTGGACACTCGTGGGGATTATTGAGGGCCCCGGAGAGCTCTCGTGGGGGGGGTGTTTCTTGATCTCGACTGTAGTGAGGTCAAACCAAGAATGTAAGGGGGCGCCTGGGGGGCTCAGTCGGTCAAGGGTCCGACTTCAGCTCAGGTCATGATCTCGCAGTTCCTCGGTTCCAGCCCCGCGTCGGGCTCTGTGCTGACGGCTCCGAGCCTGGAGCTGCTTCGGATTCTGTGTCTCCCCCTCTCTCTGCCCCTCCCCGGCTCATGCTCTGTTTCTCTCCCTCAAAGGTAAACAAACCTTAAGAAAACCAAAATGATAAACAACCCCAAGAATTTAAGGTGTTATTAATTCACTTTAAAATAATAAAATATCACACGTTAATGTAATTCCGTTTATGGAAAACACAACTGCCTTTTCAGAACAAGACGATGTAGAAGCGAGGCAGTGGCCTTGGCTTATTAGTACAAGATCTTTATTCTCACGGCTGCTTCTGCAGTCAGGCTCTCGGGGCACCTCACGGTTAGGAAGGCGGCGGGGACTCCCCCAGATGCACAGGTGGAGGCAAGGAGGGTGTGGCAGCAGCTGCTCGGGTGTCTGGACCCCCTTTCATGACTCCGCACTCGGACCCGACGTGGGTCCCTGCTTCTCTGGGGGCTCGCCGCCCGCACAGAGCGGCCCGGTTCTGTAGCGCGCGGTGGACGTTTGGAAAACACTAGTCCACTGGGTTCAGGGGCTCCTCCAGATGTGGTGTTTCTTTTCATTCTCCGAGACCCCCGGCTTCCATTCCCCAATGGGATTATCAATCTTGTCAGCGTCTCCCAGGAAAATTGGGAAAACGTCCTGCTCACAGCCGCGGGCACAAGGTTTCCATCCATAATCCCGGCTTTTCTCGAAAGCTTGAGTTTTCCCGTTGACACCAAGTGCGGTTTTTCTGCACCCGGCAGACTCCGTTCTGTCATTTTGGAGAGATGTCTGCCACAGACGAGCCCGCGCGTGCTCAGGCCTTGCTAGTTATTTCGGGCCAGAGAATGTTCTGTGGAAAATCAGGTGAGCGTGCGGCTCAGCCACACGAGTGGTTTCCCTCGAGACCCCGGGACTGCGCCCCCCACCCCCGCGTCTCAGAAGACGGACAGACGTGTACTCGGGGCTCGGGATTCCCAGCACATCGGTGCTCGTTCTGGTTTGAGCGAGCGCGTCCCTGGGGAGAATGGGGTGCTCTTCCGAGTATGATGCCTCCGGGGGGGCGTCTCTCTGCCAGGTTGGCTCCCGCGGGGCTCGGGTCCGGGGAGCCGCCGCCGCTGACACCAGCTGCGCCCCCTCTCCCCCCTCCCCTCTGCAGTGAACAGCAGAACGAGCAACATCAGAGCGAACTTCGAAAACCTGGCGAAGGAGAAGGAGCAGGAGGACAGGCGGAGGGCGGAGGCGGAGCGGGCGCAGAGGATGGCCAGGGAGAGGCAGGAGCAGGAAGAGGCCCGCAGGCAGCTGCACGTGAGTCCAGACGGTTCCGGGAAGGAGGGGGTCGGAGCCCTAGCGGCGGGCCGCGCTCTCAGGAGCCGCAGGGCCGCCCCACGCACGTCAGGGAGCCTTCGGCTGCCCGGGGCCAGACGGTCCGCCAGGCTGCTGACCCGCAAGCCCGCCCGCCGAGCCCCCGTCCCCGTGTGCCCCTGGCCGTGTCCGCTCTGACCCGTCACCTCCGGCACCTTCCCTCCCGGGGAAGGAGTTGGCGGTGCAGCGGCAGCTCCGCTTCCTGCCTTCCCGTGCGGCCCTCGCCTCTTTCTGGTCCTGCTCTGTCGCCTTTGCGTGTGTCCCTCGTCCCGGTGGGGGGAGGGTGTGAGCAGGCGGCCGCGGGCTTGTCCCTTCCTCCGCCTTCTCCGCGTGGACTGGACGTCCGTGGCACGTCACCTACTAGCCAGGCAGCCTGTGAACGGGCCCGGAAGGGCTCCCCGGCGCGGAGTCTGCGAGAGCGCGCGGGAGCCGTATTCAGCTGTGTGGACGCTTCCTCCCAAATCGGTGGTCAGGGCCCGGAGAGCCCCCAGCGAGGGGACGGACGGGTGGGAGCAGGACGTGCACTGGGCCCCAAAGGTTTTACTGCACACAGAATAATGGCTCGTGTGTGTGGTTACTTCTTTTTTCTTTTCTCTTTTTTTAACCTCTTTTTTTTTTTTTTACACCATTCTTTAATTGCTAGAAACTTCTATAGTCAGCAGTTTATGAGTTAGATTTTTTGTGTTGTTCACATGACTCCACGTACCATAAGGCGTCTTTCCCAACGTCCTGGTCTTGTTCTTTTCTCTCTCTTTTTTAATGTTTATTTTGAGAGAGAAAGAGAGAGAGAGAGAGAGAGAGAGAGAGAGGAAGAACACGAGCTGGGGGGAGAGAGAGGGAGACAGAATCCCAAGCAGGCTCCGTGCTGTCAGCGCAGAGCCTGATGCGGGGCTTGAACTCCCGAACCGTGAGGTCATGACCCGAGCCAAAATCGAGAGGGAGACGCTCGATTGAACCCCCAGGTGCCCCCGGCCTTACGCTTCTTTCCGGGAATAATTAACGCCTTCCTCATTTTACGCCCTGAGGCTTTAACCGCCGAGTCCCGGCTGCGCCCGTGAGGTGCAGAGGACCTCGGCTGGAGGAGGGCCATCTCCGCGGTTCTGTCTCGCACCTTTGCTTCCGGTGCCCTTGCCGCCCCTTCTGCCCTGTGGGCCCCGCACCGTCGTCTGCCCCTCCCCGCTGGCGACTCCCGCCCGGCACCCCCACACCGGGGTCCTCTTGGCCGTCGGAGGCTCCCGTTGGCCGGCGGGCAAGTCTTGAGCGCGCATCCTCGCGCGCGTGGCCGTCGGGTCTCGGTAGCTCGTCACGAGAAGGAACTCCGCGTGGCCAGAGGCTTTGATGGGCCGTCGCCGACCTTGTACGGGAAGGCACACGTGCGTGGCGGCCCGTGCCCGTGAGAGTGAGCAGCAGGTCGGGCTCTCAGGCCGCGCGTGCGCGGGGCCCGGACACCAGCCTGTCCCGCCTCGGGCGCCTCACCTGTGGGTGGTTCCCGGCAACGTGGGGACTCGACGGTGCTGCCGGCAGCCTGGCCGAGTGGAGGCTTCTGTGTCCGCTTCCGCCCCTGCCTGTGTGTGGCCCTGGGGGTGGGCTGTCCCCTCTCGGTCCTCAGTTTCCTCAGCTGTGACGTCGGAGCAGCCTGTCAGCCCTGCCTCCCCGGGGCCGTCACCCTGCGGTCACACACACCGCGGCTTAGGGCAGCACGCGTTTATTGTCACACAGTCTGGAGGCCCTGGAGGGGGACCTGCTTCTAGAGGCGCCCGTGTCCCCGGCTCGGGGCCCCTTCTAGCCTCTGCTTCTGTGACCGCGTCTCCTGGTCTGTCTGTCACGTGCCTGCCTCCCTCTAGGAAGGAAGGACCCGGTGATCACATCAGGCCCCAGGGAGCCCGGGACCGTCTCCCGTTTCCTGTCTAAGCTCTTCCACCCTCGGTCCCTCTGGCCGTGTGAGGTCGCCCCTTCCTGGGATCTGGGGACTGTGCCGTCCGTGCCTTCGAGGCGCCATTATTCTGTCCACCACTGTCCACCGTCTACCCCAGGGATTCGCGTGTGTCCTACACGCAGAGCGCCTTCACCCCGTTTTTAGGACCCCGGAAGTGTCCGTCATTACAGTGTGAGCTCAGAACTGTGATGTCCTTGTCTGAACCCGTGGCCCTTCTAGAAACCTGTTTCCCGGCACCCAGCTGCCGCCCTCCCCGCCCTCCGTCCCTCAGTCCCTCTTGAACACCGCGGGGTGTGACGTTAGGTGTGCGGGACGCGGGGTGGCGGCCGGAGGGCTGTGCCCCTGACGCCCTGTCTGTTGGTAACGCCTGACCTTCGCCTATTCTCAGTCCCAGGTGCTCGTCTCCGTGCTTAGTACTCTCTGCGCTTTGCCGTAACGGGAGCTGGGCTGTGGCCTTTCTCTGTAAGTCCTGGTGTCAGGCGGCCTGGTAACCTGCCCTTCTTGTCTCGATCACAGGAGCAGGCCCAGGCCCAGGCCCAAAAGCAGACGCCGCCTGCGTCTCCCACCCCTCAGCCGGCCGAGGAGAGGCCGCCTTCGAGCCCCGTCTATGAGGTTGGTGTTTGCACTCCGTTTGCAAACTAGTCTCTGACTCTCCAGAGACGCCCCGCCCCCGCCGAAGCCGCTGTGCGCTGAGGGTCCCCGCACGCTGCGCCCGGTGCCCGAGCGGGAGGGGAGCCTGGGGAGTCGCCTCCGTGAGCGCAGGGGGCACAGTGCACGTCCAGCCTCCCCCCTCTGGCCCTCCCGGGGGGCCCCCTCCTCAGCCAGCCTGCCGCCCCCCGGCGAGGTCTCCCGATGCCGCGTACGTGGTGTCCGGGCTTCCTGCCACTTCCTCTCTACCGAGTTTGAGGCTGACCAGCTCTCCCTTCTAGAAGCCTGTTTCCCGGCACCCAGCTGCCGCCCTCCCCGCCCTCCGTCCATCAGTCCCTCTCGAACACCGTGCTCCCGGAAGACTGTCCTTGGCCCTTAATCCTCAGTATTGGTGCCTTGTGACTGCCCGCCTGGGCTTTCTGCCTCTCGGGAGCACCTGTGGCCCTGGCTCCGTGAGCACTCCTGGCCGAGCACTGCATCCCGTCCCCTCGGTCCCCGCGGCCACTGCCCTGCTTCCCACGCCCACCCTCTCACCAGGAGGTTGTCCGAGGCCCCTGGGGCGTGAGGAACAGAGCACACCTCAGCTCAGCCGAGCCGAGCCGTCCGGGTCCCTGGGGGCGGCCCGGGGTCACGCTGCCACCAGGGCCCCCTCCAGGCTGCTGCTCCCTCTGCATGATGGCTGGGCCCCCCAGACTCGAAGGCACCGGCAGCCCGGCCCTGTGGCTCCTGACCCAGCGGCCCGGGGGCTTCGAGCCGTCTCCCTGACTTGGCCAGTGGCTGAGGAGTCGGTCCTTTGAGAAGGCGGGTGTGACCCCCGTCCCTCGTGGGAGGACAGGTGGACCCTGTGACTGTCGGCCCTGCCAGCATCGTGTGGCGTGCGGGCGGCAGGGGTGCTGACCCCAGAAGAGGGGGAACAGGGTGCTGCACAGTGCAACCCGGCCCCGAGCCCTGCGGGTGGCCCCTGCCCGGCCAGGGCGGGCTCGCCCAGGGGAGGCCCTGCGGCTCCCTTGCAGTTCAGCCTGGAGCGGCTCCCGCCTGCCCGGGAGCCGAGTCCCCTGTCCGTGGCCTCCCCAGTGGCCGTCGCAGCCGCCCAAGCCACAACGCTTGTCTGCCGTCGACAGCCGGTGCCTGGCCCTGCTGGTTCCTTCTGGAGCCTCTGCCTTGCTTTCTCTGGCCCCCAAGGGTGCCTCAGGCAGACCCTGGTTGGAAATCCCGATCAAAGACCCTTCCGTCAGGGCTCGGGAGTCGAGAGTCGTGATGACCGTGAACAGCCTGGGGGTGATTTCGTGACTTGCTGGTCATCTTACTCCCCCCCCCCCCCGGGGATTTGGGTGGGCTTGAACCCGGGGAGACCCTGAAGCTGCCATCAGAGGCACGGCAGGGCCCTGGCGGCCTGGGCCTTGAGAAATGGGCCGAACTTGCCGTGCGTTCCAACCCCGGGCGCGGCTCGGGCGGTGCTGCTCTGCGCAGGCCAGGCGGGATTGGTCCCTGGGGGTTTTGGGGTGTGGGGACTGGACGGGGGGCCGGGGGCCGTTCAGGAAAGGGCACGCGGTCGTCTTCTCGCTGCTTGGCCACGATTAGAGTCCAGGCGCTCGCAGACCGTCCGCGGGTGAGGTCTCCTTGTCTGCCCTGCCGAGCCCGCTGGGGCTCAGACGGGGTCGTGTGTCGGTGACCCGGTAGCGGCCACGGGAAACGCCTCCTCGGCCCTTCCCTTCCCCAGGACGCCATCTCCTTCAAGGCTGAGCCCGAGCCCGTGTACAGCAGGGAAGCCGCCGACTACGGAGAGGCTGGTGGCCCACGGGGCCTGGCCTATGCCCCGGACGCCGTCTACGAGGCCGCGGACGCCCCGGGCCACTACCAAGCAGGTACGGGTGGAGGGGCGCCTGCCGCGGCCCCCCCTGCTTCTGCCGCTCTGTGAAAATGCCCGTCACCCTGTTGCCCGACCTGTTCTTCCCCACCGGGAGGGCGCCAGGCCCCCCTGGTTCCCAGAAGGCCCTGCTGCTCCGGGGGGGGGGGGGGGACGTGAGAGTGAAGGAGGGGCCTCTGCTGCTGTCTTCGCAAAGCGGCAGCTCGTGGCAGCCGGGCTCCGGGAAGCCGCGGCGTCGGGAGGTCTTCAGGGACAATTTCTGTTCGCCCTGAAGGTTTTCTAGAGGCTTCAGTGGGATGAACACTGAAGTCCATCCCTTACCTTTAAGGATGAGGTTTTCTTCAGTGCATGTGTGGACAGGTTCCACCTGAATCTGTCCGAGAACACACCTCAGGACGGAGCCTTACCTCTGCCCCGAGTGTGACGCGGGGCATCTGGGCAGCGCAGTCCCCCCACTGCTTGCCAGTCACTTAGCGTGACGTGACCCTTCCTGAAAGTACTAGATCTTCCAAATTCTAAAAACCCGTCTCTGAGAGCAGTCACGGCACCCGTCCAGGTCCCCACGTGCGCCGGTGCTCTCGGCCGTGGGAAGGGTGGGCTTGCTCCTTAGAATAAACTAGAGTCCTTCGTCCTGAGTGGAGCCTGGCGCCCCAGGAAGCGCTCGCGGACGGGAAGTTAAAGTGGCTGAGCGGCTCCGCGGTGCTCCAGTTGCTCCTCAGCTCTCGTCTTGGTTTATTTTTAGAAGAAAACACCTACGATGAATACGAGAACGACCTTGGGATCACGGCGGTCGCCCTCTACGACTACCAGGCTGGTGAGACGCCCATGTGCCCGCTTGGCGCTCATTTCCACAGCCACCCCGCCCTTGGGACTCTGACCTCGAGGGCGCTTTTACGATGCTTAAAAAGCTCGGGATAATCTCACTGTTACAGAATTTCCCTTTTTCTCTGCGTTTCTACACCTTCCCGAGCCTGCCATCACTCGTGGCCACAGGGGTGCCCGTGCCCCCAGAGCCCCCGTGTGAATTCCCCAAAACCAAGGGCACTGCCCACACTATGGGCACGTCTGCCCCCCCCCCCCCCCGTGAGACGGTTGGCACCTAGACCCCGGGGCGCCTGCGGACCGGCTGCGTTTTCTCGGCCGTCCGGGCACCGCGCATCCCATTGGGGCCGCTTCCCTCCGCTCCGCACCCCACGGCCTCTGCTCCCGGGGCGACCCTGGCCCGCCCGAGGCCACGCTTCTGTGACAGGGCAGCCACGGAGAGCTTCCTGCCCCCCTCCCTGTCCCCGGGAAGCACGCTCCCCTCCAGTCGTTTACGAACGTGCCCACGCGCTCATGTCCCCGGGTGGGGGCTTTATGACATTGGGCATCTGTACGGGCAGGTGGTGCTGGCCGCCCGGCCCACCTCCTCGGGCTGCTGTCTGGGCTCCCCTTTGCGCCCCGGGAGAGTCCCCTCTGCGGCGGGAGAACGGGAGAGGCCCGGCGTCCAGAGCCTGCGCGCGCGAGCTGTGCCGCCCTCCCGGGAGACCCCGAATGTCACCGTCCTTTCTCTGCGTCCTCTTTCCTAGCGGGCGACGACGAAATCTCCTTCGACCCCGACGACATCATCACCAACATAGAGATGATCGATGACGGCTGGTGGCGGGGGCTGTGCAAGGGCAGGTACGGGCTCTTCCCGGCCAACTACGTGGAGCTGCGGCAGTAGGGCCTCGCGCCCCGCGCCTCGCGTCACGCCCGCACCCGCCTTCCGTGGGGGTCCGAGGGCCGGAGGGCCGTGTACGTATTGCTTTTATATTTAATATTTCCGCTGACGCTTTTGAAAATGTTTATGCCACAGAATTTGCTAATATATTGTAATCATGTTCTTTAGGAGGACTTTGGCCGTTGATTTTATGCAATCAAAGTATTTTCTTTCTTTTTGTTTTTGTTTTTTTTCTTCGTTAAATTGACTGTCACTTGGAGCCACTTCGGGGATCGTTAGTTCTCCCGAGGGCATGTTGTCCTTGCCCCCTGGTGGCAGCGTTCGGGGCCCCTGACAGCCACAGTCCTGTTGGCGTCGGGCGGGAGTCACTGTCCCAGGAAGAGGGAGGCCCTGCCAGAGGTCAGGACCCAGGGGAGAGGGCAGAGCGGCGGCTGCTGTATCTCCAGGAGGGGGCGCCCTGTGCTGGGAGGGCCCCCCCGGCCGGTGTCCTCCAGACCTAACCCCCTCCCCCACCCCCTCCGCCCTCCCCGGCCTCCGGGGGCCTGCCCAGCAGCTTCCCCAGTGCTTCACAGGAGGGCCTCCGCTGCCGTAAACCTCCCAGAAACGTCCTTCCCGTCGAGGCGCCCCTGCATTTGTGCCAAAATACCGTGTCCAAGGACAGTAGAATGCGGGATTGGTGGGCTCGGCTAAGAAGTGAAGCGGAGAGGGGGTGCTCCCGGCCAGGCTGCGCCCTCTGCTTGGGGGGCCGGGCGGTGTCCTTCCAGATCTGGGGAGGGGTCTCAGGAGTTCAGGACGTTGGCGTCTGCTTCCTGAAGTGCGTCTCTGCGTAGTCCTTGCTTTACCACAATTAGGTCGGGTTTTATATGCAATTATTGTATCTAAGTTTCTGCAGCACACATCATAGGTATTATGGCTTTTTTTTTAATTAAATATTCAAAATAAACTTTTTTTGATCCACTTGCTTGCTGATTTTCTTTCGGGATTTGGTCCCTGAAGGTGTCTCCCTGACCCTGCGGGGTCAACCCTGTAATTTCTCAGCTCTAGACCAACTGAGGATTCCCCTTTTCAGAGGCATGCTCCTTAAAAGGCATTTTTTAATGAGGGAGATGTATTTATGCTCTGATGTCAACTTTTTGGACAAGGATTCTAAGGAAAATAGAAAACGTTCTCTTAAAAATCATTTTCGACCTCCAGTTCTCCAGCCGCGAGCTGGTTGTGGCGCGGCTCAGGCACCAGTCTCCTTTGGGGGCGCGGCAAATCGGGGTCCGAGGGGACGGCGCTCGGGAGCAGAGGAGCTGGTGGGCGCGGAGGCCTCGCTCCCGGGCCTGCTCTGAGCCGACCGCTGGACGGGGTGGCCTAGAAGCAGCGGGCGAACGCCGGGCGTGCGGAGGCTGGCGTGGACCTGAGGCCGCCCAGCTGAGCCGTGGTCCGCGCCTGGTGGTGCCGGTTTCTGCTGTGGCCCCACCCCCCATATGGTGTGGAGGGGCTGCGTGCTGTCTGCGCACTCGGCCCCCCCAGAGGCCACGGCCACAGGCAGGCCTCTCCTAGTGGGCGTCTCGTGTGGCAGAACAGGGCTTTGGGACTTCTGGAAAAGCTGCCCTCACCACCCCTGGAAGACAGGGGAGGGGGGCCAGCACAGACCCCACCCAGACTCACCCCTCCTTCCTGTCTCCGGGAGCTGGGGTCGCCCACAGCCCACGGGTGGTGGTGGGGACCTTGCGTGAGTGGATCACACGGGGTCTGTCCTGGGTCTGTTTCACTCAGCATCGCGTCCCCGGGTCCAGCCGTGTCATGGCAGGTGTCAGGGCGTCCCTCGTCAGGGCTGTGCCCGTCCACGGTGTGGACGGACCACATCCATCCGTCCGTCTGTCTGTCGAGGGCGGTGGGCTCGTCTCCACCCGTTGGCTGCCGTGTTCTGTCTCCTCGTGCACCTGCTCCGTCCGGCTGCCCCCCCGCCCGGCTCCACTGACGCCCCGCACGTTCCACGGGGGCCGGGGCTGCATCTTACCTGACACGGCCCCAGGCTCCCGCCGCCACACCTGTCCTGGGAATGTTCTCAGAGGCCGCGCCCCCGGGACCCCTGTCCTCCTGTCCCTTCTTGATCTTGATGTGTGATGCTCTCTCCTCCGGACCTCTAGGTACCTCTGTCCAGTACCTCCCACTGGGGTTCCAACCTCCACCACTCTCTGAAGATATTTCCTACGTGAATTCACGTCTGTCCTGGGGACCGTGAGCCCCCGAGCGGCTCCTGTTTCCCTGCGCGTCAGGCTGCGGTCGTCACCAAGGGTCCCGAGGCTGACGGCCCCTCCCATTCTCCCTCCCGATGAGGCAGCACATCCCTGCCTCAGGGCCTTTGCACTGGGAGTCTGCCTTCTGCCAGTGCCCACAGGCTCCCTCCCTCACCTCCAGCCGGTGTTCCCTCAAAGTCTGCTTAAAACTGTGGATCTCCCCAAACTAGCCCTCACCCTTTACCTTCTCTTAATCATAGCGGGCAGCACTTCTACCACATTACGTGATTTAAATAAAAAAATTTTTTTTAATGTTTGTTTATTTTTGAGACACAGAGACAGAGCGATAAAGAGAGGGAGACACAGAATCCGAAGCAGCTCCATGCTCTGAGCTGTCAGCACAGAGCCTGACGTGGGGCTTGAACCCATGAACCGTGAGAACATGACCTGAGCAGAAGTCGGCCGCTCCACTGACGGAGCCCCCCAGGCGCCCCTTAAGTAATCTCCACACCCAGTAGTGGGGCTCGAACTCACAACCTCAAGATCGAGTCCCGTGTCCTCCTGACGGAACCAGCCAGGTGCCCCGCATGATTTTTAAAACCACTTCATTGAGTTACAGTTCACAAATCCCATGAGGTCCCCACTTGAAGCACGCAGTGGGGTGGTTTTCGGTGCGTTCGGGTTTGTGAGCCACGTGTTAGGGTCCCCCCCCCCCCGCCCCAGGCACCCACTCCCCTCCTTTCTGGGTCTGCCCGTTCTGGACATTCCGCGTAACTGGAATCCACGCCGTCTTTCCTGAACGGGGGCCTGTGCGCCGTCTCCTGGACCGCGGGCTCCGTGTTGTGGACACACGTGTCTCCGGCGGCCACCATCCCCGGGTCCGCATCGCATCTGCGTGGGGTGAACTGTTTGTGGGGCGCGTGCTGAGCGGGGGCTGTTTCTGGAGGGCTGCTCGCCGCTGCCTGCAGGGCAGTGGCCTTTCCCCGGCAAGGGCAGCACGCTCTTGTGAGCCCCAGGGTGGCGGGGTGGGGGGGGCGCTTGTGAGCCCTGGGGCGGGGGGGCGCTTGTGAGCCCCGGGGTGGGAGGGGTGCTTGTGAGCCCTGGGGCGGCGGGGGTTCGGTGTGCAGACCGACTCCCTGAGACCTATTTCATTCACTGGTTAAGAGACACGCCGCACGTTTTTAATGCAGAGTGTTTTTGAAATACGTCTTTCTAGCCGCCCCCCGCCCCCGAATAAGTCGATTCAGAAGTTGCCTCTGAGTATTGTTGCCGGGGGAGCGGCTGTTCCTGCAGACCCGGGTGTAGGGAAGGGGAGCTGGACGGTCCTAGGAGGCCTGCGTGCAGGTGGCGGCCCTTTTATCATTGGTGTTACTGTTGCCGGGTTTCAGTTCCACGTCTCAGAGAGAAAGGCACTGGGGGTTCATGTCCGATTCCACGCAGACGGGCCTGGGTCCGTCGTGAAAAACGAAACCTCTCCCCCCACCCCCCACCCCCTGCTCCATCCTCTCCCTCACGCCCCGGAGGTGATTCTGTCAGTGACTCGTGGGGTTTTTAAGGAAAAACCTGTCTGCACACAAGCACGTGCGTAGTAAGTAAATTTTTTATATACACAAAGGGTCACACTGTGCTTTGCCTTATGCAACTTGCTCTTTGTTTTATTTTTATTTGTTAAGTTTACTTATTTTGAGATAGAGACAGCACAAGCGAGGGAGGGGCCGAGAGAGAGAGAGGGAGGGGGAGAGACAGAGAGAATCCCAAGCAGGCTTCACGCTGTCAGCACAGAGCCCCCATGTGGGGCTTGAACTCACCAACCGTGAGATCATGACCTGAGCCGAAACCAAGAGTCGGGCGCTGAACCGACTGAGCCTCCCAGGCGCCCCTGCAACTTTGCTTCTTTTTAATGTTTGTTTATTTCTGAGAGAGACTGAGACAGTGTGAGCAGGGGAGGGGCAGAGAGAGAGGGAGACCCAGAATCGGAAGCAGCTCCAGGCTCCCCGCCGTCAGCACAGAGCCCGACGCGGGGCTCGAACCCACGGACCGCGAGATCATGACCTGAGCCGAAGTCGGACGCTCAACCGGCTGAGCCCCCAGGCGCCCCGCAACTTGCTTTTGGTGCGTCTGATTTATGACGTCCTTTGTATCCTCTGCGTAGAATCTCAGTAACGTGGAAAGTGGTTGAGCCCCACGGCTGGGCGTTAATTTTGCTGTGACGGGCGGTGCCTGTGTGCCGGCGCCCCGTGCACGAGCATCTGGAGGGTGAGCCGTCGGAGGGGATGACTGAGTGCCGGAGAGACTGCCGGTCCCCTTCCCCCGACTTCCTCGTTACCGATCTCCATTGTCTTCAGAGTTACAGCCCAGTTAAAAGACCAGATTTCCCATTACTTACACAGTATGGCCACGTGAGTGGTTTGGAGGCGAAACTTGGTTGGTGGAGGACCTCTGGGGACGGTCCTTGCAGACAGAGGACTGACAGTGGGGGTGTCTTCTGACCTCTCCCCTCTCTCTATTTCTCCTTTCTGTTGTCTGGAATATGGGTGTGCTGGCTGGAGCTCTGCCAGCTCTTTTGGACCATGAGGCCCCTCGAAGGTACTTTCTGAGAATAGCGGAACAGAAAGATAGAAAGAGCCCGGGTTCGTGACGACACCCGTCAGCGGCCACACTGCCTTGCGTGCTTCAGTACCTTTCGTCTGTTTTAATGAGGCAGAGAAAGAAACTTTTATTTTATCTAAACCGTTGTTATGTCTGGTATCCGCTGTGAGTACGAACACAGCTTCCCAACTGATTGGCTGGGTCAGTGAACATGCAGTTTCCCTCTCAAAAGTCTGCATTAGCTCCCACAGGAGGGCACGTCTTTCCTCACTTTTGCCGAGTTCAAGTGTTCTGAAAATGAGATCGCCGACAAGCCAGTAAACGATACATTCTTGTTCCCGAGGCCTCACCTTCTTTCCTTCCTTCCTTCCCTGTCCTTTTCATCCTCTGTTTGCTCCCTTTCTTCCGTACGCACGAGTGACTCGCCACGGGCTCGTGGCAAGGATTCACAACGAGGACTTCCGTTCCTGGAAACATCGGGGACTAGACGTCATGGCAACGATCTTGCCGCGGAACACCAGACCTGTGAGATGAGTTGTGACAGACCTCTTGCGCACGTGGAGCTGAGCTCGGAGGAAGGTTGAGCGCATCTTCAGGGGCCAAAGAAGCGGCAGGAGCAGAGCAGAAAGCGCGGCCTCGAGTTCTGAGTAGCAGGAGGTCCTCGGTTTGCCGGTGGAGCCGAGAGCTGTGGGGTTTGCCCGCACGCGGGGCCGGGAGGCAGGTGCACGCACCCCTGGGGCAGAGGAGCCCAGGGAAGCCGGGGCCCTCGGTGGGGAGGCATCGGCCCACTGGCAACGCCAGAGACCGAAGGAACTTGCCCGCCCGGCCGTCCGATCTGGGCCGGGAAAAAGGCGTGACGTTTGGCCAAAGCAGCTGAAACGGGTGACCGGGGCGCTCGGTTGGTTGAGCGTCCGACTTCGGCTCAGGTCATGATCTCGCGGTTTGTGGGTTCGAGCCCCGCGTCGGGCTCTGTGCTGACAGCTCGCAGCCTGCTTGGGATTCTCTGTCTCCCTCTCTCTCTGCCCCTCCCCCTACGTGAGCGCTCTCTTGCCCTCTCTCAAAAATAAGATGTTTTGTTAAAAGTAGCTAAAACTAACAGAGGAAGTGGAAAAGGGGAGCCTGGCAGAACCCCCGAGCAGCATGGAACGAATGGAGAAGAGGAAGACAGTCGGCCAGATGGTTTCCCAGACTAGCCGCTGGGTGGTGTTAACTCAGGACAGCTCGGTGGCCTCTCACTGAGCAAACGGTGACTTCCTACTGTATCCCTGCCTCTTTGCACAAGAATTGGGGATGCAGAGGGTGCCTGGGTGGCTCAGTGGGTTAAGCATCCGACTTGTGCTCAGGTCCTGTGATCTTGCGGTTGGTGGGTTCGAGCCCCGCATCGGGTTCTATGCTGACCGCTCAGAGCCTGGAGCTGCTTCAGATTCTGTGTCTCCCTCTCTCTCTGCCCCTCCCCTGCTCACGCTGTGTCTTTCTCAAAAATAAATAGGGGCGCCTGGGTGGCTCAGTTGGTTAAGCGTCTGACTTTGGCTCAGGTCATGATCTCACGGCTCATGGGTTCGAGCCCCGCATCAGGCTCTGTGCCGACAGCTCAGAGCCTGGAGCCTGCCTCGGATTCTGTCTGTCTGTCTGTCTGTCTCTCTCTCTCTCTCTCTCTGCCTCTCCCCTGCTCACGCTCTGTTTCTCAAAAATAAAACATTTTTAAAAAATTAATAAATGAACGTTAACTTTTTTTTTTTTTAAGAATTGGGGATGCAGAGATAAAGAGACAGTCTCTGCAAGTCCCTAGAAAGCAGAGTAGTGGTTACCAGGGGCTGGGGGGCGGGGGAAGGAGGGAGTGACTGCCAGTGGCTCCTGGGTTTCCTTCTGGGGCGATGATGTCCTGGCACTCGATGCAGGTGGAGGTTGCACACACAACATCGTGCAACCGCTACGTGCCGTTGAATTGCACGCTAAAATGGTAAATGGTTTGAAAGAAATGAAGGAGATCCTCTCGGTCCTGTAGTTGGTGGGGGTAGGACACACAGACAATCCTGATACCATGTGAATAGCAGGGCTGCCGTGGGAACCCGAGGAGGGCAGCCGGGCAGACTGGGATGAGGGCGGGCTCGAGCCGAGTGTTGGAGAATGAGGAGAGGACGCCAGGGCCGGCAGGGCAGCCGGTGTGCGGCCAGGGGCCTTGGTGTTGCTGGAAGTGCAGGCGCAGGTGGGCAAGGACGAACACCGGAGCGAGAGACGCAGGGCCACAGCGTAAAGGGCTCTACGCGCCAGTTAAGAGGACTGGGCTTAATTCTATGTGCACCCCGGAGTCTTTGCGGACTTTTAAGCCCTGAAGATCCCATCTGTTTTCTGGAAGGATCATGTAGGCATCTTGATATCAGTGTGACACCCGATTCCTTGGCCCCAAAGTCTTTAAAGACGAATGTCATAAATAAAACTAAAGTTTCGGAATTCAACCCTGTGTGTTTTGGGGTTTTGAGAAAAAAAAAAAGCCTCATATTTCATTTCCTGCAGACAAAACACGGTAATATTTATGTTTGTAAAAAAAAAAAAAAAAGACATTTTTCAATTGGGAACGTGTGATTGGGGTTGATACGGGGTTCTCTGTTCTGTTGATCTTTCCGTCCAAACCACAGTCTTGAGGACGGCGGCTCTTCAGTAAGTCTTGAAATTGGGTAAACTGAGTTTTCTCACTACTCTTGTCTTCAAAATTGTTTTAGCTATTAGAGTTTTTCCGCCACCCGTATAAATTTAGAACAGTCTTGTTTATATCTACAGAAAATCTTGCTGGGATTTTGATAGCAATTCCGTCATACTCAACACATCATCTTCACCAGGTAGGACCTTCCGAGATAGAAACGCGGTATTTCCCTCCATTTATTTACATCTTTCATTTATTTCACCAGCATTTTGTAGTTTTCAGGTCTTAAATGTGTTCTATTAAGTTTCATTTATTTTTTGGCAGCTATGAACTGTATCTGTTTTCAGTGTGCGCACATCCGTTGCTCGTCTGTGGAAGTACAGTAGATTTTTGTATGTTTATCTTCTATCTTGCAACCTTCCTGAGCTCCCTTAGAAGTTCTAGGACGTTCTGTGGTTTTCTTCTGGGCTTTTTTTTTTTTTTTTTTGTAGATTCCTTGGGACCTTCTATGTAGGCAGTTTATCTAATCTGGAAAATGAGGCTGTTGGATTTCTTCTTTCCAGTCGACGTGCCTTTTCTTGCCGTGTTGCCTCAGCTGGAACGTCCAGCACTGTGTTGAGAGTACCTAAGACCCTTGTTTCCGGTCTTAGGAGGGAGGCACTCAGTCCTTCACCGTTAAGTGCAGGGTCGCCTGTCAGTCGTTTGTAGATGCTCTTTACCCCTTTATAACAGTAGTGACTAAGCGTGTCCTCTGGTCCTACATTCATCCGGAACCTGTGCGGTGAGGCTGTCACAGCCAGCCTCCGAGACGACCCGGGCTCCTTGCCTCCTCGTGTCGTGTCCCTGCGCGACGACCCGGGCTCCTTGCCTCCTCGTGTCGTGTCCCTGCGCGGCCCCTCCCCCCAGGACAGGGCAGCCTGCATAACGATGGGACTCCGTGAAAGTGGCGAGGTGTCAGCTCCAAACGGAAGTCCTGGGAGACCCCGCGGTCCCTGCCTTGCTCTCCTAGGTCACGTGCTCCCAGAGAAGCCGGCACCCGGTTGCGGGGAAGCTTCGACAGCCCTCGAGGCCAGGGTGGCAAGGGGCTGTGGCCTCCTGCCATGAGCCGTGCGAGTGCGTCACCTCGGAAACGAAGCCTGCGTCCCCGGAAAATCCTGGTCAGCACCTCCAGCGAAGCCTCTCGACGGCTGCTGACCCACGACCACCCTGCAAAGCTGCCCCCAAGTTCC
Organism: Cryptoprocta ferox; assembly: GCA_028646485.1. Lineage (NCBI taxonomy): Eukaryota > Metazoa > Chordata > Mammalia > Carnivora > Eupleridae > Cryptoprocta > Cryptoprocta ferox. Next base: position 2,825,864 of record CM053575.1, on the reverse strand, counting down.
TGGCCTACGGACACAGCAGGAGAGAATCAGGGTCTGTAGCTGCGTTAGGCCCCTAAATTTGGGGGTGGTTTATAAGGCAGATGTTTGAGTTTCTTACTTGAATCCAGCAAAGAACGGGCGTGGGCTCCCTCACGGAAAACGTTGCTACGTGGACACGTGTCCCCTGACCCCGTCTGCGAGGGGGCAGCCGTCAGGCCCTTCGAGGACTTAAAGTGGACCGAACGCCCTTCACCCCCACGGTTCTACTTGTGAGGATTTATCCTGGTTGTACGTCGTGTGTGCAGAACGGAGAGGACCAAGTGCCCGTCCACGGGGCCCGTGGGCCGGTGCCAAACACCTGTGCCGAGGAGCCGGGCGGCTGGGACAGGGCACCGCCCCTGGGAGCCGTCGCCAAGATGCGCGTGAGCCAAGGGAGGCACGCTGTCCCGGGGCAGCGGTTTGGTCATTCCCAGTAGCTTGGAGACGCCGTGTCCTATGACTCCTCAGTCCCGGTCCCGAGTGAGCCCCCGAGAGAGGCTCGTACACGCCGTGTGCACTTGGGTTACATCCACAGCAGCGCCGTGCGCTTCATTTTTTTTTAATTTTGGAATAATTTTATTTATTTAAAACTGAAAATAATTTTTAAAGTTTTGGAATGATTTTATAGGAAAGTTGTAAATCATGATAAGAGCCGTTCTTACATACTTCCTGCCAATCTCCCCTGAGGTTAACCCCTTATCCAAGTACGGTCCCCTTTTTCAAACTAAGAAATTAGCATTGGCACAACACCATTAAACTAAACGGCAGACCTTTTTTTGTATTTTGATGTTTCCCTGAAGGTCCCTTTTCTGTTCCAAGGTCCAACATAGGATCCCACATTACATTTAGAAAAGCATTTTTTTTCTTAAAAAAAAAAAAAAAAAGACTTAGACATAATTTGCTTACCACGTAATTCACCTATATCGCGCACAATTTAATGGCTTTTAGTGTATCCGCAGTTATGGGAATATCACCCCTGTCTGATTCCAGAACATTTTAATCACCCAAAAAGCAACCCCATGCCCGGCAGCAGTCACCCCTACCCCCTCGCCCCCGCCGCCTGCCACCCACTCCTCTCCTGTCTGTCTCTGAATGTTCCTGTTCCAGACGTTTCATGTAAACGGAATCGCACAATGTGTGGTAATTTGGGACAGGCTGCTTTCACTCAGCATGATGTTGAAAAGCATTGTTTTTATAGCAAAAAAAAAAAAAAAAAGGAAATCGTGTAAAGATTAAACAGATGAAGGGATAAATCAATTTCGATATATTCCTATCATGAAATAGATTCCGCTGTGAACATGAACGATTGAGAGCTACATCTGGCATCTTTGATGAGCCTCAGAAGTGCTATCGGAATAAACCAGCTGCGGGATTCATGGTTGCCAATAATTACACTATCGATGATGATGGCAGCCACCAGTTACCCGGCTGGGGGCTAAGTGCCAGGCACTGTTCTCTTGATAAGGATTGCAAGTCGATCATGCATGAAGTAAGACCGTTTCCGTAAGGTTTATTTATTTATTTATATTTATTTATTTTGAGAGAATGTGAGTGGGGGAGAGGCAGAGAGAGAGGGAGACACAGAATCGGAAGCAGACTGCAGGCTCCGAGCCGTCAGCACAGAGCCCGACGCAGGGCTTGAACCCACGAACTGTGAGATCACGACCTGAGCCGAAGTCGGACGCTTCACCGACTGAGCCACCCGGGCACCCGTACAAGGTTTTGCAGTGTGCATAGTACTACTGTGTATCGTTTATGGACACGTAAGTGTGTCTCAACATGCGTAGAGATGATAAACTCCAAGTTCAGGGCAGCGGTTACGTCTGGGGTGGAGGAAGGAGGTGGAATCCGGAGGGATGAAGGGCTCGGGTGTCCCTGTTATGGTCGATGTCTGAAGCTGGGTGGTGGACGTCGGTATTCACTGTTCCCCATCATTTCCGTGTGCCTCATAGGTTTCACAATTTTAAAAAGAGCAAGACGAGTACCGAGCAGTGTGTCGAGTGAGCTATATTTGGGTTTTGTAAATGATTCACGCGCATATGCTTGCAGATGTAAGTACCAGGCCAGGGAAGGATCACAAGGAGTCCCTAATAGGCGCGAGCTTTGGGGAGGCACCCTGGGGTTTGGGGAGCCAGTGGGGAAGCGGACACGCTTTTGCCCGATAGTTTTCTGAATTTCCTACGACGCGTATTTTTACCTCGTGATTAACAAGAAACCCCAATCCGTATTTGTCTGTTCCCTCTGGCAGTGGCACGCCATTTCCCGGGCAAGACCTCATTTGTCCCACAAGTTCCTGGGGCCTCAGGGCTCGCCAGGCCATATTTCAGATGAGAACATGGAGGAGCCCAGAGGTTGCGTGATTCACGGACTGGTGGTTGGTGCAGGGGGGGAGCTGGGTGGCTGGTTCCCAGGTGAGGCCCCACTCCGAACCGTGAACACTGGGTGGGTTTTCCAGGGCAAGTCGGCCGGCTCCTTGGCACAGGACAGAGGTGGCCTCAGGCCCCTGGTGCCCTCTGTCTGGGCTGTCCTCAGAGGCGTCCACAGCAGACCTCAGTGACCCGCAGGCCATGGCCCCTGAGAGAGTGGGGCACGCACTCGGCACGATGACGCAGCCACATGCGACACGCTGGAGCTGCAGCGTTGGAGGGCTGGGACAGCTTTGTTTTGCAGGGGTCGCTTTGGAGAAGGGACTTTCAAACGACAGCGGGCATGGGGGTCACCTGGAGGGCTTGTTAGCCCCGGTTGCTGGGCCCTGCCGCCCAGCTTCTCGTTCTGCAGGTACAGCAGGGGAAGACATTTGCATTCCTCTCTCTCTCTCTTTTTTTTATTGAAGTGTATTTATTTTGAGAGAGAGAGAGAGAGAGAGAGAGAGAGAGAGAGACCATGAACAGGGGAGGGGCCAAGAGAAAGGGAGAGACAGAATCCCAAGCGGGCTCCGCACCGGAGCCTGACCCGGGGCTCGAACCCACGAACTGCGAGATCATGACCCGAGCCGAAACCAAGAGCCAGACGCTTATCAACTGAGCCACCCGGGTGTCCCAAACATTTGCATTTCTAACCGGGTCCCAGGTGACTGGCCCTGATGCTGCTGGTCCAGGGACCGGACTTGGAGAGCCACTGCCTTAGAGCCTCCCCTTCTGTGTGATGTAGACTGATGCAGCCAGGGGGGACAACGGTCCAGGCAGTGGCAATTCCAGATAGAGGATGTACAAGCTGACCTTGCCACAAAGTCACCTGCGCGCCAGGCTGTCACCCATCTCTCGCCCACTCCTGCCGATTGTGGACAGTGGATGCAAGAGGCGTTTTCTCAAACTGCCCTTAAGACCCACCCGAGGGGCGCCTGGGGGGCTCAGTCAGTTGAGCATCCGGCTTCAGCTCAGGTCATGATCTCGCGGTTCGTGGGTTCGAGCCCCGCGTCGGGCTCTGTGCTGACAGCTGCTTCCGATTCTGTGTCTCCCTCCCTCTCTGACCCTCCCCTGCTCACGCTGTCTCTCTCTCAAAAATAAAAATAAAAAACATGAAAAAACAAAAAAAGACCCACCCAAGGAGGGCGTTAACCACACGGATGCAGGGGCTTCCTCTTGTGAAAAACACAATAAGATAGAGACCAGACCTGAAGGTCCCGAGCAGACAGGTCCAGCGAACCCGTGTGAGCAAACCTTAATCCTGCTCCTCTCATGAAGAAAACTGAGCTTATTTGTTGTGAATGCCTCCGGTAATCATAAATGAAAAACCTAAGATGTCTTCTCCTCCCAGAATGGTGTAAGATGCCCCTGTTTAACCAATTCCCTGGCATCTGGAAACTCCCACCTGGTAACCACTCTGCTTTATAAGCCGTCCTGTGTTGACACGCCCGAGCTTCCTACCGCTTTCAAATTTGAGATCTCCCTGGAGGAGAACAGTTTGTTTCTCCCTCAGGAAAGTATGCATAGGAGTAAAGCTCTCTGAATTTTGACACTTCCTACTGAAACCGGATGCCTGGGAGGAGGCCTGATAATCTGCCCGCTCCCCGCCTGCCAGCCGCGGGGAGGGGAGGTGAGCAGTCCACGCCAGTCCCCCCGGCCGTGCCTGGGCCTTGCTGGGGACTTTGTGCCCCAGCCCGTTCCCGGGCGCCTGGGGCCGGGGATGTGAGCGTGAGATAGAGACTGGCCCCCAACGAGTTTCAGCCGACAGAAACGGGACCTCCGAAGACTCCAGGGAGGCGCCCTCACCCACCACTGATGGGTGTGTAAATGGGGTGTGTGGGCTTTGCAGGAAGCGGCGACTCCTCAACAGGTTCAACAGGGAGCAGCCGCGGGACCCGGCAGTTCCACCCCCAGGGTGTGCGCCCCAAAGAACTGAAAACAGGCACTGAAATAAATGCTTGTACGCGCCTGTTCACGGCAGCACTATTCTCAACAGCCAGAAGGTGGAGACAACCCGCACGGCCGGCAGCCGACAAAGGGAAGAACCAAGTGTGGCCTGCGTCCTGCGTCTGCGACCGAGCCCTCCTGAGCCGTGAAAGGTGCGCCACCCCGCCGGTGACCCTTGAAAAAACGCTCAGTGGGAGAAGCCAGACCCAAAAGACCACATGTGTGATTCCACTTATGTGAGACGTCCAGGGGAGGCAAATCCACAGAGCTAGGAAGATTCCTGGCTTCCTGGGGCCGGGGGTGAAAGCGGGGTGAGGGCTCACAGGCACAGGGTTCTCTTCGGCAGGTTGGAACTGGCCGGTGCCAACAGCCTTGTGGACCTGTGACTGTGTTTAATGCCACTGGACGGTGTACTCCCACAGGCTCAGTGAGGAGACTCTATCTGGACACTCTTTTGTGACCCCGTCTGTCACCTGTCCCTACATCCTCCATTCACCCGCTGCCTTTCTTTAAAATTACTTTTTTAATAAAAATTTTAAGTTTTTTTTAATGTTTATTTTTGAGGGAGAGAATGCGCTCTGCGAATGCGCTCGCTTCTCTGTTAAAAAGGGGAGCAGACACAGCTGACACGGTCTTGCCCTCTTCTTCCTGGCCTGGAGCAGTATGCGATGTGCAGGGCGGCAGCAGCCTTTTGTTGCTGTGAGGCTGAGAAATTGGAGGGAGAGGCTGAATCTCAGGCCTGACTATGTCGAGCTGTCAGATCAGAGCCAGGGACCACCCACCTAGGGTCCTCCCATTCACCCATGCTTCCAGCACACCCTTACTGAGAACATCTTGTTGCTGATGCAGGGATCGAACAAGACAGATAAAATTCCTGCCCACCTGGAGCTTACATTTTTGTGTCCTACGGAAAGAATAAAGCTCTTTTTGTTGCAGCCATTTTTAATGGGAGTTTCCATTACTTGCAGCCAAATTCTGCCTGTTATTTATGCTGATCTGCTTCCAGGGATCCGGGTGAAGACAGATGCTCGCAGCTTGGGGAGGTCGCTCTGGCCTCGCGGCTTGAAGCCCTGAGGCTGGACCGCAAGCATCTCAGTTGCGCCCGCCACCTGCCGGCGCGCACCCGCCGGTGGGCGGAGCGCTTCGTCCACGGCCCGCCTCCAGGCCCCGGGGATTGGTCGAAAGCTGCCTCTCCTCCAGCTGGGCCAATCGCGATCCTCCCCTTTGCCAGTCGGGCTTGGTCCTCGCTGGGCACGTGCGCAGCAGTCCCGCTGCCAGTTTTGATTGGCTCCTGCGGGGCACGTGACCAGCGGGCCCGGCGTCCTCCGCGGCCGAAGCGCGCGGCCCCGGCCTCTCTCCCTTGTCCCGCCAGAGCCGTGGCGGAGACCGCCGTCGGGCCGCCTTTCCAGAAGCCAAGGGTGAGGCCGGTGCGGCGGGCTCCCCAGACCCCCGTCGGGGCCCCTGCGCGCCATGCGGGGTCCGCGCGGCCGCCCCTGACACCCCGCGTGCCGCACGGCGGGCCCGTGGCAGGCGGGGAGCCCGAGGGCCGAGCCCCGCCCGCCCCCCGCCACCCCCGTCCCCACCCGGGCCCCGCTCCCGTTTCCGCCACCGCAGCGTCCCCGAGGCAGGCCGCTCGAGAGAGAACGGGGGCCTGGTGTCGCGGGGAGGGGCAGGGGCCGCACGTAAACGGACGGGCCGAGGGCAGGAGGCTGCGGAACCTTCCGGGACAGGGCGGCTGGGCGCAGGCGGGGCCCTCGGCGAGTCGGCCTCCCCTACCAGGACTGTGAGGACCGGGCGGGAGCTGCAGGCCCTGGGCGCAGCCGCAGGGGGGTGAGGCGGCGAGGGGTGTCCCGGGGTGGGGGGCTCTGGAAGGGGGGCTGCCTCTGTGCAGGGGAGCAGCGACGGGACGGGACGGGACAGGCTCTTCCGGGGGGGGGGGTGTCCGCCCGCCAGGTGGCCCGGGAACCAATAAGCTAATTAATGGGCCGCTTTCAGGTGGTAGTAACTTCCGTGAGAAGACGGGGAGATGTGAGTGGGTGATGAAAGCGAGTTCTTCTGAATCGGATGGTTCCGGAGGCCGTGCAGACACAGGGGAAGGATATTCCAGATGCCAAGAGGAGCAGGCAGAGTGGAGCCCCCAGCTGTGGCAGCAAGGTGAGCAAGGACGGGGCGGGGCGGGGCGGGGGTCACTGGCGGGCAGGGCCCGGGCGCGCCGCCGTGTCTGCGTTGGCGCCGCGGGTACGTCGCAGGCCTGCGCTTCAGGCTGTACCCCGCCCTCCGTCCCGCTTTCCCTCCTGCTGCGCGCCCGTGTGGGAGGTGGGGGCTGGGCTTTCCGGGCGCTCCCGCAGGTGCTCGAGGTTCCAGGCGCCGCCGTTCCCCCGCAGCCTTGACGCCTTTATCGGGGCCTTTGTAGTCACGTGTGTGAGCTCTTGCTTCCAAACGGAGCCGTTATTTCTAGCTTGTCCAGATGGCGGCTCCGAGACCTGCTCCTGCCCTTGGCGTTCAGCAAAGCGTCAAAGCGGCGGGGGGCCTGTCCGACGCGCTTTCGAACTCCTTCTGCAGCCATGTGACCGGCGCCGTAGCTCGGCCTTTTCCCCGCCGCCACCGAGGGTGACTGTGAAGCGGAAGGAGCGGGCTGCCCCAGTGCTGCCTGGCGGAGGGAGGCTGTGGGGCGCGGGGCTGGGAGCCGTCATCGGGGAGCACCCTCTGGCTGCAGCGGAGGCCACCAAGGGACAGGCCGGGGGGATTCCGGGAGGCCCAGAGCCAAGGGAAGACGCGTTTAGCGGGCAGGCCTGGGCAGGGCGGGGCCCAGGGCAGCTGTGCTCCCTTGGGGAGGACTCCCCGTCTCCAGGATGATTCGTCCCAGCTGCCTGCAGGCCGTGGGTGAGGGCGTCTGGTTTCTCTGAGCCTCCGTTCCCTCTCGTCGGTAAAGGAGACGATCGTCTTTTCCGTACTTACCTCGTGGGTTCCGAGAGTTTAAGCAGATGCCACGTGTCAGGTCGTTGAGAAAGCCTTTGATCCCTAGTCCTGGCTTCCCTGGTCCCCGTCGAGGGCACTGAGGCAAGCAGGTTACTTCTGAATTAAATCTCCCTCTGTCACACCCCTGAGGCGATTCCGCTGGAAGGAACCCCCACCTTGCCCAGCCTCCTGGCCCCGTGGCCCTGTACAGATGACTTCGGAGGGGCAGAAAGTGACAGACCCTGACACCACCAGCAGTTCTCGGGGCGCCTGATGGGGGAATCTCTTTCCCACAGAGGGACTTTGCCATGGACGTTCTATAGCAAATCCTGAGTCTGCCCTCACCGTGGACCTTGGCAGGACTTGGCTTCCTCATCTGTAAAATGGGGCTATTCGTTTCTACCGCAGGGCTCTTAGACCCGGAGTGGGGGCAGTACTCCGCATGGCGCCTGGCACACAGTGCCCCTGATAGATTGTTATTTCCAGCCTCTGCTGCCTCTTGCGTCCGTGCAGGGAAATAAACTGACCTCTGTCTTTTGCTGTGGTCGCTTCCCCGGCACTTCAGAGGCTGAGTCCTCCTCCTGCTCTCTGGGCCCTGGGGCTGGAAGAACACATTGAAGTCTGTGTCAGCCCCTTGGCAAGAAAGACCACGAGTGGGCGGTGGCAGGAAGGCTGGATGGCTAGGGGCACGGGACAGGCGTGCTGCCACCAGATGCAGCTGGGACGAGCTGTCTTCGCACTCAGACCTGCTCACCCTGCTGCCCTGAAGGCCAGCCTGCGGTTTCCCTGATGCCCGTCTCCTACGGGGCCCGGGGCCTGGCTGCCCGTCAGTCTTGCCCGGTGGCCGTGGCTGGTGCTGTGGCGCACCCCTTTGACTCTGGACACGTGCACACTTCTGGCAGAGGTGGCAGCCACGTGTGGAACGTGGAACGGGGACCCCTGAGAAACCCTGCCGTGTCTCCCAAACCACCTCGTTCAGATTCTCAGATGATCGGCTACGTTTGTGGCCTGAAATGCCGAAGTTTGGATCTCTAGGGGGCTTTGGCCTGGTAAACCGCAGCACCGGTGTGAGGCTCCCAAGAGAAACAGCCGTAGCCCATGTGGGTCCTTGCTCCCTCCAGACACGTGCTTGGCAGAGAGCCCGGAGGCATGGCGAGGGACACAGCTCGTGGTGCGTGCCCGCCTCCGGGCCGGCTCAGCCATCGCCCGCTTGCACTCGGCCCCGCGGGTGGAGCAGTGGCTCCCGGCGCGCTCCCTACGCCCCGGACAACTTCTAGGATGACAGGGGCTGCTCCCATGACTTTCAGCACATGGAGTGTGGCGGCGTCGGGCCAGAATTTGTGTCTTTCCTGTCATTTTTCTTTTACAAGAAAAATGGACTGCGTGCTGCCGCTTCTTTCAGTTGTAAACATTGGAAAGAGTTCTGTGATGAGTGGCTTCCGTCACTAAATATAGATATTTTGTTAATTTTTGTTTCACAAAGTCTGCAAACAGTCAACACGACTGACTTCGATAAGCCGCCAATGAGGGCCGCCAGGGGCCACACGGCAGCGCGGGCGGCAGGCGGGGCCCCAGGACTCTTGCCCGTGCGCCCCTCTCACCCACGGGGCCTCTCAGACACGCTCTAAGTCAACGAAAATAGGGGAGGTCGTAGAGCAGAGAGCGCTTTCAATGGAAAAGTAACTGATAACACAATCTTATTTCAATTTTCTTTTTATTTTTTACTTTAAACGACTGTGTACACGGCACAGCCTTAGGATGAAGGCTCCAGAACCATGTCCAGGTCTTCTCAACATTTCATTTCTCGGATCGGTTTTATGTTAACGTTGTGCATTGATACGGGCTTCTCAGTTCAGAAAACAAGGCACTATGACTATTGTATCAGCTACATTAATACAGTGAAGATAGATTTATCCTTTCATTAAATATACAGCATTTGAATACAATATGGTTTTTATGCAGATCAGGTTCAAAACACCCAAGGCACACACTTGATTTTTTTCCTTTTTTTTTTTCGTTTCTGTGTTTATTTGAAGGCTCATATTAAAGTTTCAGAATTGCTATAAACAGAGAGTTCCAGAGTAGAAGCAGTGGACAGTGCTTGCTGTCATCTGAGACACAAAACGGTAAAGACTGTGGAACGGAGAGACACGGTACAGGAACAGTAAAGAAAGAAAGTCACTGATACAGCGTGGCTCGGAGGCTGAAGTGGTCAGGTCTGCTGGAGGCCGAGGGACGGATTTGGAAATTCCCTGCGTCCCCCCGGAACACGGCTGCCCCGGCGCGGCTGGGCCCGTGCTCCCCCGGGCGCCGTGGGGCGTCCACCCACCCGGCGTATACACGGAGAGCTACTGGCACGGAAAGACACTCCAGTGCCCTGCTTGTTCACGTGCCTCAGAGTACAAGGCCAAGAAAAGCTCTTCAGATTTCTTCCCCTTAAGACAAACTGCTAACATTTCCCTAGAGGAGTCTGGAGGAAACCACTGGAGGTGACGGGGTGGTTAAGGTCTGGGAGAGACCACCGGACAGCGAGGCAGGAGGCCCAGGGCAGGGTAGACTACGAAAGATCTGAGGATTAGAATTTTCACGAACGTGAAGACATAGTGGCCGCTGTTCAAATGGAGAATGTGCCAGAATAGTAGCAAGTGTCCAAGAACTAAAGACGTTAGGTTTTCACTGATGAGGCCAAAGAAGAGGTTCAGTGTTTGAAACCTACTTCTCTACAGACAAAGGGACGGCCCGTGTCTTCCCGGCTCAGCTCTTTGCCAAAAGGCCCGAATCCTCGGGGGCCACCAGCTTACCAAAACGGGGCTGGCTTCATGCTAACGGGAGAGGCCGCCCCGTGCTGCGGCCCCGGGGCCTGGTGGGAGGAGGACCGGCATGGTGGGGGCGTCGGGGTCTGTGCTCCAAGGAGAGCTGCGACTCTGGCTCCCCCTCGGCACCACCCCCGCTTCCGTCCCAAACTAGAGGACGGCCAGGCCTCAGCCGGGCTCTCGGAGCTCACAGACGTGCACGCCGACACGCACTCGGCTCTGAAGTCAGGCGTGTCTCCGTGTGTGCCGGGAGAGTCAGGAAGCAGAACCAAGGCGGGTGAGCTCACCGGAAGGAAGGTTCTTACGCTTCGACGAAACCTAGCGCCTGGTCAGTTTCATGGAGGTAAAGTGGCGGTGGTGTCCTACCTGTGTGAGGTGACAGGCTGGCATCTCTTGTCCACTCAGACAGCTCACCCTGTGTGTAATCAGAGCCACAACCTTAGTGCAATCGTATATTTATTTCTCTTACAGTCATTTTGGTTGCCATACAAGAGAGTGAAGGATTGGGAGGAAGTGCAAATTACAGGAGCTCGTTTTTTGTTTCGTTTTTTTTTTCTTTTTTCAAAATAAAGTTTAAAAGGAATAAAAGCACAAAAGTAACAGCAACACAGAGAATGCGAACACAAGTTACACAAACCATAGTGTGAAACATAGTAGTTTCTAAAAAAACAAACAAAAGAAAACTTGTTAATGGGAAAAATCCGTGTTTGTGGCCCACACGTGAAGTCATTGCCAGATCACCTGGATAATGCTTGCTTGTTCAGTAACTCAGGAAAAGAAAAATCACCATTTTACTAACTAAAGTACCACAAATAACCCACTTGTGATGTGTAGAGTTCAGCAAATCAACAGTCACATTGAGTCATTTTCTAGTATATGAGTTAACTTAAAATGTGCACAGATCCCCTGGAGAAGGTATCTTGGCAGGTGCGCATAATTTACATCTTGAGAAATTTTGGTTTTGTATACACAATGTTACAGAGACTAGGCATGTAAATGCAATTTATTTAAATTACAGTAGGTAACAAAAGTTGATCTGAAAACCCGGAATAGTATTAACATGATCCGTATATGAGCAGTTTGACGTTTGTCCCACCATGGAAGAGGGCATGGAATAGGGCCTGGTCCTAACGTGTCCAAGGGGGGCGGGGAGGGGGGGAGAACAGTGGGCGGCGATTTAAGTGAGGAACTATTGCTTTCTGGAGCAAAACCATCGACTAGGGCTAGAGATGGATTCGTCTTGGCAACATGTGTTACTCTGTTGGTCAGTGCAGGTTCTGCGGGGTCCTGTGACTTTTCTATGACGAGACAGGGCAGAGATTAAAGACTGCTCGGCTCTTTTGTTCCTCGCAGTCGGCTTGCTTCTGGTTAGTTGCCCGTGGCTTGAAGTCTAAGAAAGGGAGTGGCAGCCGGCCCGCACCGGCCGGCCGCCGAGGTCCAGCGAATCTAAAGCCACCAGGTGGCAACCTAGCGGCGCCTTTCCCTCCCTCTCATGTTTCTCTGGCGTGTCGCCTGGCACTGCCAGCAGTAGGGAGAGGGAAGAGCCACGGCGCAGCGGTGTCCTGACTGGATTTGCCATCTCACCGAATGGAAGACAGATCAGGGCCAAACCACCACCTTTACACTTCCTGAACGGGCGGGCGGCCTCAGCAGGCCACCCGGGTGTCCTGGCGCACCCCACGACGGAGAGACGGAAAGGGCACGGGAGAGAAGCGCCTTCGCGTTCAATTGATTTCAAGTCGGGGCGGGGCACGCAGATCCAGACCGACCTGCAGAGGGGTGTGGAGCGGAGGAAGGTCCGAAACTCAGTTTCCAGTTCGGGGGGACGTGGCTGGAAAAACTGTGCGTGTGTGTCTGCGTGTGTGTGTGTGTGTGTGGAGGGGGCGCGTGTGCGCGTGTGGGGGGGGTGGTACGTGTGTGTGTGTGGGGGGGTGCGTGTGTGTTTTTGGAGAAACCGCTCCTTTGTGAGTTGTAACCACTTCGGAAGAAATAATTGTCCTTCGATGACGAAGTTCTAGCAAAGATAGAAAATATAACACAGCTCTGCTGGTTCAGATGCATCCAAATAAGGTTGATTTAAAAAGGTCATACTTTTATAATTCCACAGAAATAGTATTATTAAATCACAAAAGTTTTTTTTTTCTTTAACTTTCTAGCACTGAAGTGGCACAAAGGCTGCCTAGTAGACCAGCCACTTTTTTTTTCTTAAAATATTGTGCTTATAAACTATCTGTACAACTATTTAAACTTGCAGTAAAGAAAGAGATTTTAAATTGCTAAATTTTATGTGTTCATTCTAGAGCTGTTCCAGACCTAATCAGACACTTGATTGTGAGCGTAAAGAAAAGAAAGGAAAAAAAAAAAAAAACGTGTTTTTATAATTAGAGATGGGCTAGGCTAGTTCTGAAATCATAATAAAAGCCAAAACCTGCTGTTCGAGTTTCTTCCAAGTGTGGGAGAATGTGCTGGAAGCCTGGCTGGATGTCCGGCGACCCCTGGGCAGGTGGTAACAACGTCCCTTGGAAATCGGAGGCACTGTCACAGGGGAGGGGACTCCAGGGAAGAGAACGGGCACGACTCAGGAAAGCCTCGAGAGAGGGGCCTGGCGCAGCCCGGGAAACCTCCCTGTCCGTCCTTTCTTCGTGTGTCCGCTCACACCCTCAGCCTGCAGCCCCCTGCGTGTTCTCGACCCCAGGTCCCGTGTAGACGCCATACCCACCGGGTTCTCGAAAAGCCTGTTGTGCCGGTCAGACTGGTGGGGCTCCCGGACACTCAGCGAGAAGAGGGGGAAGGCCCCCGAGGACCGTCTTCCCTGGCCTCGGAGAGCAGGGGAGCGGTCTCGGGAGACATGCTTACCCGTGGCCGGACTCAGAACAGAGGTCACTGCGCCCCCCTCCCCCCGTGCCCCCCACCGGCCCCGGGGAAGACGCCGTCTCCCCCGCAGCAGCATGTGCCCGCCATTAACGTCGTGTCTCACCCTCGAGGGAAAGTGGACGCTCACCTGCTCTGCTCTTTGCAGAATGCGACACACTTTCCATTTCAAAAACTTGCGAAAGGCAGAGAGCCCCCTCGTCACCGTGCCGGAGGCGCTGCTCTTCCCCTGGCGGAGACCCAGGCTCCCAGGGCCGGGCCTCCCCTCCTCCTCGGAATCGTGACTTTGTGCTTTGACTAACTAACTCCACGTGACATGTGTTTGGCCACTTTGGAATTATGCTAATAGATTCGCAGAAATAAAGAAAGCAAGCTGAGCAAAGCTGGGCACGATCCCATCAGACTCCCCGCCACGGCCAAGAGCTTCCTGGCCAGAGAACCACGGATGCGCATCGCGGGAGGAGGTGGGGTAAAGAATCCAAAGGAAAAACAAAAACAGATTCTCTACCTTTCGGGCCCGACGAGGGGCACCGGGCACAGGCCTGGGGTGGCAGGGAAGGAGGGAGCGGGTGAGCACTGAGTGTCCTCCCAGAGGCCGTGGGCCGAGGCGGGCCCGGGGCGGCGGGAGCTGCCCGGAAAGCAGAGGAGGGAGGTCTCAGGAGGTATCTGGAGAACACCGGTGTCCCTGCAGGAGCCGGGGCCCCGTGCGGCCCCGGCGGGGGGCACCCCTGGGACCTGGCGAAGTGAGGTCGCCTGCGTGCCGCGAGGCAAGCCGGACTCTCTCTCCGCGGTGGCAGAACTCCCCCCCGCGCCCCCGTCCCCTGCTGCACAGAAAACAGCCCGCGAAGCCCCCGTGGAGGGTGGGGGAGCCGCCAGGCTCTCGCTCAGCCACACCCGGACACACTCGGCATTTCTTTGGGTGCCAGGAGACAGGCCCGTGGGAGGGGGTTGGTGCTCACAGGCCGCGCCTGGCCGCCCGAACGGTTCGGTAGAAGCCCATCTCTACTTATAACAAGGAGTCTGTGGAGGTACGGAGCAGCCGCCCTTATCTGTCCAGCAGCTGTTTCAAAGCCCTTTCTATGTTCATTCTGTGCCCGACCCGAGTCACCCCCAGGTCGATTAGGTCTTCCTTCTGGAGGTTTGGTAGGTGACTGCCGTCAATCTCATTGTCCATGAAGGTCTCTTTATGCTCACCCAAGTTGAGACTTTCCAGCCAGTCCGCCACGTCTGGTTTAGTCCACAGGTGCACGGGCTTAGTCGTAAAAGGCTTATTCGAGATTGGCTGTTGCAGTATGGAGGGGGACGGCGACCTGCTGCGTCCCGCTGGGTTCAGGCCAAACAGGTCCCCGGACGGGGGCTGGCTCGGAAGGCCGAAGACCTCTGAGAGCACGGGAGAGGGGACGGCAGCGGCAGCGGAGAGGGGGGCGGGCAGCATCTCTTTGCTCATCTCTGTTGGCGAGACCACAGGGCTCGGGGCGCGCCTCGCTCCTGACGTCCTGCTCTCAAAGTCCGCGGGCCGGCTCTGCAGGGTGATGGGCTGCGAGGTCCCCGGGCGAACAGTGAAGGTGACCGTCGTGCTCCGCGTTCCTGAGACGGTGCTCATGACCTCTGGGCTTCTGAAACGGCAACGAGAGAGAAAAGCGTCAGAGGCCGGGTCGCGGCGTGGGGGCCTGCGGCTCGCCGAGGCGGAGGCGGCGGCGGCGGCACGCACGCGCAGGGCAGGTGCGCTGGCAGAGAGCGGACCTTGCTGGGACCGGGGCAGGGAGGAAGGGGGCAGGAGGCGGAGTCGTGCGAAGACACCACCACAGCACACCAAGGCCGCCCGCTCACCCGGCCCCGCGCGGGGTGGGGCTGGGGGTGCACCTGCGCCGCGGGAGCAGCCACTGAGGCGCTCGGAAGGGCTCACTCGAAGACCTGAGGCCGGGGCCTCAACGGGGTCCTGCTCCCCGGGTGAGATGTGTCTGGTGACGTCACCAGTGGGAGGAGAGGACACCTTCTGCCTCCATCTGGGCAGGCGGCCTCCGGGAGACAGCCTCCCTCTGAGCTGCCTGTCAGGCCCTCGGCCTTTGGGCCCGAAAGACAAAGTGCGG
>CM053575.1:2758335-2810662 GCA_028646485.1 Cryptoprocta ferox | reverse complement strand
CTCATCTTGAGGCTCTGCCTTTACTGGCCCCGAGGGGGCGGCCGGATGACTGAGGGGAGGAGGCGGCATCGCGCTGCCTGAGGCGGCTCTGGGCTGTGTGCCCGCCTGCGCAGAGGGGCCTTCCTGGGTGCGCCCCTCGCCGGCCCCGGCCAGGGCTCACGGCAGGCCGTCCAGCCTCCGGGCTCCGTTCGCGCTCTTCTCTGCTGCCCCCAAACTGCAGGCGTAGCCCCTGGGGAGGCGGCCAGAGTAGCTGCGTGTTTTTCTTGCCTTTTGGGCTCAGTCACGGGAATGTGGACGGACTGCCCGCCCCCTTCCGGAAAGATCCTTGGGATGTCCAGACCCTGGCTCGGCCAAACACCAGCGTAGGCACGTTCTGAGCCTTGAGCCTCCGTGTGTGAGATGGGGTCCCCTCCCTCCCAGCCGGTGGGGGGCGGTGTGCTCGGGAGCTAACGTGGCAGGCGGTGAAGACAGACAAGGACAGGGGTGCTGGGGGGGGGCCTCTATAAACGGAGGGGGGCTGGGCACGAGGCCCGGTCTGCCTGCTCTCTGCCTTCGATTTTCTTTTGCTGGTGCTTGTTTTCTGTGCCACCGACAGAGCTGGGGACAGCCACCCATTGCTGCCTCGGGGCCTCTAAGCCTCGTGGCACTTCCCCACGCGGTGGCGGCCGTCGTTGCTTCAAGCACGGAATGCTGGGAGCAGCAGATGTCGAGGCCCCCCCACCCCCAGAATGTGCGCATGCAGCTTCCCGGAGGGCCAGGCGCCCCAGGTGGGGTCTGTGACACACAGGAGCCCTCGGTCGAGAAGCCCTGGGGGCCACCGGTGCTGGTTACCGGTGTGCCGGGTATACCGGCCGGTAAAGACAGCCCGTCCGCTGCTGCCAGGCTCAGTCACCCAACACCAGGAGGGAGCCCTGCTGGCGTCCGGGCTCCCCACGCGGGCAGAGGGAGCCAGCGCCTGTCGTCTCTAGATCCAGGTTCTCGAGGGAGGGCGTGGCCGTGGCCGCAGCAAGGATTTAGGGAGAAACCTGCAAACTCGGACACCCAAGCGGGACGGAAAGAGCCCGCCCCCGTTCCAGCCCGGGCCGCAGCTGACGCTGTGCAGTGCCCTTCGGCGTGGCCTCGGCCTGCCCCCAGCCGTGGGGCCCAGCGGTGGGCACGTCTGTCCTTCTGCTTTGAGGACAAGAATTACGATGGCCGAGGCGGAATCATGAGTAAATGCAAGCCACTCCATCCAGGGGCGATCCGAGGTGTTAACGAGCGCCCAGGACCTTTGGGGGAAGAGACCAGTGTTTTGGAAAGCGGGCGAGCCTCCCACAAGAGCGCCCTCGCTCAGGTGCTGCCCTGCGCTAACGGTCAGGGGTGCTTTCTCGGAAGGTGACGCTGCATGGCGACAGCGCCCAGGACCCCGACCCCGGGCGGCCCCAGCACAGCAGTACGGGGGGGGGGTAGTCCCCACCGGGCCCCACGGTGGGGGGCATCTCTGAGCCAGAGGCCGGCGGCCAGCACCACTCCCCCCTGCAAAGAACCATTCTCACCTAGCTGGGAGGGTGCGTTTTTAAAGGAAAGCTGTGTTGGGTGTCAGAGGCACAGAGAAGGCACCCCCCCCCCAACACGGGCGGGCGGCAGGGAGGGACAGCAGCACACACCAGAGATCGAGGCACTTTTGCACGTGGCACTTACTTCTGTTCAGCATGACCCTCTTCTGTTAACACCCGTCACGAGAGCACATGAAAATGACAGAATGGAACGGCTTGAGACAACACTGCAAAATTAATTAGAATTAAAACAAAGAAGCTTCTTCCGATGGATGGAATGAAAGCAGTGGTACATGTAGACACTGACCGAGAATCTACCGATGCCCGTCCCTTTCTGGCCAAGGAGGCAGGCAGGGCGGGCAGTCCACACGGCAGCCCAGAACAGAGGGTGACCACGGGCCTCACTTTCGTGGTTAGAATGGGCCGTCCACACCCCTGCCTTCTGTGGCTTGGGATGATGTAACACAGGGAAGAAAAGCATCCAGGGAAAGCCTGGTAAAGAGAGACAACTCGGGGGCGCCTGGGTGCCTCTGTTGGCGGAGCCTCCGACTCTTGGTTTGGGCTCCGGTCCTGATCCGCCGGTTTGTGAGTTCGAGCCCCGAGTCGGGCTCCGCGCTGGCAGTGTGAATGAAGGCCAAGTCAACATTCCCGGCGGCGGAGGGCGTCCCTCGGGTCCCCGTGCTTTGCTGCGAGTCTACACCTTAGGAGATGAGGGCCGGCGGCTAATAACGGGGGGATGTCAGATCTGGCCACGTGCTGGGGGCCGCCCCACGCCCCTTGCGGAATGTCGCCGTGGAAAGAGTAACCGGGAGAGAGTGAGAGGCAGCGTGAAGGCCCGCCCCGGGCCGGCCCCTCCTGCCCTCCTCCTCGGTGGCTCTGTTACTCTCGGTTCACCACGCTGACATTATTCAGTGGCTCCTCCTGGTGGCAGAGATCATTATGTTGCTAAGCAACCACTGGGTTCCCGGGTGCAACACGCAGGAACCTGCTGCCCTGAGTTGGAACACAGACACATGCACACGCACACACCCTCTCTCGGGTCAGCACTCCCTCCGCTGCCTTTTAGATCAAGTCCATGTGGAAACAGAACGCAAGCAAGAAACGAGAGCTCACCGCCACACCCAGAGACGCCCTGTTGCGTCACCAGTCAGCACCGTGACCGGGGTGGGGCAAGGCAAGTTCCAGTGCCGTTCTCACTGTGTTTACAAATCCCGTCTGGCTCTGGAACAGCCGCCACTGACTGTGGGCCAGAGGCCGCCCAGCGACGAAGCCTCGCTGTGTTTGCTGTCCCTCGCGCGAGCCGGTGCAGGGGCTCCCGACCCACCGTTTGGCACCAGATTGCCCCTTACTAAGTGACTGCATGGCATCTCGACAGGCGGGGTGTTACACAGACGGGGATGGGGGGGAGCACCGAGTCATGACCAAGCTGCCCAAGGCCCGAGAGCTGCCGGCACTGTCTCTCCCCGGCTCCACGCCTGGGGCCTGTTGCTGCCTCTGATACCCCGTCCTCACAGCTGCCCCGCGCCCTGAGCACCGCGAGGGGCCCCGGTCTGTCTGCAGTCCCCAGGCCCTGGCCCCCGCTCGGTGTGCAGCGTCAGTGCTGCCTGGATGGCGGGGGACACCATTAAGCTCGCTTCCCGATCGGCACGTTAAGCGACGTGACCGAGGTTACAAGAGCCAGGCTGGGTGTGCGAGCGGGCGCCTTGGGTACTCCTGCCAGACCGTTCGCGTCCGAGCAGGTCAGGAAGGCGCCCAGGTTTCAGGGAGCGGCATTCACCCCCGATGCGCTCTTGGGGACTGATGCTAACGTCCAGACTGGAAAGCGAGAACCTGAGAACCAGACTTGCAGTGGGCGGTTGGGTGGGCAGGGGGGAACCTGCAGCCGGGCTGGAAGAACCCTCTTCAAATCCGAGCAAACACAGTAAAAGCCAGTTTCACGAGCCCCTGTAAGTAGCTCTCGCCTAATTAGCTACACTGACATCCCCTCAACGTTTCAGGCAGGGCCGTGAAGTGATAAAGCCGGCGTGACGGTGCTGAGGTCATGAAAATGCCATGAAGCAGCTTCTGTTACTGAGCCAGTTTTGAAGTCTGTGCCCTGGGACCAGCTGGGCACAGATAATTTTTTAACAACCCAAATTGATTCATTTTAGAACCAGGAGGCTCTCAGGGTAATACCGCAGAGCCGCTGTAGAGCTGGAGGCAGGGGCAGATGCAGGGGGGCGGCCGTGCAGGGGGCCTCGGAAGGGCAGCCGGAAGCTTGAGAGCGACCTTCCCGGGGAAGGAAGGCCCTGCCCACACCTCCAGGCAGCCTGGACCCCCACACCCGGGGCCTCCGGAGGATGACTTCCCTCCCCCGTGAGCCCATCTGTGTGTCTGGGAGGGGAGGGCCAGGCCCACGTTGCCTCTGGGCCCCCCCGGAAGGGAATGTGATCTGGAGGGGCCTTGGGACCCAGCTGGCTCCGGACGGGGAGCCAGAGGGGGACCCCCACAAGCTTATGCTGCCCTGTTCCTCCGGGCACACGGAGGGTCACGACGAGACTTTCTGGGGCCGCGGGGATGCTGGGCAAAGAGCAGCACGCGAATCTCGCTTTGAAAACCACGTCTGGGCCGCCGGTCAAAGCGTGTAAGTCAGGCCAACGGAGCTGCTGTCCTGCGTTCCTGAGGCACTTGGCCTTCAGATCTACCCCCCTCGTCTGCAGAGCGCGGGACCGCCGGCCTGCCGAAGGACACCTGTGCCACCGTGAGGGCCGCCTGGCTGGACGGCTGCCGGTAACCTCCACGGCACGGAGGTGAGGTCAGGCTAAGCCTGGTGTAAGCCCGGGATGGCGCCGTCGCTCGGAACACAGTCCCGCTGTCCCCCACGGCCCGCCAGCCCTCCGTGGCCGGGGGCCTCAGTTTCTTCGGCGTGGAAAGCACTCTCTGGCCTCTGGACTTGGTGCTTGCTGTCCCCCCGTGCCTGGGACGCTCTGCTCCTGGGTTTCTGCACAGGTGGCTCCTTGTGTATCTCAGGTCCTTCAAAGGTCCGTTCCTCAAGGACGGTCACCTCCTTCCTGCCCGCGCGTACTCTGACTTGTGAACATGCTCTGTTCCTGTAGCACTTGCTGCGCTCTGGGCTTGTCCCTTCGCTTCCTGTCCACTCCCCCGCGAGGGAGCTCCCCGGAGGAACAGAGACCTGGAATGTCTTCTGGTTCGGGGGTGAGTCCCCAGGCTCAGGAGAGACCGTCACTATGCGTCTGCTGCCCAGCGTCCGAGGGCCCGGGGCCCTGCGGGCGTGCACCCCTCCTGCTCCTCTCGGCCTTCTGGCCTGGCACTGGTTGGCACTGGTTCCCACAACACCGCAGCCCAGGGACGCCTGGCCAGTGAGGCTTCCGGGCCCAAGGATGGTGTCCCATCGCCTCCCAGCTCTGCCCCGGGGCAGCCTGTCCTCGCCACACAACTGCAGGCAAAACCTCGGGCACTCCAGGGTGGGGGGAACACCACTCGTGGGGACCCTCCACGTGCTGCCAGCCTCTGAGCTTCCCGGGAACGGCCGAGCTCTGCCGAGTCCCCGCACACGCACCGCCTCAAACCACGGCTCCCTTCGCCTTGATCTAGGTTGACATTCTCTTCAAAGGTGAGGTTGCTTCCTGGAAACGTCAGCCTGGGCGGCCGAAGGCGCCCTTTCCCCAGAACTGCCTGCTGGGCAGGGGTTTCCAGATGGTCCGAGGAGGCGCCCAACCATCTCGGGAAGGCCATTCGTGACCAAGACACCCTGCGACCCGTGTCCCCTCCGATCTCAGGGAACGGACACACGTGTCCCCCGGTGAGCGAGGATCTCATCACTCTCGGCGTCCCTCTCCCACCCTGGACTCTGGCGAGAAGTGAGGGGTCTCACCTCACTTGTTAAGAAGGACCCAAGGGGGACAGGTGACCGCGAAGGGGTGAGCTCCAAACCTCGGTCCTCTCTCGGTCCTCTCTCAGGAGATCACAACCGTTTCTGTGGGGACAGGATTTGTGGACACGGCTGCTCTCCCGTCTCCCTCGAAAAACCTTTCCCTGTCCTCAGGAGATGCCCTTCGTTGCAGGTCCGTGCCTCACGCTACCCAGGGCCGCTGGCGGCCGGAGCTTCGAGATGCATTTAGAAGTAGCAGGGAGCCCCCTGGTAGGTGAGTTTGCAGGCTGTGTCTGCAGCCCGGCCTCCCCTCCCCTGCCCAGCAGCTGTCACCCGCCTCACCCTTGTCAGCAGCGCACATCCGCTTAGGGCTTTGCCCGGTGAGGCTGTGAGGTCAGCAACTCCTCGGTGGCCAGCGGAGGGCCCAGTGTAGCGCCCACAAGTGATGACCTTCCTCTTCGTCCTTGGGCCTCAGGGCCATCGGGGGCCTAGTTCCAACTTGGTGTCACCCTTGGCCGAAGGCAGAGAAGAGGACGCCGCCTCCGGGTGCTCGGCAGTGCCGGAGGCCGCCTGGTGACCGGCCTGGGAAGCAGAGAGGCGGCCTTGGGCATGCAGTTGGGCTCAGGTGAGCCGCCCTCGGTGAGCTCAGCCCCATGGGTGCGGATGGGTTGGCCAGCTGTGCCCTCCTTCCAGGCTGATCTCTGGCGCCCCCAGCAGCTCAGGAGTCGGACCCTGACACGCTCCCTGGGTCGGAGGTCCGGCTGTGCCTTCCGGCGGAAGTGCTCCCCTGGCAGAGTGCTCTCCATCTCAGCCTCCAGGTTGCTCATGTGCACACCGGGCAGAGGTACAGGCCCCGTGGAGCACGGGGCCTGGCATCTGGTGAGGCCGGCATAGGTGCCGGCTGGTGTTGGCGTGAGTGAGCCGGCTTATAAATAGCAGGACAGACCGGAGGCGGCTTGGATGTGGTCCTGTCCTGCAGCCGCTCTGCAGAGGTCTGGCGGGGCTCTGCCAGGTCACGTGTGCTCCGAGGCCCCTCCCTGCTCGGGGAACGCAGGCGGGGAAACCCTAGGGATGTGCAGCTCCAGACCCACTCCCCTTGGGCCCCCGGGGGCTCAGCCGGTTGGGGAAGGCGTGGAGGAGGTGAATGGTCCAGAGACTCTCCTGTGCTCAGACGTGGCTCAGGAGGCAAAGTGCCAGCCGGAGACCTCAGCCGGGGTCCCCGCTTGGCCTCCTGCTGCGCACGGGGACCTGCCGCTCAGCGTCTCAGTCACTCTTCCTGGAGAATGGGGAGAATCGCTACCTGCCCCCCCGCTCTGCTCCCCAGTTGTCCTCAAGATGCTTCACTCACGTGCCAGCGCTCCGTATGACGTGAGACACTAGGAGAAAGCATCTGAATACTTGTGCTTTCACGTCAGGTAGTGCGAGAGAGCTGGATCACCACCTAAGTGGAAAGGGCAAAACTGACCACTTTTAAGTCCTTTAGGACTTTCGAGGTTACGCTCTTTGAAGTTGTGCATGCGTAGATGTCCCCCAGAAATGGGGTCTTTTTGCAAACTCTCCTCAACTGGAGGGACTATTTGAACGTCACAGTTAGTGGCAGATCATCCCCTGAAAGACGGTGTGTCAGCATGCTGCTTTCTACCCCGGCCGGCCGATCAGTATTTCTCCTAGTGGCACGGAAGCCATCTGAGTACCTTGTGTGCATCCGTACGGGAAGATGGCTGGGGAAATCGGGGCTCTCGGCCCGCACCTGCAGGCCCAGCCCTGGTATGGTGTTGCTGGTTAACGGCCCAAGACGTTTGGATCAAATGCCTCCCCAGCAGGAGTACAAAGAAAGACTCATCGTCAAAGTGTCAAGACCTGGGAGCGGGCGTCAGTGGGGGAGGCCCGGCAGCGGGCTCCTGGGACGGCAGGAAGAGCACCCGCACCGTCAGGGTCTGGGGTGAATAACCCCAGCGCTCTAGGCGGAGGGCCAGTGGCCTGCCCTCGAACATGGTGTGCCTGGGCAGAGCCGTGCACGTGGCCCCCAGCTGCAACGGCAGTGCCTTGAACTCTGTGTGAAACAGTGGCCACCCCGTGGACAGCCGGACGCCTCCTCCGTGATGCCTGCCTGCCGAGAAGGGAAGGACTGGGGTTGGGGGGATGCATTTCCCTCTGTGTTCACTAGTGAAGCCACAGCCCGGCTCCTCCCCAGCCCTCCAGACGGTCAGCGATGGGAGGAGGCGGGCAGGATCCACGCACACTCAATCACACACGCGCGCGTGCGCACGCCGCCGACCCACTCGCTCTCCGTCCGCCTGGCTACCCCCCTGCAACCAGCTTGGTGGAGCTCATCGGTTTTGGCCTCTGCGAGGCCCCAGAGTGGCCTTGCAGGGCTCCTGGCAAGGATCTGGAGGACGTGGAACCACAGGGCCCAGAGCTTCTCTTTGGAAGCCAAGGCGGGGATGGCCTTGTGTGGCTGGCCGCTTCTTATCGCAGTCTGTACTTGGGAGCGCCACGTCCTGCCCGCGTGGCTGCGGTCCGCACTCGGCTGTGCCGGCGTCCAGGAGACGAGGGGAGAGGAACCCACGCGTTAGTGTAGCAGCTGTGGCCGGCACACGTCCGCGCTGGCTGCTCCCCGAGGGCATTTCCTGGTCAGCACTGACCGGACGCGACGGGAAAGCCGGCACGGGGCAGTCTGGTGTCTACGCCAACTGTGGGACTTACCTGGGAGCGAGGCTGGCGGCCTTGGTTCCCGTGGGCGAATCCAGTCCTTCCCCCGGCTTTGCCGATTTCTCTCGGTTCATTTGCTGCAGGATTGAGTTCAATTCACTGATCACGTTTGCCTTTGGGCCTGAGCGAATCGGGCTTCTGACCTCTGAGACGTCACCCCACAACTTGGAGGTCCTTGGCGGTGTCACCTTTGTGGCCCCAGGCTGGGCGCTGCCTGGCGGCGGCGGGGGCGCGGGCGGAGGGATGACAAAGGTGTCCACGTCTTCTTCCACTAGCGCGTCCTGATAAAGTGCATTGCTTTTGGGAATGATGGGCTTCACTTTTGGCTTCGGAGGTACTGGGGGCTTGTCCACCGTAAACGCTTGCCCGTCTGCATAGACTGTGCAGGTGTCCACGTTGTCCCCGCCCTCGGAGGACAGGGTGGACATGCTGGACACCGTGGAGATGGTGCTGGTCGTCTCGAGGTGGTGGTCGCTGCTGCTGCGGCTGTCCACCTCCTCGATCCCAGAGTCCGTGACCGCGTCAAAGTTCTCGGGGGGCGGCAGGAACGAGGCGGGCAGGCAGTTAGAGAGGCCAGCCGGCTTCTTACTGTCTGCACAGTTGGCTGGTTGGCTGGGGTTCAACGGAGGGGGCTGGGAGGGGTCGTGTTTCTTCTGCTTGACCAAGTCCGTGAGAGCGGGGACGGAAGCGATGCGGTCGTCGGGGATATCAAAACTATTTGCAAATTCCAGGGGGGGAGGCAATGGCTCTGTAAAAATAAAATCCTCATCCAAATCCACGGATGCCAGAGGGGGAGGAGGGATGCGGAATGGCAAGATCACCGCCTCTTCCACGGAGCCCGCTGCCACGATGGTCCTGCCGGGCACGGCGGCGGCGGGCTCGGGGCTGGCGGGGGTCTGTAAAGCACCTTCGGTTTCGGGAGCGCCTTCTGGCACCTCGGACAGCGAGTCGTCTGGCGTGGCCTCCATGTCGGCTTTCTCTTCCTCTTCCTCCAGCAGGTGGTCGGCCTTGGCGGCGTCCACGGTGTGGACCATGAGCAGGCCGGCCGACCTCTGCTGGGACGTGTCCACGATGTTGATGAGCATGTTCTTCTTGTCCTCGCCCTTCCGATCCTTGCCCAGCTCCGTCTCGTACTTGTTCTCCGTCTCCTGCCGCCTCAGGGGCCCCCGCGTGTTCTGCCTGGTGACGGGAGGGAAGCCTGCTTCCACACTGGGCCGCATTTTGGTATCGATGTAGAGAGGTTTGTGGAGGTCGGCCTTGGGGGCCTCCCCCTTGGGGCCCTGCTGGGACTCCTTCATGGCTCGGTCCCTCGCGGAGAGCGCCAGGGCCAGCGGGGAGCTGGGGTCCAGCAGCCTCCCCGTGAGCGGGTGGACGTAATTCTCCGGGCCCGGCGCGCCGCCGCTCTTGGGGGGCACCGCGGGGCTGCTGTCGGGGCCCTTGGCTTTGGATGTGGAATTGAGTGGCCTGCCGGCCTCCCCCTGAGCTGCGGCCTCGCCTCCACCCACGAAGTGGTTCTCGGGCTCCCTGGGCACCGGCACTGGCACCGGCACAGGCACTGGCACCGGCACCGGCATGGGCAACGACAGCGGCTCGGCGCCACCCTCCTCGCCGAAGTCGGCCTCCTCGGGGAAATTGGAGGAGCGCACGTGGGGGGCAGGCGGCCCCAGACCCACGTCCTCGTCCCCCAGGTCTGTGGACAGGAAGGCCGGGGAGTTCCGCCTGGCTTCCAGCCGCTTCTCCCGGTCGCGGACGGCCCCGGCGATAGCGGCGGCGAAGGGGCTGCTGACGGTCAGGCTGTCGTCGGGCCGCAGCTGGCCTGGCTGCTCGGAGGCCTGGGGCTCGATCTCGGTGCTGCTGCCCTGGCTGCTCTTGCCGCTGCTGCTGGTGGAGGGCTCCTTCACGATGATGGTGGGGATGGGGATGGAGCACGTCTTCTCGGGGCTGTCCTCCACGTTGGACTGCTTCACCAGCATGCCCTTCCGCCGGGCGGGCTTGGCGGGCACATACACGGCTTTGCTGGCCACCCTGCCGACCTCCGAGTATGGGTTTTCGGGCATCTGGCCCCTCTTGTTGCGGAAGTTGGCCTGGGCGGCGGCGCTGCGGCTGTACAGGTCCTCGGAGTCCAGGGAGTAGCGGTCCAGCTCTCTCCTGTAGTACAGGCCCTTGTCCCTCATCACCGTGGCCACCGTGTCCGAGCGGGCCGCGGGGGGCACCTTGGCGGTGGCGTTCTGATTGAACGCCGGCTTGATGGTCCCGTAGACTCTTGGGGTCGGGGACTTGGGGCAGTTGTAGGCGGTGGGAGAAGGGGGCGGCGGGGATGGGGGCACGGACTGCGGCGGGGGAGGGATGTCCTCCGAGGTGTCCGGCATGGACAGGCTTCTGGTGAACTTCAGCATCGGAGGGGCCAGAAATTGCCGCTCTTCCTCTGTTATTCCTGCAAGGAGAAGGCAGGCTTAGTTTTCAGCCATGACGCCAACGCCCCACCACGCTCCCAGGCTGGCGCAGCACACCACGTCCCGCACACTCACAACGGAGCACTGTGCACGCTTGTTCACGGAGCACAGCACAAGCCACAATGCCAGGGGCTTACGTGGCCCATCCGAGCCCCCCACGGGGAAAAGAAAGGAAAAAAGGAAAGAAAAGAGAACAGGGAAAGGCACTGGGATGCCCTGAGTGCATGCTGTTGAGATGTCCCGCTGCGGTGCCCGGAGCAGAGGCGTGAGGGATGCGCGGGGCTGGGTGGGGCGCCGGGGGCAGCGAGCCGTGCGCACGCGCCTGTGTGCGAGTGAGCAAGCGTTGGGACTGGGCTGGATCAGGGGCGTCTGTCCTTTCAGGCCTGGCCAGGGCCCTGGGGAGTGTTTGGGGCGGGGGGTCTGGGGGCCGAGGCTGTCATGCCGCCCATCGGAGATGAGGGCGAGGGTGCTGCTGCGTTGACTGGCGTGCCACGGTGTTGAGGGGCGATGGAGCTGGCCTTGCCCACGTGACTGGGACCCATCCCGTTGCCTGACTTATCCGGGCCACCCGAGGGCTTGAGGGTATTGGCGCTCCCGGGCCATCAGGGGCACAGCCACGAGGCTGTGCCACATGCCAGTGAGGGGCGGACCCTGACTCCTCCTTAGCCCCTGCCCCTACCCCCCACTCCCCTGCTTAAGCCCAGAGCAGCTTCCTGAGCAGACCCTGGGCCGCTGGCCTCAGGAGCCCCTCTGGGTCCCTCCCCTCACTGGCGTGATGCACTTTCTCAGCATCACGATTAAGTGGGGTCGGTTGACATTCGGCTGACTTGGACAAAGTCAGGTCAGGTCACAGGCAGGACCCCACCTGCTGATGTCGGGTGTAAAGTGCCGAGGGGCCTGGTGCGGTGACAGCCCGAGTCCTCTGTGCGGGCCGCCTGGGCCAGCCTTGCCAGACCCTCTTCCGACAGTCTGAGACCCCAAGACATCAACAGAATGCACTCGAGGAGACGGAAGCAAAACACAGACACAGACAGCGACAGATGGGGGGCACCGGGAGCTCACTCGGGGGGCATGCGGGTTTGCTCAGGGAGGTAACAGAGCGGATCGCTTCAAATCAAAAAACTTCGAGGACAGAGTACGGTCACTTATTCCAGTGGAAGTTTCCATTCGATAAGGGTATTCCCAATTTCACGTACTCCTGTGGGAGGGCATCTTGGCCTCGAACAGCCGGACCGCTACAAGGCCTTGACCAGATGCTAACACGCGGGTTGCCGACAACAGCATTCCCAAGGAGTAAGAATTTAAGAATACGCCTTAGAGAGTAAGTGTGGGGTCACATTCAGACTACAGACTCGGAGCCGCGAGGTTCACTGACCTGATAGAAAGATTCTGCTGTCTGACGGGAGGAAATGAATCGTCATTAGCCAGTTACAGAGCCAGGGGCATGACGTGGCGTCTACCCTACTTTGCGCGGGGGCCCTGAGCTCCCGGGGCGGGCGCAGTTTAGGAGCAGCGGACGCCACCGCAACCCGGGCACGGCCTGCCGCGAGCCACCTCACACTAGTGACGGAGGAGCCAGGAGGTACTTCCAGAAATCACCCCGCAGCGTCCCCTGGGGCCGGCCGTGTCCGGCAGTGGCCCAGCTCCTCTGAGAGTCTACGTGGAACAGACGGCGTCGGGTTATCGCACAGGGGGCTGTCCGGCAGGGCCACGTGCGCCGTGCCCGGAAGCGTCTGTAGGTGTTGCCGGGACAGGAACAAGAAGGCACGCGGCTTTCCACGACACGCAGGACGTAACGTTTGTCAGCGTTCTAGAACGTGGCCCAACCACCCTTGGAAGCGTGTCCGCTGAGCTCGCCCGAGGGGAACGGGGCAGTGGCCCGGGCGGTTCGGGGAACGTGGGGGTCGTGTTGAGCGGGCGACCGCCTCCACCTCCACTCTGCCCCCGCAGGCTGGGAGGGAGCTTCCTGCACCAGCCCAGTCCACCCTCTGCCTCCCTCCTGACACTGCCCCGTCGCCCCTGCCGCCCTGCTGGCATCAGCACGGGCCACCTGGGCTGCACGGCTGCATGCCGATTCCAGCGGGTAGAAGAGTGTCAGTCTAAAGGGCCCCCCGGTGGGCGGACCCCAGTGGGCAGCTCTGCCCGGGGGGCTCTGAGAGCCAGGGGGCAACCTCTGTGGGTGGAGGCCGTGCTTCTTACCTATTGATTTCTGCCTTCGCATCGTACCTCGGGGGAGGCCCAGGAACGGGCCTTGCGGGCTCCCGGGCACGGTGGGCGTCATGACGGCGATCCCTTGTCGTTCGTACACGGACTGCAAACCAGAGGCCCCGGGGTGAGGCGGGCCCCGACCAGCGCCACCCAGGGCCTCTGGGCCCAGAGGGTGACATGGGGGCACCTGTGCACACCTGTCACACGGCCCCCCCGCTGCTCCCCCAGGAGCGAGCTGTGTCCAGCCGAGGCTGACGGGACACACCAGCGTCACGGGGCCGCAAGAGGCTCCGGCGGGACGCTCCCCACCAGCTGCTGCCCTCTAAATGCCAGCGTGCCAGGATAGTGCGCTCCGTGGGGGGTACCGCAGGAGCCTCTGTTTCCCTCCTCCACGAAACGGGTGAACAACAACACCGGCTCACCGCGCAGGACAAGGCGAGCCCGCGGCAGGGGGGGGCCGGCCCGGGAGGGACCCTCAGCCTCCCTCCTGCACTTGGGAGACAGGTTCCCGTTCAGCCCCCGCCCAAGCCGCCACCTCCTTGTGTGTAACGCCGGGCTTGCTGGCTGCCCCCCAGCCCGCGGCTTCGGAGGGCCGCTGGGCCCGCCGGAAACATGAGCGCGAGCCCCTGGGCATCTTGTGCTGTGAGCGCCCTGTGCCCGGGGCCCGAGGCCAGGCTGACAGCGTCTGGGCCAGGGTGGGGCTCGAGATGCGGTGAAACGCCGCAGACGAGACAGGCAGCAAGGATGGGCAGGCGGGGCCGGGGGCTGACCTTTGTGGGGGGCAGAGCTTGTGGGACCCCCCCAGGTTCTGGAGATGATGGGGGTCCCACCACTAGCAGGTGGGTCTGGTTTAACGTGTGCTCCCCAGGCTAGCCTATCCAGTGGGCGATGTTTCCGGGTGTTGGCGTAGCTGTGAGCTGCCAGTGCAGGGACGGCCACTCACGTTCATGTCGGAGACGGACGGGAAGCACCGGCTGGTGGGCCGCTGCTTGATGGTGGCCACCCTGGACTCCACGGCCACGTTATCGGCTTGGCGGGACGGCTTGGCGGCCGGCACGATCTCGTCGGCTTTGTCTGCAACGTGAACATGACAGAGGGAACAGGCGTCAGTGACAGAGGCCCCTGAAACACGACCAGGGGGTGGCTTTTGACAAGGTGCCCGCCACACGTGAACGGCCATCGAGCTGCTCCGGCCTCCAAACCATGCAAGCGGATGCTTGTCCCCGCGGTGCGGGCGTGCATGCGTGTCTCTGCCACATGCATTCACGGCGACGCCAGGTCTGTTCCCAAGCCCTGGCCCCGGGCAGGTGCACGCGGACAAGACCCTCCGTGACACAGCCTAGGCCCCCGACTCCCCGAGAGTCAGGTGGTCACGGGGGCCCCTTCGTTCGTGCTGCTGGACTCACTCTTGCCGCGCCCACCAAACCAGGGTTTGGGATCTTTCCCTCTAAGAGCTCAGAGGCACACACGGTTCCTTTGCAACCAGATGCGGCTGCCAGGGTGTAAGGACCTCGCGCCCAGGGCTGGGGGCGGGGGCACAGCCGGGTGGCCCCCGGAGTCCGAGCCTCCAAGCCCGTGCTGTGCGGGGAAGGCCCGATTTCCAACAGTATGACATTGTTACATCTTGGTGAAAAAGAGAGTCAAGGGTTAGTGATTCGCAATTTTTACAAATTAAACACTCTTTAAAGTTTAAAACATGACATTTTTTTGGAAGGTGAAAACTCCAGCACACCCTAGAATTGCCCAGATGCCCTCGCTTCATCTGTAGGGTGTCTGACACGCCGCAGAACAAGGGTCCTGAGTGGGGCGGGTCCCAGCCGCCCTTCCGGGAAGACTGTGGCCGGGGTTGCACGGAGTCAGCTCGAGGCGGTGCCTGGTGGGAGTATCCCATCGTGGACCTTGTGGGGCACGGCCCTGTCCTTGCCCCCCGCTCGGGACATCCAGGCATGGACACGTGGACGTTCTGCCCACAAGCCTGAGGCCTTCTCCTAGCAACTCCAATCCTTTCTGGGGTCTGGTGATGCCCCTCGAAGTGCATGCCGTCACAAAGGCCCAGGCCCCTGGGGCCTCGCCCAGACCCAGAGATGTGAGGCCAGCGTGTGAGGCTCGGGGCATCTCATTGTTCCCATCAGGCACGACCGCCACCTGGGACAGGGGCTTCCCAAGAGGACCTAGTCCCCCGGAAAAGTCTCCCAGAGCCACCCACACCAGGGCCCCCACAGAGGGACTGCAAGAGGGAGGAGGTAGGTGGGGAGGGGAAGGGGCAGGGGGCCAGGCAGGCAGGCACCAGGGCCACCCCAGCCTCACAGACCACCCACAGGTGGGCCTCTGACATTTGCGGCTGACTGCTCACAAGACTCCTGACTCCAGAGCTGTGTCCTGGGCCAGGGGGTTGGCAGACTATGGTGCTCGGGCCAACTCCTGCCCGCCAGCAGGCAGGAGCTCCGGCCTCGCAGGGGGTTTACAGGTTTAAGGGGCCGTTAAAAGGAGAGCAAAGAGGATGTGCCACAGAGAGCTCGTGGCCCGCAAAGCCTAAAACACTGTCTGGAAACCGCCTGTCCCCTGGCCTGGAGCCTGTCCCAGTTCACCTGCCCATGAGCCCCGGGCACAGAGGTTCTGGCCGAGCAGCACTGAGAAGGCCCTTCCCCCCGACAAACGTGCACTCATGTCTCTCCCTTGGGAAGAGAGGACCCACTCCTTCCCTGTGTCCTGTCCTGAGGTCCGGGCCGGCCGGCCAAGGGCACATCCTCCTCCTCGTGGGTGCTGGGGACGCTGGTAAGCGTCAGGTCCTTAGGGCCTTGGTCAGAGACACTCAGGTCTCTGGGTCCACAGCCTGCCGTCCTCCTCAGGGCCCACGGAGCTGTCCTGTCCTCACCTGTGCTTAGGGCCCCCTGGCCACCGGCTGCTGCTCCTTCCCTTTGCTGGGTCCCTGTCCCTGCCGCTGTGCTGTGCATGCCCCACGATCCCAGAAAGCTGCCTCCTCCGGGAAGCCATCCCCCCACTGATCTGGGCCAGGATTCCTTGTGTGACTGGGGTTCAACTCGTTTCTGTGCAGTCCCCCCATGCCGCCCCACCAGCTGGGCCTTGCTCCCTTGACCGTGGCTCAGGGTCCTCTCTTGGCCGTGCTCAGGTGGCACTTGGCTTGCCTCCTTGGTCCTCGTGGCCTGTCCCTGGAAGCCGGGCCCCTGGCCGGGGCTGTCGGTTTGTTTCGGCTTGAGGTGCAGGGAGGCGGGTGTCCTCGGAGCTGGGAGCCCATTGGCGGGCTCCGGCCGTCTTTCCAGGTCCAGCCTTAGCCTCAGAGCACGCCGCTCAGTGAGGCTCTTCTGAGCCTCCGGAATGTGGAGGGGGTGCCACCGAGCCACAGAAGGGGCGACTGGAGCCCGACACTCATCTGTGGGAGGCACCGCAGGTGGAGGAGCACTCTCTGTGCCGCTGGCCGCGTGGGGCACCATATGGAAAGGGGGCCCTGGGGCAGGATGCTCTCCTGGGATGCAGAGCTAACCAGCAGTGCCTTCGAGAGCCTCCTGTTTTTGGTTTTAACCCCCTTCCCTTAAGCTGACGGGCTGGCTCACCCTAACTAACTAACTCCCCAGCATGCCGAGGGGCTGCTGGCCAGTATCCCAGTACCGCCTGGGACCTCCACGCGCCCGGAACATGCGGGAGGCAGTGTGATCTCGGAGCCCCAGGGCACGTGGCAGGCACCCCAAATACGCCTTCAGTGGTGGGTGGGCACAGGTGAGGCAGAGCATATCCGGAGCAGCGGTCCCTGGGGAACTCATCTCCTTTCTCGTCCTAATGAGAGCCTGGCTGTCGGGGAGGGGGACAGTGCCAATCTGTGATGCTGGATCATGCAGGTAAAAACCTGCAACCAGGCGGGTGGGAGCTGTGGCGCGAGTCGGGGTCTGCCGGCCTCTGCACCCCCACCCCCACCCCGGGCCAGGGATGCTGAGCCCTGAAGGGCAGTAGGCACCAGAATGCTCTGCCTGGTCCAGCTGACTGAGAAGTCAGGGCACCGTCCATACCACAGTCGCCCCATGCTGAGAGGGATGGGTCTGGGGGTGCCTGGAAGTGCGTGCCCTGGAGTCATGGCCACCTTGAGTGGATTATCTTTGTCCTTGTTGTATTTAAAAATTTTTTTTCTTTAAACGTTCATTTATTTTTGAGAGACAGAGCGTGAGCAATAGAGGGAGACACAGAATCCGAAGCAGGCTCCAGACTCCGAGCTGTCAGCACAGAGCCCGACACGGGGCTCGAACCCATGAACTGCGAGATCATGACCTGAGTCGAAGTTGGACACTTAACCGACTCAGCCCTCCAGGCGCCCCTCCTTGTCCTTGTTTTAAACCTTGGCCCTTCTGCCCGCAGCCAAATGTCCTCTGGGACGAGAACACCAGGGGTCTTGGGTTGGGGAGGGGGTGCGGCTGGGAGCGATCGCTTCCGGTGACACCCGCTTAGTGTGGTTTGTGCGAGTCAGATGGAAACATGCAGGGCCCGTGGCCTCTCCGCGCGGGGGCCTGGGGCCCCTCCCGGCTCTTGTCTCAAAGGGAGCCTGGTGGCTTGACTCCCAGACTCAGGCTGCTCAGCCCCATCTCTGAGGGTCTGTGTACCAGAACGTGGAGGCTTTGAGGAAAAGCCGTGAGGCTGTGGAGTCCCACTTCTCACTGTAGACTCTCCGATAGTTGTGCTTAATTTCAGAGAGTCGGCTTCGGGTCTCCATTCAGGGAGTGGGATGAAGAGGATTAGCGAGCGCAGCCCCCTGCGGTCCTAAAACGAAGTGCTCTGCGGCTGAAAACGGTCCCGCAGACACATCTTAAAAGCCACCCGGTAAGGAGTTGATGAGAAGCCTCCAGAAGCAGCCACGTGCTGTCATTTTCTAAGCAAACGCACGGTCTGTTTAGAGGACCGGGTGACGCTCGCCGTCCAGAAGCTGCAAGCTTCCTGGGGAGGGGGCCAGCGTGTTTCAGGAGGGGAGGTGACACGTTAGGTCCCCCAGGGAACCAGAGCAGGGACGGCCAGAGCGTCACGAGCGCCGCCCCCAGCCCGGGATCACACCCTTGACCGCTGGCCGCCTTCAGCCAGTGCACCCCGAGCCCTCCTGAGCCCTCCTACTGCAGAAACCCACGCTCCGCGAGCCAGACCTCAGCGGGGTTTCCGCTGCAAGAGGGAAACGCAAACTCCAACAGCACCAGAGGCCACGCACCCGCCCAGGGTTGGAGGCAGTGGCCGTGGCCGGCTGGCCCCACCTCTGGCTTAGTCTTCCCAGGAGGCAGTGAGGTGCGGGGAGGGGTCTTTGAGCTGTTCCTGGCCTGATGGTCCTGATGTGTCTCACACCTTCCAAGGGTTGGGCCTGTGGGTGCTGCCAGAGCAAAGGTCGCCCGGGGCAGCCAGTGCTGGGGGCCATCTCGCTGGGGCCACGGTTTTCTAGAACCGCCACAAACAGTTCAGAATGAACGAAGTTTGTTCTCCATCGGTCTGGAAGCCAGAATTCCCAAACCAAGGTGTCAGGAGGCTGTTTCTCCTCCTGGAGGCTCCCGGGGAGGGTCCTTCTCGCCTCTTCCAGGTTCCGGGGCTGCAAGCGTTCATTCCTGAGCTGTGGCCTCCTGTGCGTGCGTCTGAATCTCTTCCTCTCTTGTGGAATCTCTTCCTCTCTTGTGAGGTCACGGTCATTGGGTCCGGGCCCACGGCCTCATCAGGCTCACATCTGCAAAGACGCTGTTTCCAAATAAGGTTCTAGCTGGATGTGGATTTTGGGGGGACACTATTCACCCAGGATGTTGTAAAGGCCTGTTTTTTTCCTGTTGCACGCGGCCCCGCTGGAGCATGGGAATGCTTCTGAGGTTAGCCCAGTCCCCTGGAAGAGACTGGCAAGGGCAGTGTGGCAGAAGCAGTCTCTGCGTGCCCTCCGGTGTCCGATGCTCCCAGCCACTCCCTCACTGTGCAGTGTGGGCCACCGGAGCCCCACACCGCACCCCACGGTCCCTCCGGCCCCGTGGACTGCTCACACTGGAGTTGGATGGGCCACAGCCACTGGGCGGGCCACAGCTGCTGGGCAACTTTGGGGGCTGGTGTGCACTAGCTGGGGTCAGGAAATATGGGGGAGGGGCATCTGGTCTCAAACTGCATCCAGTTTTCTCTGCTGTTCAAAGCCGGTTGGGTCTCCACCCTCCAGGACTCTTGCCTGTCCCCTGTGCCCGTGCTGGCCACAGTGATTGTGACTTCTGTCTTTTCGCACAGCCCAGCATGTCTGGCTCCTGGAGGCGCCCTCTTGACAAGGGACCTTCCTGGCCAGCTCTGTCACGGCAGTGAGGTCCTGGGAGCCCAGGCTGGCGTGCCTTGTTCAGGGTGGTGTGGCAGACACCAGCAGGGCTTGGCCTTGGGTTGAAGAGGCCTCCAGGGAGAAATGTAATCCTGGGAGAATTTCTGGGAAGCCCCCAGATCTAGGAACCCCCTCTGGATTTCAGCACTCAGAACACCGCGTTGCGCCATAGCACCAGCGTCTAGGCTCATGTGACAGGTCCACACCATGCTCCCCCGACCCCCCAGAGGGAATATTGAACTTATTGTACTTCTTTCCATTATCGGGGTCGTCTCCAGCAGTCAGGTGAGAGACACCCCAAAAATATGGATGTTGCTGAAGGAGGAGCCCGAATCCGTCTGGGGCCCTGCTGTCAGGGCCTGGTGGGGGCGCGTCTCCGCCGTTCACACCACTGCGGCTGCCCCCCCCCCCCCGGAGAGCTCAAGGACAGCTGTCCCGCAGGCACAGAGCAGGAGATCCGGGGGCTTGCCGGGAGCTTGGAGGGGCCGCCCCTGCCCCCAAGGCCCAGGCAGCCACAGCCGTCAGGGGGCCAGCGTCCCCGTCCAGCATGGGGGCCCCGCTGGCCTGCACCCGGGCTGCCTGCTGCGTGTGGCCGTGGACTGGACGCAGCTTAGAGGCTGCCAGCAGGTAGGGCAGGCCCAGCTGTGACAGCCTGAGGGTCCCACGGGCTTCACGGTCGTGACGATGAGGACACAGCTCTGGGGGAAACGCACAACATGTCGGGGGTGGGGGTGGGGAAAGGAACCACATCGGGAGAAGCAAAGCAGACGGGACAGACTGAGACAGGACGCGGTCCCCTCAGCAGGCCCCGGCACAGGGAGGACACAGTGGAGGGTACACGGCGGTCTGGACGCCACACCGACAGCCACGGGGGGGGGTCTCTTCCACGGGGTGTGGGTGGGGGCTGGGAACAGACACCGCGCTGGCCCCTTACCCTTCTTCTTCCGGATGGAGGCTTGCAAACAGAAAGGGGAGGGTGAGTCTGTGACGGCAGCGCCCCCACGGGGCCTGGCAACCTAATCCTGACCCGAAGCTCACGGGGGCCACACACGGGAGGGTGGGGCGCCCAGACAGCCGGGTTTACGGCTCTCCCAGGGACCCGGTGATGGGGTGACCTTCCCCTTCCAACACGCCCGGCTGGTAAACCTGCTTCCTGGCCACGGATGAGACACTGTCCCCGCACCGGGGAGAGACAGGGGAGAGACGCCAAGCCCGGGGGCGGGGCCGGGGTTAAAGGACGTGCAGTAATTCTGCTGTCATCCCCGTGTGCCATGCCAGGTGTGCGGGGACAGTCCGGGCTCTCCTGGAGAGCCTTGTTTGGATGGACAGGACGTGGCCGGGAGAAAAGGGGCTTGTGAGGAACTAGTGGTTCCGGGCAGAGGGTGGGAGGCACCACAGTAGGGATGCTCCTTTCTAGAAGACCAGGCCCCAGTGCCCGTCTGCAGATCCTAGTCCCAGGATGCCATGCCCGGTGAGGGGTGCTGGCTGGGGGACGGGCTGCCTGCAGCAGCCGCAGGAGGAAGGGCTGCAGAAGGTCTTCTGGTGAAGGCTGGGGTCAGGTGGAGTGATGTCAAGTTAAAGAGGGGAGCTCAGACGTCCCCCCACTGGCCAGCTGTACCCTATGGGCAGGATCCGGGCTCTGGGCTGCACTGGGCACCCAGACGCTGGCCCTTCATCACCTGGCAAGCCCTGCTCTGGGCTCCCCGCAGAGCAAGCACATCGGCCCTCTTGCCACTTCCGTGGGGATCTGAGCCAGCCTCCTTCCAAACTGGAAGGCTCCATGGTGACGCCCCCAGCAGGACATTTAACAGCATCCAGACAGCCCGCACCAGCCCCAGAATCTTCCCTCTCAGTAGCCAGCACTGCCCTGGACCCGGGGCCCACGCTGCTCCGAACACCCTTCCCTGTCCATCTGATGGGGCCAGTGGCTAGAGCCCTCCTGTGCCTCGCAGACCTTTTAGAAGATTCCAGGAGCCCCCCCACCCCTGGTGTGCAGCCTTCCAGGCCTGCTGGCCCCACCACTGTCTACGCCAGACCCCAGGGACGGAGCTTCCTGGGCTGAGCCCAGCACCGAGGGCCAGTGAGGCGGATTTTGGGGGTGGGGTGCACCCGAGACAGCAGGGGAGCTGTTTGGGGGTCACCGTGGGGCAGCTTACCTTTATCCACTAGTGAGAGGCCCAAAAATTCAAAACAAAACAATGTTAGATGAGCCGAAAACAGGAAAAGGCAAAACTAGCAACCACCCCCGAAGCCAGCAGGAAGGACTCCCACGGGAGACGCCGCCGTGGGCACCGCCGGCACGCAGGGTCCCTGACGCCGGTCCCGGGGCTCGGGGGCAGGGCGCGGGCCAGCAAGCAAGCACAGGGCCATGCACGGGCTGCGGCAGCACGGAGACGTCCCCGGTGCCGGTGGCAGCGCGGGGCCAGACGGGCGACCCTTACCGAGCTCCTCCAGCTCCGAGGTCATGGACTTGGAGCGCAGGGTGAGGGCCGTGGTCGGAGCACGCTTGGGAGGTGGGGGAGCTTGAGGGGCAGAGGGGAGAGAGAGAGAGAGGTGTGAGAATCTGGCCCTGATGCCCGCCCCCCGCCCCCCTGCACCCAGAACAACCTGGGAGCGGGTGGCCCTGAGCTTGCAGGGGTAGCAGACAGGCGGGGGTGTCACCTGCTGGGGCTCCACTTGGGCCACGAGGGGTCGGGACTGGGACAGGCCCTCTGTGGGGGCCCCTGCTCTCCCCGAGGGAGCAGAGGGCAGGCCGCTCCAGCTCTCTTTCTGCGCTGTGTCTAAGAGGACTGGCAGGCTTGTACCCCCTGGCTGCCACCCCACCCCCAACGGTAAGGACATGGCCTCACGCGTGTGCGGATGCGCCCCGGACCCAGGGCCGCTGAGCACAGCCTTGCCTGGGGCCCCCTGTGCCCAGCGGGTAAGCTCCCCAGTCCTCTCGTCACCTCCCTGTCTGGCTGCTTTCCCTCCTCCCCGGGGACCCGCCCCCAGGTGGGAGGAGGGGTGGGGGACGCCTGAAAGCATGCAAGCGCAGCGGGCCGGGGCGCAGGGCGGGCACCTTTCTTCCTGGCGGTGTCGTCCGGGTCGAGATTCCTGGTCACCGTGACCACCTTGAGGACGAGGTGGTCCCCTCCTTGGCGGATCATGCTCACCACCTGCCGGTGGCCGACCTTCACGACGTTCTCCCTGTTGACCTGCGGGGGGAGACAGGTGCGGTGAGGGACCTGCGCGGGAGGGAGGAGCTGCACCCACCCCTGGAGGGTCAGCAGACGGACAGTGGGAAAGCGCAGTGGCTTCCGAACCACAAGTGCTTTGGGGGGGGGCAGGGGGCGCTGCTGTGGTGGCCGCAGGCAAGCTGACCTTGGCCAGTGTGGAGGGTGCCGCCTGCCACTCTGTGCGGGGCCCTTTCCAGTGCCAGGCGGCCGGGACGGGTTCTCATCGGACCCGGGAGGAATGTCTTGGCCACCAGCTACGTGCGAAAAGCCAGACAGGAGATCCCGGGTCCCGGGCTGTGGCCCTACAGCCTTCCGTTTTCACACTTAGGAGGAAAAGCTAATTGCTTTTCACCTATTTCGGGAACACACATCCCACTGAAACAGCCCATTTCCTCCGGGTGCTCCCTCCCTCCTCCTCCCTTGCCCGGGAGGCTGGAGGAGGCATGAAATCTTGGCCGACAAGGTGCTAAGGGCCACAGGTCTGCCACCCGGCTCATCCAGCGACCCCAGACGATGCCTCCACCTTGTGGACGCTTGGGTGTTTGCCAAGCTCCTGGCCCCTGTCTCCGCCTTCACTTCCGTCTGTGCCCCGGGCGTCGGCAGGCAGAGCCAGGGACGGGCCCTGAACTCTGACACCAAGGGCACTCTGCACCTCCCCGAGCTTGGGGGGGGGGGTCTCAGGCATTTGGGCTCCACACCTCTGGCCCGGTGGTGCCCCCACACTCACTCAACTGGACCCCTCAGGAGGCGGGGCTCAGGCACCTGCCATCCCCACAGCTCCCTGTGTGAGTGCTGGGCACCGAGGGGCGGAGGGAGTGAACCTGCGACTACCCAGTGTGCCCTGCCCACCCCTGCCGTCGCTGTCCCCGTTTTGCGGTACTTTCTCCTGCTGGGGGTTCCCTGAAAACCTATCAAGTGCAATGGAGCCTCGAACAGAGAAGTTCACAGGCCTGATGACTCCTCACACCCGTGCACCCGGGTCCCCACACGACAACAGGCACACCGCTCCAGGCAGAGCCTCGGGGCACCAGGCGGGGGGACTCACACTTGGTGGGACATGCGGCAGCGGCCCCGTGGTCTCTGCGGCCCCGAGAAAGACACAGATCCAAGCCCTGGGGCGGCAGCTGACGTCCCTCCTCTCCCCTGCACACGTCAGAGAAGGGACTTGCTCCTTCATTCCCTCGTTCACCACTTTTGCTCAGGGCACCCCCTAAAAGCCAGGAGGTGAGGGTGAGCCTGGTGGGCAACCTGTCCCTGCTCTCCGGAGCAGACATTCTTGTGGGGGGCTGGCCACATATGAGTCAGCGAACAGGTGTAACCCCAGGTGTGCTGAGCGCCACCCGAGAAAACAGGCCCAGGGAAGAGGAGGCAGGGACCTGGGCCCGGCAGGGTTTGGGGGCTCAGGCCTGGGTGTGCGGGGAAGCCCCTCTGCAGGACGATGGGTGCTGGCAGCGCCCCAGGCCCCGCCTCCTTCCACCTGCAAGTGAACATCTTCACCCCCGGCGAGTCCAGGGTTCCTCCTGGGGCTGGGCACCCAAACGTGGGGGCCACACTTCTGGCTGCCTCCGCTTCCTGGTGAAGACAAGGCTGACACCTGTTCTGGACAGAAGGACCAGCTTCTCAAGCTTCTGTGATGTGGCCCCTCCTGCTCTCCAGCCCCCCACCCCCAACACCCCCATCTTAAATTCCCATCCTGCTTTGCAAAGTAAATACGCTTTAGATAGAGTCCTTCCCCCCCAAGGCAAGAGACCTATCAAGGTCAGAGCTGCGGGCTGGGTGGCTCCAGGCTTTCGTGGATCAGCCACCAGTGCACAGGTGAGCGCTCGGACAGCGAGGGCACAGGGGTGCCAGGTGGCGTGTGCTGTGATGCCTGTAAATGTCTTCCTGCAAGTGGGCAGAGGCACGAGGCAGCAGGTTCACCTTGGAACATGCAAGACCAGGACCAAAGGCAGGACGGGCCACTCAGCTGCATTCTCCTACCCAGCAAGGGAGGACCAGAAGAGCAAGAGCAGAGCCGTACTTCTGAGCTTCCCAGCCTTTAGGGGCACCTGGGTGCTCACTCGGGTAAGTGCCCGACTCTCGGTTTCAGCTCGGATCACGATCTTACGGTTTGTCAGTTCAACCCTTGCGTCAGACGCTTGACAACACAAAGCCTGCTCGGGATTCTCTCTCTCCTTCTCTCTGCCCCTTGCCCACTCACTCACTCACTCCCTCTCTCAAAATAAACATTTTAGAGTTTCCTAGCCTTTAATGTATTTTTTAATGTGTATTTATTTTTGAGAGCGAGAGTGCATGTGTGGAGGAGGCACGGGGTGGGAGGGGGGAGACACAGAATCTGAAGCAGGCTGCCAGCATAGAGCCCGATGCTGGACTCGAACCTATGAACTGAGATAACATGACCTGAGCCGAAGCCGGACGCCCAACCGAGCCACCCAGGCGCTCCATAGAATTTCCCAGCCTTTAAACAAATTCAAAATTCAGTTTAACCCACAATGGGACTTTACAACCAGCTACCGGCCCTACGACAGATGCTCTGAACTGCTTGTGTGGGGACAGGAGCCTCAGAGACCGAGCGGGTGGAATGCTTGCTGCTTCCTCAGACGCCCAGGTCGGCATCTTGAACTTCCACGAGGTTCCCGCGTCCCTCAGAACACCCGGGCCTGCAATTCCGGCATGCTGCCACCAGGGGGAGGTGTGGGCCTTGATCACCTGCCACGTTTATGGAGGATTAAGCCCAATGCTGAGGCTCCTGGGATTACTGCCTCGCAGAAGAAACGGATTATGCGTCACGGATCCAGTTAACCGCAGGCATCGTCCTTCCAGACAGACACGGAGCCATCTCAGGAGGGGTGAACCACGGCCACGTCCTGGCAGAGGCAAGAACCCAGGTCTGGCATCCACCACGGTTCAGAGAGCTTCTGTGCACACTTCCGTACTTTTCTCAATCATTCTCTTCCTCCGCGTGAATTGTTCAGAAACAAAATTCACACGTGCACACTCTTTAAAGAGACACCATCTGCGGAGCCCAGTACAAAACCCGGACGACATCACCCGGGACCCACCTGCCACTCGCAAAGCCTTCAGCTCATTCTTTCTAATCTATCCTTGCGTCTCCGAACATGCTTGTGTGGTTGCTACTTGATGTTTACACTTTATTTTATTTATTAAAAATTTGAAATGTTTATTTTTGGGAGAAAGACAGCATGAGTCGGGGAGGGGCAGAGAGAGAGGGAGACACAGAATCCGCAGCAGGCTCCAGGCTCTGAGCCATCAGCACAGAGCCGGACGTGGGGCTCGAACTCACGAATGATGCGATCATGACCTGAGCCGAAATTGGATGCTTAACTGAGCCCCCCAGGTGCCCCGATGTTTACATTTCAGATGTTGTCTGCTGACACAGTGATGTGGAAAATGATGGCTTCGCCCGGGGCTTCTGAACAGCGGCACAGTTGCACCTGTGGACTATTAATTCTTGTTGTGGGTGTACATGGTTGGAGGTGGGGCAGTACTCCTGGATGCCAGCAGCATCCCCTTCCTCTTAAATGTGGCAACTGAAAAGGTTTCTAGACATCGCCGAATGTCCACTGGGAGGTGAGAGTTGCCCTCAGTAGACACCCACTAATTCAGGTCCTTTCTTTCATTCCCCTTCCGCTCCCCCAGGACCTTAACCCTCAGCTTACAGTTCTATCCTAATTCCGAGTAGATCAACACTCAGGGTTTACGTCACGACTATGTAATATCTATTCATAGCTAAGCCGTATAGTATATTATGATTACTTTGTCTTTTACCGTACGTTATGTCTTCCCCGGGGTGAAATCATTTTCTGTTGTTTGTTTATTGGTTTAATTTCCCATGTAGTTAACAGTAATTCCATTCCAAACACTTCCTAATTATGTAAATCTCTCTTCAAAATCTTCAAATATGTCGGGGATTTTGTTAAGTTTATGCTGAAGAAATTGCTCCTGAAGACTTCAGCTGTTCTCTGCACAATGTCGGTTTGGTGTTTTCTGTGCTTGTGTCCCCATTACCGCTGTCCCCAGGATGCCTCTCGATTCATTCTTGTGTTGGGTCACCCGGATGCGAGACCCCCTGGATGTATTATCGGTTGTTGCTTGGTATAAAGCCTCATTTTTGGTAAAGGACATTCTCTAGTTGCTTCCCAGCAAAAGGAGTTTGGGAGATGATTTTTTTTTTTTTTTTTGGACACAGTGCTTATTTGAAAATGGCTTTAACTGCACACTTAACTGGGAATTTGGCTGGGTACAAAATTTGAGGTTGGAGGGTAAGGT
Source organism: Cryptoprocta ferox (assembly GCA_028646485.1). Lineage (NCBI taxonomy): Eukaryota > Metazoa > Chordata > Mammalia > Carnivora > Eupleridae > Cryptoprocta > Cryptoprocta ferox. The sequence goes on along the minus strand of CM053575.1, from coordinate 2,784,062 downwards.
AAAGTAAACTCCTAAAACCAACTTCTCTGCAGGGAACGCTTACAAAGTCTCAGCAAAACAACCTCCCCACCCCCAAACCCAAACAAACAAAAGCAGTTCCCTGAAAGCCCTGGAGTGTGAACTAAGGTAGGCAGATTTTGGATGGGAGTGGAAAGTCGGACAGAGTGTGATGCGGTCACCCAAAGCTCTGATGGAAAACTGCAGCCTTTCTGGTTTGAAAGGTCAGAGGACAGAAACTTGGGGCACGGTCACAGCTGCCGAAGTGAGCGGGGCGGGGGAGGGGGAGGTCTCAGAAAAGAGAGAGCCAGAGAATGGCAGTTCCATGTTCCATGTGTAAACTGTTCCCAGACCTCCGATAGAGGTATGAAACTGCCTGCACCAGGCTGACTCAACGCAGCTTGTAGATAAGGCTAACATGCCTGACCTGACATTCGAGCTGCTCCTACTGCCGGCTAGATACTTTGTAGTTAGAAACTAATCAAGGTAATTACCAGCTAAAATGCAAACATCAACACGCATCCAAGGAATCTAACGGAATCCAGACTGTCACAGCATAGCATTTACAATATTCAGGATACAATGAACACTTACGTAAAGAACCCAGACATGACTAAGATGTTGGAATTCCCAGACAAGAACTTTAAAGCAACTATCATAACAATATTCAACTAGGTAAAGGAAAATACACTCATAACACATGAAAAGTATGAAGTATCATCAAAGAAATGTTAAAAAATGTAAAAAGTGAAAATGTTAAAACTAAAAACTACAATATCATAAGTCAAAAAACACACTGGGTGGGCTTGATAATGAAATGGATACGGTGGAGCAAAGAGTGAACTTGAAGAAACATCCGTAGAGTTTATCCAATATGAAGAAGAGGGAGAAAGGATTTTCAAAAGTGAACAGAATCTTAAGGACTTGAGGGACAATGTCTAAAGGTCTAATATTTTGAGTCCCAGAAGGGGAGAGAATTGGAATCCCAGAACAGAGAGAAAATGGGTCAGAAAAAATAATTTAAAAAACGATGGCTGAAAACTTCCTCAGTCAGGTGTAGGACACAGATTTACAGATTTCCGAAACTCAGTGAATCCCAAACAGGATTAATATAAAGAAAATCACCCCTAGGCACATTACAGCCTATCTGCTGAAAATCAAAGGTAAAAGGAGGAAGCCTCAAAGCGGCCGGAGAATAGTGACACATTACCTATAGAAGAACAATGATTTCAATGACTGTGGACTTCACATCAGAAACTACGGAGGCAAGACTGTGGAATATTTTTATACTGTGAAGCCCAGAATTCTATACCCAGTGAAAATAGCTTCAAAGAATGAAGGCAAAATAAAACATTTATAGATAAATGAAAACCGTGAGAATCTGTTGCCAGCAGACCTGCACTACACACACACACACACACACACACACACACACACACACAAAATGTTAAAGGAAGTTCTTCAAGCTGGAGGGGACTGATACTAGATCTCAGAGGCATGAGGATATCAGAAATAGTAAATACCTGCATAAAATAGAAATACTATTTTTCCTCTTATTTGAAAAATAGATATGACTGAGGCAGAATAATATTGTTTTGTGGGGTTTACAATGTAAGTAGCTCTGACACCTGTGACAGCTATAGCATACATGAAGGCAGGAGTGAGGTAGGCACACGTACGTGGCTGCAGAGTTGTATTCCCAGTGAATTGTGCAGGCTGAATTATGAATTATAAGTGGGCTGAAACGTTAAGGATGTATACTGTATCCTAGAGCCCACCACTAAAAAGAATGTAAAGCACAGCAAAAAGCCAGACATAAAAATGGATTTCTAAAAACAGTCAAATAATCCAAGAAAAGCAGAAAAGGGAGAACAGAGAAAAAGAGAAAATAGAAACAAATTAACTGGTTGACCTACATCAAAAAGCACCAATAATTACATTAAATGTTAATGGGATAAAACTCCAGGTAAAAGGCAGATACTATAGAGGCGCCTGAGTGGCTCCCTTTGCTTAAGCGTCTGGCTCTTGATCTCAGGTCAGGCCATGATCTCTGGGTTTGTGAGTTTGAGCCTTGGTTGAGCTCTGCACTGACAGCGTGAAGCGGGCTTGGGATTCTCTATCTCCCTCTCTCTCTGCTCCTCTCCCAAAATAAATAAACTTAAAAAAAAAAAAAAGGTGGGGCACCTGGTGGTGCTCAGTTGGTTAAGCATCTGACTCTTGCTCTTGGCTCAGGTTATGATCTCACGGTTTGTGAATTCAAGCCCCGCGTCAGGCTCTGTGTTGATAGCATGGAGCCTGCTTGGGATTCTCTCTCTCTCCTTTGCTCTCTGCCCCTCCCCACTCTCTCTCTCAAAAATAAATGAATAAACTTAAAGAAAAAGGCAGATACTATAAAAATGGATTATGGAGAAAGACCTAATATGCAGGTCAGAGGGGTTGAAAGCAAATAAATGGAAGGTTTCCCACAAGTGGAGCAGCTATACTAACATCAGACTAAAGAGACTTCAACCACTTTGAACAACAGTTGAACGACTCCTCAAAAAGTTAACACACAGAGCTTTGAGATGGCCCAGAAACTCCAGACCCAGGTATATTCCCGAAAGAAATGAAGACATGCTCACACAAATACCCGCATACAAAATTTCATGGTGGCATTACTCCTAGCAGCAGAGAGAAGGGGGTAGAGGGTGGAGAAAGACTCTCGACAGGCGTGAGATCTTGTTCTGTGACAAAATGTTCTAAAATTAGTGCTCATGGTTGCAAATTTCTGTGAATATACTAAAATCCAGCAGATTGGGCTCCTTAAATGGTTGAATTTTATGGATGTGAATTATATCTCAATAAAGCTGTTATTTAAAAAAGTAGACTTCGGGGGTCATCTGGCTGGCTCAGTTGGTAGTGCACGTGACTCTTGATCTCAGGCTTGTAAGTTCGAGCCCCACGTTGGGTGTAGAGGTTACTTAAAAATAAAATCTTTAAAAAAATTAAATATAGGCTTCAGGAAAAGAATATTACCAGAAATAAAGAGGGATAGTTCAGAATGCTGCAGGAGGTTATTCATAAAGAGGACATAACAGTCATAAACACTTAAGCCACTGCTCACAGGGCCTTGATAGACTGAAGCAAAATTTGACAGATTAAAAGAGAGAAATGGGCAATTCTACAAATGCAGCAGGGCACTGAATGCCCCTTTCTCAAACTGATAGGACAGCTGGGCAAGAAAATCAACAGAGACATAGATGATCTGAACAAGCATCTTGACCTGATATTTATGGATCAGTAACTGTAGAACATAACATTCCCTTTAGGTGCGTGTGGAACATTCACCAAGCTGGATGAGGTGCTGGGCCATACAGTTCTAGTTTGGAAATAATTTTCTTTTTTCTTTGTTCAAGTTTATTTGTTTTGAGAGAGAAAGAGTGGTGGAGGGGCAGAGAGAGGGGGAGGGAGAGAGCATCCCAAGCACTGCTGGGCGCAGAGCCTGATGCGGGGCTCAAGACCACAAACTGTGAGACCATGATCTGAGCGGAAGTCAGATGCTTAACTGATTGAGCCCCCCTGGTGCCCCTAGTTTGGAAATAATTTTCCTTCAGGATTTTGAAGGCTCTGCTTCATTTACTCTGGTGACCAGGTTTGTTCCAGAGGGCTCTGTAACCGTTGGTATTTGTGGAATGTGGGTCCCCTTCCTGTGGCCCGTGCCCCCAGGCTGGAGAGCCCTGCAGGATGGCCTCTTTGCCCCAGGCTGACTGAGATGTGTGGACCGGCCACACAGGGCTCTGCCCTCACCTCTCAAGTGGGGCCTCTTCACCTGGATACTCTTGCCCTTCAGTTCTGGAACGCTTCCTTCAATTATTTCTTGGCCATTCCCTTCTTTTCCATTTCTCTTTGAGGCAACCTTGTTCCTTCTGGACTGGTCTTCCAACTCAGTTATCTTTCTTCATTTCCCACATCTTCTCTTTCTGGGAGATTCTTGTCCATTTTATCTTATAATTCAGCTGTCAGAATTTTCATATCTGCTGGAGTAGTTTTAAATTCAAGAGCTCTGATTTTGTTTTATGAATATTACTTTTAAAAAGAGTATTTTTGTTCTAACATCAAGGATGCAATATCTCCTTTTATCTCACTGAGCACATTAATAATAACTCTTCAAAATCCTAGTCGCTCTGTGTGATCTGTGTCCTCCATTTTCTCCATAGTATGTTTGTTTTGGGCTCTGTGTTTCATATTCTTTTTCTTTCATAGAAAGCAGAAAAATTATTTATTCCAGAAGATGGCAGAAATAAGTCATCGTGAAAATACAGTTTGGTGTAATTCTGTTGGGAGAGATATTCCCTGTGAACATGTCCTCCTCCTGACTGCGCCCTTGGGGAATCATGGGCTCGTGACAGTTTTTAAATACTTCCCCGATTCCCATGTTGTGAGCAGGCCAGAGTCATCTCTAAATGCCCAGGTTCTGAGGGGAAAGCGACGTCTTTCTTGGAAGAACAGCACCTTCTGTCTCAGAAGGTGCGTAAACATTTTACAGAGTCAGTTCAGGAGGCAACAAATGCATCAAAATGTAAAAAAAAAAAAAAAAAAAAAAAAAAAAAAGACAGAATGAATACTGCATTGAAGAGTAAGAGAAGAGTGAACATTTGCGGCAGCTGATGGCCAATCGAGGAGAGTCAAAGAAGGTGGTCTGTGTTTGGAGGTGACTTTGCATCTAGAAAAATGTAGCCTCAATGACTCAGTGCTAGGGAGCGACTGTCTTCTTCCTCAAGGCCAGTGACACTTGAGGTCCCAGATGGCTTCATCTTTCAACTGTGGGTCCAAAGAGGGGTTGAGTCAGGCCAGAACTGCAACCGGCCGAAAGAGAGGGGAGCAAAGTGAACGGGTGATGACTCCCTGGTTGGGGTTCTCAGAGTACCAAGAGGCTGGTGAGGCTGCAGAACACGCTCATTGTGATGAGAGACACCGTGAGACTGTTCTGCCGCCCTCCTACCCCCCACCTCTGCCTCACCTGCTACAGTCGTTCTTTCCTCAGTGCACCTTGGCAGGCAGTGAATATTTAAGAGGGCCCCTAAAGAGCTGATTTCTGTCCCAGCCAGTTATTCTGTGAATACCGACGAGCCGATCCTAAAGTTTATATGGAGGGAAAAGACCCAGAAGAGCCCACACAATATTGAAGGTGAAGAACAGAGTTGGAGGACTGACAGCACCCGACTTGAAGTCTTACTATTAAGCTGCAGCAATCAAGGACTGGTGAAGGAGCAGACAGACAGGTCTGCTGAACACAAGAGAGCGCCTGGAAATAGGCCTGCCCACACACGAATAGTCACCTGATCTTTGACACAGGAGCAAAGGCAATTCAACTGGAACTGAATTCCCACTGGAACCACAGGACATCCACCTGCAAGAAAGATGAATCTAGACCCAGACCTTATACCCTCTCACAAAAAATGAACCCCAAATGGGTCATCAACCTGAATGTGAGACACAAAACTATGAAACTCCTAGAAGATAATCCAGGAGAGTATCTGTGTGACCTGCATCTGGTGAGGACTTTTTTAAAAAGTTTATTTATTTGAGAAAGAGAGAGAGAGAAAGGAAGAGATTGTGTGTGAACAAAATCAGGGGAGGGGCAGAGAGAGAATCCCAAGCAGGCTGTGTGCCGTCAGTGCAGAGCCTGATGGAGGGCTCAAACTCACAAACCATGAGATTGTGACCTGAGCTGAAATTAAAAGCCAGACGCTTAAGCAGCTGGGCCACCCGGCTCCCCCCTGGTGATGACTTATCACGCCCAAAGCACCATCCATGAAAGAAAAAAGTGGTGAGTAGGACTTCACTAAAAGACACTGTCTGTAAAAAGACAGTCAAGAGAACAAGACAAGCCACAGACTGGGAGAAATTCTTTGCAAAACTCGTATCAGATAAAGGACTGGCATCCAAACACACAAAGAGCTGTAACTCTTTTTTTAAATTCAATTTAACTTATTTTTTCTAATTAGCATATAGTGCAACAATGATTTCAGGAGTAGATTCCTTAATGCCCCTCCCCCATTTAGCCCATCCCCCCTCCCACAAGCCCTCCAGCAACTCTGTTTGTTCTCCACATTTAAGAGTCTCTTATGTTTTTGTTCCCCTCCCTGTTTTTATATTATTTTTGCTTCCCTTATGGTCATCCGTTTTATATCTTAAAGTCCTCATATGAGTGAAGTCATATGATATTTGTCTTTCTCTGACAATTTCGCTAGGCATAATACCCTCTAGTTCCACCCACATAGTTACAAATGGCAAGATTTCACTATTTTTGATTGCCGAGTAATACTCCATTGTGTCTATATATACGTATATACACCACATCCTCTTTATCCATTCATCCATCGATGGACCAAAGAGCTGTAACTCTTAAAAATCAACAATAAGAAAACAACCCAACTAAAAAATAGATTAAAGATCTGAACAAACACCTCGCCAAAGAAAAGACACTGACGACAAACAAGCACGTAAAAAGACGCTTCACATCATGTCATTGGGGAATCGCAAATTAAAACGACACCAGCGCACACCTATTAGAGTGGCCAAGATGTAGACCACTGACGCCGAATGCCGGCGAGGAGGTGGAGCCACGGGAAGTCTCACTCACGGCTGGCGGGAATGCAACATGGTGCAGCTGCTGTGGAGAATAGACTGGCGGGTTCTTAACAAAATGAAACATGCTCTTACCACACAATCCAGCAACTGCACACCTTCATATATACCCCAAATGAGCTGAAAACCCATGTCCATACAAAAACCCGCATGCAAATATTTGTAGCGGCTTTATCCACAATTGCCAAAACCTGGACACAACCAAGCCGTCCTTTAGCAGGTAGATGGATTAACAAGCTGTGGGACATCCAGACAAAGAAATATTATTCGGTGTGGTTCTCAAGCCACAAAAAGACATAAAGGAAACTTAAATGCATCTTACTAAGTGAAAGAAGCCAATCCGGAAAGGCTATATACTTTGTGATACCAACTGTGGGGAATGCTGGAAAAGTCCCATTATGGAGACAGTAAAGATCAGGGGCTGCCAGAGGACGGGGCTGGCCGGGGGCAGGGATGAACAGGTGGACAATGGATAGGGGAGTTTGAGGGCAGTGAACTTGTCATTCTGTGTGGTGGACACATGTCAGTTGTCTAAACCCATAGGACATACAAAGCACAGTGAACTCTAACGTCTGCTGTGGACTTTAGTTAATAATAATGTATCTATACTGGTTCATTAATTGTAACAAATGCACCACACTAGAACAAGGTGTTAAAAGTAGGAGAAATGGGGGTGCCTGGGTGGCTCAGTCAGTTAAGCATCCAACTCTTGGTTTCAGCTCAGGTCACTATCTCAAGGTTTCATTGAGTTTGAGCCCCACATCGGGTTCTGTGCTGGCAACGTGGAGCCTGCTTGGGATTCTCTCTCTGCCCCTCATCTGGCTCAGGCTGTCTCTGTCTCTCTTAAAAATAAATAAATAAACTTAAAAAAAAAGGGAAATGGGTGAGTGGGGAGGGGTGAGGGAGTGTTTGGCAACTCTCTGTACTTTTTGTTCTATTCTTTTCTGTAAGTCAAAACTGCCAATAATGTCCACTCATTGAAAAAGAAGCTCATTACTATAATTTTAATTATGGAAAAAGTCCCTCAAATATGCAAAAGCAGAGAGGCAGTTACCCTAAACCCCATGCACCCCAGCCCCCTGCACATTCTTCGAGTGAATTCCAGGTTCCTATTACCTCTCCAAAAGGCAGTTCAGCATGCTTTTTACTTAAAGACCCAGCCCTGTAGTAAAAACGGAGTGACAGTACCGTGATCACACCCAAGAGGCAACTCAGAATGCTCAGATCATCACAAACACGCGCTACCGTGGCTGAGGCTGTGTCATGCCTGCACCCAAGCGCGCAGCCGGCTCTCCGGAGTCGCGACAGCTGCATGTCACACCTGGTTGGCACGTCTGTTGTCTTGTTTAGTCTGGAGGTTGGAAACTGGACCGTATTCAGGTTTGATTGGGGCAGGTGGACATTTCAGGTGGTGCTGTGCCTCCCACATCAGGGGCCCCTGAACTTCTGCTTGTGTTTTGTGTGATGTTAAGATTTGGTGGGGAGTTCGGGAATGGTCAGCATGATCCATCCCCTGTTAGCTTGTCACGTCACATTTTTTTAAGTTTATTTTTTTGAGAGAGAGCAAGTGGGGGAGGGGCAGAGAGAGAGAGAGAGAGAGAGAGAGAGAGTCCCAAGCAGGTTCTGCACTGACACTGTAGAGCCAGACTTGAGTCTTGAACCCACAAGCCATGAGATCATCACCTGAGCCGAAATCAGAGGCTTAACCGACTGAGCCACCCAGGCATCCCAAAACCATATTTTGAAAGTTCATATTTATTTTGAGAGAGAGAGCGACAGCGAGAGCGCACAAGCAGGGGAGGGGCAGAGAGAGAGGGAGAGAGAGAATCCCAAGCAGGCTCTGCACTGTCAGCCCAGAGCCTGATGCAGGGCTTGAACTCCTGAACTGTGAGATCCATGACCTGGGCCAAAACCAAGAGTTGGACTGAGCCATCATGTGCCACAAAAACCATTTTTGATATATCGAAATCCACTGCAATCAAACAAGTTTTTGTTTTGCTTTGTTTTTATACACGCTTTGTTTTTAAAGAAGCTTTTGCTTGAGAGCAATTTGAGACGTACACAGGACCTGTGAGGAGGCGGCACAGAGAGCTCCCTGGACCCCACACCCAGCCTCCCCTCGTACGTGCATCTTACATCGGCGTGGTGCACCTGTCACGATTAACGAGCCAATACTGACGTGCTGTTACTAACTGAAGCACACATTCTATTCAGATCTCCTTGGTTGCTACGCAGTGTCCCTCTTCTGTCCAGGACCCCATCCAGGGCACCACATGACTGTCAATAGTGTCTCCTTAGACTCCTCTGGTCTGTGACCGTTCTCTGACTTTCTTTGGTTCTGATGACTTTGACAGTTGTAAGTACCTGTCAGGTATTTTCTAGACTATCTCTCTTTAAAAAAAAATTTTTTTTTTTTAAATGTTAGAGGGAAGGAGAGAAAGCACGAGCAGGGGAGGGGCGGAGACAGAGGGAGACACAGAATCTGAAGCAGGATCCAGGCTCCGAGCTGTCAGCACAGAGCCCGACGCGGGGCTCGAACCCACGAACCGTGAGATCATGACCTGAGCCGAAGTCGGATGCTTAACCGACTGAGCCCCCCGGGCGCGCCTTGTAGACTATTTCTTAATGACGATTTTCCCTCTCACGGTCAGACGGGATTGTGGGTTTGGGAGGAGGAGCACAGGGTGAAGCGCGTCAGGTCCCCGCCATACAGTTGCTCTTTCCTGTTCCCACGCTGTCCCCAACCGAAGAAAGTCACTGCGCAGCCACACCTCGCGGTGGGCAGTGAAGGCCCAGCTCACTGAGACCAGTGCAGCCTCATAAATTGTAGGGACTCTGGATTCTTCTGCAGGGAGATTTGTCTCTTCTCCTTTGTCGTTTATGTGTTCAGTGGTGTAGTCCTGTCAGCAGGACTCCGGATATCATCTGGGTCATACTCTGGGTTGTCACCCCAGACCCCGTTAGGCAGTTACGTATTCTCGTGCTCAGGCTGGCCCACCGTTGGCCCCCGGGCTGTGTCTCTGGGCCCTGCCTCCGTGCTCCGTGCTTGAGGCCTCCTCCCCGGACCCAGTCACGGCTCGGGCTTACTCTTCCTGGTGCGCCAGGCGGTCGGTCCCGCATCTGCTCCGGGCACAGTCTTCACGAGGCTTCCGTACCTTTCCTGCTCACTGGCGAGACACGGTGTTCCGGGCTCCTGGTCAATCTCTGCTGACAGTTTCGACTGAACGTTAGAACAGCAGGTGTTTTAGGTCTTTGGTTTTCCATTTGTGTCTCTTTGTTAAAAATCTGGGCTCCTGATGACCTGCGTGCAGGTAATGGTTTATTTGCTCGCCCTGTCTGCGAGCGCATCATCTATTAATCCATCATCGATCGTTGCGATCGTTGGAGACAGCGACACAGTGGCCGTACCTCCCTTTGCGGCCACATGCCAACTGTCCCTCGAGGCGGTTCCTCTGTTAATGCCATCAATTTAATTAGCAGGTTATTGCCATTTATTTTGCTCTTGATTTCTAAAAGGTGGATTTCTGTTTTCCAATCGTGCAAGTTTTACCCAATTTCATATTCTAGTCTATAAACCAATTTGTATCAGGATTCTTTTCTTTCTCTTCCTCACCCAGCCCCCGAGGCAGCACTAAATTGCAAAGAATTGTGTGTGGATGAGCCTTTCATTGAAAAAAAGAGACGAGCATATACCTGTGTGCATGTGCGTGTGCCACGTGCGTGTGTGAGTGCACGTGCGTGTGTGCCCTGTGTGGGTGTGTGCACGTGTGTGTGTTCCCAGCCTTCCTTGCATAGGCAGTAATGCCGGTCACACTTCTGTCAGCCTTGTCTTTTTCACGTAACGCCGCATCCTGGAGACGGCCGCAGGCAGCACGCAGAGAGGTCCCTCTCTCCTGACGACACCCGTGGCCCTCCAGCGTGCGGCCACGCGCCGTATCTCAGTGTGTCCCTGGGACACCTTGTGCAGGGCCTGGGTCGTGGGCTCTACGGGACAGACAGGTCTCCGGTCAGCCCTTCTATGCTGGGCCCCAAGTCGCCTTCCCCGACCAGAGGGGCTTGGTGCTGCCAGGCCACTGCCTGCTGGGGTCCTTCGACGTGGTTCCGCCTCTGCTCGCTTCCCCGCCGCAGCCTAGGGTCCGACTTGACGTCAGGCTTCCAAAACCGTGTTGCTGCCGTCTCCTGCTTTGTCTGCAGTGGTTTGTGCCGCTCCGCGACGGCTCTCCCGTGGCCTCGGTCAGCGGGCTCTGGGGGACAGCTGGTCCCAGTGCCTGGCTGCAAACCGCTGTCTCACTGGACGTCTCTGATCAAATCTGAAAACTCTTTCCCTATGGGAAACGGTGCACACGGGGCACGATTCAAAAGCTGCGCACAGGGCGACTCCCACCTGCTGCCCGGCCACTCCTGTCCCCCTGGGGCCACCACGGCCAGCGGTTCCTTGCGTGTGCTTTGAAATTGTGTGTGCACCCGTGGGGGTTCCACTTGTGATTCTCAGCTCGTCTGCAGCCATGGCTCGTTCCAACCCTGGTCGTGTCTCGTCTATGCTCTGACAGCAGGCCTGTGCCAGCTCACGTCCTCCTCGGGGACGCGCGTCCCTCTGAGTACGGTCTTTGACAGCCCAGGCCCCTCACCCGGCCTCTGCAGGGGCCGGCCTTCTACCTGCTCGCATAAGTCCTTCAAGGACGCCCTTGGCCCGCCCTGTCATCTTCCGGGCATGTGTTGTTCCCTGAGCTATTAGGGTGTCGGAGGAGAGCGGAGAGAGAAACTCGCCGTCCCCTTCTCGGAAGTCGTCGTGTGCTTGTGCCCCACCAGGTGGAGGAAGCGAAGCCTCCCCGGGGTTGGCCAGACACTTAGGCCCCAGATGCCACAGTCCTGTCTGGGCAGCCAGCGTGCAGCGGTGGGCGGGCTGCCGCGCCCAGGACTTCCTCTAGCCCGGAGCTGCACCCACACCCCCAGAGAAGCTTGCACGCGGCTCGGGCAGGCAGTGAGCAGAGGGCTTCCACGTATCCGCCAGCCGTGAGCGCCCCACCCCGGTGTGGGCTCACAGCGTGGCCACTTTCTGCGCTGCCCCATCTACGGGGCCGTGCAGGTGCCGTGGGGGCATGCTTCTGTGATCACTTGGGTCGGCCGTGTAGCAATGGGCACGCGTGGATGGTGTGTCCCGTGGCCTCTCACGTCAGCAGGCATCACAGGGCTGGAGCCTGTTGCAGAGGCAGATTCCAGGCCCTGAACAATAGCAGGTGCTCAATAAATATTTGGGAACGTGGAAGACCACTGGGCGGGGAGGGATGGTCCAATGCTGGGGCTCAGGTCCCAGCTCCCTGTTTCCCAAGCGAGCGAGTGACCTGGGACTGGGCCTTGAGACGCACCGGTCCCGTCTGCCACACTGGGAGAAAACACCCTGAGCTGGTCCCCACCAATCCCACAGCCAGGGAGGAGGATGGGTGTGTGCCATCCGTGTCGGCCAAACTGGAGGCTCTGCTCTGGAGGGGGGCCGGGGGGGGGGCGCTGCCCTCCTCTCAGTCAAGGTCGGGCCTGCAGGCCAGCCTCTCTGACTTTCTGGTTTGAGCAGGCTCGGTCTTGGGCTTTGTCGCTGATCCGCCGGCGGCTGGTCATGTGAGGATGGGCGTCCGTCACTTCCCGCTCCAGCTGGGGCTGTTCGGGGCATGGACTGGGGGCTTTGGGGGCTTTCAGCTCATCGCCTTGTCCCTCTCCTGGTGAACACCTGGCACTTCCGTTCAAAGCAGCACACAGATGTCACACAGACATCAAAGCCAGGATGACCTTCCCTGACAGCCACCCCCGCCCCCGTCCCCTAGAGCTGCCCTCGCTCCCCATCGCTTGGGCTCCGCATGGCCCCACGTGAGGTCTGAGGGGCCAGAGGCCCAGGCGTCCCACCTGGAATAGGGGAGGGGGCCTGGCCGCGTCTGCGGTGTGCCTCGCGAAGCAAGATCAAGAGGGAACATGCAGCGAGCACCTCCGATGTGCCCCTGCGCTGAGGACTTGAACACTCATGTCATCAAATCCCCTGAACGGCACTGGCACACGGCCCGGCCTCGGGGCTGCGGTCCCGGCCCTGCCGAAACACGGAGCAGAGACCCTGGCCGGCCCGACTTCCCACAGGACGCCTGGCTGGTGCACTCGGCTGACGACAGTACGGTGCCCGCGTCTGATGAGCGGGCAGTAGGGGTATCACGGTCCCCTTTATGTAAAGGCGGGGGACAAGCCCTCCCAGACCCGGGCCTGCCAGTCCAGTGAGGCTCCTGGGGGCTTAGCACCCGGAACACATCAGAAGGTCCCCGCCGACGTGAAGACCAGCTGCTGCCCCCGCCCCCCACCACCGCGCAGGCATCCACGTGAGTGGGTGCCATGCTTGCTGGGCCCTTCTGGGACGTGGACGTGACACGTGCTGCCTCCAAGCGCGTTCTCCCAGCACGTCTCAAGGCCTCTGTGGAGCTGCCGCTCTGAGCGGGGACCACCGGCGGCCGGTCCCAGATGGCAGTAGCCGGACAGCCTCGTGGTCCAGCGGACCCGACGGTGCTGAAAGTGTCCATGGCGGAGAGGGGCACCAGGCAGAGCCGCTGGGCAGCGCCGGGACCGGGAGCGTCACGGCATCGAGCTGTCTAGGATTTTGGAACACACCAGTGCCCTTCTCCGCGGACCACCGTTTCTTCCGGAACGCCCACCTGTGGCTTGCTGTGCGCCTTGGGGGGTGGAGGCCAGGGCAGTGGACAGCCCGCCAACGTTCACCGGCTGGTGGCCACAACCACCGGTCAGACAGCCCGGGTGGCGCTGCACGCCGGCCCCTCAGGCAGCACGGGAGCGGACCTCAGACACGGCCGGCCGCTCGGAGGCACCCAGGACAGCCTGTCCCCTTCTGCGGGCCCCAAGCCAGCAGCTCTTTCGCCTCCTCTTTTCCTCTTTCCGCCGAGAGCGCAGGGCGTAGCGACACAAGAGAAGGTGGCCTTTGGGGAAGTGAAGGAGTCGGCGACAAGGAGCAAAAGCAAACGGGCCCCCGGGACGAGGTGTGGCCTCCTGTTGCGGCACCGAGGCCAGGCCAGGACAAGGCGGGGCTTGCCTCTGACCCCCAGCACCCCGAGGTCAAGGGGTAGAGGCAGGGGATATACCTCCTGGGACGCCATCCTCCCCCCTGTCCCCCCTGGCGAAGCCCCCACCTCGTCTCGTGGCTTGAGTCCCTCTCAGGAGGGGCCTCAGCTGCCCCGGTTCCTGTACCAAACGGGTCTCTGTCTGTCTGAGCTGCAGTGTCCACGCCCTGAGCCTCCGTACCTGGCGGCCCAGGGTGGGGCCCTGTGGGGAGGAGGAAGCAAGGAGATGGGTTCTACTGGGGAAGGTGCCCGGGGTGCTGGCTGCGGTCCCTGGGGAGGCAGACCCTCAGAGAGCAGCAGGAGGGCTCCTGACCCTGGGAGGACCTCTCCTCTGGGGGGCAGGGCACCAGGCCTGGGGTGACACGGTCCTCAAAGAGGAGGAGCTGGTGTCAAGGGGGCGGAGGCTGCCTTCACTTGGATGGAGGGAAAGGAGTCGGTGGCTAATTTTTGTGGAGTGGGTGGACGGGGACAGACGGGGACCCTGAGGTTAGCCTGTAGGTGAGGCGCCCCAGAGTTTCTGGAGGGTAATTAGCAGTTGGGGGGCCGGGCCTGGGACTCAGGTGTGGACTGGCCTGGGGACAGCGTGGGGTGGTCTCAGATGGGGGAGGCTGATGACCCATGGGAGGATGACAGGCCGCAGTCACCAGAGCCCCTCGGGAGGCTCGCTGGGCACCTGGCCCCCTCCCCAAAGAAGACCCACCCTAATAGCAGGAGGACCCTTCTCCCCTCCCTCCTCCCCCCTCCCCCCTCCCTCCAGAACAGTCTTGGTGCTAGGGGTCTGTGTCTGCCTCATGCCGCCTGCGGGGGCCCGTCTGTACCCCGGCTCACCTTCCTGCACCCGCTGGTTCCGCCCTGCCCCCTCCCCGGGATGTGCCGGCCGCCCAGTCTCCTCGCAGCAGACAAGACGCCCCAACCCTTCTCTGCAGGACGGGACCCCTCCTCCCACCTGGCCGGGGTGCTCCAACATGGCCTCGCCCTCTGCAGCCTCGGCTGGGCGGGCTCCACGCGAACGATCCCTGACACGGGCACTGCCTCTCCCGACCACATCCTCCAGGAAGTCGTGCTGGCGCCCCTAGGACCCTGGACGTAAGCCCTCCAGACAGGATGCTGGCGACGGGCCGAGGGCGGACTGCGGCTGCCCCCTTCCTCCCGGCCGGGCCTGGCCCGCGTTCTGGAACAGCCCCCGTGGGCCTGGGGAACGCGTGGGCTCAGGTGCGCCTGATACAGGCCGGGGAATCCTGAAGCTGTTGACTTCCCGGCGTGTTTAAAATAGTCATTTTGCTCTTAACTCGGAAGGGCAGTCGCTGCAAAAGGGCTCCGGCGGCTTGGCCCGCGGCACGAATGTGTGTAATTAAAGTCCCCCCGGGCCCGAGAGGGGGCATCTCCGTGCGGGAGACCCTGCCCGGCAGTGAAAGGAGCAGGACCCCGCGGCCTCCTGCGTCCCGCTGCCATTCAGGCCACCTCACCAGCGACGGGCAGCCCCGTTCTGGGCGCTCGGTGACTCAGACATGGAGATCATGGGGGAGGGGAGCCCCTCCCGCCGGAGGCCAAGGCGGCCTCTCCTGCAGGGGGACAGGGGCTGTAGGGGCAAGGCCAGGCGGCCGGTCCTGGGGTCCCGTCCTGCCCCACCCCGAGGACAGACCTCGTCAGAGCTCCCCCTCTGAGCCTCAGGCTCCTCGTCTGCAGAATGGGAAGCCGCAGAGGGTCAGCGGTTTCAGCCTTGTGCTGGACACGTTGCAAAGAAACGTTCCAGAAACTCACATCATGACTGTCATCTAGTAAGACGCAGATAGGGAGGGGGACACACAGAGACAGTGACAGGACACTGTTGTGCGGTCCCTGTGTGGAAAGCAGCCAAGCTAAGCAGAGGGTCCCAGAGGCAGCTGCTGCCGCCCCCAGAGCCCATCTCCCAGTGGGTCCCGCTGCCCTGGGCACTGGAGGAGGGGGGAGCTCGGCTGGGCGGCCAGGGGTGCGGGGGGAGCGCTCCTGCGTCTGTGGGCAGGGCAGCCTCCAGGGCCCCTTAGGATGGGCGTCCTGGCTCAGACCCACCCGCCCGGGCCCCCTCCAGGCCACACGGAGGACAAAGCCTCGGCTCCCCCTCTTCCGGAAAGTGGGGCCTAGGGAGGAAATCACGCACGCACGGTTCAGTGCAACAGAGTTCCTCCTCCCGAGGGAGCGGCCAGGAGCAGGCCAGCCCCGCTCTGTCCTCCCTCCCCCTTTCCTTCCTGTCCCTACCCTGCAGGTGGTCACGGAGGGGCTGGGAGGGATCTGAGGCAGCGCAGGGCCAGCGTGTGTGTCGTGGGCAGAACCCTCCCCGCCCCACCCCCCACCGACAACCTGGTCGGCAGGTGCTGTTATCATCCCCATCTTACGGGGGGGAGACCAGGCCCCAGAGAAGGTGAGCAATTTGCCCAAGGCCACACAGCCGGGTGCTGGCCAGGCTCCCGGAGGACGCAGGTGGTCAGGACATACCTAGGGCCGGCACCTCCGGGCCACACCGTAATGCCGAGCACCTTCCAAGTCCTCCCCCGCGGCACTGCACCTTTTCACGTTCCCGCCGGCCGTGCATGAGGGCCCCACTTTCTCTGCATCCTCCGCAGCCCCCGTTCCTGTCTGTCCTGCCAGCTGTAAGGTGGCGTTTGTGGTTCGGGTTTCATGTCCCTAGTGACTCACGACGTGGCGCACAAGCCTTCGCGCTAAATATCTGTCGGCAGCACTGGGGCAGTGGTTGTGCGGTTCACGCAAACACCTCCAGGTTCGGGGCCAGGGATGCACCTTCAGGACACATCACTCCTGTCCTGCTTGGTGACTCGCCCTGCACCCGGTCTTAGGCCAGTGCGGGGCTTTGGTACCGTACGGGCAGGGCTCGGGGCGTGCGAGACGGTGCAGCCACCACGCAGGGCGGTGCAGCAGGTCAAAAATCACACACGGAACTGAGCCCGCTTCTGGGCGCGTCCCTCCAAGAACTGAACGCAGAGACTCGAACAGGTATTTGCACACTCGTGTTCACGCGAGGCAGCACGTGCCCAATGGCCCAAGGGTGGGAAGGATCCGAGTGTTCATGGACTGATGCGCGGGCTAACCACACGTGGTCCATCCACGCTCCGCGGTGGTACTTAACAAGGAGGGTCTGACACCTGCTCCGCGGGGCTGGGCTGGTGGGAGGGGGATGTGATGCAGAGTCCGAGACGCCAGTCACAAAGGGACAAATCCTGTGGGTCTCGATTTACATGAGGTCCTTTGGAGTCTCCAAATTCCTAGAGACAGGGAGTAGATGGCGGGCACCAGGGGCCGCGGGAGAAGTCAGTGTTTCTCAGGGATGGAGTTTCTATCTGGGAAGACGAAGGAGTCTTGGAGACGGATGGGGGTGATGGCCACACAGCGGTGGGAACACACTTAATGCCACTGAGCTGTGCGTGTGTGTGCTCAGGGTGGGAAGTTTCAAGTTACGCGTATTTACTACAATCAGAAATACCACAAAAAGGGGGGGAAGGTGCGGCTTGAGGTCCAGGAACCTAGTCCTGGCTCCGTGCCCACCCACTGGGCTGTGCTGAGGTCACGGCACAGAGTCTCCCGGGATCACACGAGGTGCACATGGTGCGGGGTGTCCCGGATCACGGGAGGTACACACGGCGCGGGGTGTCCCGGGATCACGGGAGGTGCACACGGCGCGGGGTGTCCCGGGATCACGCGAGGTGCATGGTCTGGCGGAGCCTGGGGCGGGGGTGCCGTCTATGGGCTGCCCTGAGGGTCACTTCTGCCACACGGGGAGGCCGCCCTCGAACCACGCCCGTTCCCTTGACATGGTAGGAGGGTGGGCACCTGGAGGAGGCCTGGGGCCACGTGATAGAGCTGGCGGTGGCAGGACACTGGGAACACACTACATGCCACCGAGTCGTTCACTTTAAAATGGTTACTTGTATGCGATGTGAATTTCACCTCAACTTAAGAAAAAAGTCGCCTCGAAAATGGAGGGAAGCCGCTGTCTTGGGGAGGCTCCCTGGTGAGGGGACCCGCAGGGTCGGATGCAGCTTCCGGCCAGTAAACACCTCGCCCCAGAAGCCGCCAGGAAGAAGCAGGCTGGCTGCCGGGGCCACCTTCAGATCCCACTGTGTCCGCATGTGCGGGGCCCTGCGCTCTGGAGGGAGGGCCCAGGGACACTCCCCCAGTGAGACCGTCCGTGAGTCCCGGGCAGGGCCCGAGGTCCAGGCAGGGGCGGGGGCGGCCTCCCAGGGCCTCTCTCCTTGTGTGTGGACGGCCGTCCTCCCCGTGTCCTCGCCGGGCCGTCCCTCCGTGCACGTCTGTGTCCTCACGGGGCCGTCCCTCCGTGCGTGTCTGTGTCCTGATCCCCTCTTCTTACAAGGACCCCGGGCACACGGGATCAGGACCCCCCGGGTGAACTCATGTTACCTTAACCACCTACTGAAAGACCCCATCTCCAACTATGGTCACAATTTGAGGTGCTGGGGGCCAGGCCTCCTACATCGTTTCTGGGGACACAGCTCAGCCCATAGGACCTGGTTCTGTCACAGTCTCCCTGTGTTTGAAGGTGCCGGCTGGGCGGCCGTTTCGAGTGCCCACCGGCATTCGGAGTTACCACGACCCGTCACAGGGCGTCGGGCGTGTGCTGTGCGGGCTGAGAGGCACAGAAGAAACGCCAGGCCCCGCGTGGGCAGCGGACGGTGCACCTGGCACGGCCGGGCCCCCTGCAGAGGGCACTCGGAGGGCCCGTGACGGTCCTGGCAGCAGGCAGGGCCTCCTGCTGTGTCCCTGACCGGTCTTCACGGAGAAAGACAAACAAGAAAAACAAGCTGCAATCGAAATGAGCAAGCTCTTTCTTGGACGGTCTTTTTTTTTTGTTTTTGTTTTTTTTTAAAATAAAACACGCACTTTCAACACCTCTGGATCTGGCCGCCGGCAGGTGGGGTGGGGGGCGCTCCCGCCCCCAGAGAGAGCGGCAGCCGCTGGCCACCGCGTCGCAGCCCCTGCCACCTGCTCTCGGCTGCTGTCCCCAAAGCCAGGCCCGGAACCTCCAGCGCAGCGGTGGTGCCAACCCAAACACCTGTCCCCACCGGCACGTGTCCCGACGGGAGCCGGGGTGGCCGGGAGAGCAGCCTGCTGGGGTCGCATCAGCGTGCAGATGGCACGGACGGGGACGGCTACCTGGGGAAGACCACAAGGGAAGCAGTCACATTCTCCCGTGGCCCGTCTTCCCCACTGAAGCCAGAGTGAGCGGGAGACACAGACCCCGTGAGACTGTGACCCTCCCATCCCGCCACTCGCCGGGTCCAGTCCCACGCCGCCCGCCCACTCTCTGGGCATCCCCTGCCTCGGCCCTGCTGGCACCTCCCCGCTCCCCCATGACCTGCTCCCACGAGCTGGTTTTGTGGCTTATGTGTACTTTTTACAAAATTGAGGTGAAATTCATACAATGAAATTACATTGTGCCTTTTCAAATGCACAGTCAGTAGCATTTAACACGTCTCAGTGCTGTGCAACTACCACCTCCATCTGCTTCCAGAACATTCTCGTTGCCCCAAGGGAAACCTGTACCCACCGGCTGCCCCCCCACCCCGCCCACCCATCTATTTCCTGTCTCTGGATCTGCCTGTTCCGGGTAATGAAATCGTGCAGCACGTGATCTCTGTGTCTGGCGCCTTTCGCCCGCATCATCTTTTCGAGGCTCGTCCACGTTGTGGCCAGGGTCAGTGCCTCGCTCCCCTTTGTGGGTGAGGACTGCTGCCCGGCAAGGGCTCCCACGGGTGTCCCAGGGCAGGGTGGCTCGGCCGCCCCAGGCCATGCCAGGCTCCGGGAAGGTGGAATACGAGGCAGCATGTGCCGGGCGCTGTGTCAGGAGGGGCAGTGGCTCACGGAGGCCATGCTGCACTGGGAGGCAGGTCCTGTCACCGACCCCCTGGGGCAGGACTCAGCCCAGCGTCTGGCTCTGGGGCTTAGGTTCTTGCTCCAGAGCCAGCCGGATGAGAGAAGGACCGTGTCCTGGGGGCTGCTGTGGGGGGGGGCTGAATCTGTGACAATTGCTCTGGCGTGTCCGGGCCCCCCCACCCATGTAAGTTACAGTAACACGCAGCTGAGCAGGGAGCTGGTGCCCCGAGCCTCCCTGAGCACATGGGGCCGGGCTGCCAGGTTCACACCTGCCCAAAGGGGTGCCCGGCCCACAGGGCCAGGAAGCAGGGTGGCACGCAGATGCGCGCCTGCCCCGAACAGCCCTCTCGCCCACGCTGGACGGGGCAGGGCTGACGCCGCAGGGCAGATCGGCCTCCCCGCACAGAAGGCAGGCGCACAGGGCGATGCTCCCCACCAGAGGAAGTTCCTACAAATATGCTTCCTCCCTCCCGGCCGGTATCAGTCCGCCAGTGCATCCGTCCTTCTGTCCACCCGGCCATCCTCCACTGGCTGACCTGTCCATCTACCCACCCGACCTGTTATCCATCCATCCACCTGTCCCTCCCAACTCCCCACCTATCCATCGACCCCAACTCTCATCCATCCATCTGCCTGTCTGCCCATCTGTCTGTCTGTCCATCTACCCAGCCTTTCATCCACTGGTCTATCTGACGTCTGTTAGGGTCAAGCATTGTATAACGTAAGCACCCAAACTTGGAGGGTCACGCAGCTCAGCATGAGGAGGGCCAGCGCGAGAGCCCGGGCCAGCTCTGCAGCAGAGTGGCCGGCCCACAGGGAGCAGGGCCCAGCCCTCGGGAGCCTACGGAGAAGGGGGGGAGCCTCAGGCCCCCCGAAAGCCAGGGGAGGGCGCGGATCCTGGCTGGGGACCCAGGGACAGGGGTGTGGCCCCCACACAACTGAGATGGGCTGGGTGAGACCTGGGCCCCGCTCTGTGTGCACGCGCGCACACACTCCCTCCTGGCACCCCCAGGTCCGGGCTCTCAGACGTCACCACACCTGCCCTCCCAGGGCCGGTCCCCTGGGCTGGATCCCTGCCACATCCACTGGAGGACAGCAGCCCAGAGTCCCCCCATCCCCACTCCCTGCCTCTGCCCCACTCGCTGCAGAGATGTCCCCACGTGGCCGGAAGCTGGGGGGCTGGCCCAGCTGTAAATGACAGGGTGCGGCTGGGCCTGTCATGCTTCTTTTTTTGTTAAAGTTCAAGTCTGTTGGACTGCGCTGAGCATGAGGCTTGGTCTAAAATAAACCCGGAGGTGCGTCAGTGTGTGGGCTGGCTCTGCGGGCTGGAGGCCGGCTCCGCAGCGGGTGGGGGGCGGGGGGCGGGGGCCGGGGGCGACCTGCTGCTGTGTGGCCCCAGGACGGGCACCTCCTGGGAGCCTGAGGGCAGGGAAGCCGGGCCGGCCCGGGGACCGTGTCTGGAGGGCTCAGGGACCCGCTGCCTGGCGCTGGGTGGCCACCCTCAGTTTTCCCCACGAGCACTGGGAGTCAGGCACCCCCAATTTGGCTCTGACTTCTTGTGCCAGGGAACTGTGGGGGCAGAACACAGCAGAGGAGTGTTCTCCCCCCAGGAGACAAACGCAGCATTTCCGGAGCGCCTGCCAATGGCGAGTGGCGGGCTCCCCGCTGCAGCCCAGCTAGAATAGGTGCTCCCAGATTGGCTGGGAGGGGCCACAGCCCAGCTAGAGGAGGTGCTCCCCAGTGAGGCTGGGAGGGGCCTCACCCCAGCTAGAGGAGGTGCTCCCGGTGAGGTGGGGGAGGGGGCCGCAGCCCAGCTAGAGGAGGTGCTCCCTGTGAGGCAGGGGAGGGGGCCGCAGCAGGCCTGCTCAGTCTCTTCTCTGCTCCTTCCCCGCGGGCTCCCAAGCCCTGGGGTTCCAGCTTCCAGTTTGAAGATGTCTGTCCCCCAGGGGCCTGGAGTGGCAGAGACAGCCAGGACCCCGGCCGGCAGCTGCCCTCCCGTTCTCGCATCCCGCTGCAATCCTGATGCCGTTTAGGGCAGCAACACCCCCAGGTTCTAAAATGAATAATTTCCTGGCTTCTCTTGAAACTGCGGGGAGAGGCTGCATAGTATAGTTCCAGCCAATGAGACACAGGTGCGAATCTGCTGGGAATTTCCAGGAAAGTTTGGCTTTTCTAATATAGGTGCCAATCTGTCACTTCCTTTGGCCTTCTTGCCTGGAATGTGGATGCTAACAGCTGGAACTCCAGCAGCCATCTTGTGACAGTGAGGTGATGGCCAAGAGAATTTAAGCTCTCGTATGCTTGACCTGTTGAATCAATGCCTTCAACTCTCGACCTCCAGATTTAATATCTAATAACCTCCACCTTGTTTCAAAGCTGGGGTTTACTTTGGTTATCGCTGCTCCCTAACTGGTGAACTTGGGAAAGTACTGTCCGACTCCGAGGTTTCACGTTCCTACGCCCGTGGGTGCTGCTCTCTTATGTCCTTATGCCCACAGCCCTCGCGAGGAGTCAGAAGGATCAATCGCTAACAGACCCCAGCTCTTTGGGAAGCCTGGGTCCTCGCCCCTCCTCAGCCGAGAGAAAAAACCCTGCTCTCCAGGACAGGACCGACGACGGCTCTCCACATCTCTTCCCCGAGGGCCCTGTGTGGGCACAGTCCCCTTCTCTGCGGCCCCCAGGCGTGTGGCTGGCACAGTTGGCGGCCCAGGCGCGTCACACTGAACACGTTTGCCGAATGGGTGCCCGCTGGCCCGGGGGGTCCTGCTTGCAGCTTGGCACAGGGGACGCGCACACAGAGGGCCGGGGGAGGGTGGCGGCGCAGCGGGGAGGAGGCACTGGTGAGTTGTGTGCTGGGGGAAGCCGGAAACGGAGGGAGGGAGCCGTGAGGGCTGTGGGCGGCTGCTGGGCAGCGGGGAGGGCTCCAGGGCGCAGACACAGCAGAGCGGGTGAGGAGGGGCCCCTGGCAGGGGACGAAAGCGGCGCCAGCTTCTTAGCCCGAGTCTCTCCCACCCGACAGGCCGAGGAGCGTGCCCCGCGTGCTCCCTGAGCGCCCCTCCCTCCACTGGTCTCCCGATGACACCCAGAATTTAGGCCTGATGGACCAAGGAGGGCTTGGTGTCCCCCAAAAAGCCATGTCCCTGCCCTAAGCCTGCATACCTGTGAATGTGACTGTATTTGGAAGGACAGTGTTTGCAGAGGTGACTAAGGTAAGGACCTCGAGATGAGCTGACCCCGGATTTAGGGCGGGCCTGGAGTCCCCAGACAGGTGCCCTTGTGCGAAACAGCAGAGAGAACGCGTAGGCCGGGGGGCCACCTGAAGGCGGGGGCAGGGACCAGAGGGACGCAGCCAGGAGCACAGGCTTGGGGCCCCAGAGGGGGCGCGGCCCTGCTCACACCCCGATTTCAGCCCAGTGATACTGCGTTTGGACTTGCGGCTTCCAGAACCACGAGAGAATCGATCCGTGTTGTGCTAAGCCCCCCGGCCTGCGTGCTGTGCGGCGGCCGCCCTGGGACACGCACACTCCTACTGCTGACAGCTGTGCAGCACCAGGCACGTGGCTGGTTTGCCTCCGTCCCCAGGGCGCCCTTGGCGGCAGGGACGGGATGGGTGCGGTGCTGGGGCAGCCGTCCTCAGCCCTGCATCTAGGAGCCGTTGCACGGGGCACCCGGGTCAGTCGCCTGCCCGGCTGGACTATGCATTTACAGGTAGACGAAGGGCTCCGGGACGCCCCGAGACCGTGTCCAAAAATTTGTGCGAAACCCGGCCCTCACTCAGCCACCTGGTCCTGGCCCAGCATCAGGAGAGCAGGGGCCGTGACTGTGGGGGAGTGGGGGTCAGTGCGCCACCCGCACACGCGGGCACGTGCACCCTCCCAACGCCTCTCCATCCCCCCCGGCCCGTGTGCTTGGCTGCTCCCAGGGCGCCCAGCGGATGGCATGTGGGGCCTCCGCGCCAGGCTCAGGATGGGGCCACGTGGGAGTGGACTGCTCACGCGGGTGCTGGGGGAGCCGTCCTGGCCCTGAGCCAGTGGGCTGTCCCCTCAGATGAGCAGTGGCTTGGCCTTGGTCACAGTGCTGAGTCAGGACAGAAAGAGGAAGCTGGGGGGACATTCCTTTTTGTTAAAAATTTTTAAAATTTATTTTGAGAGAGAGACAGACAGACAGGGGAAGGGCAGAGAGGGAGGCAGAGAGAATCCCAAGCAGGCTCCACGCTGTCAGCACAGAGCCCAATGTGGGGCTTGATCTCCCAAACGGCGAGACCACGACCAAAATCAAGAGTTGGACACTGCCAAAGAGTTGACATTTCTAAAGCAAAAAACAAATGGGGACGTGGGAAGCCAGGTCCCTGTGTTCCGGTGACGACGGAGGACCCCTCGCAGACGAGACCCGACAGCCCTCAGTCAGACAGCCCCCCCGGGCAGAGCCAGCCTCCAGGGAAAGCCCAACTCTGGAGCAGAAAGGCAGCTCACGATGGCAGTGACCGTGTGTCCGAGCGTGGGGACCACCCTGGGCGCCGTCTCAGGGCCCCCGCCCCCTGCAACGAACCACTCGCCCATCAGTCAAGAAGAGCCCGTCAGCGGGGACGTTCCCGAGACAGCCAGCCAGTGCCACCAAAGCCCTGAGCTGGCAGGACGAGTCTGTCCCTCCCTCGGGGCCCGTGTGCCCTTGTTCTACACACGGTGCTAACAGCGGGGCTCCCGGGGAGGCCCGCGCCACGCTCGCCGACCTGACAACTCAGAGCAGGGAAGGCGGGACCCACGGAGGGCTCGGCCCCTCCCGAGCCCCGAGCCAGGTCTGCCGTGGTGTGGACCTGAGTCAGGGCCCTGCTCTGGCTCCAGGGTTTGGGCCCGGACCCAGTAGGCCAGTTCCCCGTGAGGGTCCGGGTTTCCTGCGGCCACCGTCACAAAACACACAGAAACGTACTAAGTCTGGAGTAGTACGTCCAAAACCACAAAACACACAGAAACGTCTCAATCTGGAGGCCAGACGTCCAAAACCAAGGTGTCGGCAGAGCTGTGGCTCCTTCTGGGGGCTGGGGGGGGGGTCTGTTCCAGCTCCTCCCCCATCACTGCCTCCACGGTCACACGGTGTGTCCCGGCCCGCCTGCCGGGGTCCAACCGCCCTGCTTTACAAGAACGCCGGTCCCTGGACCCAGGCCCCGCCTGCTCCCGGGTGACCCCATCTTAACGACTCACATCTGCGGACACCCTAATTCCAAATACGGTCACATTCGGAGGTCCTGAGGGGTTAGGACTTCGACGTACGAATTGGGGGGGGACGTGAGTCAGCTCCCAACAGCGAGGGGGAGACAGGCTCGCCTTCCAGCCTTCACAGGTCTTGTCCATCGGGCAAGGACGCGAGTGAGGCCGCTGGGGCCGAGGGCCCTCGGGGAAGGGCTGCGCCGGGGGCAGCAGGGCACGGTTCCCAGCAGGCCGCTTCCAGACCGAGCGCCCCTCTCTCTTCCGTGAGGTCGGGGTGAGCAGGACGATGCTGCTCCGAACGCCCCCGTGACAGGGCTGCGGGGCGCCCACGCGGGATCCCGGGCGAGGCGCTCACCGCGGTGTCGGGCGTGCGTCCACCGGCCGGGAGCTGCGGCCTCGCGATCGGCAGCGGGAGGAAAAGCAGACACTGCAGATGTTCTCGGTCACCCCTCTGCGGGGCCTCGGGGCCGGCCCTTGGATTGTTTTATTTTTAATGGCGGTAAAACACGCGGACACAGAAAGGAGCGCTTTAGCCATGTTCAGGTGTATCGTCTATAGTGGTAAAGGTACCCACGTTGTGGGGAGACAGAAATCCGGAATGGTCCGTCTTCCCGGACTGAAGCCCCACTGACCTTAACGTGCACGCGCTCCCCCAGCCGCGGCGCCCACCGTCCTGCTCTCTGTCCATGCGGGTGGCGCCCGTGGGGCCCTCACGGAGGTGGGAGGGTGCAGCTCGTGTCCTCGCGGGTCGTGTCCGGCCCGTATCCCTCAGCATCCCGCCTTCCAGGCCCATCCCGCTGTCAGGTGCGAGCATCCCTTTCCTCCCAAGGGCCCAGTACTATTCCGCTACGTGGATGGACCGCATTTTGTTTAGCCGCCTGCCCGCCTGGCCGCCGTCAGGGCTGCCTCT
>CM053575.1:2719143-2757835 GCA_028646485.1 Cryptoprocta ferox | reverse complement strand
GCACCTCTTCCAGGCATGGGGTCCCCACGTTCACACCCCTGCTCTCCATGTCCAGCAGAGAGGCCTGGGGCCGTGATACAGTCCCATGCCTCAGTGTCCTCATCTGTAAAATGGGGCAATCCCAGCGCCCCGCTCGGGGCTGCATGAGGATAGAAGGGGGAACTTCCTGTGCCAGCCGGCAGCGACTGCCGTTTGTCACGCACTGAATGTCTGTAACCCCCGTCCCCCAGATTCTGATGTTGAAGCCTAACCCCCAGCGGGATGGTACTTGGGGCTGGGGCCTTTGGGAGGCAGGGGGGTTGGGGGATGCCACGCGGGGGCACGGCCAGAGGCGGCCGTCTGCGAGCCAGGAGGGGGCTGCTGGGTCAGGACGGTGCCGTCTGCAGAACTGACTCGAAGGACTGGCTGCTTGTTTTGGGGAGCTGGTTTCCTGGGTCCCCGTGATGCTGGAAGAACACGATCGAATGCAAATAGCTCAGAAGCTGCGGTCGAGTCCGCGGAAACCCAGGTCCGGGCTCCGTGCCGTCAGAGTGAAGACGGGATCATTATCAGCTCACGGTCCCCCCTGCAGCGCGGCCGGCGGGAGCGTCCTCGGGGCCCGGGCCCGGGAGCCGGCACCCTTGACGCACGTGCACCGTCCCTGGTCAGGCGTTCCGGGACCCCCGTCCTCCCGGGAGACCCTCCCTCCAGCGGAGGGCAGGGGGGGACCCGGCACCCCCCGGGCTTCCTGTCTGAAATTGCTGCTCTGGATTTTCACATGAAATGATAGGGTTTTGATAGGAATCAAAGCCTTAGACACGGATCGGGACATACAACCATTTCCAGCAATCGGTTGCCAAACCTCCCCTCCTCCGGGGGACCCCCCCATTCCAGGTCTGTGTGGGGGTCTCTGCTTCCAGGACGGTCGGTCCCGTGTCCTGCCCCCTTCCTTCCGCCCACGCCCTCGCTCTCCTGGCCGCTGAGCCCTGCTCTCACGACCGCACTTGGCAGGGGGCACCAGGAGGCTGTCCTTGGGTCCTGGCTGGGAAGCCCACTCTTTGCAACGCCAGTTTGCACATCTGTCCCCGTCCCTGAGGGAGGGCACTGGGGCTCACGCAGGTCGTCCAGGGCTCGGGGCGTGGTCTGCAGGGGAGGCTTGAGCCTGCTGGGATTGGGGGTCACTGTGGGCTGAAGGGTGCTCCCCTTAAAGGCTGTGTCCACATTCTGACACATTCTAACTCCTGAAACGTGTGAATGTGACCTTATTTGCAAACAGGGTCTCTGCAGCCGGGATTCAGTTAAGCTGGGGTCAGACACGGTGACGTGTCTCTCATAAAACGGGGCAGATCTGGACCCACATCCAGGGGAGGGGCCGTGTGAAGACGGAGGCAGAGCCGGGGGACACGGTCACCAGCCCAGGGGCACCAGGAGCCCCGGAAGCTGGGGGAGGCAGGAGGACCCTCCCCTCGCACCTTCGAGGGAGCACAGCCCTGCCTGCGCCTGGATTTTGGCCTTTGGGCCTCCGGGCTGTGGGAGAATAAATGTCTGTGTCGGCCACGCAGCGGGCAGTGCGCTGGCGCGGTGGCCCCAGGAGGCAAACGCCGGGTGCGTCTGTGCACCGAGACACGCCCCAGCGTGCAAACACTCACACCTGCCCGGCAGGGGTCCGGGGCCACCGTCCACGTAACGGAAATTCTCGGCACAGACTTCAGACGAGCGAGTCCTCAAGGTGTCCCGCACGGTAAGACAAGCGGCCGGGTTTAGGGCCTCGACACCAAGGTGGGGCGGACTTGGGGGGAGGGCCGGGGGACGCCAGAGCCGCGCTCCTTATTGCTACTGTATTGGGCTTCTCACTCCAAGCCCTGCACCCCCTTCATGGGTGCAGCCGAGGACTGGGGACCTGATGGCCCAGGAAGGCACCCCAGCAGGGACGGGTCTGCAGCCACAGAAGCCCCGATCCACCCCCCAGCCACCTCCCGAGGGCGCCTGCAGATGATATTCGCGAGACCACACCAGCAGTCTGCCCGCCGAGACCCCGGGACACAGGTCCCTCAAGTCGCAACCACGGAGACAGCAGAGGATCTGTCCCCGGCGGTGTTCGAGCCGTCACCCGCCACAGTGGGGGTCACATGACGGGCAGCTACGGGAGTGAAATGCTGGCTGTCTTTAGCGGCAGGGCCCTGGCAAGGTGTGCAGAAAGGGGCAACGGTGACCGGAAATGCAGCATTTGCCAAAGGCTAAGGGTCCCCCCGTCCCTCCAGCCTGTGGGGGCCACGAGCCCCTGCGCGGAGCCACCTGCTCTGGCCCTCCCTCCCACATGAGGGGAGACCCTCCTTAGTCAAAATGGCACGGGGTGGGGGGGGTGGGCTGGCTGCTCCACCGCCCCCACCCCGTCCCTCACCGGGAGGGGCCCCGGGACAGCAGCGGGATCCCTGTGCGGCTGGTCCAGGGCCCAGGTGGCCATGGGACAGTGCTGAGCACTCAGGAGGCCTCGCTGGTGCGGCAGAGACCCGGCGGCCCTGGGGAACCCGGGGAAACAGACCCCGCAGGGAAGACCGGGGCTCTGGGGGGCCTCCAAGCCCAGCAGGCGCCTCCTCCTGTGCTGTGCCCCCCGGGCGCCCAGGACACTGGCCGGAGCCCCGGAGGGGTTATAAACAGAGTCCTGGCACCTGCGTCCCCAGGACCCAGCCCTAATAGTCAGGGACGCCGTAGGCAGGAGCTGGCAGGGTGGGGGCGCCCGGGGACATCTGTGGACAGTGAAGGAGAGAGGGATCAGTCACTCAGTCCCATGAGGACATGCGTGTGGACACCAACCAGTGCGCCGTGGGACCCCGAGAAGGGTGATGCGGTCCGGGAGGGTCCCGCAGGGCCTGGCGTGGGCCGAGGAGAGACCCCAAGAGCCAGCTCCCCTTCCCGCCCCCACCCTCCCAGACCCCAGCCTCCAAGGACATCCACGGTGTCTCCAAATGCCTCTGTTCCTGCGGGCCCAGCCGGATTGGCACTTCCGACTTGTACGAGCACTGGTGTCCTTGCGGGGGGAGAGCGAATGAGGAGCCTTCCCTCCTGAGCCGCCTGCCTCTGCCTTTGTTGATGTTCTCAAGTGCACGGACCCCACAGCCCCACCCGGCCCCCTACGTGGAGTCTGGTTCACACCCCCTCACATGGTCACCCTCAGCCTCCCCCACCCCCACCAGGGGGCCAGGCTGACCCCGAGGAACGCGGGCAGGGTGGGGAGGCTTGTATTTTAAATTTGTGGACACAATTCTCAAAGACTCATAATCCACCCAGATACTGTACCAGATTTTTGCCCCGAACACCCGGATGATATGACAGTAATCAGGTCTCCACACTGATCCCCCCGCCTTTGTCACTTGGGTACCAAAGACCGTGGTTTTGGCCCCGTTGCTTGGGTTCCCTACATATTATTGTTTCCTTACACGGATTCAAGGTTTTCTGTGCTCAGTGCCCTCCGCCAAGGGCCAGCAGGAGTAGTTTATGCCATGCGGTAAAGCGGACCCGTGCGCCACAGTGGAGACGTGGACCCTTCCTCCCTGCATCGCCTGCGAGCCACAGGGGCCCGGGGCCCCCACCAGGGACACGTCCTCTTTGCTCCCCCACCCGACCCCTGGGGCATGGCTGAGCTCTGAACTCTCCTGCTCAGAGCGTGGACGCTCTGGAACACTGGCCTGGGGCCCCCGAGGCGGTGCCGCCTGGAGGCCGGGGGGCGACCCTGAGGGACCCCCCCACTCACACACCTGTGCTGCGCACCTTCCCAGCTCAAGACACGGAGGGGAACCGAGGGTGCGTGGGCTGCTTCCCTGCCGGGGTCTGCGCGCTCTCCCGGGGACGGGGACGGCATACCCAAAGCGCCCTGAGATGCTCCCACGCGGCTTCTGAGGTCACAGCTGGCCGCTAGCAGCCCAGTGACAGCGAGGCTGCAGGGGGTCCTCGAGGAGG
This sequence comes from Cryptoprocta ferox, assembly GCA_028646485.1. Lineage (NCBI taxonomy): Eukaryota > Metazoa > Chordata > Mammalia > Carnivora > Eupleridae > Cryptoprocta > Cryptoprocta ferox. The sequence goes on along the minus strand of CM053575.1, from coordinate 2,753,899 downwards.
CGGGCCTTGACTTTGGTTGTGAAGGATAACACGCCCAGGGTATGTGAGCGGGGGGAGGGGGAGGGCAAAGACGGGGCGGCGAGGCGGGGCCCGAGGGCCTTTCCGGGACGTGGCCTCTCTGGCTGGGAAAGATGCGCAGACAAGGGAGCAGTGAGCTGGCCCTTCCAGGGAGGAGGGGCCCCAGGAGGACCCGCTGGGAGCATCTCCCGCCCGGGCCAGGCTGCAGGAGGTCCGCCCCGGGTTCTGGCCCCGGGGAGCCCCGAGGCGGCATCACGGATGGGCCGGTGTCCCAGCCGAGAGCACGTGTGGGCCCCTCCTGGAGGGAGCGTGGGTTGAGGCTCAGGCTTTAACACCAAGCTTGGGAGATTTACAGCTCCATTTAGCTCATGCGTGTCCCACATCACGACGAGTAATTTACTGAGTGCTTTAACTCAAAGCCAACAACTGAAAAATTAATCCCCAAAGCAAACCATTAACTCTCAGAGGGGATGAGATGCCTCATTTCTGCGGCACCGGCCCCAGGCTCTCATCCCGGAAGGCCGCTCGCTACTTTCCACCCGGTCCCATGTGGGGGGAGACAGTGGGTCACCTTGGACCGCCACCAGGGCTCGTCCGGGTGGTAATTAAGCCTGTGGCCCAACGGTCCTCTCCTGGGGGATGGCCCGGGGGATGGACGCTGCCCATAACGTAACATGCGCGGGGCCAGCCCAGCCCAGCAGGAAGGCAGGGGCTCTGTGACCCACGGGGGTGCTAGTGCAGACGGCGATCCGGGTCTATCTGACCTCGCCTTGGACCCCAACAATCTCTGTGTGAGTTTGCTCGGCCGCGTAACACAGTCCCACAGATGGGGCTCACACCACAGACATGGACTGTCCCCCGGTCCTGGAGGCCGGAGCCGGAGGGCCAGGCGGGGGCAGGGCCGGGGCCTCCCGAGGCCTCTCTCCTCGTGTGGATGCCTCTCCTCCCCCTGTGTCCTCACGGGGTCATCGCTCCATGCGTGTCTGTGTCCTGGTCCCCTCTTCTTACAAGGACCCGGGCACTCTGGATCGGGGTCCCCCCCAGGGGCCTCATTTTACCTTAATCACCTCCTCAAAGGCCCCATCTCCAGATGGCCTCAGATCACGTTCTGAGGTGCTGGGGGTCAAGACTCCAGTAGATGAATTCTGGGGACCCAACTCAGCCCACGACAGTCCCAACAATCCGTTACCCTTCCCAGCTGCTTGCCCAAACCCCTCTCCCGACTCTTTGTTGGGGGAGGTCACGCCCACGTGACACGTGGGGAGGGGCGGGGAGCCAGGGGCAGGACCCCAGACGCCCCAGTCCTTCTACAAATGGCTTTGCGATCTTGGGCAAGATCCCCTCTCTGGGGAGGTGAGAGGGTTGACCCGGGCTTTCAACGCTTTGTCTCAACACTCTTGGGTTCCAAGTGATAGGTGGGTTACGTGGGATTCAAAGCCGGACGTGTGACAGATCCCTGCATTCGTTCAACCGGCTTCCAGAACCCGCTTTCAGTCCCATGGGACGTTCTTCCTCATCCGGGCAAGGTTGTGAGAAACGGCGGCTCGCTTCCGCAGGGCGATTCAGGGTCCTGGGTGCTGCCATTTTCAACACGGGGGGCTCACCTACACCCAGGCGCTGGGTGGATGGAGGGTGTGGAGGTGGCTTGTGGGGGTTTAGAACAGGCCACCCTCCTGTTCCGGGGCCAGAGCTCAGGCGCACGGGCGAGCCCGGGCCCCGGTGTCGAGGTGCGGGCCGAGGGGACAGCACACTGGGGACTGGTCGGGAAGTCACGCCTGAGTAAAGTGGAGGACAGCCTGCAACGGCGCGGGGTGGCCCGAGGGGGTGCCCACTGGCTGCAGGGGTGCCCGGGGTACGTGCCAGCCACACGACGTTCGCAGCCTGGGCTTGCACGCAGGATCTCCTGGGCCACAGGCGCCTCCCCACGGGCGCACGAGGAGGAGGAAATGCCACGCACACGTCCCCCGTGAAGGACTCCCGATGACACACCCACCTCCCTAGCCTGCCAGCCACTTCTGGGGCAGCCTGTCCCATTCATCCCGGGACCGCGTCTCCGACGGCGTCCCGAGGGAGTCCCCCCACCCCCCCACGAGCTCAGCAACACACTCTGGTAGCTACTGTGCTTGCAGAAGGTTCCAGAGCCGCGTCTCCTCTGTACTCTTTGGGTGGCGGGTTCCCTGAGACTCCCGCTCTCGGCTGTAAGGCCTCGGGAGGGTGTGTGCGATCAGACTCGATTCTGAGACTTCATAGTTTGGAGCATTTTTACGTTCACAGGCAGAAAAGCTGAGCAGATGCCACAGCCGATTCCCATGCGCCCCTGCCCTCCCGTGATCCACACCTCGCACCGACGGGCGTCTCAGGTTTGCACAACCCAGGGGCCAATCCCGATTATGTTACGATGAGCTCAAGTCCGCAGTGTCTATCAGGGTGCACGCTTCGTGTACTTTCTACAGGTCCTGCCACGTCCAACGCCACCACGGCCCACGGCAGTTCCACTGCGCTAAGCCCCCACCGTGCCCACCTGTTCAGCCCTGCCCCCCACCCCTGCCCTGACCACCACAGACCTCTGGACTGTCCCCACGGTTTTGCCCTTTCTGGAACGTCACCGAGTTGGAATCCTAGCTTGTTTGGCTTCTTGCACGAAGCAGGATGCATTCATGGGTTCCTCCGCGCGTGGGTCTTTTTGTGACTTGCTGGCTCATTTCCTCTTAGAGCCGGAGAATGCTGGACTGAATGGAGGTACCGCAGTGTTCGGGCAATGCCGAATAAAGCCGGTACAGACACGCTGTGGACGCTGATCGTATTTTTACAAAGCCACGACCATCAACGTCTCGCTGCTCTGACCTGTGAGGACCTAACAGCTTCCATGTTCCGAGGGCTCATTACGTTACCAGGCATCACACCAAAAGCTTTACTCATCACTCCCCGTTTTCCGAGGGCCTCCTGCATGCAGGTGTGTCCCCGGGGCTGGGGACACAGCGGTCGACTGGTCTCAGGCTTGCATGAATTACAGACAAAAAGCAAACAAATGTGCTGAGTCTCTGGGTACGGGGCAAACCCAGGCCCGCCCACCCTAAGGTCCCTGCTGCTAAGCCTGGAAGGAGAGGCCGGCAGCGGGGGGGTTCCACGCGGATGCTTCTGGAAGTATGTCCCATGGCGGAGCAGAGGCGAAGGAGCCCCGGGTCCAGTTAGCAGCCCTGGTTTCGAGGCCTGACCTCGGGGTCTATACAGACAGGCCAGGCCAGGAGCTCGGAGGGTGAGGGTGGGCTGGCAGCCAGGAGCCCGTTTTCACAGTCATGCCCCCCCGAGACTCCCGCGCTCGGCCACCCCACTCTCATCGCCCCGAAAGACAAGCAGAGAGCCCCGCTCAGCCTGGCTCTCCTGGAGCAGGGGCCACCGGGCGCTGAGATCCCCAGCGACTCCGAGGGGCCGAGCCAGACGAGGGGGCCGAGTCCGGGGCTGAGTCACTGCTACTCTTTGAACATTTCCCCCTTCAGAATGACAGTCTTGGCAGATACCTTAAATGCCACCAGAAAGTCTGATCATCCTTCATCTTTTAAGCAAAGAAAGGCCACCTGGAGCACGGCGAACGCAGGAGGGGCCCCGGGTCCACCGTCTCCGGCACTCACCGTGGGGGCCCAGCTGTCGCCGAGGGCGGGCTGCTCGGTGCACGCCTGGGTACGCCGGCTCGGGGCCACGGGGGCCGCGCTTACCCGCAGGCAGCTGCGCCCGGCTCCCCCCTCTGAGCCAGCGCCAGGCTCACCAGGGACACGAGCCCAGAGCGGCACAGCGGAGGCCTGTCACCGCCACAGAGATGCTGGCTGGGCAGGCGTTCAGGGCTCAGGCTGGAGCTGGACCGCCTGGGCTCGAATGCCGGCCCTGCCGCCCTCGGCTGGGCAGCCTTAACCAAGCGACTTACCCTCCCTGTGGTAGCCCAGGGCCACGGCTATGACCCCCTGGAGACCCTGCAGATCTGCTGAGAGACGGGCTCTGTGCTGGGCATGGGGCAACCGAGCCAAACGGGACACGGCTCATCTACCACTGTCCCGAGCGAGAGGTGGACAGGGAGACATGAGGTCAACAAGGAGCACCTGGCTTCATGGAGGATGTGAGTCCAGCGTGGACACACCACCTCCCCACTGAACTTGGCCTCCACAGTGCGTCCGTCCATCCCAGTACAGATGAACACAGGCATACCTCTCGTGTTTTCTCCTTAAATTTAAAGGGCTCTATCTTATAAATCAGTTTTTTTAAAAAAAATTAAATATTTATTATTTTACGTTTTTTTATTATTTATTTTTGAGAGAGAGAGAGAGACAGCATGAGCAGGGGAGGGGCAGAGAGAGAGGGAGACACAGAATCCAAAGGCAGGCTCCAGGCTCTGAGCTGTCAGCACAGAGCCCGACGGGGGGCTCAAACCCACAAACCATGAGATCATGACCTGAGCCGAAGTCGGACGCTCAACCAACTGAGCCCCCCAGGCGCCCCTTAAATCAGTTTTAAGTTCACAGAAAAAGTGAGCACAAAGTAAAGTTCCCGCACACGGCACCTCTTTTTTTTTACACCGAGAGTAACGCACTCGACCCGCTGCTCTGCTTCCGGCTCTTCTCACTTAAAACCACCTACTTGGCGGTCGTCCCCGAGCCGGACACCAGAGCCACCGCATCTGTGCAGTAGCTCCACCACACAGCCCTGCATGGGCGCCCCGGGTCTTACTGGCCTAACGCCCTCCTGGGGCTGCGTGGGTGGTTTCCATGAGCTTCACCTCGGCAAGCGGAACTGCAGGGTGCAGTCCCCGGAGTGCAGAGGCGGGGGGCAAAGGGTACTCGTGATTAGCGCCGTAGTAGGAAGGGATGAGTTTCCTCCAGAAAAGATGTGCCGACGCAACCTCCCCCCAAAATGTGAGAGAGCGCCTTCGCCCACCCCACTTCTGCCCAAATAGACAGACGTGAAAAAGACAGAGCCTCGAGACAGAATGGCCGTTCCTGGGCCGCCAGGGGTGCCGGCCAAGTGGACTGGAACATACCACATCCTCGTGGAGACCACTGCCCTCCCCCCTTGAAATTCTGCGTAACGGCAACAGACGATCACAGAGAAATCTCGATACCTTTACAATATCTTCAAGAAACCATGAAAGAGTTAGGGATACATTTGGCAAAAGACTGGCAAGACCTGTACACGAGAAACATCAAAACACTGTTGAGAGAAGTGAACGAGCCAACGCAATGGAGACGCTGCGTGACGGCTGTGGTAAGCTGTCCACGCTCTTCAACGTGATCTACGGACTCAGTGGGATCCCAGCAGGCTTTTTATAGAAAATGACAAGCTGACTGCTAAATGCATATGGAAAGGCAAGCTATCTTGAAGAGCCAAAAAGTTTTTTTTAAACATTTTATTTATTTATTTATTTGAGAGAGAGCGAGCGAGCACGTGTGAAAGGGGGAGAGGGGCAGAGGGACAGAGAGAGAATCTTTGTTTAACAGTTTATTTATTTAGAGAACACGAGCGGGGGAGGGGCAGAGAGAGAGGGAGAGAGAGAGAATCCCGAGCTGTCAAGCTGTGTCTCGGCTGTCAGTGTTGAGCCTGATGCAGGGCTCGAACTCACAAACCATGAGATCATGACCTGAACTGAGCCAAGAGTCAGACGCTTAACTGACTCAGCCACCCAGGGGCCCGGAGACGAGAATCTTGAGCAGGCTCGCCGCTCCGCGCGGAGCCTGATGCGGGGCTCGATCCTGCAACCGTGGGATCGTGACCTGAGCTGAAATCAAGAGCTGGACACGCAGGAGCCCCCAAAACGTTTTTGAAAAAGAAGAACAAAATTGGGGGACTGACCCGATCAAGGCTTGTTAGGAAGACACGGTAATCAAGACAGTCGATGAGGGAGCTGAAGAGAGCTCAGAGTCAGACCCACGGGCGTATGTGAACGAGCGGTTTGTGACAGAGCACAGAGCGCAGAGGCAATGTGATGGAGAAGGGACTGGCGGTGGTGTCCTGGCTCTCATTTCTGCTGGGGGAGGTTGTACCTGCCCCCCTCCCCCCTTTTTTATTCCTGGATAAGCCTGGCTAGAAGTTTATCAATCTTACTGCTGTTTTCAAAGAACTGGCTTTAGGTGTCCTTATTTCCCCTATTATTTTTCTATTTTCTATTTCATCGATTGCTGTGATCTTCACTATTTCCCTTTTTCTGCCTGTGTTGGGTTTAATTAGCTCTTTTTCTTCTAGCTCCTCAGAGTGGAAGCTGAGGTCATTGATTTGAGCACTTTCTTTTCTAATGGAGGCATTCAGCGCTATAAATTTCCCTTAAGGACTACTTCTGTGGTGCCCTACAAATGTTGGTGGGTTGTGTTTTCATTTTCATTCAACTCAAATACTACCTAATTTCCCATTTGATTTTTACTTTGACCCATGAATTATTTAGAGCAGTATTAGTCAGTTTGCAAGTGTTTGGAGGGATTGTCCCGAGATCTTTCTCTTACCGGTTCCTAATACAGTTCTACTAGGGAACAAATTTGGATGACTTGAATACTTTGAGTTTAGTGACACTTATCTTATGACCCAGAATATGCTTTATCTCGAGGACTGTTCCAAGTGCTTTTGAAAAGAAAGCATAAAGTTCTGTAAATGTCAAGTAGGCCAAAGTGGTTGGTAACATTGTTCAACTTTCCTGTATCCTTACTGATTTTCTGTGTACTTGGTCTACTGGCTATTGAAAGGGGGACGTTGAAATAGCTGGTTATAATTGTGGATCTATTTCTCTTTACAGGTCTACCAATTTTTGCTTCATGTATTTTGAAGCTCTGTTATTAGATGTGTCCATGTTTATAGTTCTTACGTCCTTCTACACAATGGACTCTTTTATCACTATGAAATTACATTCTTAAACTCTGTCAACATTCTTTGTTTTGGGGGGTGCGATGGGAATTGCCAACTGCGGGCCCCAAAACCCTTCACACTTAATGCGCTTACTTCTAGGAAACAAGTACCTTCCCAAACTCGTTTTTCACATGCGCACCTGTCTATTCTTTCAGTAATTTAAGAGGGGGGGGGGACAGGCAGACTGTGACTCCTAGGCATCCTGCAAAGTAGCAGGTCACCTGAGGGGCGACCTTTACCCGCTCAAAAATTCGTCTCCCATCAGCAGTGAGGGTTTAGGTCTCACCCTGAATCATTATTTTCCTTACTCATAAGTTTAAGGCATTCTGTTAACATCCTTTATTCTGAAATCCACTTTGATACTAATATGCCCATTGCAGTTTTCTTTTGGCTTTCTTTTCTTTCGGTGTAGCCTTTCCACACTCTTGCCTTTAACATACCCGTGTCTTTTTAATTAAGGTGTGTACCTTGGAAGCTTTTATTTATTTATTTATTTATATAAATATTTTAAACTTTGTATTACAAACATTACACAATGCTGGATACATCCATTCACTGAAATTTCTAATAGAGGGGAAGCTTTTAATCTAACCTGATAATGCTGCCTTTTAACTGGGCCGTGTTTATACCATTTACATTTAATGTGATTATTGGTATGGTTAGGTTTAACTGCATCTTCTATTTTTTTTTTATTTGCCCTATATGTATTTTGTCTCCCATTCTTTCCCTCTTTTGCTACCTTCTTTTGGGCTGAATATTTTTATGATTCCATTTTATCTCCTCTGTCACCTTAATAGCTATCATTTTTTTGTTTTGTTACTTTAGCAGTTGCCCTAGCGATTTTAGTATACACCCTTAGCTTTCAATCAAGCGACAGTCTATCGTTGACGTAGAGCGTAGGAACCTTACAGTAGGATATACCCATCCCTCTCCTCCCAGCCTGGCTGTGGTTAGCACGCATATTACCTTTCCCTATGTCATAACCCCCAAACTGCATTGTTATTGTTTCTGTTTAAAGCCAATGACTTTATTAAAAAAATTTTTTTTAAGCCAATGACTTTTAAAGGAATTTAAATAGTAAGGAAGTTTCTTTACATAGTCTTGCAGTTGCCGTTTCTGGTGCCTTCCTTCCTCTGAGTGTTTCTGTCTGGTGTCATTCTCCTTGTACCTGAAGGAAGTCCTTCGACGTTTCTTAAAGTGCATCCCGCTGGTGATGAAGTCTTTTAGCTTTTGCGTTTTGAAGAAGTCTTTATTTTACCTTTGTTTTTGAAGTAGCTCTGTCTCCCATCCCCCTTGGTACTTTAAAGACGTGTCTCTGTGCCTTCTCACTTGCACTGTTTCTCACGCTGGATCTGCTGTCATTCTCGTCTCTGTTCTTTGTATGGGAGCCGTCTTTTCCCCCTCTGGTGCCTTTTCAAAGATTTTTATCTTCATCATTGGTTTTGGGCAACTGGAAAACGATGTGTGTTGGGATACTTTTCTCCCCAGGGTGTCTTGAGTTTGTCCCATAGTTTGCTTGCAGTTTGGAAACATTGTCATCATTATTTAAATATTTTTTCTGTCTTTCTCCCCACATGATCACCTCCACCCCAGGAACTTGTATGAAGTCGACCCCTGGCTCACTGATACTCTATGGTTTAATTTTCTTAAAAATGACGATTCCTTTTTCTCTCTTGTGTCGCCCTTGGGATAGTTTCTAACATTACTTCTTCGAGTTCACTGTCCTTTCCTTCTGCAATGTCTGATATGCCGTTAACCCCATGCTGTGTATTTTTCATTTCAGACACTGTAGTTTTCATCTCTGAAAGTTTATTTTTTGTTTTTTTTTTAAATTTTATTTTTACGTTTATTTAGTTTTGAGAGACAGAGAGAGACAGAGCATGAACAGGGGAGGGGCAGAGAGAGAAAGAGACACAGAATCCGAAGCAGGCTCCAGGCTCTGAGCTGTCTGCACAGAGCCCGACGTGGGGCTTGAACTCACGAACCATGAGATCATGACCTGAGCCGAAGTCGGACGTTCAACCGACTGAGCCACCCAGATGCCCCTCATCTCTGGAAGTTTAAACTGAGTTTTAAAATTAAAAAAATTTTAATTGTGGGGAAGTGCACACAACAAAAAATTATTAAGATGGCAAATTTTAAAGTGTATAGTCCCGAGAACTCAAAATTTTTTTCCATGCCATTATTAGCCTATAGAATATAGCTGTAATGATTCTTTAATACCCTTATCTGCTAATTCTAACATCTGTGTCAATCCTTGTGACAGTCAATTGACTGTGTCAGTCAAGTCGGTTTTGATTAATTGATTTTTCTCCTACGGGTTGTGTCTTCTGCTTGTTTTGCACCCCTGGGAATTTCTGGATGGATGCCTGACACTGCAAATTCCACTTTGCTGGGGTGCTGGATATTTCTGTATTCTTACAAATGTCCCTGAGCTTTGTTTTGGGTGCAGCTAAGTGAGCTGGAAAGGGCCCGAGGTTTCAGGTCTTGGTTTTAAGATTTGTCAGGTGAGAACAGGGGCCTGATTAGGTTAGGGCTGATTACTCTCCAGGGTGAAAGCGAGACCCTCCTGAGTACCCTTCCCAACGCTGCATGAATTATGCAGGGTTTTTTTTCCCCCCAGTTTGGCGGGTAGCAAGAGGCACAACCTCTTCATCTCGTATGAGTCCCAGACACTGTTCTCTAACCCTCTGGGCGATACTTTCCCTGGCTTTTCGCCGATGAGCGCACTGGTCAGTGCCTTGCTGACCCTCTCTGCGCCGCTACTTCCTCTGTCCTGCAAACGGTGCCTGCCATGGGCCCCTGGGCTCTCAGCCCCTCCTCTACCTGAGTATCCTTCCAGCCTGTGCTGGGGCTCTCGCTCCTGGACACAGAGCGAGGGATGCGGTGGGGGGAGGGGGTGTCACAGAACTTGTGTGTTTGCATCTTTCACGGTCATTTGTCACCCAATGCCTTGCTTCATACATTTTGTCTAGGTTTTGGTCGTTTCCTGTGGAAAGGCGAGTCTAGCCTCTGTTTCCCCATCATGGCCACGAAGAGAAGTAGGCATTCTTCTTCTTTTTTTTAATTTTAAGCTTCTTTTTTATGGAAAATCTCAAACATAAAAGTAAAGAGAAGTACCACAATAAGCCCTATGACCCTTCCTGAAATTTCCACAGTCATCCATTTTGGGGCCCTATTCTTACTGAGACAAACTCAGACTTCCCTGCTTTTGATCCACACTATCCCACGGTGCTGACCCCAAATGGGAGTGGAGACGCAACAGCGTCCCAGGACAGTGACTATTCACTCAGGCGCCTTGGGGGTGAGGTGGCCTCCACAGCCTGAAGGCCGAGACTCTCAGACTCACTCTGAAGGCTGTAGTCACAATTGACAAAGAAAGACACAGGTGGTCACTGACCTTGGAAAAGGAGGAAATACTGGTATTCCCGAGACGGAGCCTCATTTCCCACCCACCCCTCTCGCTCGAGCGTTCACGGACAGCACGCACCTGGCAAGACACCAACTCACACGGATGCTCTGAGACCACACGCGCGCCCTTGACAAGTAATTCATTTACCCTTCATCGTAACTACTCAGCAATCTCTTCTCTATTTCCCGTTCAGAGACCTTTGGATGCATCAATCTGAATAACTGATTTGAACAGAAAACCTCAAGCTTTCGAAGCTTTTGAAGTCCCTCATTAATTACCTGGACAGAAAGAAGGAAGACTCTCTGCCACACATCTGCCGAACACGATCAAAGAAACCCCACGTGCTGGTGCTTGGTTCCTTGGTTGGCCCGATGTGCCGTTTCCCTTCACGAATGGCAGGATGCTTCTGGAACTTTCTCGGTAGCTGCCGAGCACCACTACCATCATCAAGGAGTGCTGCCCTTCCACCCGACATCAAACGCACCTGGCTGTAACTGATGAGAAGTGGTCCGCAGCGCCATCTTTTATTGGGCTGTCATGGGCTGGGTGGTGTGTCCCCACTGCCCCACTGAAGCCATGTTGAAGCCCCAGCCTCCGCACCTCAGCCCGTGACTGTATTTGGGGGAGGGCCCCAGGCTCAGGCGTCCTCACAGGAAGAGGAAATTGAGAGGCTAGAGAGACAGCAGGGGTGCCCGCAACCAGGGAGAAGGTGCTTTGCGAGCCAGGGAGAGAAGCCTTGGGGGAAACCAGCCCTTCCAGCCTCCAGCACTCTGAGCAAGTGACCCTGCAGTTGAAGCCCCGTGGTCTGTGGCGCTCTGCTACGGTAGCCTGAGCCGACAGGACGACAGGCCGGGTGCTAAGCCCCGTGCCCTCGGTGGGGATGGTAGGAAGGCTCCATTGTTCTCCCACCAAGAATTTTCAAATGCACCAGACTATTCACACCAAAACACGGTGACAGGCCACCAAAGAGTGAGCGGTGAGTCTAGAACAGCGGGCTGGGTCCAGACAGTCAGTTCCTGGGAACCGAGGGCTGGCGGCACACGCAGGAAGGGCTGCGAGGCCAGGGGCAGGTGGCCAGAGGATCACGTGCATCCCGGCTGGCACGACTTCTGCTAAGGGGTCCCAAGAGGCCTCCCACCAGGATGAACCTAGAAATCAGCTTCCTCCGCAGCTGCTGCTCCCGCACCCCAACGCCGAGGCAGGTGTCTGGGGACTCCGGAGCGGGGGTGCTCTCCAGAAAGAAGCTGTCTCCAGCCCCAGGGTGGAGTTGGAAATCCCCTGGCCCTGAGCTAGGGGAGAGAAGCCAGGAAAAGGCAGTGCCATCAAAGGGACACCGAGAACGGAACTCCTTCCCTCTCCCGTATGCCCCCGAAAGCTCCCTGCAGGGAACTCCTCAGCTGAGTAACTCGGGAAAGCACTAACGGCGATCCTGAAGACGGCGCTTAACGGGGTCTCGGGGGCCTGGAATCCGGAGCTCCGCGGAGTCGGGGAGCTTCTCGTCACGGGAGGACCTCGGGCTGGAGAGAAAGCGTGCGAATCGCCCCGCAGCCAGCGCGCTGTGGAGCACGGCCACTGCCCCCGCGGGAGGGTGACCCGCCCGGCGCCTCCTCCCGGCCAGTCCCCCTCTGCCGGGAAGCAGGTGGTAAGGGCGGCAAGGAGCCCGCCAGGGGTCGCCTCTGACACCTGTTCCTGCAGCCACCCCGCCGGAGAGCCCCCCCCTCCCCGTGGGGGCGTGGCCCCCGGTACCCGACCCCGGCCGGTGACCTGGCAGCGAGCCACCGCCGGCAATGGCTCCTCGTCCCTAAGGACGCGCTGGGTCCCCAGGGGGCCCCTCTCCGGGCTCGGGGGGCAGCGCTCGCCAGGTCCCCCCTCCCGTGCCCTGGGGCGGCTGGTGGGCTGACCTGCGCAGAGACCCCCAGGTGGGAAGGTGGGACCCCCGTGTCCGTCTGTGCAGTGTCTCGTCCGGTCCCGCTGCCGGCCGCCTCCCTGACACTGTCCGCGGAGGACAGACAGGGCTTCTCTGGTCACGTGGCCCCACGTGACCCAGTCCTGGCTCCGCCCCAAGCCACTAGGACACGCCTTCTCCAGGCACGGGTTGCACCCATGTGATGCAGCCCCGGCCCGTCCTAGCTTCCCATTTCCCAGGCCGCCGTGATTGGTTTAAGGATGGTCATGTGACCCAAGCCAGGCCAATCAGGACCCTGCCTGGGGTTTTCGGCCAGGTCTCCGGGGCAGGTGGTCCCCTGTCGTTGGAGCGCGAGGGTGTGCGAGGGTGTGGGTGGGTGTGCGCAGCAGGTGGGCTCCTGGCGCTGCCCAGCCCCCCTCGGCCAGTGAACGAGGGGAGGAGTGGAGACCCGCACCCCGGGACCCCTGCCTCCAGCCTGCATCCGGGGACCCACCCCTGACTGTTCAGTCACCAGCGCTTATCTGCTAGTTAAACGTCGGCTGTTGGGTCGGCCCTGACAGCCGCCGCTGCCTGACTGTTTTCTGACCTATAAAACTGGCAGCGTCCTGTGGCTCCCCTGAATGCCGAGGGGGACTTCTGTCACCGGCCGTTGAAAAGGCCTGCACGAAAACGGATTCCCTGGGTAGCTGTGCCGGGCTGCAGTGCCCCTGGGCCTTTGAAGCCCTTCCCTCTTTTAGATCGGGCCGGGGTTCGCGGGTGCTCCTGACCTTGATGAGGACTTAACAAAAAATCATTCCATTCCTAATGGCAGGACTTCGGGCTCCAGCACCGCCCCAAGAGGCCCTGACCCCAGGAAGGTGCTGCCTAGCTTCCTTTAGGAAGCAGGTCTGCTTCTGGGGGCAGGATGCCTGTTCCATCACCACTTTCCGGGGAGGCTTCACCCTGGAAGGGGCGCTGAGCAGCCTGCACCTGGGTGTCTCTCAGCTCTGCCGGGAGCCTTCAGACTGTGCGGCCACTGCGGTCACTCCAGCTGGCCCACTGGCCAAGAGGGAGCGCTGCCCGGCCCCCCTCGGCTGAAGGGCTGCAGGGCCCCCGGAGACACCCCAGGAACTAGTGCTCGGTGCTCATTCGCCGCCAGGACCTCAAATGTGGTTCCCCTTTTGGAGCTGTCCGGAGGTAGGGGTGGGGAGGACGGAGAGAGGGGACAAGAGACCCCTCCCCCGCCCCGTGTGTTCCCAACTTTTTAGTTCTGGCTTTGGGGAAGAAGACCTGCTGGTGGCCGATAAGCACATGGGTAGATGCTCAGCGTCCTGGGTCACAAGAGAAATCCCGAGGAGACACCACTGCTGCACACCTGTGAGAACGCACACGGCGGAAAGCTGGATACACCTCTGGGGGAGCGCAAACCGGTGCAGCCGCCTTGGAAGATGCGTTTACAGTTTGCTAAAAAGTGACACGTTAATCTATCTACCACGTGACCCGCCATTCCCCTTCCGACTATCTATCCAAGAGAAACAAAAACATACGACCACACAAAGACTTAAACACAAACGACAGGCCACACCCCGAAGTAGGTTCCGCCCAATGCCCGTCAGCGGGCTGGTTAACCGAACTGTGACCCATCCAAGCAAGAGAGCCTCACTCAGAAATACAGAGGAACAATCAGTAGACGCGCACCGCGGAGCAATTACTCTGAGTGAAAGGAACCAAACCAAGAAAGAGCCCAGACCGTATGATTCCGTTTATGTAAAACTCTGAAAATACACGCTATAGTAGTAGCAGAAAGAAGAGAAATGGTTGCCAAGGAAACGGGTGGGGAGAGCGGGAGGTGGGGTCATAGGAGCACAGGAAACCTCTGGGGCCGTGGATGCATTATCTTGCACCTGGTGATGGTTTGTCGAGGCGTCACATACGTCAGAATGTGTAATATCTTACAATTTACACGTGAGGTTTATTGTGTGTCGATTATAACTCAGTCGAGTTCTTTGGAAAAAAAGACATCATGGCACCACATCACAGAAACCCCCGGAGAGGCTGCCCCACGTGGGGGCAAAGTGGCTCAGGATATGAAGACTATCTGAGCGAGGAGGACGGAGAAATGAGAAACCATCTCAACGGCCCCTCCGGCATTGACTGGCGCCAGTTTCAATATTCTGGGAGACTGTGCCTGGGTCCATGTCCCCTGCAGCCCCCCTGCCCCTCGGGGCGGGACAGGAAACGGAGTACTGCCACCCCCCGCCACACCCCACACGGCAGTTCAAGAAAGACCGGTCTGCATTCTGCCTTAGCGTCTGCAAAGTGCTTCTTTCCCCAGGGGATTGGGGACAGTGGGGGCTCACTGACGACACTCCCCACCCCATCGCATGCCTGCGCCTGGGCCCGACATCTCGGGGCGTCCCCATTAGAGCCGTGGCCTCTGCATCCTGCCTGGGTCAGATCCCGCTCCCCCAGGCTCTCTCTCGCCGCCCTCAAAACCGTATTTCCGGGCCCAAAGCTCCACCCTGTCTTGTGCCTCTACTCCCAGCCAGAATTTCCAAATTCTGGCAAGGCTGGTCTCCTTGGGCCAGGACGCAGGTGCAGCAGTGCCCCCCCCCCCCCGCCTCCCCAGCCTGGCACTGATGGAGAACTCAGGCCCTCTTGTCCATGACCCTGCAGCCCGTAGTGCTATGAGGACCCTCTGCCCAATCCTGCTAGATCCTGCCTCAGTTTACCCCGGCTGATCAATCTCCCCCACATGTTTTGTCTAGAGCTTTTCCGTGGGGGCTTTTTTGCACTGGTCCCAGGCTGTCCCGGCCTCGTGGGAATGCCTCGGCAGAGGCGTTGGGCACTCCACGCGCATCGGTGCTAGGGAGCTGATGTCCTAGGCTGTCAAATCCTAGCACCCTCCACTGGGGGGGGGGCACACAGGGGGTGTGGGGGTCTTTGAAGGCGGGACAATAGGCCAGCTTGACGCCCACCTCTGCCCCATTCCCGAAACCTCGACTTTGACTCTTGGCCCCTGGCTCCCCCCGTGTTCACACACTGGCACTGTGACCGGACTTCTGGCCGTCATTCCTCTGCTCACGGTTGTGGGGGGCCTGGCTTGAAGGGTCCAAGCGTCCTTCCCTGACTCATAAGCAGACCTGCCCCCCTGCGTGGGGAGCGCGAGGCTTTCTGATGCTGAGTTTTATCGTGCGAGCACACGTTACGGTTTATAAACAAACAGAAGCACGTGTTGGAGGGGGGCGTTCGAGGTCATGGAAAGGCAGGGATTCTGGGGCTGCACTGGACTCCCTGCCACGTGCCCTGGGGCGCGCAGCGGGTGGTCGGGTGACAGCCTGACATCTGTGTCAGTGCGTCGCCCGCAAGTCCCCGAGGCTTTGCTGCATGAAGCCCGGCCTGTGTCAGCGCCCGGTAACTGTGGACTGGAGCGCTGAGCCGCCGAGAGCCAGCGGGGGACACTGCGGTCCCCTGGCTGGTGAAGGCAGATGTGTGGCAGAGCACATGTGGGGCGGGTTCTGGAAAACGGAGCCGAGGAGTCATGAGCCCGAGCCGTTCATGCCCACCAGAGCTGGTCTGCGCCTCAGCACCCCTGGGGCCCTTTGTCACTCTAAGTGCTGGACGGTGACTTTTGGCAAGTCCAGGGCCGAGCCCTGCACACCTGGGAAGAGGGGGGCCCGCGGAAGGAGCGGTGGCCTGGGAGCCAGGGACCCACACTTCCAGCCCTACCTCTGCCCTTAGCAGCTGCTTGAATGAGAGGCCAAGGCTCCAAGAGCCTCAGTTTCCCCAGTGATATAACGGGGAAGCCCAGGGCCGCTGTGAGGCTCCGTGGTGCTCCCTGACAACACCTTTGTGAGCCACGGTCCCCGCAGGTCTCACTCTCCTGCCAGTCACCCCGGGGACACAGCCCGTGGACCCCTGCACCCCCAGTGAATGCCGGCCCTTCGAATGAATAATGGTCCCAAGATGCCCTGTGGGACATGGTGGGGCCCCAAGGATGCTGGGCCTGTACCTCTCACGCAGAGGCCTCGGCCCCGAGCCCCGCCTCCCCCCTTCCTTCCCAGGGGCGAGTGTGAGCAGTGAGTGTCCCCCCTTGCCTATCCCTGTCCCCATACTGCACCGCCCAGGACCTTCTTCCTTCAGTCCGAGAAATGGAGACACTGATGTGACCCCGCAGGGCCCAGAAGCCTCCCCCACCACCAGTCAGGAGAGAGAGGGTGGCATTGTCCTGCACCCCAGAGCTCTGGGCTGGGGTGGAGAAGGTTCTAGTTCATCAAGGACCATGGGAGGGAGGAATCTAAACGCGCTGAGTGAGGGGACCTCTGCGGGCCGTGTTCCTGGCAGAACAGTCCTGCCCACTGGTGTTTGGGGGAGGCCACGGTGGTCAGCTGCCTACCTGCCCGCCCACGGCAGGCTCAGGCCCCAGGGCGGCCCTGCTGGGGCTCGGGGCAGGGGTGTCACACTCTCCCAGAGCCTCAGATTTACCATAAACTGGGGCCAAAGGCACAGAGGCTGGTTTTCAGAATACGGCAGCTGTGGGCAGCCATGCTCAGCAGGCACAGACACGGACGGACACGCAACCGCTACTCCCGACACCCAGGAAATCCACGGGGCAGCAGACCTGGACCCCTGGTTCCCTGCCCATCGGGCGGAGGGGCACCGTTCATGCAGAAACCCGAGCTCGCGGCTCCTCCCCCTGTGAACGTACTCGGTGCTGTGGGGAAGGCCCGATAGAGGGGGTGCAGGACCGGCCCCTCCGGGTGGGAGGAGAGTGAGCAGGTGTAAAGATGGAGAGAAGAATGAGAGACTCCCAGATGGTCTGGGAATCTGATGACAAGCGGTGGGAGGGGGTCAGCTGCCTGCGGCTTCTTACAGGTGCACCTGCCAGGGCTGTGGGGGGATCAAGGCCAGCAAGTGACCTGAACGTTGCCCAGCACGCAGTTATGAGCTGAGTCGTGTTTCCGGAAATTCGTGTTGAAACCTGACCCCCAGCACCTCAGAAGGGGTCTGTATTTGGAGATGGGGGCTTTGAAAAGGTGATTAAATTACAATGGGGCCATGGGGGGGGGTCCTGATCCCGTGGGACCGGGGTCCTTGTAAGAAGAGGGATCAGAACACAGACACGCACGGAGGGACGGCCCTGTGAGGACGCGGGGAGGACGGCCGTCCACACACATGGAGAGAGGCCTCGGGAGACCCCGGCCCTGCCCCCACCTGGACCTCGGGCTCCGGCCGCCAGGACTGAGAGGGGATAAATGTGTAAGCCCCCCAGGCCGTGGCACTTTGTCATCCTGCAGCCTGACTTTGCAGATGGCACTCTGAGCAAACACACACACAGAGCGTACGGCATCGCGTCAGCTCGTCCGTGACACACAGGGAAAGGATGCACACGGGTGGATGGCACCTGGCCAAGGTGAGGTTCGGGCCCCGGGTGGGCTGACGCCCCAGAACCCCCTGCTCACCCCGCGGGGCTCTGCCCCACTCTGCCTGCAGGGTGCGCTTGCTGCAGAAATCGGGGCTCCTGCCTCCCAAAGGAAGCAGGAATCACACTGCTTTTGAACTTGTATCCCAGCGCACGTGAAGCGGTTTCGGGAAGGACACGAGCCCGGCTCACCCGAGGATGGTGATGTCACTGGCACAGACGTGAGGTGTCAGGTAGGGAGGACACTTCCATCCTCCTCGGCAGTGAGCAGGGAATCCCCCAGACGGACTATGGAGACCAAACAGGGGCGGGACGGCCATGCGTCACAGTGATGG
Source organism: Cryptoprocta ferox (assembly GCA_028646485.1). Taxonomy (NCBI): domain Eukaryota; kingdom Metazoa; phylum Chordata; class Mammalia; order Carnivora; family Eupleridae; genus Cryptoprocta; species Cryptoprocta ferox. Next base: position 2,735,951 of record CM053575.1, on the reverse strand, counting down.
CCACAGTGGGAGGTGTGTGGCGGCCAGAGGGATGGGTCAGGGCTGGAGCCTTCATCGCGAGCACCATCGCTTATCAGCCACGGGGCGGCCTTGTGCTCGCAGGCAGGTGAGGCGGTCAGACACCCAGCCACTAATTTGCACAACAGGACAGGCACAGGAGCAGGCGGGAGGGTCCTGGTCCCGCTCGGAGGAAACTGTGGAGCCGATTTTCTTCTTAGATGGAAATGTCTTTCTAGGAGAACGTCCCTCATTTGTGATGCTTTAGGCCTTTGGGACGCCATGAGCTCAGAGGTCGTCCCCTGTGGTGATTCGCAGCCTGTCTCTTGCCTCAACACAGGATGAGTGACTTTCCCATCTGCCCTTGAACGCAGGTGAGTGTGAGCCTGAGAGCAGGTGAGCGTGAGCCTGGGCGCAGGTGAGTGTGAGCCTGAGCACAGGTGAGTAAGCCTGAGCACAGGTGAGTGAGCCTGAGCGCAGGTGAGCATGAGCCTGAGTGCAGGTGAGTGAGCCTGAACGCAGGTGAGTGTGAATGCAGGTGGGTGTGAACCTGAATGCAGGTGAGAGCGAACCTGAGTGCAGGTGAGTGTGAATGCAGCTGAGTGTGAACCTGAAGTTTGGCGAGTGTGAATACAAACGCAGGCGAGTGTGAACCTGAATACCTCATCTGTTGAAATTAGATTCTCTTCACACTTGCGCACCCACCCAGTTCCCGGCGCGTGAGGACCTGAGGGTTTGGACATCACCCGAGGCTGAGCCCGCTCGGCCCTGGCTGTGGTGGCCTCATCACAACTGTTGAGAGCGTCATTTCCAGTAAGAGAACTCACTGGGTGTGACTGAGCATCTACGTGGAAAAACAGAGGTCCACTAGGAAAGGCAAAGGTAGGGCTTCTTGGCAAAGTGAAGGGAATGTCCCCGGTGCGGGGCTCTGGGATGGGGCAGGCGCTGGGACCCTGCCTCAGGGCGGCCCCCACCAGAGTCTGACTGCCAGGATGGGCCTAGACGGGACAGATGGGCGGGACCCAGTACCTTTGTGTGTCCAAGGCTGGGGCCAGGGTATAAAGGCCTCTGAGCGGAAGGAGGCCGGGCAGACTCAGGCTTGTGTGCAACGACAGGAAACCACCCCTGAGCAGGGGCCTGGAGGGAGGAGGCCTGTCTGTACGGAGCACCTATGGCGTGACTGGCCCTGCTCACGGCCCGGAGACTGGCCCCCCATCGGTGCAGACCCACATCCGCTGTGGGGCTGCGGAGCTGCGCGTCAGCCTGGGCCAGGCCTTAAACAGTGCCGCGTGGCCGCGCCCAGAGATCGGTTGCTGAGCCAACGGTCCTGTGAGGCGGGCGATGTCTCGGTGACCCCTGTCCTGTGGGCAGAGGCCTGCGCCCGGGCACTTGGCTCTCGTGGCAAAAACTTACAACGAGCCCCAGACCGTGCCAGGCAGAGGGGACCCCGCAGGTTTTCTGCAAAGGTCAGAGGACTTCAAAGTGCAACATGGTTCCCAGTCTGCCCAGCCTGCCCCCTGCCCCTCTGACATCAATCTGCATCCCTACACGTTTTCCGTGAGCCTCTCTGGGCTGGCCATGTGCCCAGGCCGGGACATGCTGCTGCAAAACGGCCACAAGCACTTGGTGGTAAGTCCTGGGGGAGGGGGAGGGGCACAGAGCCCAGAGCAGAGAAGCCTGCCCTGGAAAGTGGGGTGGGGGCCTCAGCACTGGGGAAGGAGGAGAGGGCGCACCAGACGGGAAGAACAGCGTGGGCAAATGCCCGGTGTGGTGGGCGGGAGCCGGAGCCAAGGGGAGGGTGGACACTAGGTTTCTGTGGGCGGCATTTGGGGACAGAAGAGCAATCATCGAGGAAACCTACCGGGGCTGGGGCACCTCTGGAAGGTGAGGGCCAGGAATGGACTCTTCCCTCGACACAGCCCTGCTGATGCCTTGATTTTAGCCCCCTGAGGCCCATTCCGGACGTGTAACCTCCAGAACTCCGAGGTCACACACGTGTGTTTGAAGCCACTGCGTATGTGGTGCTCTGCCACAGAGCTGAGTTTACAGCAGCCCAGAGAGGAGTCAGCTGTGGGAGGACGCGGCCGAGGTCCTCGCAGACCAGCTCCTCCCCTTCGGGCTGTTAATAAATAGCAGGTTAATAAGCAGGGCCGACGGGGACGAGGCTTCCCTTTGTGCTTGGATACCCCTCAACAGGCACAAGGCGGCACGCAGCCCTGCACCCTGAAAGCGGCCAGGTGCCCACGAAGCCACCAGCAGCCCCTCTCCGAGTCCCCCGATTCTCACAGACCCCGCGGCCTCTGGAACACTCGACCACATCCATTGTCCACCTGCAAAGTAAAATTAACCCACTCATGTGCCGTGCGAGCCAACGGGGACTCCTAAGGGAAGAGGAGGGAGCCCCAGGCCTGCCAGGACCAAGGACAGCTCCTGGGTAGTGGCTCAACTGGGCGTAAGGACAGTCACTTCCCCACCCTTCAGGCTGTCTGCTTCCAGCCTCTGTCTGCACTAGTGGCCGACGGAGAGCTAGAGAGAGGCTGGGACTCCGCCTGGCCTGGATGGGATGGGCAGTAACAGGCCCGAAGGCCGGGCTCATGCCACCCTCTTTATGGGGATGGGAGGCAGCAGGGCCTGGGCTGCCCATGGTGGCCAGGATGGGCCCAGGGGCGGTCTTCTGGTTTCCTGTGCCCTTCTGTGAACCCTGGGGGGCCTCCTTGTCACAGAGCCCACCACATCCGGGGGACCCTCAAAGCTCTAGCCTTTCTCAGCCCCACAGCGCGCACCTGTCCTGCATTAGGCCATCTCAGTGATGGAACTGGGGATGGCACTGGGGACAGAACTTGCTGAACCAGAGGCAAGAGATGCCAGAACTGAGGATCGGCAGGCCTGTGATGCTTCCTTCCCACAGAGGAGCCGTCCGTGAGGACCTGGTTGGGGGGTGCACCGTGGGGAACTCGAGTCTCTTTTTTTGGAGGTCAGGGAAAGAAAAGCTTTTGTGGTCACTGAAATAAAGCCACAAACACGATTGGTTATTCCAGTCAATTAGGAGAAGGCTGCTGTGTTCCTCAACGAGGTCATCTTTCTACCTGAAGAATATACTCGGCATTACATTAGGGTTGTTTGGGGCCTTGTTTTCATTGCCATTCTAATTCTAACCGATGCCATAACTCCAGGGTAGTTTTTACGCTAACTGAGGGCAAACTTGACCAGTTTGGGGTATAAAGGCAGAAGGAACCTGCTTCAATTCCTGCTCTCCCATCTCCTAGCTGTGCGACCCTGGGAAGCCGCTTGACTTCTCTGGGCTTCCATTCAATCTCCAGTACAGAGAAGGTTCTAAAACCATCTCTCAGGCTGAGGTAGGAGAGGCTGGAATGTCTGCCCCAGGTGCCCATAAAGGCCAGCCCTGCCTCTCCCTGGGAGCAGCCGGTCAGGGAGTGGGGACGAGTTCCCTAGACAGGCCCCGTCTCTGCTGCCGGCCAGAGAGCCCCCTGGGGAGGGCCCGGAGCGCGGAGCAAATGGAGACGGGATGTGGGGTGAGGCATGGCCCGTGCCTGCTTTGCCAGAGAACTCGAACAGAACCAAGAAGACAGCACGGGAGGGGTCCGTGCGATGGGAATCGGCCTCCAGGAGGGGTCAGCAGGGAGGAGCATGTTCGTTCCCAAGGGGCGGCGTCAACATCCCGTCCCTCCAAGCCCCTGAACTCCATTAGCGCTGATGGAGCGCGGTGGAGCCCGCCAAGTCCGGCCCCGCATCCAATTAGCTTAGGACGTATGTCCGAACGTGACGAGGAGCGTCCGGTGAACCCGTGTCGGCTCAGAATTCTCAGCACAGGGGACCCACTCAGTAACTCATTCTCGCCTTGGACCCCCATGTGCTCCCGTATGTAAGCAGCACATAACATACACATGATATAAACAGGAAGTTGCTTTGGTCTGAGGTGCAGGGCGGTGGGAGGCTGGCCTCCCCGAGTTCCTGGTTAATCAAGGGTGGCCTCCGAGTGACACCGGTCCCAGTGGACACCCAGCCTGGTGTCAGATGCAGTGTGGGCACCTGAGGGGGCCTTGCTTACAGCCGCCACTGCCTGCGGATCCCAGAGCCAGCTGGGGGGCTTTGGAGAGATGTGGACCCTGGGGCCCTCTCCCCAGACAAGCTGACTGGGTGCGCCTGGTCTGGGTGAGTGGGGTCTGCGTGTTGATTAAGCGGGAGATGCCTCGGGAACCGTTTACGGAGCTCGCTCACACGAGAGCTGGCTCTTCCCATGCTCGCGGCAGCCTTGTGAGGCTCAGGATACTGCCACGTTGATGCGGGACACTGAACACCAAGAAATGACCTGACAGCCGGTCGCGGCTGGTGCTGGGTGTGCACCGAGCGGCTGGCTGATGGGGACAGAGTGGGAGACTCGAGGTGAGTCCCAATGCTGCCTGGTCCTGGGGGAGGGGTGTGTGGGAGGTGACGAGACCAGCGAAGGGGGCTCCAGGGAGAAGGGGATCCCCAGGTGGACTCCAGGTGGCCCGAGGTCCAGCAGAGACGTGGAGGTTGGAGCGCTGGAGGATGAGGCCCTGAGCCCCACTGCCACGACCCTGGGGGTGGGGCAGCATCAAGCCTGAGGCTTGAGTTGGGAGTCGTGGAGGGGGTACTAGACGTTGTGCGGGAGGCATGGTGAGTGCCAGCTCACAGCCCCCCTAATGCCGGAGCTGCCCAGGCCACAGCCACTCCCTCCCCAGCTTGGGAAAACACAGCACGCTTTGTGTTCTGGCAGCCCGACTGACCCACGAGTGGCACCTGATCCAGGGGCAGCTCATCTACTGGCTGGCCAGCGGCTGAGGCCAAGGACAGTGCCCAATAGTCAGGGACGGTTGGTGGAGCCAGACAGACTGGCTGCTTCTAGAATCAGAAAATGAGGAGCCAGTGATAATAGGACCAATGGGACAGCGTTAGGGAGGGACAGGGATAGTAGGCAGTCTGTGGAGCTGCCTTGAGTCCTCATAGCTGATTCTCAGGCCACACTGTCCTACAATAATCCCCAGTCCCAACTGTCATTTAAACGTTGTCCAGAAATTGTCCTTGTTCTTTGTTCCTAATAAGTGCAGGCTTGATTCTATCTATCCATCCCTTCATCCCTTCACCCACTCACATACCCATCTATCTGTGCAAACATTTACCCACCCATCCATCGATCCCTTTATCTCTCCATCCATGGATGCATCCACCCATCCATCTATCCATCCACCCATCCATCCACCCATGCCCATCCATCCATCCACACATGCCCATCCATCCATCCACCATGCCCGCCCATCCATCCATCCATCCACCCATGCCCATCCATCCATCCATCCATGCCCATCCATCCATCCACCCATGCCCATCTGTCCATCCATCCATCCAACTATCCATCCATCCACCCACCCACCTACCCATGCATGCATGCATGCATCCATCCATTCATTCATTCATTCATTTATCCATCTAACAGTGATGTGAGCTACTGAGTGAGCATCTCCCCTGGGGAGACAGCAGGGAACAAGACAGATTTGACCCTGGCACCATGGGACTCCCAGCCTGTGGAAACAATGACTGACCAAGTAACCCCAGTGTGGTGAAGGATCGGAGGATTGCACCGGGACCTGCCCTGGGCGTCATGCCGTGGGGGCTATTCTAATCAATGGTGGGGGGTGGGTGGGTCAGGGAAGACTTCTCTGAGCACATGACCATCAGGCCTGGCCAGTGCCCAAACCAGCCAGGAAGGGCAGGACCCCAAAGGCAAGAAAGCTAAGAGGTGGTGATGAGGTCCACCATCAGTGTGAGCCTCTGGGCACATCTGAAAGCCAGGATCCTATAACCTTTGCATCTTAGATCTCTGCAGGTGTGGGGCTCCAGGGGGCTGTGAGGGAGGCGCCTGGGGCTGGGGAACCCCACTGGGAGGCCACTGCGTTCACCTGCTGTTTTTGCTTCACTTAAGGCTGAGCTGGTGCCAACGGCACACGGTCCCGGGGCTCAGCTGGTTACTCAGAGCGGGGCGGTGTGGGCACCACAGCTCCATGGGGATCTTGGTGGCTAATTCTGAGGCAGCATCTGTGTGGCTGACCAAACAGCATGTGGAGAGGACGTGCATCTCCTCAGAAACCAACAGGCAAGACTAGTCATAAAGCACCTAAAAAATTGAAAAGCAATTTCCTTCCTCAGATTTATTTCTCCGGACTGCTTTTTCCAGGACAGAGGCAAGAGAAACACTGCCTGCAGCCAGCGCTGAGTGTGGGAAGGTTCTGGCGGGTGGCCGCCACCTGGGCCAGGTGAGAGCCTTCCCTTCCAGAGTGGGCGGGGCTTACAAAGCACTGTCCCAGAATGCACTGCTGCTGAATACGTAACTTACACGGAGAAGCAAGTCCCCCTTCCCTCCGTCCCAGGGGCGACTGCAAACATCAGTTTGAGCAGTGCATCACGGGCTTTCCTTCATGTATGTTGGGGCATGTGGATGGATATGGAAACATGCAGGTGTTCTTTCTAATAAAATGGGGTCACTCTCGAGTCTGTGACTCCTTCTGCAGCTCGCTCTAGTCACCTAGGACCCATCTTGGCTGTCCTGGCCCGGACACCTGGATTTCCAGCATCTTTTTTGAATGGCCAAACAGTATTCCGTGGAGAGCCATACGCCAGGGTTCTGAAGGCCATTCTCTCAGACACTGAGGGACGAGCGAGACACCTGCCACATAAGTCACTGAGAAAGTAAAACAGGGTCCTGGTCCCTCCTCTACGCTGTCTCCCTAAGTAGGCCGGCCAACGAGAACCCCAGTTAGGCAGGCCCTGGGGAGTCAGAGCCACGGGGCGGAGGAGGGGGTCACGGGGAAAGCGCTGTTAACAGCGGCATCCTGGCAGGAATGAGAGCCGCGGAGACACGAGCGATGAAATTCGTCCCGGCAGTTTTGTGCAGCCACCAACTCGTGGACGGCAGCACTTATTGACGTGGAAAAATGGTCTCCACGTGTTGTTTCAAAACAGCAGGTTACAAAAGAGCGCGTTTGTGGAAAAGGTGGCCACAAAACCCGGTTTTCTGGGGGGCGCCCAGGGGCTGATGGGCTCCTCCTGGGGCTGAGACGTTTGCCCTTTGAGAATTAATTACCTTGGTAAGTATTCCCGCCTCTAACAGATGCCAGTTTTTAAAAAGCAAAAGACAGCTAGATGGAAGGAGAGAGAATGTCTAGAGCTTGGGCGGGGTGCAAAAAGGAAGGCAGAGACGAAGACACCAAGATGGGCAAAGGGACCCGAGGCCACAGCACCTTACAGGACGATCATGCTATGATCCCTGCAAAAGTCCCGTCTGCCGAGGGCACACCTGGGCAGCAGAGACGACGGGACTAAATTTAAACAGGAGTAGGAAGGCCCCTCTGTGCTGCCTCAGTGTCCCTTGCGGTGATGCTGACAGTACTGTCCTGGGCTCCACCTTCCCTCTGCCACCTGACCTCCCCCCCGGCCCAGAGGAGAGGCGAGCATGGGTTCCCGTCCTCGAAGGCAGGTGCTCTGGGTCCGTGTCACCAGCTCCCACCCCCAGCGAAGGGCAGGGTCTCAGCTGACTCGGGGCTCCCACGCAGGATTTGGGGTCTGAGGTGGCCGGCAAGCTGGTAGAGCCACCACGGAGGCAAAGACGTACTTGCTCCACACCCCGCGGGTCACCTCATGTCCGGCCATGGTTCGGAGCATCTCTGGACACCACTCGGTGCCCTGGCTCCTTACGATACCGTTGCCACCTGCCTAAGGGGGGCCAGGACCTGGCGGAGCTGGGATTTGAACCCGGTTCTGTCAGACCACGCACCAGTCAGCCTGGGGCCGCATAACAAAATCACAGACCCGAGGCCGGAAGTCCGGGATCCCGGGGTCAGCAGGGCGGGGTGAGGGGCTCCCTCCTGGCTCTCAGATGGCCACCTTCTTGCTGGGTCCTCACAGGGCAGAGACGGAGGTCTAGTGTCTCTACTTATAAGGGCGCTGAGCCCATCACGGGGGGCCTACCCTCATGACCTCACCTCACCCTCATTTGCCTCCCCAAGGCCCCCCTCCACCTGCTGCCCCACTGGGAGCTGGGGCTTCAGCCCAGGAATCTCAGGGGACACAATTCAGTGCATAGAGACCTCCAAGCTCATCTTCCATCCCATCACTTTCTCGCCCAAAGACCCTGTCCTGTGCTCATTGGCTTGTCCCTCTGTCACCCCTGCTGGGAGTAAGCTGCAGCCTGCACCCAGCTCCGGGCGCCGGGCTGGCCACGGGGCCATCAGTAAACACCTGTTAAAGATGTCAGTGGGCACCCTCCCCGGCTGTGCACACGCCACCTGGCTGTGTAGATGCCTTAGAAATGTGGGGCCTGGGGGCCTCCGTCCCGGCCCACCTTGAGGGGGGACGAGGCCTGAGCTGGACAACGAAGCGGGGCCCTTGTGTTCAGTGGGGGGCAAACAGTCCCATGGCACTGCCCACGTCCTCCACCACGGAGGGGGGGGTGAACAGTCCCGTGGCACTGCCCAAGTCCTGCACCACGGGGTGGGCAGCCACGGTGGCTGGGAATCGATTCCCTCCAGCGGACAGCTATTCACTCTCTGGCCGAGGCTGCTGGACAAGCTCGTCACACTGCTCCTCTGGGCCCCGTGGCTCCGTCCACACCCCTCCAACATTCCCACTCGTTATCTAACGTCTGCAGAGGGCTCCCTCCGAACCTGCAGGCATGACACGGAAGTCACCCTCGTGATCACCCAGTCCCGCAGCCACACCCGTCTGAAACAAGGACCTCCCAGGCCCACGCTTCCCCTCCCAGGAGTCTCTGCCGTGCGTATGCGAACGACAGAAGCTTCCTGCCACCACCCCGCCCCACCCCTGCCAGCGGTACGTGTGCAGTGAGCACTCGCCGGATGCTGGGGGGTCTGTGGAGGGCGGACGTGTGTGCGGCTGGGGGCTCTCGACCCTCTCGCCGACTGCTCGCACCCACGACTGTGTGGTGCGTGTGTGCCTTGCCCCACAGCTCAGGGGAGGCCTGCGGCCACCTCTCCTGATTTGTGAGGCCCGGCCCCACGCCTCTTCCAACACGAACGCACACATCCCGGCAGGCGGGACTGTTTGGCGGCACAGGGTCTGCAGTGGTTTGGCTCAGTGTGGCCCCTTCACCGGGGAGGGACTGTACCTTCCGCAGAGTCGGCGTGCCCCTCTGCGACTTCGTGCCAAGTGGGAAAACCTAACCTCCGAACTGTTTTTAAAGCGAACGCTCGGCTGGACAGTGAACGAAGTTGGCGTATAGTCATTAAGTGCCTGCTGACTTAAATGGTCCCATTACCTTCTCTTATGTCGGATCCTTAAAATGTGTTTTCTAGATCTCTTTGACTCTTAGGAAGCTAGTGAGCTCTTAGCCCCAAAGGGTCTTAGAAGACAGGGGTGCCATTTTGACCACCTGAGCCTCAGTTTCCCCATGGGCAGAGCGGTGTTTGTCCCCTTTGCCTGCCTCACGCGGCTTCTAGGGAGGAAAGTCTGTGAAGACCAATGTGCTCCAGGATGGCCTGGCCACAGCCTCACAGACCACCGGTGACGTGGGCCAGGACTGGGGTCTGCCCCCGCAGCTGGACGGCGTGTCATGATTACTGTCATTCATTCATTCATTCATTCAAGGACACACCAGACACCCATCTGATACAATGGTGAGCGACATGCATGGGGCCTGTAGGGTCAAGCGTGCCGTGGACCCACATGGTGGGGTGACAGGAAGGGCCGCTGGGCAAGGAGAGGTCAGGACACGGAGACACCTCCCAGAGCTCCCAGGCAGGCAGAGGCCGCACCCCGGCGTGTCCACAGGCCCGCCGCACACGGCCACACCCAGCCCCTGCAGTCAGCGGGTCAAGACCAGGAAGGCCCTGTGACGCTGCCTCACCCCGATCCCCTCGTCCTCAAGGGCTCCCGCCTCCCTTTCCCCCAAGACAGGAAGAAAAGTCTTCAGGGCCACAGGCGGTTTGCATCAGCGGAAAATAGGCCCTTTGAGAACAGTGATCTTCATGCCCATCAAATGCCCATCGACGGACAAACGGACGAGAACGGAACATGTCCTTGTCCGCCCAGCGGGATGTCGCTTGGCCACGAGAAGGAACGAGACACTGACCCCGCTACGGCGCGGCGGGCCCTCCAGACCGGACAGGCCGCCTTGCGTGTGCCCGTTCACACGGAGTGTCCGGAACCATGACTCTGTGGAGACGGGAAGCAGACCCCTGCGGTTTCTTGAGGAGCGTCCGGAATGTTCTAGAGCTACAGAGCGGTGGTGGCGTGCACAGCACCGTGGACGCACTGAATGCCATGGCATCGTACCTCTTAAGATGGTTACTTCCTGCCTCAATGGAATTTTAAAAAGTGAATTGAACACGTGACAAGCCAGGAGGGCTTCAGGCCCGGGGAGGTGGGTTGAGTTTTTGGAGCCCGTTTCCTGTGGACGTCACACCTGGTGACAGTCCCGTAACGCTTCCTGTTCCCGGGGCGGCTGGGGAGGGAAGGGGCCGGCAGCCCCTGCGGGCCCCGGGAGGAGCTGCGTGCTGGGGGGGAGCGAGCTGCCGAGCCACGGGAGGGTCCCGAGCCGTGGCCGCCGCCACCAGGGCCCCTCCCTGCGCCCTCCCACGCCTCCAACTGCCAAGGCGCCCGGGCCCCCGCTCTGCTGCCCCCCCGCCGGGCCACACCGCCATCCACGGGGCCCGGGGGCGGGGTGGGGGCTGCAGCCGGGCCCCCCGAAGTCGTGGCGCTGGCTCCCCCTCCTGCACCCCCTTGCAGCCAGCTGAATCTGCCCGCGTTTGTTAAAAATACACAGCGCCATCTGCAGCAACATGTAATTTAATAAATTTATTTATAATGTGACTGAGCTGGTTTTAAAGACGAGCTTTTATCTGGGAGATGGGGCTCCGGGGGGGCCGCTGCTCACCGGGCACGCACGCGAGCGCTCTCCGCCCGGGCCGCTTGCTCTGCAGACCAGCAGCCCCGGAACGACCCCTCCGGGAAGGCGGAGGAGGTGGGCCCCGGCCCCGGGGCGCTGCCTACAGCCCGTCCCCGGAGAGATGGGACCCCCAGGCCCATCCCAGGACCAGGTTAAATGGTCACGTCCCCCAGAACCTCGGAATGTGGCCTCATCTGGAAATAGGTCTCTTCAGAAGTGACAGTGAAACAAGGTCACAGTGGAGTCGGGTGGGTCCCTGTAAGGAGAGGGGAGGCGGTCGTGTGAAGGCCGCGGCCCAGGGAGGCCCGGGGTGCCCAGAAGCTGCAAGAGGCCGGACGGGTCCTCCCCTGACGCCTCCAGAGAAACCAACGCTGCTGACACCTTGAGTTTGGACTTCCGGCCCCAGAAGTGTGGGAGCAGAAATGCGTGTTGCTTTAGACCATCTGGTCTGTGGCCCTTCATACGGCGGCCCCAGGGCTCTAACTCCGCGGGTACACTCCATCCCCGCCAGCCCGGAGACGCTCCTGGCACACAGTAGGTGCTGCCGCAAATGTGCAGAGGGCCTGACGGGCGCGTGGCTGCGTCTGGACCCTTTGCTGCCACTTGTCACGCCCCACTCTGGTCGACCTGGTGTCTGGGAATCAAAGGGAAGGGGGCGTGTCTGCATCCAGAAGAAACTGTAGGCTGTTGGTGGGGGGGGCGGGCTGGGGTTGGCCCCTGGCAGGAGCAGCTCGGCGATCCAGAGACTAGTCCTGGTCTGGCACATTCAGGCCCTGCTGTGCCCAGAGGATTATGGGACTTAATGGAAACAAAAAGTGCCAGGGGCGGAATCCGGATGTGGGCGGGTGTCGGGGGACCGGCGGGAGCTGCCTGGGACAGGCGGGCCTGGGGGTCAGGGGACTGGCCGGCTGCCGCCTCTCCACTGCTCCTCTCCGTCCTGCCATCAGCAGTGTCTGTGTTGCGCCTCCGGGCACGCTGCGGCGTGAACAGGAGAAGCGACACCCCCTCCCCCCACACCCCAGTCTGCTTTCCCGCGGGGTCGTGGGTACTCTGACGGAGCGCGTGTGTGGGGCACTGGGGTGTCCCGAGCTGGGGCCTCACCCGAGCTTGGGGAATCATGGAGGCTCCTCGGAAGAGGCAGTGGTGCCCATGCTGCAGCTGGGGGAAGCACGCAGGAGGGACCTGGGGTGACCCAGCGTGCCAGGCCTAGTGCGCCCCGGGGCAAAGGCCTGGAGGTGAAGGGCAGGGCGACCGAGAGAACACGGGGACAGACGTGGGGCCTCCGCAGGCACAGGCAGGGGTCGTGGGCCAGGTGTGTGTCCTCCCTCCAAGGGGGCCCGTGTCCCCTGTGCCCAGCCCGCACCCGACACCCGACCGCTGGCCGCTGGCCCTGAGGCTCCCACGGATGGACAGTGTGACTCAGGAATGAGTGACAAGAGATGTGATGGGGACGAGGGGCTCAGGGGGCTCGGGGAGCTGTCCCAGGAACCAGCACAATCAGACGGCCTTGGGTTCAAATCCTCGCCCTGCCACATCCTTGCCACCACTCTGCTCACCTAAAAGTGCTCTGAGCCTCAGCTTCCCCACCTGTAAAATGGGAAAGCACCCCCCCCCCCCCACCACCAGCCAAGGCTAGCTGTGAGCCTAATGGGAATAACTGGGCAGTGGTGGGTCCTGCTTCAGGACAGGAACCCAAGTGACATCATTCCAGCACCGGAGGCCCTTCCTGCGCAGCAGTGTCCCGTGGCGGCCGTAACGGGCTACCTTCAGCTGCTGGCTTACAGCAAGGGCAAGTCCAAAATCATGGCGGGCAGAGCTGTGTGTTCCCTGAAGGCTCCGGGGGAGGGTCTTTCCTGCTGCTTCCCGTTCCCGGGGCTCCAGGCATCCCTGGCTTGTGGCTGTGCGCCAACCCCCCACCTCCACTTCCGTGGTCAAACACCCTGCCCCTCTGTGTCCACGTTTCTCTCGTCCGTCTCCTATAAGGCCGCCAAGATGGAATCAGGGCCCACCCAGGGCGCATCTGGGATGGTCTCGTCTGGCGAGCCTCACCTGACTCTGTCTGCAGAGACCCTTTTCCCAAATAAGGTCACACTCTCGGGTTCGGGGTGGACATGAGGCTTCAGCTGCTACAGCCTGCCGACATTTTGGTTTACCTCCTTTCCGTCCTTCTGTGGCCGTGTCTAGACACTAGCTGTCCGCCCCCCTCCACCTCGGCCAATGGCTCGGATTTGCCCGTACCTGTAGTTTATATCAGTTTTGAAAGCTCTGAACAGGCATCCCCAGGCCCTCTGAGGAAGGCCGAGTAGCACAGGCACCGGCGCCAGGCGTGCCCATCTCCTCCAGGCCCTGGTGGACAGCGGCGGTGGCGGGGGGTGGGGGGCTCCCGCCGGGCCCCGGGCACTGGAGGAGTTCCTATCACCCCGCTGGCGGAGGGGCCGGCAGAGCTCACGTCCAGCTGCGGGTGAGGGAGCAGGAAGGGTGTGCCAGGCACCCCCGTGGGCGTGGCGGGTGAACGAGGGGCACGCACACGTGTACAACTCTGTTCCGTCCAGATGTAGGGTGTGTGACGGCGCAGGGCTGGAAATGCAGGCTGCGGGGCCCTGAATGTCTGGGGAGGGGGTCCAGGGTGGATCCGCAGTCAGCACAGAATGACTCGAGAAGAAATAAAAACCCAAACGGTCCGGTCACCACGAAAGAAACTGCCCCAGAAGTTGCGGATCTTTTCCTAAAGGCCAAGATGAGGCCCAGATGGCTTTCTGAGCAGGGTCGACCCATCGTGGAAGGAACACATCATTCTATCCAGAACGATGTCTTCCAAAGCAAGGAAAAAGGAGACATTTTCCAGTTGTTGTGAGATTGACAGCAGCTTGAGTCTCAAATCAAGAAAAGGAAAGTATTTGATGGGAAAATTACAGGCAAATCTCGTTCATGACCTTAGACGCAAAAACCCCAATTGGAACATTAGCAAATGGAATTTTGCATTAGCATTAACAAGGTTACTACTTGGCGACAGGTTGAGCTGTCCCGAGAACCTAAGACTGGTCTACTAGAAAATCAGTTAATGTCATTAATTAGCAAAGGAGAAAAGCCACACAATTTTCTTAAGTGATGCACAAAAGCCCTTGATAAAATTCAATATTCATTTGCAGTTAAACCGAAACCTCTTGGCACGCCAGGAAGGGAATGAGATGCTTTAACCTGATAAACTCCGTGCCCCCTAAAAATCTAGAGTCAACAGAAATTTAGAAAGCGTTTCTTTTAAGATCAAGAACGAGACAAATATTCCTGCCTTCACTGCTTCCAGCTAACATTTTATTAGCAGGTCCCACCCAGCAGAGAGAGAGAAGGGAATAAAAGATACAACCAGCAGATAAGAGAGGGGAATTAATAAGAGCATTTAGCAAGCTGGCTGAATTAAAAAAAATCGATATGCCGAAGTCAGCCACATTTCTATATTCCTGCAACGATCAGCAGATGTAATGTTGAAAAATATACCCCGAAACGACAAAAATTCAGCTACCTAGGAATAAATCTAAAAACGTTGCAGAAGCTCTTTATGGAAGCAATTATAAAATCTGTTTGAAAGACATTAAAGACGACCCAAATAAGCGGAGACCTAGATCACGTTCTTGGGTGCGAAGACGATATTGTAAAGAAGTCAGATCTCTTCAGATTGGTCTATTCTGGGTCAACGCGATTCTGATGAAAACCCCAACAGGGTTTGTGTGCGTGTGCGCACGTGTGTAACTCAGTAAACCGAGTGAAAAACGTAAATGGAAGAGCAAAGAAGCACGGATGGCTGAAACAACGCTGACGGGAAACAGAGGAGACGGGATGGTGGGTTTTGTTCGGACGACTTTGACGCAGCGCTAGGATAGATGGCAGCCATGACCGCGCAGAACCAGGCCGCCTCCGCGTGAACGGAAGCCCACAACGTGGCGGTGGGTCTCGGAGAGAAGCATCTTACCCCACAAACAACGCTGTGAGAATGGGCTCTCTGCACGTGGGGAGGGTGAGATCAGACCCCAACCTCACACCACACACGCGGACGAAAACGAATCTCTGGATTAAGGACTTACACGCGAAAGGTGAACTGATCAAATCCCTAGAAGCTAAGATTGGAAAGTAGCTTTATGAACTCTTGGTAGAAAATAATTTCTTAAATAAGACACAAAAAAGGTATGCCTTTCCCCAGAGGGAAAGTTTGGTGCATTTATCGACATCACACTAAGAACTCCTCGTTGTGAAATAGAGTAAAAAGGCTAAGGGGGTAGCGAACAGAACAAATAACGGGCCCAAGTCACCGAGGAAACAACCAACAACCTCACAGAAAACTGGGCGAAAGGCGAGGACAAGCACTATAAAGAAGAGGAGCTCCAAATACCCAGAAACATTTGAAAAAGATGCTCGAGTCCACGGGTCGCCAGGCAACGCAAACAGCGGCACCAGGGAGTGATGGCGCAATGCCCCCGCACGGGCACAAACGGTAAGGTCTGAGCCCTTGCGGTGCTGCCGTCCGTCAGGGGCAGAGAGGCGACCTGCCTCCCGTCAAAGAGGAAAGGCAGCGGAGTTGCTGTCGGGGAAGCGGGCCGGGCGGGCTCCCCGGCACCCGCACCTGCTCTAATACCTGCACACGGGTGCCAGCAGGCACCTGCGAGAGCGCTCAGGGCTGCCCTGTTCATAGCCACAATGCCCGAGAGGCCGCCACGTGTCCGTCAGCGGGAGGACGGCCGCCTGACGATGGCAGATAACCACGGTGCCATGCCCCAAACCCCCGGGTCACAAAAGCTCTGAAAGCAGAAGGCATTTCTCGGTAATTGGTTGGTGGCAAAACCCGGTCTGAGCGGCCGGGCGGGCGATGATCACCTGTGTTTGTCCCCGGTGGCGTGAATATCCGCATGGTTGGTGCCCAAGGTCCCCCATGCTGGATTGTGTGGAGGCGCACGCGGCCGGGACCGTACAAAACACGTAGCGTTTTAGGCTTTGTGAAGTGTACTTTCTAGCCAAGGATGAATACACGCGTGATGCGTCACCTTTGTTCTGAAACGCACGGCCCCGCGGGCTCTGGGGGAGGGACTACGGGCCTGTCTGTTCCTACGATGGGATCTTGCACAGCTGGGAAAACAAACAAACCACACACACGTGTGTGTGAACAGACCTCGAGAGGAGAGGGTGAGCCGCAGGAGCAAAGCCGTCAGAGTCTAGCCGGCAAATTGCTTTCGTGCGAAGTCGGGGAGCAGGCAAAATCGGCGCTGTTCGGTGCTACGGACACAGGTGGTCAAGCTGCCAGCAAACGCCAGGAGCGGTGGCAGGGACACAGCTCACAGGCAACGGCGCTGCTGTCCCCTCAGCGTGTCCCTCGGCTCCAGCCAGAGCCTCCCTGATGCCTCCGTGACACGGGACATCAGGATGGAACCCGTCACCGATGGGCAACGTCCACTCGATCGGTCCTCGCCTGGACCATAAGCCACCCCAAGCTCAGCTAAGAGCAGGCAGGGGGCTGTGGCTGTCACCTGCGGGGCGCTGCCGAGCCCCACCCTTCGCTGCTCCTTGGCCGCCTCTCCCAGCCTCCCCTCCCACCAGCCTCCCCGCCTCCGACAGGCACAGCGTCCCCGCCCCCGCCCCCCCCCCGTTGCTCCTCGCACGCATCCTGACCCCCAGATCCTCTCCGGTGGCCGGTCTGGCCCATCCACAGCTGCGGTGGCCTCCTGACCCAGCACCTGCCTTCCACCCCTCTCCCCATGCGGCCACGTGGTCTCTCAGGACCCAGGGCCAGCCCAACGCACAGGGGCCCAGGCCCCTCCCTCCTCCCTGCCTGCTCCTCTCCTGCTGCCTTCTCGGACCTTTCCCAGGCTACAGAGGAAGCGTTGCC
>CM053575.1:2708571-2719043 GCA_028646485.1 Cryptoprocta ferox | reverse complement strand
GGACCTTTCCCAGGCTACAGAGGAAGTGTTGCCTCCTCCAGAGAGCCCCCTAGGCTCGCCTACCCAAATCTCCCAGGGCCCCCCATTACTGTCTCTGTGCCCCGTCTGCTCCTTCCTGGCTTTCTCACAACACATATGGTTTTCCTTCCTTACTTGTTTTCTGCCTCCTTAATCGAGAAGCTAATATGCTGAGAAATACTTCTGTTTTTCTGTTGCAGACCCAGAGTCCAGTAGAGACTTTACTTACTAGGAACACAAACACATAACGATAATGACACCAAGGGACAGAGAGGTTGAGTCAGTTGCCGAAGGTCACACAGCTAGTACGGTCGTAGAACTGGGATCCAGGGCTGTGCGTCCTCCACGCTGTGCAGCCGGTCCGGGGCCACTCCTGCCCCTCCCCCACCCCCAAGCTTTGGGCTTCCACAAAAATCCAAGGGGCCCTGGGACAATAGGTCCCTGAAATGTCCCCGCATCGTCCCACCTCGCAGCCTGCCTGGCAGGTGAGGGCGGGTCCTCAGAGCCGTGTGCTCACAGGGGACCTTCCTCCATCCCAGGGGACACGCGGTGACACTGAGCAGATGGTAGTCAGTGCTCCACAGACGGGGCGGAGAAGCCATCGACCCGGTAAGGTTGCTTCTGCAAGTATTTAAGCCGTGGGAGCCACGGCGACGCACAAATAAAATCGAGGGGCACGGGCGGGGACGCGAGCGGCTGCTGGGGGAGGAGGCGGAGCAGGCGGCCAGCGGGGAGGCCGCCCCCGCAGCAGCCGCCCCAGCTGGACGGGCCTCCCGCTGTCTCCCCGCTTCTGCCCCGGCTCCCTGTCTCCCTGCCGCGATGACCACCACCCAGCGCCTGTCCCTCTCACGGGCGGGGGGGTTCGGAGGTGACGGAAAGGCAGCTAGACCACGGCCAAGCCAGCACGCACACGCCTGTGACCTCGGCCCAGCCACCCCAGGGCGCCCTTGGCGGCGCTGGCCCAACCCTGGGGCAGCGGCCATTTCCGGAGAAGGAACGGGTTGGAAGACACACAGGGTGGGGGGGATGGCGTTGCCGGGACAGAGAGCAGGTGGCCGGGCATCCTGGTGAAGATGGCTGGTGTCAACCCCCAGCCCCTCCGGCCTCTTCCCTGGGCCCCTGGGGTCCTCCCGCACCTCCCTCCTGTGTGCACGCAGACACTGGGACTCCCCGACAGGCACGGCGCGTGGGGGCCCTGGGCACCCTCTGCGCTCTGAACCGTCTGGACAGTGAGTCCCAGGTGGCCTGGGAGAGGTGTCGCCCTCACTCTGGGCCGGGGTGGGCGCCTCGATCACACGCGCTGGACTCGGGAGACGGAGGGGATGGGCTTGCGGGCCCGGGCAGTGGTCACCGTGAACGGTGATGGTGGTCGTGCCGAAGCAGCGGAAGAGCTTCCCCCACACCGCGTGTAACACATCAACGGTTACCCGTGCACATCTACGCAACGTACAACAGCCACGTGCCCCCTGAGTTCTCATAACAGCCGCCAGCCGGGTCATCATCATCCCCGTTTCACAGATAACAAACCGAGGCAGAGAGGTCAAGGGACGCGCGGCACAGGTCAGGGTGGCCTTCAAACCCCAGTGGTCTGGCTCTGGCCGCTTGCCTGATCCCACCTGCGTGGTGGCGGACCTAGGGAAGCACACACGTGTGTGTGCCCATGCACACGCGTGTGGGAGGCACCAGGGCTACGGGGCGGGCTCGGCGGTTTGGGCTCCATTCGCTCAGCTGGAGTCTGGGTGGGCAGCGGGGCGCTGGGGGCGGGGCCGGAGCGCCCACTTGACGAAGAAGGGCGCCCCGGCTCCCGAGCCCCCTTCCACCCGGCCACGTCCTTGTACATAAAAATGCCCTCAAAGTGAGAGCCATGCTTCCGGAAGGTGTTCTTGCTCTGGGAGGCTGGGTCACACTGCCGTGTGCCGTGGGGTGGGGACAGTCTACGTGCCACACTCAGACGCAGTCTGAAAACGCTCCTTCTCAGGGTTGCCCCCCGGGGCCCTTCACTTTTAGGTCAGACTCTCGACACCTGAGTTTTCCTAATGCCGCCGGCCTGTCACCTCCCAGCCATCGGCAAACACGCTGGGATCCGAGACGCCTGCCGGGCGGAGCTCCCGCCGAGTTCTTAATGGCTGGCAGCCTCCAGTGACCTTATTTTTAGCAATTTCCACCCCAATTACTGCTCGGTGAAAGCGCAGACGTATCGGGAACCCTTCCATGCCACACTTTCTTCCACGGAGAAGGACGCAGGCGAGGAATACGAGATGACTCCAGGGTCCCCTGGACTCACTGCACAAAACTGAATTACAGATGCCGATTTCCAACCCCCTTTCGTGACGTTTCTCTTCCTGGAGCCGGAGCCGAGGGAACCTGGCAAAACTGCATGGCAGCCGGCGCCGGGGACAGCAGGCAGGCTGGCTCTGGCCCGTGGTCACCGGGGCGGCCAGGCTGTACGGCTGGCACCAGAGGCACGCCGATCCTGTCTGGGCCTGGCTTCAAGAGAAACGCAGCCCCGGCTCTGTGACTTCACCTCCGCCCACTTTCTCTGCGGGAAGCACAAAGCCATCAGGAGGAAACGCGATATTTAAACAATCCCTCTCAAATAACCTCTTGTCTTCTCCCTCCTCCCTCGGAGGGAAAATGCTCTGAAATATCATCATTCAGGAGCTCTGGGAGAAACCTACCGGAGGGCTGGGGTCCCCAAACGGACGGCCACGCGGTGGGCTGCTTCTGAGAGCCCCACTGTGAGGTAGGTGGTTGGCCTGGGGAGCCCGGAAGAGCATTTGGGGCCACCCCAACGCCATCAGACACCCAGCGGAAAATCAGCCCAGCCTGTATTGAAAACCGTCTCTCTGTTCTCACCCTGCACTGGGACCGAGGGTCTCACAGAACAGCGTCCGAAGTCCAGCGACATGCTGCCACAGTGCCTTTGCAGGTGCCGTCCTGACTCCTCTGGACATCCTCCCCCCATCTTTCCCACTTAAGAGACTCCTATCTCTTCTCTGCAAATCCGAGCTTGAGTTTACAACCGTCATGTGCAAATCGCCGGGGATCTTGTTAGAATCCAGAGTCTGACTCAGCAGGCGCGGGGTGGGACCGAGTCTGCATTTCTAACAGGTTCCTGGGCCTCATTTGGAGTTCACGGTTCTAGAGCCCTGGCTACTCCATTCTTCCCGGGATCTGCGTGCAAGCGTCCTCACGCGTCACGGGCCACGCTGCACCGTACTGAGCGCCAGGACCCTCCTCCTGGACTGCCACCCCCTCGGGGGCCAGGCCTGCGTCCTGGCCATCTCGTGGCCCCCCCCACAGGGCCCAGCCCGGGGCTGGGAGGGGCCGACCTCGTCCGTTCCAGCACCCAGAGTGCCCCCCCAGCTCCGTCTCCATTACTGGGTCAGGCGACGGCGGGAGGATGTCGGAAGGGAGGAGGGGATGGGCGGCACCTCACAGGGCTTTGTTCCTGGAATGTTCTCATCCTTGGACTCGGCCCTGGAAAGGGGGCGGGTCAGCGTCAGGCCCACTACGTCCGGTGCTGTGACACCCGTGCTGCCGTGCACACGTGGGGCGTTCAGGTGGCCCGGGGCCAGTGGGGGCACACGCTCCTGGACCCCCCACGCCTCCAATCCACACGAGCCTCGGAGGCACGTCAGAGGAAGGCCACTGGCCGGGAAGTACGCAGTCTTACCTCCAGGCCCCCCGGGGACGTGTGCCCTCTTCGGGCTGGAAAAGAAATAAGCCCGCCTCTGGGTACCGGTGACTGGCCCAGACGGGCTCTGGGGAGCGTTTACTGAATGAACTTGTTTCTGGGCGGATTCTGCGCTGCGCCTCCCCGGAAGGTCAGAGGAGACCAGGCGGCACTTGTCTAGGACCTGGGGAGCTGTTTGCTGGGGGAGGGTCTCCCGCCCGCTGCTCCTCTGGGGCCCAGCCCCCCGCACACTCTGGCCCTAGGACCTGCTGTGGCCACTGTTTGCTCCCTGAACCCACCGGTCCAAGCAGAAGCCTTCGGCCACCGGGGCACCGAGTGGGTCGGCCTGGACGAGGGGCTGGTGTCCTTGCACACTCCTTCTGGCCGGTCCCTGGGGGACAGGACAGCCGCTGACCCCCCGCAGCCAGGCGTTGGCCAGTTTGCTTTGCTTCGCAACAACCACTGCCCGACTCCTGGCTGGCCGGTCCGTTATGAAAGCGGTGTGCGGTCCTGGAGAGCGAGGTCAGGGTTAAGGGTGAGAAAGGGCATCGAACATTCTGTGTGCTGGACAGCATTTTAAGGCCTTCCACCCCGCCCCCTCTTAGAAAGAAGAGCCTATTTCTAGTTCCCTGTGGGGCAGGGTGAGCAGCCGCTTGCTTTCTAGTTGACTCTGAAGCAGAGAGGCTGAGTGACTGGCCCAGGGTCACACAGGAAAGGCAGTGCCGGGTCTGCTGACCACTTCCCACTGTGTTTTCTGTAGAAATAAAGGTAAATTTCCTCACATGCTTGCGCTGGAAACCTTAACGCTAATGGGGAAAGGTCTTTCTCTTGCCTCTCTTTGTGAAAGGTCTGGATTTCAGCCCCGGGTTGAGCTGCACAAGGAATTCCTTGGTCGGACCTCTTGAGGCCTCTCGGGATTGTGATACTCGGAAAACTGAGGTCCTGGGGAGGGGGCCTTGGGCCCGGGACGCAGGCTGGGTTCACCCTCAGCTCGATGCTCTGAGCCCTGGGAGCTCGGACAAGGCACCCAACCGTTCTCTGAGCCCCGTTTCCTCGTCTGTACAAAAGGGTAACGTAAGGGCCCCTCGCGATGGGCGCCCGGCCCATGCCTGGCAGCCGGGAGCCCACGAGGGCTGCTCTGTCCCTCCGTCTAGACCAATCCCACCCCGTCAGGACGGGGCATCGCTCTGCCCTGGTCACTCTCTGCAGGACGTGGCTCCGCACACAATCCACCTGGCCACGGGCCACGGCTCGCAGACACCCATTCACGGCGGAAGGTCGATCCTATTTCGTATTGTCTGTTTATAGCAGATGATAAAACTTGATCTCAAATTACAAACCTCTCTGCTAAAAGCGGTCTATTACCCAAAACCTCACTCTGATGGCTATAAATAACCCTCACAACGCAGTCCCCAGGAAGTCTCTGGAAAGATGCTGCGCGGTTTTGGATAACAAGATAACGGAAACGCAAACTGATGCTAATTAATTCCGCTGCTCGGAGAGAGCGCTGTCCGCGGTAGCCGGGCAGTGTGAGGGCACAGGACGCCCGTCGGGGGGAACGGAGGCCCCCTCGGCGTGGGGCCCTGGCGCACGGAGGCCACGCGAGCGAGAGTGCTTGCGTTTGCTCATGGAGCCCCTGGAGAGGGGCCCGGTGCTCGCTTCTCAACCCTTCTGCCCAGACAGGCTTGGAACAAAAGAGAAGGAAATGTGAGGACACCTGGACCAGCTGTGAAGGCAGGTATTTTCCAAAAGAGAGAAGAGAGGAGGCATCGGGGACTGCGGCGTGGAGGAGTGAGTGCTCCCGGAAGGCTGCGTCTCTCTTCACATCCCGCCCCCATGGGAGCGGCCTGAAGGGGTGGCAGGCCCAGCCGTGGGCCGTGGAGACCGCCCGGCGTCCTTCAGGAAGTCAGAGTGACCCCACGGCCCAGGGATTCCGCTCTGACAGTACGGCCCCAAAGATCGGAGTCCCCGGATGCGTGGACTCCACAGCTGTGGTCTCCACAACAGCCCAGACGGGGAAGGGACCCCAAAGCCCATTGGCAGAAGGGACGGCACGTGGGGCCGACCCGCACAGTGGAACGTCGTCCGGCCGCAAAGCGAAGGAAGCACTGCTGCGCGCGACACGGCGGATAAGCCTGGAGAACATTCTGCCCCGTGAAAGGAGCCAGACACCAGAGGGCACACCCCCTATGACCGCGTTCACGGGAAATGTCCAGAACAGGGCAGTGTGCGGAGAGGCAGATCGGTGGCTGCCAGCGGCCGGGGCAGAGGGACGGCGTGACTGCCTGATGGGTGCGGGGTTCCCTTTAGGGGGAGGAGAATGTTCCGGAACTAAGAAGCGGGGAGGCTGCACGGCACCGTGGACACACCACTGGGCTGTTCACTTTTCAATGGTTAGAATGATAGCATTTTACGTTGTGTGTATTTTACCACAAGCTAAGGAGACAGTCGGGGCTTCGGGGCGGCTCCGGGGGTTGAGCGTCCGACCCTTGGTTTTCAGCTCAGGTCATGAACTCACGGTTTTAGGAGTTCGAGCCTCGAGTCTGGCTCTGCATTGGCAGCACGGAGCCTGCTTGGGATTCTCTCTCCCTCCCCCTCTCTCTGCCCCTCCCCTACTCGCACGCACTCTCTCTTTCTCTCAAAATAAATAAACTTAAAAAACAAGAAGACAGTTATGCAACCAACACACGCTTTGAGGGGACTTGGTGGCCCTGTGGCTCCAGCGGCCCAGCCCCTGCTTGGGCCTGGATGACGCACACGCGTGTGCCTCTTGCACAGACGGCCCCGTGCCTCTGCTTCAAGGCCCCTCCCGCCACCCGACTCCACGGAAGGTGTTCGTGCCCCACCCACTGCTTGGTGCGCATGTGCAAGTGGCCGGGGGTCTGTCGGCGCACAAGTCGCACCTGTGGTCCGCGGCCACCCCCGCCCGGCACGGAGCCCCAGGCTTCTCGCGTACGCGTGCGGAGGCTCCACCGTTGTTCTCCACCATGCCCCGGACGGTGCTCTTCCAAGCAGTCTGCATCTGGGGAGGAGTCGTTAAGTGTCCACTTCATCTGAATTAAAGGCAACAGTGAGGCGCCCGGGGGGCTCAGCCGGTTGAGCGTCCCACTCCGGCTCAGGTCATGATCTCACAGTTTGTGGGTTCGAGCCCCGCGTTGGGCTCTGTGCTGGCAGCTCGGAGCCTGGAGCTGCTTTGGATTCTGCGTCTCCCCCTCTCTCTGCCCCTCCCCCGCTCACACTCTGTCTCTCTCTTTCACGAAAATAAACATTAAAAATATTGAAAAATAAAGAAACAAAACCCCAAAAGCCTCGCTGATTTTGAAAAACAAATGGTCCTTTAAGAGATGCTGTTCCCAAGTGGGACCTCTGGGCACCCTGAGAAGGGCGGTGGCCCTGGTGCCACAGCGATTAAGAGGCAAACCCAGAGGGGCGTTTGGGGGGCTCAGTCCGTGAAGCGTCCGACTTCGGCTCAGGTCATGATCTCGCGGTTTGTGGGTTCGAGCCCCGTGTTGGGCTCTGTGCTGACAGTGTACAGCCTGCTTGGGATTCTCGCTCGCTCGCTCTCTGCCCCCCCCTTGTGTGCACACACACACTCTCTCTCTCTCTCTCTCTCTCTCTCTGAGTGAATAAACTTAGAAATTTTTTTAAAAAAGAGCCAAACCAGAGTTTCCAGGCCCCTGCGACCCCAGACCCGCCGTCTCACGAATGCGGAGGCTTCAGAATGTGGCAGAGGAAACACCCTTGATGGAAGGGCTCTGGGTTCTCGGGTGAGAGCAGAAATGCCGCTCCCCAGGCTGGTGCCCAGCAGCTCCGCAAGGCCGCGCCGGCAGACGCCCGACGGGAGCATCCTAACGGCGGGAAGGGCAGGTTCACGGGCGCGGCCCGGCTTTGGCCCCGTTTCCCCAGGGTCCGGTGAGGCAGGCCAGGCCAGGTCTTCGGCGTCGGCGCCTCCCCAGTCCCTGACCCACCAGCCCACCACCTGTATCCTGTCCTACGTGGACCCCTCAGCCCTGGGCTGATTCACAGGGACACAGGGAGAGGGACAGAGGGCTTCGGGCCTGAGAGCCATTTCTGCGTTTGTGTATCTTCTCGTGCTTCCCTTCGGTTCCACGTCAAACCATGCTTCTGAAAAGGTTAAAATCCCACGGAGAGAGGGGACCCGCTGGCTAGGGGCAGTCTGGGAGGGCATCCAGGGGAAGGTGTCATCTGAGGATCCTTCATTCTGTTGGCCCTTTAGGGAGAATTTCTAGGAAGCTGGGCACTTAGGATCTTTTCAGGATCCTCAGGGGACTTGAGAAAGTTGTCTTTGTTTCTACTGAAAATGGTGGGAAAAAGGCAACTTTTAGTTCTTCTCCTGGGCATTTAAGGAGCCTGAAACCAGGCTGCCGCTAGCAAGGGCCCGAGAGCTTGGCTCCAAATTGACCTGTGCGCGCTAACGGCAGCCCGCCACGAACTCTGGTTGTGGGAGGGGAGCGTCCTGCTCAAACTCTGAGGGGGCGGTGGCTGGAGGGACCCGGGCACCGGGCGGCTGCCGTGTCACCTGTGGATGTGTGTGCTTTCACGGCGAGCCCACTGCTCAGGGCCGTGGAGACGCCCCGCTCCCGGCTCCGGGTGTGGGAACGTGCAAGCCCCGGCTGAGGGCAAACAATGATTTCGACGGCCGAGGGTCCCGAGGGTCCGGGAGCACCTTGCATGCAGGTGATTGCGGCCGCGTCTCCAGGTGGGGCTGCGGGTGAGGGCACGGGGGCTGGAGGATGTGCCTTCTCATCCACCCCGGTCTGTAGCAAGGAGAGCAGGGCGGGGCCTGGGGCTCTGCGGAGAGCAGCCCCGGGCATCGGGTTGACACCAAGCACCCGGATGCCCCCTCCATGCCTCACACGCGGGCCTCACGCCTGCAGCAGGATGAGTGCAAAGTAATCGTGCTCGTGGGCTCAGGACCCCGGCTCCCGGGACCCCGCTTGCCTCCCCACCACCAGGGACAGGCCAGCCTGTCCTTCGTTCCGACCTCTGCAGGCCTCTGAATCTTCTTCTTATTTTTAAAGTTTATTTTGAGAGAGAGAGAGAGAGAGAGAGAGAGAGAGAGAGAGAGAGAGAGTCGCATGAGTAGGGAGGGGTGGAGAGAGGCAGAGAGAAAATCCCAAGCAGGCTCTGAGCTGTCAGCGCAGAGCCCAGCCCAGGGCTGGAGCTCACAAATCGTGAGATCACCAGCTGAGCCGAAATCGAGAGCCAGATGCTTAACTGACTGAGCCCCCCAGGCGCCCCGGATTTTCTTCTTTAACTGCGCGCGCACACATGCACCTGCACTGTGGGAGATCCCTCTCTTCACGCGATTATACAGGTATTTAGACAAACACGTACTTTCAACGAGGCATCATTCCAGGAGCAGACGGCACGTGCACGCGAGGTTTAACGAATGTCTGGAGAAACCTCTCCATGGGGGCTGCTGAAACCCTGGCTGCCTCCCCTCCCCCTCCCCAGGTAACGGGTTCTGCTTCTGTCTCTTTCGTGCCCTGGCCTTTCTTTCTAGTGTTGGCACCTGTTCATCTCCCGAAACAATAAATGGATTCGTCTGCCTTTTCTTTCGGGAAACTTTACGTAGACGGTTCCGTGCTTTACGTGTTCCTCCCCGGCTTACGTTTCTCGTCCTGCTCTGCCCCTGAGATCTCTCCGCGCTGATGTGCGTGGCTGCCATTCGTCCATCTTTCCGCTGCTGCCTGGTGCTCCTTGTGTGAGCACATTGCGATTTCCGGATCACTCCTCTTGTTAATAGATACTGGTGTCGCTTCCAGTTTCTTGCTCCCATGAACAGAGGCGCCCAGAAGCTTCCTGCGCGTGCCTCCCAGGGCGTGTGTGGGACAGCCTGTCGGTGGGGCGTGGCCAGAGCAACCTGCTGCCTCTAACCGTCGGTGCAGCTTCAATTTTAGTGAACGAGGTTACCCGTTTTCCAAAGACGGTGCAACGTGGGGTCTTTTTCATGTATTTTTTTTCTTTCTTAACACAAAGTATATCAACCTGAAAAGGCTTTGAGAGGCCTGGTTATGGTGGGCGTATCAGGGGTGGAAGTGTGTCCCCCAGAAGGGACATTGAAGTCCTAACCCCAGGACCTATGAACATGACCTTGTTTAGAAACTGGGTCCTTGCAGATGTAATGATTGTGCTCATATACGAAGGAAGTGTGGACACAGAGACGGCGGAAACACCTGGGGACAGCAGGCAGAGACTGAAGGGGATGTGGCTGAAAGCCAAGGGCTTCCGCAGCCATCAGAACCTGGAGAGGCAGAGAAGGATCCGCCCCCAGAGCCTCGGAGTGCGGCCGAGACACCGCGATGTCGGATACCGGCGTCCGGAACGAGGAGACGGAGGGTCTCTGCTGTTTCGAGCCCCGGGTTTGCGGTCCTTTGTGACAGGCGCCCTGAGAAATGACCACGGGCAGCAGCCCAGGCGCCGCAGGCACCGCCCGCCAGCACAGCCTTTGTCCTGGGGACCAAACCGTCTGTAGCCATGAGAGAAGGACCACCAAGCCCTCCCTCAGGCCCCCAAGGATGTGCACGTCCCCGGGTGCGGGGTGAGCGCCACGCACCCCCCCCCTCCCCCGCAGGCTCCGATCTGAGGACCAGCTCCCTTGGGGGCAGCTGTCTGCCTGCCCTCAGGTCTGAGCCACCGGTACTGCACCGGCTGTGTAGGCAGGGAGGGAGGTGTCTGCCCTCTGACCCCTGGCCTTAGTCTGTCTCCTCCTTGTCTGGTGACGAGGGGAGGGTGAGCCAAACACTTCCTGGTG
>CM053575.1:2628842-2708471 GCA_028646485.1 Cryptoprocta ferox | reverse complement strand
CCAGCAACGCTTCACCGGAGAGGTCATCAGCCGGGGCTGGTGGAAAGGCTCACCCCGGGTGGAAGGGGAATCTGAGCCCGAGTGTCTCTGCCCAAAGCAGCGCCCCCCCCTCCCCCGCAGGCTCCGATCTGAGGACCAGCTCCCTTGGGGGCAGCTGTCTGCCTGCCCTCAGGTCTGAGCCACCGGTACTGCACCGGCTGTGTAGGCAGGGAGGGAGGTGTCTGCCCTCTGACCCCTGGCCTTAGTCTGTCTCCTCCTTGTCTGGTGACGAGGGGAGGGTGAGCCAAACACTTCCTGGTGCCCCCTCAAGCCCCAACACACAGCTCGGGGGGCCATGGAAGAATAAAGGACAGGGTGGGAAAGCGCCAGGTCCCAGTCTGCTCCCCTCCCCTGCGGTCTCCCCTGGTGGCCCCAGACCTTTTCCTGATGGGTCCCAGCCCTGCTGTCTCCCCTGATGGCTCCAGTCCTGCTCTCTCTCCTGATGGCCTTAGCCCTTCCTCTGATGGTCCCAGCCCTGCAGTCTCCCCTGGTGGCCCCAGACCTTCCCCTGATGGCCCCAGCCGTGTAGTCTTCCCTGGTGGCTCCAGTCCTGCTCTCTCCCCTGGTGGCCCCAGACCTTCCTCTGATGGCTCCAGTCCTGCTGTCTCCCCTGGTGGCTCCAGCCCTGCTCTCTCCCCTGGTGGCCCCAGCCCTTCCTCTGATGGCCCCAGCCCCAAGCCCCTCAGCTTCTCACTAGGTGCAGCCACATGAAAATGCCATTTTTATAGTTCAAAATGGCCAAATATTGGCACTTTGGTGAGGTTCACACTAACAGGCCCCTTGATGGATTGCTCCTGGTCCAGAAACCATTTATCGGGGGTCCCGGGAGGCGGCACCCTGCCCACATTGGCAGGCGGGCTCTCGGTGACCCCACATTGGGCCAAGCACTGTCAGAAGGTGGGGGGCTGGCTTGGGGAAGCAGAGAAAGGCCTTCCCCACCAGGGAGGGGCCAGCCAAGCAGCAGATCAATGTTCTGGTATTAACGGGCCCCCGGGGGTGAGCTGCTGGGAGGTGCCTGGGGGCAGAGGTACTTCTGAGAGGTTGAGAGGAGGTTGGGGGGGAGGGGGAGCAGGACCAGGCCACCAGGGTGGTGCAGGGGTGCTGTTTTCTGTAGGCCCAGGACCAGACCCCCGAGCTCAGCCCTGAGTGCTGAACAAATCCTTCTAGGTGAAGACAGTTCACCTGAGGAGGAGGGTGTGGCTGGAGGGTGGAGGCCCAGAGCTGGCCTCCTAACGGGGCCGCAGGTGAGCGCCCACGTGCAAGGAAACTTGGGGCCACAGGTGCTGCCATGAAAGGGGGGCGGCAAGGGTCACCTGTAAAGGCCAGAGCTGTGATATTTTAGGGTCGAGGTCACGCACTGTGTGTGTGCACGCGTGTGCGTGTGCGAGCACAACCCTTTAACAGTGTAAAAATCATTCTCAGCTTGCAGGGTACGCAATGCAGGAGGCGGGTCGATTCCAGCCATGGTTTGCCAAACGCTGTCATGGAAGAGAAGACTGTCACAAAGCCAGGCTCAAGGACACCCTAAGTAAGCGGCTGTCAGCACAGACTACAATCTACTCTGGTGAAGATGCGGATTCTGTCCTGGGCTCCCTGGACACCAGGGAGAAGGGAGATGTCGCAGCTAAGTCTGGAGCAGACACAGCAGCCCCTCCCGGTCTCCAGGGCCCACACTGGAGCGAGTTCAAGGCCAGAGAGCGCAGAGAAGGAGGTGGGCAGGAACAAGGAGCAAAGGCTTCGTCGCCCAGGTGGGCGCTGCTGCACGTGCGGCCCAAGCTTGGAACAGTGGGTTTCACGAAGAATGTCTACACATCAGGCAAGTCGAAGTGTGTGACTCCCTGGGGGATGGGGGTGTTTTTCACTCGGTGTTAATAGCATTGTGCACGGAGAAGCCCCTTCAGGGGGCAAACGTGAGCCCCTCCGAGGGAAGATGGTGCTCGGACCTCAGGACCAAGTGCCCGGCGAGAACGAGCCACGCTCCGCGAGGACTGGGTGCAGGGTCCCAGCGAGCCGCAGAGCCAGCCACCTGGGCTGCGGGCTGGGACGCGGTGGCTAAGCCACAGCGCAGGAGTCTGGCAGCTCAGAGAAGAGTTATGAGGTCTGGGTTCCCGAGGGCGGCGATCCAGCCTCATTCACACCGACTTGGACAACACCAGGCGGCCGGCTCAGACGAGCCCACGTCCGCACACTCACACCGCAAGGAACACTGCTCTTTGCACGAGATGGAAACAAACCGAGCCAGGAAGACTGGGCCGACAGCCCGCAGAAAGGTCCAGAAGTACCCTGAGGCCGGCTCTCAGGCCCAGTGGAAAATGGAAGGGACGTACCCAGTCCCGCGTGTTACGCCAGGGGTGGTGAGCCTGGCGGGGACTGGGGACCCCCAGCACGGCCGGCCCAGAGGACGGCCAGGAGTCGGACGGGGGTGCGTCACCGCTGAGTCCCCCACTGTCCCACCCTCTAGATCCCCGCTGTGCACCTGGGCCGACTCCTGGGACTCCCCTCGGTGATCCCGCGTATCAATCACTTAGGCCTTGCAACCCGAACGGGGATCGAACGGGAGGGGGATCGACTGCTATTGTGGCTGCAGCAGATCGTCACAGATGCAGTGGCTTAAAGCAACAGGACGTTATTGCCACCGGTCCTGTAGGTCCGACACGGGCCTCGCTGGGCGGAGATCACGGTGCGGGCGGGGCGGGCCCCCTCCGGAGGCGCTGGGGGAGGTCCCTTCCTGCTCCTGCAGCACCCGGGGCTCGTGGCTGTGTCACCCCAGTGTCTGCCTGCTCCTCTTTCCCATTCAACTCCCCCTCTGCTCTCGCTTTCCAGGTCCCCTGTGGTTACACTGGACACACTCGGATAATCCCGGGGCCCCTGGCCTGAGGTCCTCCACGTCCTCTCATCTGTGGAGTCCCTACTCCCACGCAGGCCACAGGCGGAGGGACCCGAGTGTGGGCGTTTGGGGGGCTGTTACGCAACTGACCACAGGTGGCCACAGCCAGGGACCCCGCAGGCCGGAAGAGCCAGGCCTCGGGGCCTCTCCACGCTCACGCCGCCTTCATCCTCCAGACACTGCTCCTGTCCGCTAGAGCCTCAAATGCCCTCATTATAAGTTCCGGGTCATTTTGGGGCTCTTTAAAAATTCTTCCCTCTGATCTGCTAGGCCGTGGTCAGCAGAGCTGAACAACTGGGTACAACTCCCAACAAGGGCTTGTCCCAACACCACGGCGGCCGGGACCAGCCCTGGGCGAGCGCGCCTCATCTCCCTTGCAGGAAGGCTGCTCTCCCCAAAGATCCAAGAAGTCTTTCATACCCAAGTGTGAGTGACTGATGGCAGATGGTGCAGCGGTGTCTGACCGGCCTGCTGGGCTTGCTGGGGGCCGGGGGTTTCTGCTCAGGGCACCTTCAAGTCTCAGAAGTGACCGGAACCCCGTGGTTAAAAGGGAGAGGGCCGGGGTCTGCGGGTGCCCACATGCCCCGTCGTGACCACCTGCCCCGGTGTGCTCAAAACATGCCTGGCTTCACTGCCGTGTGCTCTGGTCTCCAGGCTCGGGTGCGAACAGACCACAGCTCTGGCACTTCCAAGCCGTGGGGCACCCACTCCACACACACCTTGCCGTGCCTCAGTTTCCCCTTGTGTAAACTGGGGTGTTTGTGGGGTTTCAGGATGAGAAGAAAGTTAAGCTCCTCCCACGGCTCTTGTCACAGGAGCCCTGATCCTACTTCTGTGGCTTAGTGTCCACAGAAGAACAGACAACAGAGCCCTGGCTCTCTCTCCACCCTGTGGGGACACAGCAGAAACGGAGGCACCACCTGCAAGCCAGGAGGTGGGCCCTCGCCAGGACCCGTCAGCCAGCACCCTGACCTCGGAGCTCCCGCACCGGGAGGGTAAACGACTGGTGTCCGAGCCCCAGCGTGTGGCATTCTGATGGGCAGCCATGCTAAGACATTTGTGGGTGCAGGCGTGACACCCACCAGGCCTCAGTTTCCCCACCTGTAAACGGGGATGACAACAGCACCTGTCTTGAAGGCTGCAAGGGGTTAAACTAAGTCTGATTTCCCTTCCAGGTGCTCCTAGGAATTACAGACGTGGGCAGGGAGCTCACCCCCCGGTCTGTCTGTGACCTCCCGGGACAAACCCCTTTCTGGGGCTGCGCGCGTGCGACAGGAGATCCACGTTCCTCACCCGCGTTGAGATCTATCCTCACAACGGCCCTGTGTCCCAATCCCTGTGTTCCAGACCAGGGAACCCAGGCAGGAGCTTGGCCAAGGTCAGAGCAGGAATACAGAGGAGTGGACTTTGAACCCAGGGCTGTGGCCCCAGCATCCCTGCTGCAATCCGGCCATCTGGGAGCTCGATGTCCCCAGGACGACCCAGGCTGTGACCATCACAGAGGAGCACACTCTGCCAGGGCACACGGGTGAGGGGGATTTAAGAGGTGACGGAGATGGACCAGGACCATGGCCACGAATCTTCCCGGGCAGCACCCGTGAAACACCTGAGAAGCACCTGACTTATGGCTTCATGGCAGAACCGGACACGGTATGGCCGACAGGTATGACCAGCGGAGGCACACGTGTCCCCAGCCGAGCCCCTCTGCATGGCGGGAGGCTGCGGGTCCCCCGGAGAGGGGAGAAAGGACTTGAGAGGAGGGAGGCCAGGCCTGAGGACAGCTGTGTGACAGCAACAGCCGGCCGGTGGCTCCCAGGCACCTGCTGGCACTGTCCGGACCCATCGCTGTGTCTGATGGGCATCTCAACCCGGCGGAGCATAAGGGGGCTCCCCATCTCCCACTGCCAGCCCCAAGTCACCCACCCGGGGCTCCGAGTCGGGCCGACGGCCACCCAGCCGTGTGTGAGGAGATCCAGGAATCCCCCTGCGTGAGTCTATACTGAGAACGGACCCCCATCCGACTCCTCCTCTCCACCCCGCTCTCTGGGTGGGGAAGCCTCCTAGCAGAGGGGAGGGTCCTGGCCCACCGCACGCAGTCCCATGAGATCTGCCCAAAGTCAGGGGGCTTCTGACAACAGAAGCCCACTTCCAGTTCAGGAGGCCAGGAGTCAGAGATCAAACCCCTGGAGGCCACGAGGGAGCCTCCGTTCCCTGCCTGCTCCCCTGCGTGCCCTGCTCTCCTTCCTACACGGACACCCTTCCTTGCACTTGGGACGATTTCACCCCACGATCCTTCACTAATTACAGAGACCCTATTTCCAAACGAGGTGCCCAGTGGACATGAGTTTCTGGGGGACGCAAACTCACCGTAACCTCCAATCCTCGTCCCCTTGGGAGCCGGCGGAGCCAGGCCGCGCGCACCCACCCCTGTGTTACCGCCGAGCGCACGGCCTCCTCACCCTGGAAGGAAACCCGAGGCCCGAGGCCCGGCCGCTCCCACGCCCACCTCCTTCCCCACACTTGGAACTTCTGCCCCTCCGGGCCGCCCAGTCTCTGCTCCTGGGCCCTCAGCCCCCCGGGTCCTCCTCCACCGCCAGCCCCGGGCTCCTGGCTCCTGGCTCCCTCCCCAGGCCTCCCCACCAGCCTCCCCCTCTACTCTGGAACAGTCTCCTTTACGTATCACTGCTTGCCTCCAGCGCTTGCCCACAGGCTGTGCCAGGGCCGGCTGGGGTGTGGGTGCTCAGGACGGGCCCTCGGAGACGCGGCTGCTGGGAGGGAAGGACGGACGGACAGACCTGGGAATTCTTCTCAGCTCCTTTGTTCCCAAAGTGGAAAGTGCCCTCCCCAAACGGGACGTCCAATAGTGCAGCCCTAGCCAACTGCGGCTACTCAAATTTAAAAAAATTTTTTTAAATATTTATTTATTTTTGAGAGAGACAGAGACAGAATGTGAGCAGGGGAGGGGCAGAGAGAGAGGGAGACACAGAATCGGAAGCAGCTCCAGGCTCCGAAGCTTCAGCACAGAGCCCGACGCGGGGCTCGAACGCATGAACCGTGAGATCATGACCTGAGCCGAAGTCGGACGCTCAACTGACTTGAGTCACCAGGAGCTTCTACTCAAATTTAAATCACCCCAAATTAGGGGCGCCTGAGCGGTTCAGTCGGTGAAGCATCTGACTCTTGATTTCGGCTCTGGTCATGATCTCATCGTTCGTGAGTCTGAGCCTCGCATCGGGCTCCGTGCAGACAGCAAGAAGCCTGCTTGGGATTCTCTCTCTCCCTCTCTTTCTCTCTCCCTCTCTCTCTCTCTCTCTCTCTCTCAAAAATAAACTTTGAAAAATTTTTAAAAATTACCCCAAAATTAAATGAAATGAAAAATTCAGTACCTCAGTCACGCTGCCCATATTTTAAGTGGGCAATAGCTACGTGTGGCCAGTGGTCCCATATCGGGCAGAT
The DNA here is from genome assembly GCA_028646485.1 of Cryptoprocta ferox. Taxonomy (NCBI): domain Eukaryota; kingdom Metazoa; phylum Chordata; class Mammalia; order Carnivora; family Eupleridae; genus Cryptoprocta; species Cryptoprocta ferox. Next base: position 2,702,089 of record CM053575.1, on the reverse strand, counting down.
GGGGCATTTCCAGAAAGTTCTAATGGACAGTATTGCTCCAGAATACCACACCAGAGAGAATCAGGTGCTGCCAGTGTCACCAGGGGCCCTGAGAGTGTCCCCCAGCGTGCAGAGCCATCCTGGATGTGGGGGGGCTGTGCTGGCGCTGTCCCCGCCTCGGTCCCACGGGGGTGTGTGTGCGGCAGGGCCTGCCACCAAGAGAAGGCAAGACGTCCCCAGGAAAGGGCACTACTGGGGACCTCTGCCCCCACGCAGGGAGGGGCAGCGTGGTCACCTTTAGAGCAGGAGGCCCAATGTGCCCTTGCGGGGTGGGGGGCCCGGCCAGGTTTGCCCAGAGCCTCCCGGGACCATCCCGCCCCAGGATCAGCAGGTGCCCGTCCAGGCCTCAGAGGGGGTGAGGCTGGGGGTGTCTGCAGGGGGGCGGGCAGCAGCGGAGGCGGGCATGGCACTCCTTGCCCTGGAGTCTCGGCGAGGCGGGTGCACCCCTGCTTGTCCTCCCAGGGGACAGGTTGGTGGCGGAAGCCCCATCCCCACCCGCCCTGTCCCCAGCCTGAGGGCACATGACAGCGGTCCCTCCTGCCTCTGCCAGGACTCACTCCCCATTCTGCCTCCGCCATCCACTCCCGGCCTTCGAGCGAGCGCTCTGATGGCCGGCACGCCTGCCTGCAAAGACAGAGCATGTGGCCGTCCTGCCCTTCAGGCAGCCCCGGGGACCTGTGGCCCCGTCCGGGGGCCGGCGGGGCTGTCGGGACCAGGAAGGGCTCCCGGCGTCGGGAACGGGACGGCACCCCTTCCCAGCGGCCCGCCTCCATCTCTCGTCTCTCCCACAGAGGACGCTGGAGCGGGCGGTGCCCCCGCATTCTGCCCCATCCGGTGGCGTGCTGGGTCACCTCGGCCCGGCTGCTCAAGGTCAGACCCCCACGATTCAGTCACCGGCAAATGCTGTCCTCTCCCTCCCAGCTGGCTTTCCCCCCCGTCTCCCCACCCACCGGCACCCCTGCACGGTCCTCCCGATGCAGTGGCCCTCCACCCACAGCTAGCTGACCTACCAAGACGTGGGGGCCCAGCCCCGGCACAACACGCTGGCTTCCTGGACTTCTCTCAGCCCCCACAACGTGCCCAGGGCCTCCGTGCCTCAGGGCCTTTGCCCTGGCTGTTTCTTCTCCCTGGAATCCCTTCCCTGGGCTGGAGAGGCTGCCACTCTCAGGCTTCAGCGACTCCCTTCTGGAGAAACCCCTCCTGCCCCAGATCCGGCACCCACACCCGGTGGGTCAGTTCTGGAACATATCACCCCCCAGGGTGTCATCTCTATTTGCTTGTGGCCTGATGGCCCGCAGGTCCCTGCCTGTCTTCTGCGCCGGCCCTGACAGATCAGTCCTTGTGGGGCTGAACCTCACTGTGGACACCAGCTGCATATCTGAGGGCCCCCCCAAAGCACGCTGAGGTTCGATGACCCACGGGAAAGGCTCACAGAACTCCCCGAAAGCTTACGCGCGTGGTTACAGTCATTCCAGAGAAAGGATATGATCACCATCACCAGGGGCACAGGCGTACGGGGCAGGGTCCAGGAGGGCCCGCGCGTGTCACCCCGGCCTTGGCGACAATATATCGGAGGAGCACCGCCAACCAGGGAGGCCCCGGGCCTCGGGTTCGGGGCGCTCCCTGGGGCCCCATCACCTGCCGTGGGGCTGACCCTGCATCTCCAGCCCCGCCCCGAGGTTTGCGCGAATACGAGTACTTCCCAGGCTCTCCTGGAGGCCGGAACGGGGGGCGGTGTGTCCCAAGGCCCCTGCCGTCAGGCAGGACATCGCGGGGGCCCAGAGATCCCCTCCCAGGAGCTGAAGGCAAAGACCAGCCTCTCCTCGGGTCAGGTTGGCTCTTCCCTGCACGGGCCTCCCTCCACTTTACAGGGGAGGAAACTGAGGCCTGGACCACAGGGGCCCTGCCTGGGGGACCGGGGCTGCGGCGGGCTCGGCCTCTCTGCTCCTCCACCCTGGGCCCCCCCACCTCGCAGAGGTCAATCACGCCCCCGCTGGGAGTGACACCGCCCAGCCGCTGGCCAACAAATCCAGGAAGCAGAATAAAAGATCTTTGTACAAAAATGGAGAAGTAGGGCATGCTCAGTACACAATGCACACAAAAGAGGGGTGAGCAGGGGAGGGAGGGCAGTGCCTTCCCAGTCACCCCCACGGAGGCCGTGGGGGCAGCGGGGGGCCTGGCTCTCAGGGGACCCCTGCCTGCTCGCAGAGCCCAGGCCTCCAGGCCTCCACGGCCTCCCCTCCCTCTGGCTCCCCGACAGCCCCCGGCCCAGCCCTCCCATCCGGGATGAGCTCGGTACCCCGCACCCACGGTTGCTAGGAGACGGTTGCCAAGAGTCACAACTCAGCTGGCAAAGGAAAACACCCCCAGCAACACAGTTTGCCGGCCCCGTTTAGAGAGACATGTTCTTGTCCACTCGATGCCTCGGTCCCTTTGCAAGCATTTCAAGCGCTTTCTTTCCCAAGGTTTCCGGGGAGCACTAAGCACGCACCGTTTAGCAGTGGTTACGAAGCTGACATACCGGTCACGGTATCTGCACGGGGGCGTGGCACGGAGCCCGGGATGAAGGGGCAGGGAGAGCCCCCCGGGGGGTGAACGCCCCGCTTCTCCCCTGTTTCTCCCCGCAGATGACCTGAGTGCTCCTGGCTGACTGGGGACCCTGTCTCCTCTGGTCCAACCCCACAACCTCCAAGCAGCCGGCTTCCCGCCCCCAAGCCCAAGGCCCAGCAGGTTCACGGACAAGCAGAGGAGGCTGACGGCTTGCGCCTCGGAGCCAGGCGGGGTCTCTGCTGCTGTGGTGGAAATATCACACCCTGAGCCACATCGTCACATGCCACAGGCCCGGAGCGGCGGCGGGCGGAAGGCCGAGCCCTGCCACAGGGACCAAGATGCTGGTCGCCAGTGCCATCAGCCCCCACACGCTGCGTTTGGGGGACCCCGACCCGGGGATCCTGGGAGGCTCTTTGGCGGCTGTGGCATAGCCATGTGGGGCACACGGCCGCCCGGACACGCATTGTCCTGATGCAGCTACTCACCAGCCCTCCCTCTGGGCAGGCATTTCAGCGCTACAAGCTCTTGGTTTTGGCCTCTGCGGGATTAGGGGGGCTCAGCAGAACCCCAACTTTCCTGTCTGGACGCAGGCAAGCTGCTTCTCACCCTCCTGAGGCTGGGTGTGGCCAGGGCGAGGGGCGCAGAGGGGATGTTCCGCCGCGTTCCCCTTTGACCTGCCTTGACCGCTGGCCACAGCGGCCAGTCAGGGGCGGGGTCCCACCACCCGGGCTTGTAAGCGGGGACGGCGGGAGACCGAGCACAGCGGAGCCACTGAGACCTTGGGCTTGTTTGTCCCTGCAGCCTGCCCCGGGCTGTGCTGACTGCTACAGGCTAGGCGGGCGCCACACTTCAACGATGCCACTTAAAATGCAAACACCCCAGCAAGGGGACATCATAACGCTCAGGCTCCCCCCGGGAAGCCCACGTGTGGCGGGCTCCACAGGCTGAGCTGGGAGGAGCTGGAGGCACGGAGCTCAGTGTGGGCCTGGCGGGGTCAGTGGGCCTTCCTGGAGGAGGGGGCCCAGGCCTGGGCTGCAGGGGGATGTGAAGGGTTAGCACAGGCTCTGGGGAAGGGAGCTGCCGTCAGGGGTGTTTATTCCGTGATGGAAGGAGGCACGTGGGGCGTGGGGCACGCATCCCTCCCTTCTCTTTCCCACCCAGGCCCCTCCCTGCCGTACATTTCTGGGCCTCAGTTTCTCTGTTTGCAAAGTGGGCCTGGCCACACTGCTCTGCACACAGCCTGGGGAAGGCGGACAGGAGGGCTCTCTTCACTGCCCTGTGTGCAACACTCGGGGAGCACCTCCGCATACAAAGAGCACCGTCACTGGGATCTCGTCTAGTCCCGTAGCAGCCCCGAGAGGGAGGCATCCAGCTCTTCACTTTGCAGACGAGGAAACGGAGGTCAGGAGACGTGCCCGGTGCTGGCAGAGCTCAGTCCATGCCTGGCCTCGAGCTGCCGGCCCTCCTCTGATCCCCCCAGCACAGGCCACCGAGGCCTGCCTTTGTGCTGGCTGCCGTCCCCAGGCGGGGAACATCCTCAGCCCCGGCACCCCCAGGACGGGCTCTGGGAGGAGCCACCTGCCGGCAGAGTGAGCAGGTGTGGAAGGAGCGGTGGGGACTCGGGCTGGGGGCTCTGGGCCGCGCGTAACGAGGCAGAGTGCGTTCTGCGCGATCAGAGACAGGATATACTTGAGAGAGCCTGCACGGTTGTTGTGGGGAAGCGGAAGAGAAATTAATTTTAATCCTGCAGGCGATTCCAGCCTGGGAGGGACGGCTCAGGGCTCGGGGACGGCTGGCTTCAGGCAGGCACAGCTGCCCACGTGCCCACGGGCTTGCCGAGGCGGGGGGTGGGGGGACGCACAATCTCCCTGGGGACAGTCTGCCGTCCGCCTTCCAAGCCCACCTCGCATCCTGCCCCAGGCAGAGGCCCCAGCCCCTCGACCCGCCCGGAAGGTGTTGGACTGCTTCCCACGGAGCCGTTTTCTCTCCCGGGCCCCTCCCCCCACCCCAGCCACCGCCCGCCGCCCGCCAAGGGGCCAGGGTGGGGTGGGCGGCCACACAAATGTCCTGGACGCTTTGGTCTGTTGTTCCGCCCTCAACTTGGAAACAGGATGTGGAGTCAGGTGACCACCTGGCAGGTGAGCCCCGCCCCAGCTCTGGGCCTCAGTTTCCCCAGACATACAGCAAAGGGCCCAGTGGTCAGCTTCACGGCAGGCCCAGTCTGCTGACATTCACTGTATTTGCCTCTTGTTCCTCATTACAGGGACTCAGCCTCGCTGCTAATCAGAGAGGAGGGAAGCTTGCCAGGGGCTCTGGAAGGCTGTCTGCAGGGGCGGGCCCGGCCTGCACCCCCTTTTGTTCCTGGCCCTTCCCCTCCTTGCTGACCGGCACTCCCATGACCTTCTGGGGTGGAACGGGCATTCTGGGACCCCGGGGTGACCCCACGCGGACGGCCCCAAAGTCTGGTTCCCGGTGGCTTCACAGGGTCACAGCTTCGCCCCTGGATTTCACACCAGCGTCTCTCTTTAGATTAAGCCTTTGAATTTGCTCCCGGCCACTGGGTGCAATTCCTAAGTGGCGCAAACCCTGAATGGGGACAACATATTTATGTCCTGGGGTCAGCGGCTGCCCCGAGCACTTTACCTGCCATCACCTGGTTCCATAATTTCTGCCCGTGGCTGGTCTCACTACACACCTGTGTCCTAGCCAGGCTCGGCGACGGAGAACAAGTCGCCCCAATCTAGGGCGGGGGCTTCACGGGAGGGTGAGAGGCAACGGCTCCGAGGGAAAGAAGATCACAGAGTGTATGATTCCATTTATACGAAATTGTAGAGACAGAAAGCAGACTCGTGAGCGCCGGGACTGCGGGCAGGGGGACGTGGGGAGGGCAGGAGGGGAGCGGGAAGGGGAGGGCGAGGGGGGGCTCATGGGTCTGGAACTTCTATTTGGACGGAGGGTTGCACTCACTGTCAGGCACCGCAAGAAGGGCTGCCTGGTCTCCCCACCTGGGGCAGCACCGGGAGGCCCCTGGCTCTGTCGTCCTGTCCTCAGGCTGGCCCCAGCCCGGTGCTGTCGACGGTGAGGGGACCGGGGCTGCCTCTCCAGGGAACAGGGTGATGGGGGCTGTGGGGGAGAAGGCAGGTCCGAGACCTCACAAGGGAGCCCTAGGACGGGGACTGGACACGATAGGGTTTTCCCTTGTGTGGATTTAATAAAAACTTCACCAGCTTCTCAGGAAAAAAAAAAAAAAAAAAAGCAGAGGTTGCACGTTATTTCCAGCAAAGTGGGTGTAGTGGGTTGAATAGTGGTCCCCTAAAATTCATGTCCACCCTGAGCCTCAGAATGTGACCTTACTGGGACACAGGGCCTTTGCAGAGGCAACGAATGAGCAGGATGTCCTAGCGGAGCAGGGTGGGCCTGCTCCGATGACGCGTGTCTCCGCAAGAAGAGCAAAGACACCGGGAGACAGGCCTGACCACGGAGACAGAGGCTGAGGTGCGTGGTCACAGCCCGGGGACGCCTGCGGCCCGAGAGCTGGACGAGCAGAGGGGAGGGAGCCTGGCCCTGCCCGTATCTGGATCTGGGACTTCTGGCCTCCAGACTGAGCGAACGAGCCTCTGTCGTTTGAACCTGCCAGACTGGTGTTTGGTGGCGGTGGCCCCCGCAGGCGAATGCGGAGGGAGGCCCCCAGAGCGTGGCGTGGTGACTCGGCCTTGTGTGCCGGGCACCTCGGTGCCTCCCCAGGACTGGCTGCGTCTGGGGGGCTGGATGAGGTGGGCGTGGCATGGTGGCAGAGGGAGGTGGGAAGGCCTCCCCTCCAGAACGAGACCCTGCGGGCCCTGGAGTGAGTGGGGGAAGCAGCTGACGACATTAGGAGGAGGGATTCAGGAGACGGTGGGGCTTCAGATTAGCCCGCGAGGAAAGCAAGCGGAGACGGCCCAGCCGACCGAGGGGCGCCGGTGGGTCCTCTCCTGAGGGGCCTTTAGAAGGAGAAGAGCTGATTTTTCTAGAATAAATTAAGGCCCAGTTGCCTACAACGGAGGACAGTCTGGGGTTTTCTCGGACTCTTAGGTGTGTGGCACCTGATTCAGGAGAAATCCAAGAGCAGCTTGCTGGGCTGTGCCCCGAGTGCTCCCGGGGCCACGCGTGCACCCCCCCTCCCGGGGCCACGCGTCCACACCCCTCTCCCCACAGACAGAGCCAGATCCTGTCCATTTTGCTCAGTGCTGACTTCTCCGTCATGGGGATGGCGCCCCACCGTCTCGGCTCCTAACTCACTCAGCACTCGCTGGATGGGCCCTGAGAGCCGGGCACACAGGCTGAGCTCTGGGCAAGGGTGGTGACAGGGCAACACGGGACGCGGTGGCGTGGGTGCCCCTTGCAGTGGCCCTGGGTCGGCGTCTGTCCTGACCCAGGGCGGGGCAGGGGGATTCCCGAGTGGGTAGATGGGGCAGGCCCGGGGCAATGTCCTCTGACCCCACTGGCCTGGAGGGGACGCCATCCTGGACGCCAGGCCCCAAGCCAGCATCTTGGGGGCTGGCTCCTGAGGTGTATCTGGACCCCCCTCGGCTCGTTCTGTCCCCCGATCGCCCACGGCCCCTCACTGAAAACACGTCCAAAGGTTTCTCAGAACCACATGGGGAGATGAACTAATTCAATTTCCCCTTAGTTTTGAAAATACATTCATGACTTCGGAGACTTAATGTTTTCACAGCACAATGACCATGCTTCCTCTTCCCCGAGAAACGCTACGTTAGATGCTAGGCGTTCCCGTGCGGTGTGTCTTTCAAGCCCAGTGCGCGGACCACAGCAGGTCCTGGCGGCGGCACCTGCCCCGGGTGCCCTGGGTCACCTGCATGCCCCCAGCAGACACAGGGTGCGAGGGCCGCGGGGACCACGCCTCTGAGCCACACCTGCATTCTCGGGCCTCTCTTTTCTTGACGAAAATCTAAATTTTGACTCTTATGGAATCCTTTTTTACAGCAGAACGCTCCCCCCACCCCCGTTCACAGCAGGCGCTGCCTGGAGCCCCCGCCCCCCAGGCGTGGGGAGCACGTGCCCAGCGTCTCGGATTGTTCCTGCACGTGGTGAGTACCGGATAAATACGGAAACTGGGATGGCCATTCCACAAAGAGGAAAGGAAAGTGAAAGGAATCGCCTCGAAGCACCCCCTGCCCCAGCCACGCTCACAGACAAAACGCACGGCTGTCCGCCCTTGGCCCTGACTCTGCTTTTCTAGGCCATGGTGCCCTACGTTCGCAGACAGGAGACCCCAACTACGAAACAGATTCTCCTCTAGCCTGATCACAACCCACATCCTGGAATCCCGGACGAGCCCCGGACAGAGCCCCTCGAAACACCTGCCACTTCCTGCTCTATCTGGCCAAGAACAGACCCTCTCCCCACGGGACCCACCTTGGGTGAGGATACAATTCCCTGGTCACCTTAACAGGAAACAAGGAGGGAAGGAAAGAAGGGAAGGAGGAAGGGGGGGGGAAAGGGGGGAAGGAAGCAAGGAAGGAAGGAAGGAAGGAAGGGAAGGGGAAGGAAGGAAGGAAGGAAGGAAGGAAGGAAAGAGGGCTTCAGAAAAAAAGATATTAATTTTTAAATTTCTCGAAATAGGTGTGTTGATTTGGAAGGCAGCCAGGAGGGGCAGAGAGGGCCGAGGAGACAACAAAAGCAAAGGGCACTGTTCAGCCACATGGGCCCCGGGAGGCTGGGTCACTGGGAGAGATTCCTACGCCCCGAGGGGCTGACTGCCCGAGGCAGGTCCCAGACCCCGGCACCTGCAAAATGCAACAATCTGGACATCAAAGGGAATAATGTCCGCAACTGTGATTTAGACACACTTTACAGATAAAATTCCGAGTCCGTCATGATGTTAAGAGAGAGACAAAGATACACCCCCAGCTCCCGCCAGAAGAAGCGATACCAAACCAATTCCCTGGTCGTGAACGCAGACCACGGAGCACCAGCCCTTGCAGAGAAACTTGACAGTGAAGAGGAAAGAATTCAGCACTTATTCTGCCTTCTTGAACAAATAGCTCTTCAGCCAAATAGTTGTATCTGACAAGGGAACGCTCTTCACGATCAGAGAACCCTGCTAATAGCCGCGGAAGGTGTATCAGGATTCGGAAAGTGCCGAGCGCCAGGCCTGGTGAGCCCATCAGCGTGAGGCATGGAGTACGTGGTCCCCTGCCCCGGTGCTGGCGGACCCAGCATGACGGGGCTGCCAGAAGTAGGAGGGACCGAGTGACACACAAGGAGGCACAGATCCATCCAGGGTGTGGGCAGCCTACAGCCAACTGAGCCAGTCCCCCGACGCGCTGATGGCAGGGAAGGAGCGGGAACGGACGAGACTGATGGAGAGCGGGGGCGGGGCAGAGCTACCAAGTGCCAGGCTGGGTCCTGAGTCCAGGGCACCACCGTGACAGGACATTCCTGAGGGACCATGCTGGATCCTTAGGTGGGACAGTGGCATGGAGTCTCACGAGAGACAGGGAAGTGACATGAAAGACAGAAAAGGAAGAGCAGGATGGTCGCGATTTCTTGGGCATGCCGCCGAAGGCACAGGCAACAAAAGGGAAAAGAGACCAATTGGATTTCATCAAAACTAAAAACTTGCGTGCATCAAAGGGCGTGGTGAGCAAAGTGCAAAGGCGACCCCGAGAAGAGGAAAAATACCCACGCGTGATGTATCTGATAAAGGATTAATATCCACAATACATAAAGAACTCCTACAACTCAACGACAGAAATGGTCATTTCAATTAAAAAACGCGCAAAGGATCTGAATCGATGTTTCTGCACAGCTGACGTGCAAATGTCCAAGAAGCACGTGGAAAGCCACCCAACATCGCACCACCGCGCAAATCAACACCCTGATGAGACACCACCTCACACTCATCAGGATGGCTACTCTCGGAATAACAAAATGAGACGAGTTGGCAAGGACGTGGAGAAACTGGAACCTGGCGCGCCGTTGGCGGGGATGTAAATGGTACCGCTGCGGCAGAAATCGGGATGGCAGCGCCTCAAAAAATTAAAGACAAAATTGCCGTTGGACCCAGCAGTCCCGCTTCTGGGTGTGTATCCAAAAGAATTAATTGAAAGCAGGGACTGCAACAGATATCTGCACGCCCACGTCGCCAGCAGCAGGGCTCACAGCGGCCAAAGGGTGGGAAACTCAAGTGTCCGTGGACAACGCCACCCAAGGGTCCACGGGTAAACCAAACGTGGTGCAGCCTCACAGAGGAGGGAGATCGTGACCCTTTGCTGCAGCACAGAAGAGCTCTGAGGACATGCCGCTCGGTAAGGGAAGGCAGACAGACAAGGACAAATACTGTGAGTGCCCAGAGAGGTCGGATTCCCGGACACAGAGAGTGGATGGTGGCGCTGGGGCTGGGGGCGGGGCTGAGGGTCCGTGTTTCATGGGGACAGAGTGTCAGTTTGGGGAGATGGAAAGTTCTGGAGGCGGATGGTGGTGATGGCCGCACAACAGTGTGAACGTGCTTAATGTCACGGAGCTGTGCACCAAACACACTTAAGGTGGTAAATTTTGGTATACGTATTTTACCCCAATTTAAAAAAATAATTAAAAAGATGTAATTGTGAAAAAAAGGGGGGGAGGATAAGTAAATGCAGGCTGTAATTTCCGGAAGGCCAGCTCTCCACGTGGGTCGTCATAAATCCTTACACCTGGCCCAACCTTGCTCAAGAACCCCAGTGGCTCCCTGTTGCCCTGGGCCTTCCTGCAACTTCAAAGGCCTGTAGGACCCGGGCCCCATCCACTTCCCTACTGCATCTGCCCCCCCCCCCCCCAGGGTGTTCTAGAACATGTCGGACCCTTTTCCGGTCTGGGCAGGACCTCGCACTCGCCGCCCGCTCCACTCGGCCCACCCTTCCCAGCACCCTCCCTGCATGCAGGTTTCAGCCTTGATGTGTCCCCTCTGGGGGCCTTTCCTGACCCCCCGGGGATAAAGACTCTGTCCCTGCCGTCACTCCCACAGCATCCTGGCATGGACGTGTGTGTGCAAGTGTCCTGAGGTGGCCGTGACAATCGACCACAGACTATTCTCTCTCAGTTTTAGAGACCAGGAGTCAGAGATCAGGGTGTCAGCAGGGCTGCACCCTCAGAAGGGATTAGGGTCTTTGAGAGGTTGTTACTGACCTACTGCGTACATGTGTGTGTGTGTACACACGTGATGTACCTGTGTGCGTGTGCAGGTGTGCGTATGTGCAGGTGTGCGTGCACCTGTCTCCCTCTCCACCATCCCTTCCACGTGCTGCCACGGCTCTTTGCTGCCACGTTTACAGCACCGGCTCCGGTGATGCCCCCGCTCCCGGCCGAGTCCCTGTAGGGCTCAGAACGGATGTTCGATGTGGCTTTTCCAAATGAACACTCTGCCCTTGAACCTGGCGGCAAGAATCCTGCCCCTTCCGATCAACAAGGGCGTCCCCAGTTCGCCGGACTGGACCCTGCTGTGCCCGCAGGCGGCGGACCCTGTGCCCTTGTTATTCACAGACGGGGAGCAGGTGGGGCCCGGGCTCCCAGTTTTCTTCCAACCCTGCCTGTCTTCAGGGCCTGGCCAGGTGGGCAGGACGGCACTTCCTGGAGAGCAGAACCAGGTTCGAAAGGCAGAAGAGCAGCAGGACAGCAGGAGGGAGAGAAATAGAGTGAGAGCGAGCACGCGCATCTCAACCTCCCTCCAGGCCCCCCAGGCAGCAGGCACGTCACGGGGGACGTGCACTCACATGGGTGACACCCGGCACTCATAGGGCTGGGACAGAGGGGAAGACAGGGCGCCGTGAGTGTGCCGGCGGCCCCAGAACTCTGGGAGCCCTGCATGTAACCCCAGACCCTCTCGGCCCTGTGCTCCCAAAGTCCAGGCTGTGCAGGGAAACCCCAAGCTGCGACCCCCCGGGCACCCAGCACAGCCTCGAGAGGCGGGCGAATCGGCTGTGTGCCAGGCTCAGCCCCGTGCGGGGTCTGGGAGCCACCAGCCCGTGTCGGCTGCAGAGTCGGGTGTGGGGAGCCTGGGGGTCTCAGGGGTCCGCCCGGGTGGCCTGCGCCGGCAGGTCCATTTGCAGCCGTGCCCCCCGGCCGGCGGGGGGTCTGGGGGAGCTGCAAGGCACGCGGTGATCTGGGGCTACTGTCCTCCTGCAGAGAGGTTGATCGCATGGTCCGGTAAGTGCACTAATCCTCTGGCACCGCCGAGCTGGGCGTGGGAGCTCCCGGGCCCGAGGGGACTGTGCCAGCGCAGCCAGCGGCGGGAAGTGCTTGCTGCCGCGAAGGGAAGCCTCCAGAGCAGAGGCGGGAGCAGCAACTGCGTGATCCCTGAGGACCGGCCAACCGCGGGGCTCTGTGCCGCCCGCACCGCTCATGCGGTCACTGGGCCCTGCACCTGCACACGTGCCTGACCCCACTTACAGGAGTGTCCCCTGCTGAGCATCCCTGGTGACCTGGGATTGTCCCGCCCCCCGCCTGCTTCTACTGAGGCTAAGAAGGGGTCTGGGCGCCTCAGGACAAAGGGCCCCGTGCTGTGTGGGTGGAGCTCCGTGGACCCGAGGTGGCACGTTTCATAAATCTGCTTAGAGTTTCTTGTATAATAATAATAATAATAATAATAATAATAATAATATCAATATCTGGATAATTACCAACATTTGCAAAAGGAACATTTCCTAGAAAAATCTGGATTCCTGGCTGCTGAAGCTATGTGTTTGTGTCCCCCCCCAAGTGACGGTGTTGGGAGGTGGGGCCCGGGAGGTGATTAGGTCATGAGGGGCCCCCACGAATGGGGTCAGAACCCTTGTAAGGATGCCTTGGGCCACGTAGGACTGCATGAGACGGGGACCTGAGCCCTGACCCGGGGCCACAGTGGGATGCAGCTGGGCCCCGTGGACAGGGGTGGGGTCCAGGGGACCCCGGGTCATGCCTGTGTGCAGAACCACCCTCTCAGCCCCGCCTCACCCCTGTAACTCCCCCAGAGCTGCCCCTCCTGCTGGAGGTCAGGGGAGAGGTCGGAGAGGCCCAGGGAGGAGGCATCCTTTCACAGAGCACCATCCAGTCTCCCCCTAATCCCGTGTGAGCCGCTCGATCTCCGAGAGCCTCAGCATCTTCATCTGTAAAATGGGGACAAGAATGCCAGGCTGACAGTGCAAGTGGCCAGTGTCATTCCCGCGGCCTCCTGGGGCACAGAGGGAGGGAGGGAACCTAAAATCACACCCCGGCCGCTGCCTGGCATCCCTCCCTGGGCGGAGTAACCACAGACACGGCACAGAACTCATGGCCGGTTTTCTACGATGCGTTTCTCTTACAAGCCCTAACTTTGTCCACGAGGATCCGTTACAAGGCACCTGTCAGTCAGCAGTTAGGGACTGGCCGTGGGCTCTCCTTCCCGATGCACAGTGAGCCGGCAGTGTCCCCCACCCCGCAGTGAGGAGTGACCCCGAGACATGGCTCTTGCCCTCTGAACACGAGTGAAAGGGTCGTGTGCCCTTCCCCGCGCTCCCCTTCCACCGGCCAGACGCGGTGGGGCCCAGGGACCAGGGGAGGGGCCGAGACTGGCTCTCCGAACTGCAGAGTGGATGACAGTGGCTGCCCGTTGGGGACGCCCGTCTGGGACTTGGGAGGAGGGAGGAACACACTTCCGTTGTTCACAGGACAGCCACTCTCCACCCCGGCGCCTGCCTGTGACCACGCCCCGGGACAGCTGAGCGGGCGGCAGAGAGGGCAGGTCACCTGCGTGATGGCCCCTGCAGTTGTCATTGGTCTGCCTCTTCGGGGCGACTGCATTGAGCATCTTTTTTGGGAGCTCCCGGGGCTGGGGAGAAAGTCACAGGGGACTGGGCGCCAGGATGGGAAAGGCCAGAAAGACGGGCTGGGGGCTGCCCCACGTCACCAGTATTCCCCAGGGACGCTTTCCCAGTTGGGCGGGTTCACAAGGCTTTGCCGTCAACCAGACAGAGCCATGCACACGTTTCCCGAGTCGCGCCGGGTCACAAGCTACTCCCAGGAACCACTGGCCATCGCTCTGATTCCAGGTAGATTTTTGTGGCTGAAAGTGCCACAGCCTTGACAACTTTGATTTTCCGTTCGATTCACATTTAAATCCCGAACTGCAGCGCGGGGGGAAATGTCCAGGGCACGGGCAGTCGATGGGTAAGGAGCCAAGTGAGTGGCAGAGGGGCACTTGGCAGTAAGTCAGGGAGGAAGGGGACACGGTGGAGCGTCCCCTGTGAACCACTTCTGTGAACAGAGTTACGAGTCGCTGTGATTTACGGGGACAGCCCTCCCACACCAGCTCCCTTCACCTTCCCCGGCACCCCCCCCCCCCCGCGACTCTGGCAAATAGCAAGTGACACAAACAGGGCACGCATTTCCTGGAGATTTATATCTGGCTCAGGAGTCTCCCTGCCGAGGGCGGCTAAGTTACACGGGCCCTTGGAGAGAGCAGGAGAAGAATGCAGCAGCAGCTCCCCCGGCCCGAGAGCCGTCACTCGCCGTTGATGCCGTTTTCATTAGGGACGGATGCAAGTTTCATTTTTTTAATTTTTTAAAATGTTTATTTATTTTTGAGACACTGAGAGACTGAGCACGAGCAGGGGAGGGTCAGAGAGAGGAGGAGACACAGAATCGGAAGCAGGTTTCAGGCTCCGAGCTGTCAGCACAGAGCCCGACGCGGGGCTCGAACCCACGAACCGTGAGATCCTGACCTGAGCCGAAGCCGGACGCTTAACCGACTGAGCCCCCCAGGCGCCCCCGGATGCAAGTTTTGAAGGAGTTACATTCCAGAAGAGCCGAATCCCTCCTGACTCACCCCATGCCCATCTCCTCCTCCCAGGGAACCCCGTCACCACGTACTCTTTGCACACTTTTGTATTCCCTAGGAAAATTCCGAGCGTGCAGAAGTGCACAGAGGACTTTGCACGCTTTTCAAGACGGCACAGATATTCTCTACTCTAGCGGTCGTCCTGGGTGTGTCACCGAGGAACGCGCTCTGTGTCCACCACACACTTTCCTCTTTGCTTCTAACCCCGTGTACTTTCTGCTCACGTGACGAAGGTAGCTGCCCGTCCAGGTGCTCTGGCCGCAGCCGAGCGTCCGGCCCCAACCTGGGGGCAGCGCTGACCACTGGCACACTGTGCATTTGGGCCCTTCGTGGGTGAGAGCCCCGAGCAAACAGAAAGCACATTAAGGGACTGGGTGGGGGAGGGAAGGGGCACAGCAGGCGGGATGCTCCCACCCTCCTCCCCGACTCAGCCCTGCTGCCCAGGCCGTTAGGGTCTTTCAGATCTTTTTGCCATTTCAAGGATGGCTGCAGAGAATGTGTGCGTAGGCGTGAGGGACGCGTACCCCCGCGGAGCAGGTCACCGCACGCCCCAGTCTCGGCACACCCAAGGGCCACGTGCGGGGCGTAGGGACACCACCCGTTCTGTTTCGGGGCTCAGGAAACAGGCCGGGACCAGCCCAAGCTCTAAGGGTAAGGCTTTCTTGTTCAAAAAGTTGCGTATTTTTTTAAGTCAAGAATGTTCCTTTCCTTAAGAAAATTTTTTTTTAATTGGGGCCACGTACATATAACAGAAAATTTGCATTTTAACCATCTCTAAGTGCACAGCTCAGTGGTGTTAAGTACGTCCACACTGCTGGGCAGCCATCTCCACCATCTTTCTCCAGAAACGTCCATCTTCCCAAAAGGAAACTGTCCCTGTGACATGGTGACCCCCCGTCCCTCCCTCGGCCCCAGTGCCCACTGCCCACTCTCCGTCTCCATGAATCTGGAGCGGATCGCACGGTGTCCTCTGGGTCCCAATGCCTCCCTGCCGGCCTGGTCACTTTGGGGAAAACTGGGGGGGGGGGCCCATCCCAGGGCAGCCCCTCCCCCAGGCGAGCTCCCGCTCAGAGTGAGGTGCCCGTGTCCCCACTCCTACAGGAAGTAAAACAGGACGACCCCTGAAGGCACCTCTTCCTCAGGGGTGACCCCAGACAGGCTTGGCGGGGGCAAAGCCGGAGAGAGGGTGGCGTCAGCGTCCAGGCCCAGGCCTGCTGCCAGGCCTCACACGGTCACTGAGCCCCACGGTCACTGCATCCATCATGTCACCCATCTGTCCCTGGAACAATAGCCCTTGCCTTGTGCCAAGACCTGCATCTGGACCGCCGTAAACAAACGAGGAAGGGGCGGCTCTCCATCTAGGGTGACCCCCGCCTAGCAGGGACACGGGCACGAGGGGGCGCCCTGCGGGGAGGACACGGCCGACCACCCCGTTGTGCTGGACACCGACGGGGGGCTGTGCGCCCAGGGCCACAGGCTGGGACAGGGCTGGCCAGGGGGTGCCGCCGGGCACACAGCCTGTTCTCAAAACCAAAACCAAAACCAAACCCAACAATATGCACCCCCCCCGCCCCAAACCAAATCAGGCCGTTCCACCCAGAAGGCTTATTAAAAAGCGCTCCTAGAAAATTAACACAATTTCGTCCAGGAGCAGAGGAGGCCGGGCCAGACACCGGAATGGAAACTAATCACCACGGTCCCCACGCGGGCACTGCGGGGGCTGGACCGCTGCCACCAGGCCCCGGGCTGAGTCACCTCCTGCTCAGTGACCAACACGTCCCAGGAAGAGGCCCCAGCGCCCGGGGGCGCTGGGGCCCAGGCGGCCACCTTCGCTGCCCCAGGAGGACATGTGGTGTCGAAGATCTACCCACCCAGATCTGCACTTGGGTTCAAGTCCTGCCTCGTCTCTCCCTCCCCAGGTTGGCACGCTCACCGACCCCCAATTCCCTAATGCCACGTCCCTCGGGAGGCTGGGGGAGTGCTGGAAGGAGGTCTTGGCCCACGGTCGGCGCTCGGCAATGGGCGCAGTGCTGCGTGGGCCCCTGTGCTATGGGCTGGGGACCAGCGGCCGAGAGGGTAGCCTTCCTGGCCCCCCGAGCTGCCTCCCAACACTGGGCCAGTCAGTGCGAGTGGCCGCGAGTCTCAGGCGGGAGAGCTCATTGCCCGCTGAGGACGAGTCCGCCCGGCCGCTCCACGCGTGCCCTCACCCTGCACGGCAGGTCAAAGGCCCCAGGACTTGTTTCCCCAGCAGGAATGTTTGAGTCCCCCCCGACCCCCACTTTCCTGTGTTGAAGCCCTGACTTGCGGTGCGATGGCACTGGGGAGCCACTCAGGGTTACATGAGGTCATCAGGGTGGGGGCCCTGTGATGGAATTAGTGCCCTTGTTAGAGCGGCACCGGAGAGATGATCTCCTGCCTTCTCCACCACGTGGGGACAGCGAGAAGGCGGCCGTGTGCAAACCAGGAGGAGTCACGACTTCCGAGATTGTGCTCCATGCAGGAGCTGCGGCCTGAAGGCTCCTGGGGCGGACGAGGGGTGAGCTCAGCCTCTGAACACTGGGACGCTGCTCAGCCAAGCCAGGGGGGGGGTGCGTGGAAGGGACCTGAAGGTCCTTACGAGGCACCAGATGGCCACACACCCCTGCCTGTGCCCGGGACCGGGTCTGGATGCTCCACAGAGCATGAAATCCGGGGCCCCTTTGCCTCAGTTTGCCACAGGGTCTGTGTCACTGGCCTGGGGTATCCGAGAGCCTGTGTGCCCGCCTTAGGGTCAGGGCTGCACGCATGGCGAGCTCGGAGAGGCGGCAATCCGTCGCAGGCTGGTGAAGCTGCAGGCCCAGCCGCTTGCCTCCCTCCTCCCTATGCCCGGGACTCACCTTCCTGTGGCGCCAGCACCCCCCGCCCCCGGGGAGGGCACGTGAGACAGCACCTTCCGGCCGTCCAGTCCATCACTGGCTCGGTGACGGTGCTGTGACCGGAGGCAGGCCAACCCCAACAGACTGGGCTTCCTCCGGTGACGAGACAAAGTCCTGGAGATCCTGATTCTGCCACCTTTGTGGGGACAGCTCGCTCCGTCACGAAGCCAACACAGAGGAACCCAGAGCTGAAAGGGGAGCAAGATCCTGGGGGGACGCTGCTGAGCGAGTGCCTGGATCCAGCTGGGCCTGAAGCCAAACGTCGCTGGAATTTTCAGTTACTCAAACCAGTGAATTCTCTCTACGTGCTGAGCCGGTTTGAATGGAGTTCTCTCAACTATACAGAAAGTTCTAGAATAACACAATTGAGGAGCATTGAGGAGACAGGGTGCTCTTGCTTTGCCTCCATCCTTAACCGGTTCCCCTCGATGCCGAAAGACCCTGCTCCCCTTATCTCCTCCAGGAAGCCCTCCAGGGATTTTCGTATCAGTTACAACCTCTCCCTCCATGGACTTGCCATCTGCTTAGTTCACACCTCCCTTCGGGCCCTGGACCACTTGGCCGTCTCTACTGGGGCCTCGGTGCTGTGCGATGAGACCCGCCCCGGAAACACATGAGGGGCACCGCGGCCCTCTGGCTCCACGCCCGCCGTGAGCGAGGCCCGTGGTCCTCCTGAGGCTGGTGAATGACAGCAGCCCAGACCCGCGCTCCAGGGACACAGGGCTGTGCCGTCCACACAAGGCGGCCGGGGCGGCAGACAGGGCGGCTCCCGTGGGGGACCGTGACGTTGACTCTTGCAGCAGACGCGAGCTCTGCCTGCCGGGCTGGGAGTCCTGGGGCTCGAGTGACTGTCCCTCTTTTGGAGCTGCTGCTGGCACCCGCTGCCCCCACCGCCCCCCCCGGCGGGCGTGACCCACTTCACCTGAGGGGTCCCTCCTGGGCTTCCTCGTTCCTCGAGCCCCTGGCCCTCCTGGCAGCTACCCACCAACGGCCTCCGAGATGCTCAGCCACCGAAACCCAGCTGTCCGCTCGTCTGCACGTCGTCCTCCAGTCCCTCTTGCTGAGCCACCAGCGGTCACCTGGCTGCTCTGGCCCTGCCCCCTCGGCCCTAGAGCCTCCTGCCTCTGCAAACCCAGGGCCAACGGGCCTGAGTGTCTCCTTAACAGAAACCACGCCCTTGGGAAGGTGCAACTTGAGGCGTGTCCTGCCACCTCCAGGCCGGCTCTGGTGACGATGACGGTGGAAATGTTCCCACCCCACCACCTCCCAACCCCCACCCCTCAGGCCCTGCCCCCTTGCCTCGCTGCATGCTGGACGCTGGGCAAGATGCTTCATGTGGACGCTTCATTTCCTGTTCACGCCAGCGCTGGTCCTGCGCCTGTCCCCCACCCTCCGGCCCACCGTGCCCCTTCCTGGCCAGTCCCTTCACCCCGTCCCCCGTTCCAGGCCTCACAGTGGAGAAGCTCGCAGCACAGACTCCGAAGTGGTCACCTGCCCGGACCACAGCCCCGCTCGGCTGCTTGCTCGCTGTGCGTCTGCAGGCAAGTGAGTTCCCCTCTCTGTGCCCCAGGCTCCTCATGCGGGAGAACAAAGGGCTGACAGGAATATCCCAAGGCGACAGAGCAGAGTGAGTTCGTGCGCGTGAACCGGGAGCACTGCCCACTGTTGCCATCATCGCCGTGGCTTCTCCCTGCAGGGGCATAGGCCGGCCAGCCGTGACAGTGCCGGTGAGTTTGAGTTCTGTGTCCACGGGCCAGGCCACCTCCCCTTCCCTCCGCTCTCCCACTTGCCCTGCCAGGCTGAGCGTGAACATGGTCATTTATTAGGCGCTCACTGAACGCCTGTCACTTCCCCCGCAAGGCCGGGTCAGCAGCGTAGATAAACAGAACTACCGCACGACCCCCCAAGCCCACTCGGCGGTGCCCACCTGAGGAACACGGACCCCAGCAAAGGCTTGCACGCGCACGTTCATAGCTGCCTATGCACGAGAGCCGGGGCCGGAAACAACCTGAACATCTGAACGTCCATCAGTGGGTGACGGAACGCGATCTGGCCGTGGAAAGAATGACGCGCCGACACACGCCACCCGCCGGGTGAGCCGCGCAAATGTTCTCAGCGGAAGGAGCCGGCACGCAGGGCCACGTGTCTGGAGTGTCCAGAACAAACCCGTGGGGTCCAGGCAAAGCCACGGAGACAGCCCGAGACGCAGGTAGGCTGGGGGATGGGAAGTGGCTGTTCGTGGAGACGGGGGTCTTTCTGCAGGTTGAAAATGTTCTGGGACTAGAGACGGGATGGTCGCTCAATGCTGTGAACGCACTAAATGCCACTAGATTGTTCGCTTCAAAAATGGCTACACTGGTCAATTTGACGGTATGTGTATTTTATCACAATAACAGAGATGCACAATAAAAAGAGCACACGCGTGTACACACGTGGCAGAACGCGTCTCTGGCAGGCGCGTACGAAGAAATGACAATCTGAGAAGATGAACGCTATGGCAGCCCTGTCTCCTGGCGGCATCAGCGGACTTTTTCCCTTGGCCTGTCTGTGTTCCCAGTTTCACCTGGGTGGACGTGACTTAGGCCAACCCTAAAGAAACGACACTAAAGTAAAAACCAGGTTTTTGTAAAAACCAGAATACGCGGGGGCAGAGTTTACTCCAAATCACTAACATTTTCCGAGAGCGGAGGCACACGTCCCCCTGTAGTGTGTGGGATTGGAGTGGGCAGTGGGAGAGAATTCTTGAGAGAATTCTGGAACTTCAGGGGAAGGACTGGCCAAGTGTGGTTCCTTCTGATGTGAGTCAGTCCGACCCCTGTGTCTCTGTCTGCTTTTTGAGGTTCTGGCCCTGATGGGTGAGGGGGGAGGTACGGGGGAGGTGGCCTAGGAGAGACAAGCCACCCCTCCAATGCAGAAGCGTCCGGCATCAGCTCTCAGGGCTCCTCGATGTCCTCCTTAGAGTCAGCGGGCCTCTGGGCCAGGCCCGGGGTCATAGCTCCTCCGTACAGTCAACAGACATAAACTAGGCTCCTGCTCGGCACCAGACTCTCTGCTCCTGGGTGCAGGGATGACCCCAGCACCCCCCCCCCCGCCCCAGATGAGGGCTGTGCCCGCAGACGGGACCCGGGCTCTGGAGGGGAGATGTTCAGCCGACACATACATCCTCACGTCACGTAAACTCAATGCGTGGCAATGCTGAGCAGAGGGGCGCCCCTCAGTAGTGGCTGCAGCCTGTGGTTTGTGCCGCTCGGATGAGATGGGTGAGGGAAGCTCTGGCAGGAGGGTGTCCCGGGGGAGGGAAGGGATGTGCAGGGGGCTGGAGGCAGGGAGGCCGGGAGCCGTAGACTCCGGCGGGCCATGGTAAACACGGGATTCTCCTGAAGAGTGAAGATGGGGAAGTCTGCCTGGGGCAGGAAATGGCTCTAGGAGATAGATGTTCTGATCCCACTTTGCAGGGAAGAAAACTGAGGCACAGAGGGCTTGTATAACTTGCCTGAGGCCACACAGCGCATCGGTAGGGCAGCTGGATTTGGACCCAGGTGGGCTGCCTCCTAGGACTGAGCTTTTGGTCCCCGTTCTCACCTGCTTCTCAAGGGCAGTGGCCTCCCGTCTGCCTCCACTTCCCTTCCCCAGGTCAGCCTAGGGATCGGCAGCCACAGAAGTTCCCGCTAAAACCCCCCAGCGAGCTTGCCTCCAGCGACAGAGTGAGGCCCCGTGACTCAGCCCAGCATTTAAGGCCCTCCCTGACATGGAGGCCCCACCCTCTTCATCCTTTCTGGGCCTCCTGACACATGTCCACGTGCTTTTGCCTCTGAGCCTTCATCGGGCTGTGCCCTCCCCCTGTGCCGCCTCCCATCACTGAACAGATCCCGACTGTGTACCTGTCATGAGCTGGGCCCGGGCTGGCCCCCGAGGTCAGGTCAGGAAGGGACAGTGACATGTGCTGCTAGTGGGTGTCTCGGGAACTGTCGGGGAGGCTTCCCTGAGGAGGGGCTAGCAAGCAGAGATCCGAGGGTGAGCCAGCTACGCAGGTGAAGGGGGTGGAGGTAGGAGAGGGGTAACAGAGAGCATGAGTGAGCAGTGTGGGCAAGTGCTGGGGGTGGGAGGAAGTGTGGCGTGTTCAGGAGACCAGGGAGAGAGGGCCGGGGTTAAGGCCCATCAGTCTTTCCAGGCTGGGTGTGTGCGTCACCTCCCTTGCTCATCTGAATAGCCCATCCCTTCCCCTGTGCCCCAGCTCTGAGTCCCGGCGGAGGTTTTCGGGCCTCCTTCCCCATTCCGCTTTGCCCCTTGGGGGCAAAGATGGCCTCCACTCACCTCCATGACCGAGGGCTGAACACAGAGGAGGTGCACTGAAAAGTCTGTTACGTGAAACCAATGGTCCGGGTAGCGGGGATTGGAAAGGATGGTCTCAGGGCACCGAAGTGAGGAGACCACTCAGGACTTTCCAGCATCGGATGGAAACCGTGACCTTCCAGGGCCCCTTCCCTAGCCCTTCTCTTCTTAACTCTTCTTACTGCTGGCGTGCACACAGCCTAGTTCCCGGGACTGACAAACGCCATCAGTTAGAAGATCCAACAGGGCATTTAGCATGAGGCCTTCCTTCAGTTCATTTGCCAAGCGAACTGCTTGTATCATGAAATGCCCCACAAAAGGGCACTGCAGACAGACAAATCAATGCTAACGAGAGCCTGCTGAGCACACTGGGAGGTGAGCGCGTGGGAGGAAGGGAGGGAGGGCGGGCAGGTGGTGAGGACCCAGGAGGGCTCCTTTCAGGGGAGTCAAGAGGCACATCAGAGAACCCTGGACCAGAAGCTTCCAATGTGGAGCTCTCGGCTCACCATGCCTCCTGCAGACCTCGCCGCATGTAGACTGGGGCTGTGTCTACAGCATCCTTCTTGGGTTGAGGAAGACAGTTATAAGGTTATGTCACAAAGACTTCAGACTTTCCCAGGGTATCAGTCGGAGGCAAGCTTGGGCGTCAGCACTCCCTCCGGGGCCCTCAGCAGCCATCTCATCTCTCAGTTCCACCACCTGCGAAGTAGGCGTAATATAACTACTTCTCAGGAGTGTCCATCACTGAACGCAGGTTCTGGGACCTCTGCTAAGCACCAGGCATCTACTGGGTGCTGGACACACGGCAGGGACCAGGTCAGCAAGCTCTCCAGCCTGCAGGGAGCAGGCATCTTCATGAGAGAGATGGACAGGAAGTCAATCACCCAACACATATGATGAATATGATGGTGGAGGAAGCACACAGTGGAGTGTCCGAGTCAGGGGCAACCAGAGGGTGCCCAGAGAGGCCCCTCTGGGAAGGTGATGTGCAAACTGAGATCTCAGCGATGAAGTGAAGGCTGGCTTAGAGCACAGACTGCCACAAATGCTCAAGGCATATCGGTCCCTTCACCTCTCCTCACAGGAGAGATTTCCCAGCAAGCAGGCAAGCACACTCAGTGAATAATAAGCTGCAGTGCCCAGGAAGGCCAAGGATACAGGACACTGGGGGGCGGGGAGGTGAAGGGAATGAAAAAGGAAGTACTGAGGCCTCCCACCAGGCTGCTTCTCCTGAGGGAGGCCCCATCCTCCCAGCTCTCAGGAGGGGTCCCCACACCCTGGAGAGCTTCAGGACCCTGGAGAGGTCCCATACTCTGCAGAGGTCCCCACACCCTGGAGAGGTCCCATGCCTTGCAGTGGTCCCAACACTCACTCTGGGGAGGGCCCATGCCCTGCAGAGGTCCCCACACCCTGGAGAGACCCCTGTACGTTGCAGAGGTCCGCACACTCTGGGGAGGTCCCCACGCCCTGGAGAGACCCCTGTACGTTGCAGAGGTCCGCACACTCTGGGGAGGTCCCCACGCCCTGGAGAGACCCCTGTACGTTGCAGAGGTCCGCACACTCTGGGGAGGTCCCCACGCCCTGGAGAGGTTCAGCACCATGGAGAGATCCTGTGGCAGGCATCCTCCTATGACTGGCTCCCTGCCACGGACCATACATTGTTGCCCCTACTTAAACTGACATTCCAGGCTCTCTCTGGACCAGCCCCAGTCACCCCCAGCTCCATAATATTTGGCCACTCCCCAAATCCACCTTGAATGTTCCCGACACTCGAAGCTTTCCCTGGAACACCCCCCCCCCCGAGTTCTGCCTATGGAAACCCCACGTACTCAACAAAGCATGGCGCCAACACCATCTCTTTCGTGAAGCCCTTATTCGAATTTATCTTGGGGCTTTTTGCCCGCTTCCAGACTGAGATCCCCAAGGAAGTGAGTCGGATTCACGTCTTTTCTCCCCACAGCACATGACAGCCCAGCACCTGAATGAATGAAGTTGTAAGAGTGATACCAATTGTCGAGATGTCACTCTGCCAGGAGCCGTGCTATGTGCTTCAAACACATTTTTATTTAGAGTTTAAGAAACTGAGGCCAAGGGATGAGAGGTTTGCCCAAGTTCACATTCAAACAGTCAAGCGACAGAGGCTGGATTCAAACCCAGATCACAAAGCACAGCCTGTGCCCTTGACCATGGCTCCTTTCTGTCTCTATCCAACTCCATGCACTGCCATCTGCCAGGCCTATGGAGCCTTGAGCACAGCAGCCGTGGTCCCCTGAAGTGATTCTGAATCTTTTTTTAGCCTGAAATTGAAATCACTGATGCTTCAAATTAGAACCCCAAAATGAATGAGCCAAGACTTCAGATTTGCAATAGCTAAACTGCCCACATCTACCTTCTCAGCAGGATTCTGGGCTGCTCCTCAGCCTGGACCACCTGTTCCCAGTCAATATGGAGGACAAAGTGAATCATTCTCGAGGCACAGAAGGGGCTATGGCTATGTGCAGGAAAGGGGTCCAGGCTCCCAGACTTCCAGGGGCTCTGCCCAGAGTAGGGGCCTCTTAGGAGCCTTGGAGAGCAAAGAGCCCAGTGCTAGGATACACAGATAGTGAAGACCCCAATGCCACGAGCCTCGGAAGGCCAAGACTGTAATGACAACGGGTTGCCACAGGCGCTGGCATTGTGTGAGGCCCAGCAACAAAAGCAGACACGCTCCTTGGTGCTGACTTTTATTTGCTACCGAAGGAATGTTTCTCTGTCATCACTGGGAAGTGACTGAGAGCTTAGACCCCAGCAAGCCCGGGAAGGGGGGGGTCAACAGGCAGGTCAAGATGGCCACGCTTACTCTCTGCACTGACCCAGGTGCCGGCAGCCCGGCAGCAGCGGGGCTAGAGTTAGAGGCTGGCCAGGCGGCCCAGACCTCTTCCAAAATGAGCACAACAAGAAGGCACAGAGCTTCAGAACAGAAACGCCCCACATGTGGAGAGACCACAGACAGCTACTGGGCCCTGCTTGCCTTTGACGTGAAACAACAGAACTTCACAACTAAAGTGTCCATGTGACTCAAAGTCAAGAATCCACCAGTTGCCCTAGCTTCCTGCTAATATCGGCTGGCATTCGGTCTTAACTTAGTGATTGAATTAAATACCCTTTAAAATTATTTAAATAAGATGTTCAGAATTTTGGGGAGTGGGGTGGTTAGAGTTCCCAGCTTGGCCATGTGGGCACCAGCAGGACATGTGACGAAGCCTCTCACGATGTCCTGAGAGGCAGGACAGGGAAACGTGAGCTGGGTGTTGTGGCTGATCAGCCGGACGGAAAGGATGCCGGCCCCGGGGAAACCCCCACAGGACTCTGGCCTTGGCCCTGGGCTTTGTGGCTGGAGGGCAACATAGGAATCATGAAGAGAAATTCCAAGATTACCAAAAGCCAGACTTGTGCCAGAAGAGGACTGAACGAGGCAGAGAGGGTGCGCCCTGGGAGCAGAGGTTCACCAAATCTGGAGGCACGGCTGCCAGGGATATTCGGGGCTCGCAGGTGGGCCGGGGCAGGGGCACGCATCAGCTGATACGCCGTCCACAGAGAGGCATCCGGAAGCTACGGCCAGCGCACTCTTGGCTGGAACGTGCTTGGCACATGGCGACCGTGTGTGCTTGGCACAGCGTGGGTGTGCCCTCTAACTGCTCCGTGCCCGAGACGGGAGTGGTAACAATCCCCTGCCAGTATTAGAGCTGAGCATGACTTACTGTTATTATTTGTTCAAATAACAGTCATTGGTGTCCTCTTCCCCGTCAGGCATCATGAATGACAACGAAGGACAGGATGATCACCAGCCAGTGCGGACGGAACCCCAAGTCTCTGCCCAGCACCGCTGGCCTCAGCCTTCTAACAAGACCAGTGCTCACAGCGGCCCATGTGCCCAGAGCTCGTGGCCCACAGCCCGTCTTGGTGACTGAATTCTCACAACCACCCATTTTGCTGACGGGGACACTGAGACCCAGGAAGCATGTGCCGATCAGCGACGGGCATAGCAACTGGTCGGGCAGAACCCGAGCTTCATTTCCTCTCCTTCGTGTCATTTAACTGTGAAGCTGGGGAAGGCTGGCAGATTACCCCCGGGCTTTCCCACCTGTTTGCAGCCCCAGCTCGGTTAAAGGTAATGGTTTAGGCAAATGTGTGCTAGAGCCCGTGTTACGATTTCCAGCCGAAGAAACATATAAGATGCTCAAATGGTCTCTGAGGGAAACCCCGGGGCATCCCTCTTAGCATCCTCACTTCGGTGCAAACAGAGATTATAGAGCAGTTGTAGGCCATCACTAGTACAAGCATTTAATACGAGGAAAAGTAATTAGCAAACTCAAGCATCACTTTTCAAGGATGAAGGATATTGCTGCCTGCTTTTAATTGCAAGGGAAAACCCATTTAGGGAATTAACACAAAAACGAGATTGGCCACTTCAGGGCTAAGAAAACAATCACAAAAACCATAGGAACCTCCAGCACGGCATCAGGTTGGTGAGCAATGGCCCCGGGAAAATAATTAATGCCTAGGAAAGTGCTCTCGTCCTGAAAGCAACCAGCAACACCTTGGCCACGGAGGCTGAGACACCACTCAACTGTGTGCGACAGCGTCTTCTAAGGAATAACTTTCTATTTACAAAATTAATACCTGTCAAAAAAAATTAATGCTGTCACTCTAGAAAAATCTGAGGAATAGACAAAAGTCTGAAAAAAGAGAGCATAACCACACACGATCCCATCACCCAGGGGTTAATATTTCCTCTCCTTTTTTTTTTTCCTATGCCTATTTTGGGGGAAATTTAGGTGGTATTGTGCAGATAACCTTGGTTCTGCCCTTCTCACCTAACATAAGGTGATCCGTTCTCATTAGTAGCAAGAACCCCTTGCAAACATAATTTTTAAATGCTTTCTTGTGCATTTACAACAGACGTATGATGTCCTCTGAGCCATTTCCCTACAGCCCCAGCCCCGTAGTGTGTTTTTGCTACACTGTGCTCTCTGCTCTGCCTGTTTTTAGATCATTCCCTGAGAATGGATTCCTAGATATAAAATTCCTGATTCGGCTTTACGGCTCTTATTACATCCTGTCACATTGATTTCTAAAAAGTTTATGGCAATTTATTCTTTCACATAGCAACATATGAACGCTGTCACCAGCGACGGGTATAGTAATAAAAAAAAAAGCATTTGCTAATTTGAAAATAAAAATTGGCACCTCATCATCTCTTTTTCTTCTTACCCTTTGCCCATTTATACGCCAAGCACATCAGAGTCTCTCACGAATTTCCGAGCCACGGCATTACTGAGGCGGGCAGCCGGGGTTGGCATCCCAGCGTTTCCACTCTCCTGCTCCGTGACTGTGGGCAAGTGACCTAACATCTCTGTGCCTCGGTTTCCTCATCTGTAACACGGGGATGACAACACGTTATAGGCTTGCTGTGAGGATCAGATGGGATTGTGCAGTGCCCGGCAGATACACCCTTGGTTGCTATAAATAAGGACACGGGCCTCGGTTGCGTTTGCTGCAAATGTCATTAGCTCTTTTGATGTGTACTGTTTGATTGTGTTACAGAAATTCTTCTGACAGAGGATGTTTCCATTTGAGAAAGTGAAGCAAGAAACAAAGCTTGGGTTTCCGACTGGGGGGGCTTGTGGAAGGAAGACAGCCCTGGCCGCACGTCGAGGACCGTGCAGGACCTGCTCCCATCCTTGTTAGAATGACAAATGAAGGGGTTCAAAAAGCCAACACAGGGGCGCCTGGGGGCTCAGTCGGTTGAGCATCCAACTTTCGGCTCAGGTCGTGATCTCGCGTTTGTGGGTCTGAGCCCTGTGTAGGGCTCTGTGCTGACAGCGTGGAGCCTGCTTGGGATTCTCTCTCCCCCCCGCCCCTGTCCCTCCCTGACACGCGCACACACGCACACTCTCTCTCTTTGTCTCTCTGTCGCTCTCAATAAATAGATAGATAGATAGATGGACAGACGGACAGATAGATAAAAAAATAAAACATTAAAAAAAAAAAAGCCAACACGATCAGGCCAGCCGGTTGTTACCCCTCCTGACTCTGAAGCCCTGGCAGCATCACCTAAGCGACCGAAAGCTCCCGTCTCGAGTCTCTGATCCTGTAGGTGTGGGCTGGCATCCAGGTCTCCCTGTAAATACTGGCAGGTGACTCTGTCCCCGGCCAGGTTTCACTGGATGAGGCCGACAGGCCATCCAGCTTGGGGAGTCCCCCGCAGGACATCAAAGTGACATCCCAAACTCCACGTCTCCTCGGTTACTTGATGCGAGACTCTCTGTGTCATCCTTGGGGCTCCTCCTAAGTGACCTCTCCTGCCCCATCTCATGGGGGTGGGGAGAGCCAACCAGGGTAATCTCGAGGAAACAGCGGACGAAGCCTTCAGCACTCTGTGCCCAAAGGCGGATTCTACCTCTGCCCTCTGCTTTTAATTCTCTGACAAGCATCTATCATTAGCAAGCCCAGTTCGGGTTGGGTTTCCTGCCGTAACCAAGGGGAACACAGGTCTTTACCATTCCCGGCTGGTAGAGTCTCCATGCTTACATCTGGCCTGCCTGGAAAGAGAAGCTTGCCCTGACTCCTGTGCTCACTTCGTCCCTGGCCTGTCCCTGCCTCCCGACCTGCTTCTCCCCCCCAAGGACTCGGCCCCCGCTGCCCGGCCCAACCCCACTATCTCCTGAAGCTCCCTGGGAAAGGCCCACTGGCCGCAGAGGAGACCCCCGCCCATCAGGCTGGTCTGAAAATGCAAACACACCTGGGCTATGCAGCCACCAGGCTCGGATGCCCCCCCAGTGGGGAACCTACTTCTCCCTTTCCACGTATGAGATGAATTTTCACAGCCACCCAGCTGGCACACCTAGACCCATCTACCTTCTTGTAATTCCTGGGCTCACGAGAGCCTTTTACTTGGACTCTACTCCAAGGGTTTGCTTTCTGGCGGGGGGTGGGGGAGGCAAGGTCAGCCAAGACAACGTCCCTGTGACCAATAGATAGATAGATAGATGGAGAGACGGACAGATAGATAAAAAGCCCTCCAAAATGCTAGGGCAGGAGGAACGTCGACTGGAGGGCGAGCACCCAAGGAAAGCACACACAATAGGAAGCTGTTCTCGACGGGAGCCGATGGGCCAGCAGACGGCAAGTCTAAGAAGGAAGAAGGAAGTTGGTTCAGCAGATGCTGAAGACTTAGAGGAGAGAACAGACCCACTGAAAGTTGCCCCTTGGTCTCCACAGTCAAACCGCGGCACGTGTTTTTAAAGAGAATACAAACAGCTGACGCGCTCTGAGCTCCTTCCCAAGAGCAGGGAGAGAAGGAGGCTTGCCCAGAGGAGTGAGGGGCGACAGGGACAATGTGCCCGCACTTGTGATCCTTCCGCAGGGGACCCTGCACTTCACCAAGGCTCAGAAACCACCCCCCCTCAACTCTAGGGATGGCTTCTGGCCAAACTTAAGATTCGCCTGAGACACAGGGGTTCATTTAGAACAATCCCTCCAAGGTTGAAGCTTTTCAAGGCACAATGTGGAAAAAAGGTCTCTGGGAAAATCCATGTACTTATGAGGCTGTAAGTGACTAATATTCCAGTCCAGTAGCTAGAAAACACCTCATGGAGATTCTGTCTTTTTAAGCTAAGCACCTAAAGGAGACTTTCTGGGCCCCAGGAGTAGCCCCGGAAATGCACTCGGTGGGGCAGCGTTCCAGCTGCCCAACCCCCGTCCCCCCGCTAGCACATGACCTGCAGTGAGCAGCCCAGGGGGGCTGTGGAGGGCTCATCCCTCCTCCGGGTCTCTGTGACACAGTAACACCAGCACGGCAGTAATGCATCTCAGGACCAGCCATTCCTAGAGTCCCGGAGCTCAGAGGTCACCTAGAATATAAAACCTGTTCCAAAACGGCAAATGTATTTGCATACCAGAGGTTAAAAGCAATGTCAAAGCAAGTGCTTTGCAAACAGAAGTGCAGGAACTCTTCGTGCTCCCAATGTCCACGGAGGCTTCAAGCTGGCCGGGGCACCTTGCCTTCTCTGCCCAGGCCAGGCACCCACTGCCAACGCGTCCGCCAGCCCCGTGCAGCTTTGCTTCCCCGCGCAAGGCATGGGCCCAGCACATGCTCCGAGGCGGCCCCACGTTTCTCTTACTGACTAGTTTCTCAAGGAGGCACTCCGAGGAGCCGAACAACGGGGGACACACTTCCATCTGCAGCCTTCATTTATTATTTAAACCCAAGAACCAGCATCGGCTAGGTCGCCTACTGGAGCCTCTGTCTCTGGGCCTCTCTGTCTCTCTGTCACACACACGCGCACACACACACACAAGTGCGCGCGCGCGAAGGAGACTTACATCACAACTACATCCTACAGAAGATGATTCAACCAGTCTCTGCATTTTCGTGAGGTCACAAATCAAGTTAACCCACGAAAGCCCAGCGGGCCCCACTCTCCGTCACTCTGGATACGGATGCACCCGAGGTTTCATCCAAGCCGGGCTCCGACTGGTCAACAATCATTTAAATACATCTTTCAGCAATTAAAGTGAGACCAGCACAAGGTGCCTTCTCCATTTTCCTTGGCTCTCAGGTCTTTTGCCACCATAGTGTCCCTCCTTCTGGATTTCCATCACTCCACCAGCCTTGAGAAGCACTAAGGGGGTCATGAGTTAACCCGAGCTCAAGAGTAACCCGGGAAGCTAGGACCAGGAGAAGGGCTCCCAGTGGCCACGTCACCACGGTCTGGGTCTCCTTTGCAGAACGAGCAGGTGTCTGGCCGGCCTGGTGGCAGGGCCACCGCATACCCATCCCGTCCACCTATGTGTGGCTTTCCAGTGCAGATGACACTGGGCTCGGGGTTAGCATCGAGGAACGCTTTTCCGGGAAACGTCAGCTCCCAAGGAGGACCACTTGAGCGAACCGAACCCCTTTAGAATAATTTTTCCAAGGCACAGCATCCTCTTTTATTCTTAATATTTCCAAAGAGTAACACATTCCTTTGTCCAACACGATGGAAAGTAACACCTAAACCCGCAAAACGCAGGGAGCTCAGACGCGCCGGCGGCCTGGACACCTCACACGCACCCAGGTGCCAACTCCAGCAAAAACTCAGGAAACAAGGGCGCGTGTGTCTAGTGGGATTCTTCAAGTGAAGAGAATGCTCGCTCCCTTCACCTACTGGGAAAAGCCAGTTCTCAAAGCACCTGAATTTAGAATTTTCCTTTGCGCACCGTCAACTCCAACTTCCCTCTTGCTCACGCTCCTCAGTCTTTGACGGCCAATCATCTGATGGGCAACATTACCGCCCAGTGATCTCTTAGCCACCAACGTTACAGACCTCACGCAAGCAAGGGCCACGGCGCAGCCCTTCCCATCCTGCCTTGTGGCCCAAGAGTGGGTGACGGCCCCTCCTGGTGTTCATTTGTACGGTGACAACGGAACCACACGTAGATCTGTGCGCGTCGCCAACATCCTTCTAGTTCAAGACCAACGGCCAACTTCCACAGACATTTCTACCCTCCAAAGAGTTACTGCCAAGGCCTTAAAGACACTCCAAACACACACAAGTCCACAGGAAATGGCGTCCACAATGGACGGAGAGAACCGAACGACACGAGCCCAGAGCGCCTCCGCGAGCACGCCAGGTCTGGCCCGGGGGCCACGCTGCTAAGGCCGAGGGCCCCAGCCCTCAGAGAGTCAGCGCCCTCCCTGAGCAGAAAGATAGAAACACCTGCGTCCCTACCTCAATCAGGAAGTCCCCGGTCCTCAGTCCGGCTTGCCATGCCACTCCTCCTTCATCCACAGACTCCAGGTACTGCAGAGCTGGGAACGCCGGCGTTGGCGTGAATTCTTCGATGGGCGTATCCGCTGGGAAGACAAGGAAGACCTCAATACCGGCTGGGGTGACGTTTCCAAGTCGGCCCCTCACGGGGCCCTGAGAGAAAGGAGGCACGTGGTCTCCCACTGGAGTGGGCGCTCCCCACCCCCCACCCCCCCGCCCCCGGGCAGGGCTCGACAGCCACAGCCATAGGTCAGCATGAGCTCAAGCAGTGACGCCAAGTGCATTGGGGTGCCTGCCCCCAGGTCTCTTGGCCTCTCTGTCGAAAACCCTGGATAATGTGCCCTGCTGTCCATGTCTATATGTACATGCCTGTCATTTTCTTTAAAAGCATCAGTGACTAAACATTTTCAGTTCTAAAAATGGAAAAGGTCCCCCCGGTAGCCACACAGAGCTAGAGAAACACCACACTGAACCACTTGCCAAATTTACATCTACGTAGACTCGCAACCAAAGGAATTCAACCTGGAGCACGGACAGATCATAACGCTGACCCAGTGGGTGGCTGCAGATTTGGAACCTGCTTGTGAATCCCTTCTGCGGGGAGCCCGGCTCTCCACGACCACTCTGCGGCCGGCACCCACGGGAAGGCCGGGCCCCCGGTCCTCGGCAGAGCCAGCCTCGGCTCCTGGGCCCCACACAGCTGCTGAGCAAAAACTCCAGGGCAGAGGAGATGGACTTCCCTGGCTGGTTACGAGGGGCCGGGGGTGGGTGGGTGGCAGGATGAAGATGACCCCGGCAGGGGGAGGGGACAGACATCACTCAGTCATGGACACACACGCACACGGGGACAGATTCCTCTTTTCTTTCCCTCTCTGGACAGACTGCTCCCAGGAAGCCTGAGCTTAGAGCAGGTGGGGATGCAACCAGGGAAGGAGGCCTTTCCGGAACCGGTGCAGGACCCCGGCATGGCACAGAGGCTCCGAGATGAAACTTCCACATGGCTTACCCACACACGCGGCGGGCAGACGTCTCCTCTCATGGGGAGGTGATGCCATTTTGTTTTCTTTTTAAAGGGAAGCCCCCAAGTTAAGGGCTGGCAGTGGGCGCACTGCCGTGGAACGTAGCCCCGGAACCCCCCACCACAGGCCACATGACGCGTGTGCTGCCGGCCCAGTCCACGGCAGAGGGGACCATCTTGCCACATTTCCTTTGCAAAGTCACCTTAGAGGCGGGCACACGGATGCCTGTGCACTTGGAGCCGAAGCCCACTCCCAGAATGGGGCAGTTTCTAGATACCCACAACTCAGCCCCGGGGAACTGTGGCTATCTGAGACCAGGAGTGCCAAATCCAGCCACAGTTGGGCTGAACTAAACCATCAAATGTAGATTAAACCCATGATTTAAAAAAAATAATAATAAAAAAAGGGTGGGGGGAGGGAGGGAGAGAGAAAGAGCGAGCGAGCGAGCTCGTTCAAAGCAATTACTGTGCATGGAAAATGGAAAATATTCCTAAAGGAAGCCCGGGTGTTTTCTGAGTAAGGCAGAATGTTAAAGAACACGGTTGTCTAGCAACCAAGTGCCCCCAGGAAAAAGGCTTCTTTCTGAGCCGGGGAGCATTTTCATACGGGCGTGCACACACACACACTCACACACACACTCACACTCACACGACATGCGAACGCGCCCAGGCTGGAAAGAGCTGCTCTTACCTTTCGCCCCTCGGAGCACAAATCCAAAGCCCTCATTGTCTTTTTTCTGCAGGACCACCGTCTTCTCCTCGATAATGCAGTCGCTGTGGGGAGAATTCCGGGGATAGCGACCATTACTGTAACCCGTCATCATCACTGTCGCCGAGCCTCCGCCGGGGACGCTCATCATCACAGCCAATTAATCACCCAGCTCGCCGGATCCAGGCAGCATGGAGGAGAGTAAGCAGCACAGGGCGCAGGAGGAGCGGAGGCAGCTGGGGGGGCCGGCTAACGGGATAGGCGGGCACGGCACAATGGGGCTCGGAGGGGGGGCGGGCAGAGCCGAGCCCGGGCGAGCGGGAGGAAGGAGTCAGGCATGGTGGGGAGGCCGCCGAGCCGTGGCGGCGCGGGCTGGCTCCCGGCACCGAAAGGCAAAGAAAGTAAGTGGCCCGAAGGCACCAAGGGCGGCTGGGCTGGGGCGCGCAGGCAGGTGCATCTTCCGGCGGACACGGCGGGGCTCGGCCGGCGGGCGGACGAGGCAGCCAGCTCTTCCTCCTCTTCTTCTTCGTGAAGGGGCTTTTAAAAATCAAATTCTATTCGCTCCCCGCACGAGCCGGCGCCGAGACGCAGCGGCCCCTCCCTCTCGGTCCGAGTGAATGTGGTGTCCCCACGATCACCAAGGAGCCCACAACGCCACGGCGGCAGCTCGGCGTCATCCCGCACAGAGAAACCGCAGGCTGGCGGAGGGGGCGGCCGGGGCGCTGCCGGCGGGTGGGGGCTCCCAGCGGGAGGAGGCAGGTCACTCCGGCAGGGGACGACGGGCCGCGGGGGGCACAGGGAGAAGGGGGCTCGCGGGCTTCCCCCTCTGAGCGACACCCTAAAGCCACACCACCCGCCTCCTGGCATGGCATTTTTTTTTTTTTAAAGGAAAGAAACCCAAAAGCTCTGACTTTGCTTCAGCTGCCCGAGCCTCCCATCGTTTACTGTAAGGGCGCTGGGCCACATGACTGTCCAGCCCCGGAGGCAGCCGGGGGTGCAGGGCAGAAGCCGACTTCCTGGCGGGCCACGCAGCCTGGGCTGAACGGGGGCCCTCCCCGCCTCCCGGGGCGGCCTCCCCCCCCAGGACTCTGCTGCCCCGGAAGTAGGCAGCTGGAAGGCCAGGCCGCTGCGGAGGGAAGGAGGAGGGGCGGGAGGCGATGTGGAGAGGCTTTCTGCAGGGTCCTAAGGGGCCGGCCACAGGACGGCTGCGCGCCGGAGGTCCTGAAGAATTCGGCCGGCCGCCGTCTCGGAGGGGGAGGCGGCCGGGGGACGCAGAGAGCGCGCAGTGGGAGCAACGTGCTGCCAGGCTCGAAGTCACAGACAACTGAAGGTCAGCTCTGCCCAGCACTAGGTTCGCAGCCTGCAGGAAGCACGTGGCCCCAGCACGCGGCCATCTGGGAGCAGCACGGCCAACCCACGTCGGGAAGCCCCGGGGCAAAGGGGCAGGGGTGCTTGGACCCAGGGACGGGCTGCCAGGAGCCTCCCGTTGCACAGACGAGGAAGGGGTGCTCCAGGGAGGTTGGGGGACACAGCTGGAGAAGGCGCCCGTGTGCTCACCCACCCCTGCGCCCCTGCCCTTGCACGGGACGGGCATGCAGCGGAACTTGCCAGGGTGACCCTGAGTTCCAAGAAAGGGCTGGTGCGTGGCGAGGACACATACATCCACAGCTGAGACACCGTGCAATCCAGGATGACCGGTCTGGGGAGGAGGGGCTCTGTCCCCGTGCTCCCGCTCTGTCTCCCATCCCGGGGAGGGAGAGCCCCAGCTCCGGGAGCGAGGCCGAGACCATGAGCCCCCTGGTTCAGACCACTGAGCCCATCAGAAAAGGGCAGAAGCAGGGCCCGGAGTCCAGGGCCCTGGGAGCCCGTGGGCAGGACCACACGGCTGGCCTGGCCCTTAGTCGGCGACGGGACCCACTAAACCTCTAAGCCTTCCCCTCACATTATAAGGCGGCGAGAACAAGCCGTGGGCCTCCCGGGATAACTGAGGTCGGAGAGGGCAGTCCCCACGGCAGTGCGGTGGATCAGGGGAGCCCCAGGGAGCCATCCCTTCAACCGCCATCAGAAATGGCAGCAGGCTGGCGGTCAGCCAGGCTCCCGGGGGACCACAGGGGTCCGAGCGGGAGGAGCTGGGGGCAGGTGGAGACGAGCGGGCCGCCGTCCCGTCTCCGCAGCCTCCCCCCTCCAGCAGAACACAGCCTCGGACTGCCTTGCCACCACCTCTTCCCGCTCAGCTCCTTGAAGGGGAGGGCCCTGGCCCAGTGGCTCCGTCGGGTGCCAGGCACGTGCAAGTGCTGCGTCCCTCTTCTCCAGGGAAAGGCTCGCGAGGGCCCCTGGCTCGAGCCACCACCCTGGCCCCGCACTTCCCTCTGCACGAGCAGCTGCCGGCGAGCAGCGCCCTGGAGCCCGTCCTGCGTGTCCCGAGCCCTGATCTCCCCTGGAACACCAGCGGCCCCCAACACCCACCTGTGCCCAGCCCCAAGGTGAACCTGTCCTGCACTCCAGGCGGTGACCCTCCTGTGGGCCGCCTCTGCCTGCAGGACCCAATGCTGCCCAAACCCGCCTCTGGCTTTGTGCACCTCACGGACGACTATACATTTCCTCCCAGCTGACCCCCACGCTGGGGGGCTTCTCAGGGGCAGTGCGGCCAGCCCGACGCCTGTCGGCTGCCCCCACTGACCACATGGGGGTGTTCTGCCGTGGTGGGCGAGGGCGATGCTGGCATCACCGGGAGCTCAGCTCAAATCCCAGCTCTGCTCTGACCCAAGGTCACTCTGACCTTCGCAGCCTCAGGGTCCTGCTCTGCAAAATGGGATCCAGGGCAATACGTGCCATGTGGGCCCAGGAAGAGTTGATACAATATCCCAGGGCGGCCCAGGCACACAGCACGTGTTAACGGCAACCCTCCCGAGTGGGGCCGCTGTTTGCATGGGCCAACCGCTCCTCCCCCCAGCAACCCCTCCCGGCTAATGACAGAGCCCCTCCGAGCCCTCTCAACGATTCCTCACTCACTGAAGAACTTTCTGCCCCACACGTCACCATCTTGCCCCCAAGCCTGCAGCTACGTCCTGCGTGCTGGCCGGGTGCCAAACTCCTTAGTCTCTGATAGGAAAGACTGCCTGTCGCTTCTTCCTGCTTTGCTTCACGATCTGAATAGCCCCCGGGCCCTGCCCATCGTGACCCTGTCTTACTTTTATTCACAAACAGACCTGGGTTTGAATCCCGGAGCAGACTTTTACCAGCTTAGCTACTCAGAGCCTCAGTTTGCCGGCCTGCAAAGCAGGGGCAATGACACCTGCCTTGTAGGCACTTTGAGGAGCAGGTGAGACAAGGCCCAGGACGGGGAAGCTGCCCTCTCGTGTCAAATCCCCCAGGAGATGTGGGTCCTGGACGGCATCGCTCCAGATGCCCACAGCCCCCGGCAAAGGCGAAGGGCCACGCGCCCCGTCGTGTCTGTGGGAGGCAGTGGAACGGGTGCGAGCACAAGACTGGGGTCGACCTCGGGGTCAGTGGTGAAGGCTCTTGGGGGGAGAAGCCTCCATCCGGGACAATCCCCGGATCCCAGGTTGTGCCCAGAGAGAGGAGCAGGTCAGCCTCATGCAGTTCCCGCTCTTGCGGCTGGCTGGGCCGCGGCGGCTGGAGACCGAGCGGAGGGGAAGTCCCAGGCCGTTAGGAGCGTGGGGTCCTTGCGGCAAACCACGGAACGCAGCGAGGGCGCAAATGGAAGAGTCGTTCCCCTGAAACGAGCTCACGTTTAGTTTCGTCCGAACGGCGCAGCCATGCAGCGTCCCCTCCACCCCCTGGATCGGACAGGGCAGTCCCACCCCCGGCCACAGGAAGGAAGCTTCCCGGAGATGAGACGCTCTCGGAGGGCTCCTTCTGCTGGTTCATGAGTCTGAAAACTGTCTCAGGCTGACCACCATGGCCGTGACCGGAAGCCGCGGTGTGGAGACCCGGAGGCCCAGAAACCAGAGGCCACCCCCGGCCAGCTGCCCCGGCCCCCGCCCAGCCTCCCCGGCCCCCTGCCTGGCCCCCCCGGCTCCCTGCCTGGGTCCCCCGGCCCCCTGCCCGGTCCCCCCAGCCCTGCCTGGCCTCCCCAGCCCCCTGCCTGGTCCCCTCCCCTGGTCCCCACCTGCCCCCCCCGGTCCCCGCCTGGCCACCCCAGCCCCCACCAGCACACTTGCTCTCCAGGCGTAGCCCAAACGCACTGGGAGCTGACTTCACGGGGACACCGCCTCGGCGCCTATGCGGGCCCCGCGCTGCGGACCTTGGTATGGACTCGGAGGCCCACACCACCTGGTCCGTGGTGACAGGGTCTGGTGAAACCAGCAGCCCAGCCCCAGTGATCACACTGCACCCCTGCTTTGCACCTGTCCC
Organism: Cryptoprocta ferox; assembly: GCA_028646485.1. Classification (NCBI taxonomy): domain Eukaryota; kingdom Metazoa; phylum Chordata; class Mammalia; order Carnivora; family Eupleridae; genus Cryptoprocta; species Cryptoprocta ferox. The sequence continues at coordinate 2,664,522 of CM053575.1, read as the reverse complement.
TTGCCTGGGACCACAGTCACTGCCCAGCCTTCATGCACATTTTCACTCCCTGAAACGCTCTACCGATGGCCTTGCATTTTACCCAAGTCCTCGCACATGGGCCCTTGTCACGCCTCACTGCCCTGTTGTCTGCCATGCCCCACCCCCCGACACTGGTGAACTCACAGGCCCCCTGAACTGGGCGGAAGCCATTCCAAACCCTCCCAACGAGGGGCAACGTCACACACTCTCTCCCCTGGCCCAAGCCTCTGACGGAGCCCTTCTCCCCCCCTCTAACCCATCAACTGTGGGCTCTCCGGGAGCAAACATCACCGCTTTGCTCCTCTTCGAATCTCCATATGTGCCACAATGTCTGTTCTGTGAGATTCTACCTGTGCTGACTGACTAGACAAACAAACGTAATCTAGCTGCGCTGTCTTCAAGTGTGTTTTCTGAATAGGGTGGGAAGGCACTTTAATGAACCCAAAACAGACCTTCTTTGCCAGTTTCCTGTAGCAGGAGCTGCGGAAGACAAAGGGGGTGGGCATCTAGCCCCACCAAGTACAGTTGTGTAGGCAGTGCACAGTGCAACTATACAGGATACTGTTTACATGATGGCCATCCTAGAATCCTGTATTTATTATGGCTGTTTTGGCACCAGAAAGTGCCTTGAGGAAGTGGCAGGGGGGACTTTTTCTAGTTCATATGAAGATGGAACACAGGCCACTGGCTGCCTTGGAGGATGGATGTAAGACGTGTCCATACTGACCTGCGTCAGCTCTGGGAGGCAAGGCCATGTTGAAACTCTCCTGAGAGCCACACTGTGGAGACCATCAAAGGTTTCCACGTTCACCCAACAGTCCCACCACACGCCACTCTAAGAGTTCCCTGAATATACTTGGAGCAAGACAAGAGGATCCTGGGAAGTTGGGGCTGGCCACATGTCCCTCCTGGCGTCTGCCTCACAGGACCACAGGTGTCCAGGCATCAAGAGGCTTGTGCCCGCAGCCCGAGGTCCACGGTCACGCAGCGGCCCCACAACGGGCCCACAGGGAGGACCGGGAGGTAGCGGGTGCCAAGGATGAACGATGACCGTCAGCCCCGCACAAGCTCCCGTGTAGAGCCACAGGGGGCCAGGCCTGGGGTGGCCAAGATGTGTGACCACGCGGGGCCCTGGGCGGCTCTGTCTGCCCTCTCCCGCACGGGAAGGATCACGGCAGGCAATTTCAAACACGAGGACTGCTGGGGTAGACCAGTTGGCCTCACCCACAGCTCTCGGAATCTGGGCTCAGATGGGACTGTCATGTTGAATAGCGACATTTCCTCCCTGCCCCTCTGGGGCCAGGTTTGGTGTAGGGCTGAAGCTCGGAAGCAGCGGGGGCCAGAGGTCAGGCCGTGTGCACTCGCTCGTCAGTGCAGCTGGAACCCACCGAACGCCCCGACTGCCAGGGAGTGGACTGGACACCTGCCACTTTGCTGGGAACAAACCAGGCCCGGTCTGGCCCTTACGGAGATGGCGGGCGTAGCGGGTTGAGTCTCAGCCCCTCAGAAGACACGCTCAGGTCCTAACTCCGGGGACGCGGGCATGTGCCCTTGTTTGGAAACAGGGTCTTTGCAGGGTGTGTGTAGTTAAGGACGTCAGGATGAGATCAGTCCGGATTAGGGAGGGCCCTAAAACCAACAACTGGTCCTCATCACGGAAAGAGAGGGAGACTTGGGGCAGAGAAGCCAGGGGAAGGCAGCCAGAGGCAGAGATGGGAGGGGCGCGGCCACAGACCAAGGGCGCCAGAGATGGCTGGCCAACACCAGCAGCTGGAAGACGTGGGAGGGATCCTCCCTGGGAGCCCCTGGAGGGACCCAGCCCTGCAGACACCTCAGGCTCAGACTTCCAGCCTCCAGAATTGGGGAGAGGACATTTCTGTCGTTCGGAGCCTCTCAGCCCACGGTCGTTTGTTACGACGCCTCGGGACACTCTTACCCCCGGCGAGCAGGAAGACAGGTATCATTCGAGCAGTCACACCAGTACGCAGGATACGGAGCAGTGAGAACCAGAAGGTGGCTGGGGGGCTTCCTGTGGGGGGGGGCTGATGCATGAGCAGGACTGAATGGGTCAGGAGGCTAAAGAGGGGAAGAGGGAGAGAACATTCCAGAAAGAGGTGAGGAGCCACAAGATAAAGGTTCTGAGGCACACTGAGGCCGGAAGGGCTGGTCACAGAGGGCCGTGGGTGACCAGGGAGCGCAGCTGGTGGTGACAGGCTGCGATACTGCCCCGGCCAGGCCCAGGACAGCCCCTGCTCCTCCCCAGTGTCACCCAAGAAGGCGAAGGCCACAGGACACAACGGTTCCACCTTCTCGCACTAGCCCTTTGTGGCTGGGCCTGAATCTCACTGGAATGACCCACGGTTGACTTGCACACGTGGCAGGAACTTTGTCCAACAACCATGTTTCCATGGGAACAATTCATACTGTCTGCTGCCGCTGCCGCTGCTGGTGACAACTGTCCCAAGCCACAAGCATGAAGCTAAAGTGGCGTGCAAGTCATCAAGATGCCTGGTCCTGTGGCGGGAGCCGGATGTCGGACCAGGGGCGGGTGCGCACAGACACGGGAGGTGCCCAGAGTCAGCCGGGTTGACCCCCTTCGGGGCTGCGGAAGGGGGGCTGCAGTGACGCAGGGTGGGGGGCAGCAGGGGCGTTTCAGCAATCAGGCCCCACACCCGGCCCCCAGTGATTCCAAGCTTTCTGAGGTCCCACCTGCAAGCTTGTGAAGTGACAAACCAAACCCCGCGGCCGTGAAACCTGCAGCAAACAGCCAAGTGCAGGTTGGTCCGTGCTTCACAGGGTGTCTCTGAAGTCTCATGCGGGGTCAACCTCATTACTCATTAAACTCTGTCTCCACAAAGCATATCATTTCCTGCAAAAACCACGCGCAAGCCGGGTTTTCTCACTTTGAAAGGATTTCTGGGTTTGCGGCCAAGGGCAAAGAAGCTGCAGGAACCTGGGGGAAATCACCGTACGGAGCTGCTCACGGGCACGTGGCTCGAAAGGCAACCCTCCCGGATCATCTCAGAGCCTTTCCCTGGCGAGGTCCACAGAACGTGGACTGCGCAGGGGTGGCGGGTCTGGGCTGGGGCCACTGGAGCTGTGGTGCCTGCGGGGGCCCGGGAGGACTCCCGTGAGGGAGGCTGGTGCATTTATCACAAGGAGCGGTGGCGGCGGCGGGGGGGGGGGCACCCTCTCCAGGACAGCGAGACGGAAGCCTGAGAAAAGCCTCATGTCGGTCACTCCTCTGGTGAACGCATTTTGGTGACAGCCTGATGCAGGCGGGAACTGGGACACTATTAGAAAGAGGGACCTCCAGGGACCAGGAATGACAGTGGCTGTCCTAGAAATTTCCGGGCTCTGCCAATCAGGAAGGATGAGGCGAGACAGAGAGCCTGTCAGCTCCTCTGCGCGGGGTGCCGGTGGCCTCAACAGGTGTCCCAGCTGGGCAGAGATGCCAGGCGTGGGCAGGCGGCCCAGATCGCTGTGGCAGTGCTGGCTGTAGGGAGGCACAGAGGGCCGCTCTGCGGGCGGGCAGGGGCAAGGCCGGGCCTCATCCTTGGGAAGGCCTGGCAGCTGCGAGCAAGCGGGGGGGTGGTTCCCCGACTCATCTGTCACTTGCCGCTGAGCTGGCGCCTCTCAGCCCTCGTCCACACATGCTGCCACTCCCCGCATCCTGCTTCCTGCTTCCTGGTCGGCTGGTACTTGGAGTTGCCCTCTTGTGCCGCGCCCCACACGAGCAGGAGGTGGCCACAATTCCCTGGGGGGATGGAGCCCTGCGCTCGGCGCCCTCCTGGGCTTCTCAGAGTCAGGCTGCTCTTGCGTCACGTGCAGGACGTTGTGAATGTGGGCAATTCATTCACGGACGCCGCCGCTCCTGGCTCCGGAGCGCCCGTCTTGCTCCACGGGCAGGGAGGCAGCAGCGCCATTTCACGTCGGGCCCTGTCCCCTCGGAGCCCGCACGCCCACGGAGCAGAGACGCGCTCTTCGAGCAGGAACTGATTCTCGGATCGGCAATTACGAACACGCCCTCCTCGGCGCTAACACGATAAGCAACACGGGGCTTCCTGATGGAGGCGATAGTGTGCAAAGAAGCCGATTCAGATTAAACTGTCTCCTTACGTCGTAACAAACCACCCAAAAGCATCTCTCAGGTGCCGCCAGGCGTGGTACCTGCCAACAGCGGCTGGGGGAGGACAGAGGTACGGCCGGAACGCGTTCAAAATCACGGGAGGCGAGCGTGGCCCCCCACGGAGAGGAGGGGCGCGTGGTCTGGAAGGGAGAACGGCCGCCTCGGCACCCGAAAGGCCCGGGTGGGGACCCCAGCTTTGCCGGGCCTCCTCCCCTAGGAGCCGCCGAGGTCCGCCGCGGCCTCGGAGCCTCACAGGGCGCGGGCAGCGGCCCCCGGGTCACGGTCCCTGTGACCGTACAGCCTGAACATGCGTCCGGGACACGCCTGGGGCTCAGAAACCCAGGAGCGCGTGTCCGCTCGGTCTCACAGGCAGACAGACCGAAACAGCGGAGCCGTGAGCACACGGGAGGAGGGCGGGAGGCCCCCGAGGGAGGGACGCCCCGACACCCCGCTCTGCTCTCCAAGCGGGAGCCCAGGGGATGCTGCCCACACGCGCGCTGCAGTCCTGCCCTTGAGGGGAATGACCGAAGGGGTATCGCCAGCCTCGCAGAGAGGGGCCCCCACAGCGCCCTGGGGAAGGGTGACCTCAGCTCCAGGAACAGAGGAGAAAAGACCCGGTGCTCGTGCCAAGGGGATGGGGAGCACGGGGTGCCAGCCCCAGCGCACGGCGTCCTCCTGACACGCTCTGTTCTCCCCCCGACCTGCCTGCTGGTGCCATCGGCGGGAGCACCGAGACAGAGCCAGCATCTGCACATCTGTCCACGAACTGCCCCTCTTCTGAGGCCCCATCGCTTTTCAGCTGAGACCACAAAAGCGTCCTGATAAGTCTCTCCTGAATTCACTCTTTTACGACAACAATGTTAAATCGGATCACACCTACCATTTGAAATGCTACAACAGCTTCCCATCAGAATTGGGGATGAAAATCCAAATTCCCCACCACGGCTAAGACCCTTCCTGATCTGACCCATGCCCCATTTCCTAATTCTCCCTGTTCCAGCCATGCTGTGTCTTCTCTTCCTCCAGCCGGCCATTTTCATCTGCCACAGTGCCTTTGCACTGCCTGGGCCCTCCCTGGGATGCTGTTCTGGGTCTGCATGAGCCAGGCTGCTGCCACGGTTCAGGTCCTTGAGCTCATTTCTGCAGGGCAGCCTTTCCTTACTGCATGGAGGTGCCCTCCACGTCCCGATTCCCAGCCCTTCCCTCTGCTCTATTTTCCTCTTGTCACTCACTATATTTGAAATTATAATTTGTCTGCTCATTTACTGACTGTCTGACTCTCCCAGTAGCACGTGAATGCGCCAGAGCAGGGCCTGGTCCCGCCTGTGGACCGTTTAGCTGGAGAAGGGCCGCTTCGTAGTGTGGGCTCTGGCAAGAGGTGGCCGTGGGGCCTTGGGCAGGACCCTCACCCACGCTGGGCTTGGGTCTTTCTGTCTGTAAAATGGAAAATCAGAATATTCCAGTAGGTACTTAATTGATGCTTAACTGATTCAGAACGAAGCCTAAACCGGGGACTCCCACGTACGGTCTGCGATGCAGACGGGGTGACCCAGTGCGCCGCGCTGCCCGGGACACGGTTTTGAAAACCAGGGTGCCCCTGGGCGAGCCGGGAAGGGCTGGGTCCCCTCCCCCGTCACTACCTGCAGGAGGGCACAGGGGAGGTCCAGCTGGTAAACCTTTGCCGTTGACCCTGAACTGAAGGGTCTTTTCATAAAATCAGCGGACGGTACAGCGGCCTGGCATTGGGTAGAAATGTAGGAAGGGGCTGTCTGTGACTCTTCTTCCTGCGTCGTTAAGGCGAGGGTCCAGACCTGCCCCATCTGTTGGTCTGGGAACTCACCCAGAAAGGTCGCACTGTGTGGGCTTCAGGGCAGGCCAGTTCCCGCGTCCCTCTGGGGAGCAGGGGACGTTGTCCACAGTTATAACACTGGAAGGCGTGTCCTTTCGTGGGACCCAGCCTGAATGTGAGGATCGCTCGGTGTCCCTGGCTTTGAGGGGGTTTGGGGACTCACCCTGAGACCCCACAGGGCCCCCTGGCGAACCGGAGGGCACTGACCTCTGTGGTGAGAGGTCTTGAGAAAGCCGGGCCAAGCCCCAGCTGGAGGGTAGGGTCTGGCCACGGACCACTAACCTCCTCCCACAGAGCGTCTTGTTTCTGTTTCCAGTGCTGACGCCTCTATGAGGTCGCCTTTGCCAAAGGGGCAGTTCTAAAAGTTGCTCAAAGTATGAAGTGGACTATTTTCGCGGGGAACCCCGGGATAAGTCCTTTGAAAGGGGCTCTGCAAACACTGGAGATCAGGGGTTATCAAACTCTTTCTGTAAAGGGCCAGAGGGTAACTATTTCAAGCTTTGCAGGCTCTAAGGTCCCTGTTGCAGCTACTCACTCTGCTGCTTGTGGCTCGAAGGCAGCCATGACACTATGTAAACGAATGGGTGGGGACGTGTTCCAATAAAACTTTATTTACAAAAACAGGCAGAGGGCTAGATTGGGTCCTTGGGCCATAGGTTCTAAAGCCACGTTCTAAAAGTTCTAAAGACAGCTGAATCGACACAAACAATACCTGAACGTGAGCGCCTCGGAATAACTCGCATATAACCACACGTCCTAAAAGCTAAGGAAAGTCTCAATCCTCCTGCATAAGTAAAATACTTGCATCACTGTACGCGGTGCCCAGTTTGACACACCATCCGAGCTTCAGAAAAGACCCAAGGAAAACCCGTTTTAGAAATGAGGTCATCTATGAGATGCCCTAGAAAGATTCGGAAAGATCGTATGGAGAATCCTTCCTGAAACACAAAGAAACTCCCCTCTCCTTATGAGCGGAGCCGGAGTGAACGAGGCCCAGCGTCCAGAAGCTGGTGCCGGCGACATCTGTGTGAATGTTGTGCACGAGGTAGCGGGTTTGGTTAGGTATGGGCTCTGCTGTCCAATTCCCGTTTCAACTGACGGGCCGTTGGCCCAGTGAGAAGGTGTCCTAGGGCCCGGCAGAGGCGTGCTGCTCTCGTGCTCCTGCCTGTGATCGATTCTACCCGGAACTCGCTCTCTAGGCGCGCTGTACGCCGAACTCCTATTCGTTCATCAAAGCCCCCTTCAGCAGAGCCCCACCCCCCCACACGCCCAGCTCCCAGCGCTTGCCCCAGTCGCTCCCTGCTACGGAAGCAGGAAAAGTCAGAGACGTGCTCCCTCAGCCTCCCGTGCTGAGTTTCCGGATGGGTCAGAGGACACGGTTCTGGTCCATGAGACCCGAGGGTGAGTCTCCGGGCCCTCTGGAAAGATCTTCCTTGCGGCAGAGACTTAGAGGGGGGCTTCCTAGTGCCTTTCCTTCCCCTCCATCCTTGCTGGGGATTTGCTCTGAGGGCATGGCACCGGGAGCTGTGGCCACCGTCTCGCAACCCTGAAGGAAAGGCCGAGAGGTTTGTAGAGGTGCCCTGTTCTGGGCTGGGAGAGATCCATCCCGACCCCCTCTTCGCCGAGGACTGCTCGTTAGCAGGACTCAGGAGCCCTGGCGACGCAGACCCGAGGCTCCGCACGACCTTCCCTCTCCCGAGGAGCATTGGATGCCAGCCCCTCGTCTCAAACTGACTGGTTCGGAAAGCAGGTGCTCAATATGGGTGGTTTCCTTGCTTTTAGGCACGACTGCTGTGCTGTCCACCGCGGCAAGTGCTCCGAAGGACCCTGGCCGCTCCTCCGTGCAGTGGCGAAGCCGGTGCCCAGTGTCGCGGGGCAGACGGCCACAGCGGGGACAGGGGACGCCACAGCGGGGGCAGGTAAAGGGCGATGGAGGTGAGGCCGATGGCGAGCTCAGCGTGGCGTGCTCCGGGCTGACGGCTGGCCCAGGACTCTGCATCTTCTCTGCATCCTGCGGCCTCGTGGCCGAGCTCGTCACAGACGGGGTTTCCGTTCAGGAGAAGCGACGGAAATGAAGAGTGTTTGCGGCACAGCTCGGTCAGCTGAGCCTTCCATTTCCTCCAGGACGCTCACGCGCTCTCGAGCTGCTCCCTGGGGCAAGTGCCTATAACCCTCTGTTGCTCACACTCGCTTCTGCCTGTGAGCCTCTCCCTCAGGAAGGCACCATCTTACGGTGGAGACACTTGTCCCCGGCTGTGTGTCCCCGTTCCACGCAGGATGTCCCACTCCATCTGCTCCCTGCCACGGGGCCATTTTCCACGGCATCTGGCTAGGGCTGTCGGCGCAGCACGCTGCCGAATCCTCCGGAGACTGAAGAAATCGGCCCGGCCGCCAGGCCGCAGATGGTTCACATTTCCAGGGGCTTCCGGAAGCCTGGTAACTTCCCCTGTTCTTCACGGTTGCCCGATCGCCCCCTTGCTTTCCTCATTATTCCTTATTAAAGCCGGAGTCCCAGGGCGCGGCCGGCCATCTCAGGCCATCTGACTTGTCCCCTTTGTGCCAGGGAGGCCCACCTGCTCCTCGCGGCCCCAGCGGTGACGCGCTGGTGTCCAGTGTGCCCTGAACAGACACCTGCCCAACCGCCGGCGCCAGGCGCCTGTCTGCAAGGCCAGTTCACGTCCGCATTTGTTTTCCTCCCTCCCTCCCCTCCTGCCTGGCTGCCTCCGCCCCGTCCCCCCCAAACTCCAAAACACTGACTCGCCTCAAATCGGAGCATCCTGGGATGTCCGAGTTCATCAAAACTGATCCCCGAAGAAATACACTCACCAGACCCTCCCCCCCCTTCCCTTCCACCCCACCACCCCTTCGCTGAAAACACCCCGGCGGCAGGTGCCGGCATGGACTGAACAGTGCGAGTGGGTGATACAAACAGTATCAACGGCCACAACAGTCCCATGTTCACAACACGCCAGGCGCCGTGTGAAGCCCCCACAGTCGTCCTGTCTCTTACATAACAAACTGAGGAGGGAGGCGCTATCTGTGGCTCAGAGAGGTTTGGTGACTAGCTGAAGGTCACATAGCCCACACAGGGCCAGGGCCTCTCTGAGCACAGGGTGGGCCTGTCCTTGGCCCACGGAGGGAGGACACGGGGCTCCTCCCTGGGACCTCAGCACCCTCCTCCGAACCGTGCACTGTCCGGAGCAGCCCTGCGCCCAGGAGACTTGGAGGGCTGAGCCTCCCGTGTTTCCACAAACTCGCACAACGGGACCCTGCGCCCGGGAAGAGATGGGGCCAGAGCAGAGAGGGAGTCAGTCAGGATGGGACGTTGCCCCCCGGCCCCAAAATGCCTCCCCGCCCGTTCAGCCACCACCCCGTGCCGTTAGCCTGTCCTGTCCACCCCCCAGCACTGATGACCGGCTGAAATCACGCACTTGTTTGCCTACGCGTCCTGGAGCCCCCCCAACCCCCCTGGAGTGGGGGCCTCAGGACAGTGGCTGCCGGCGGTCCTGACCACGCCCCCTCAGCCTGGCAGATCGGAAGAGGTGCCCCTCCCTCAGGCCCCGGAGTCCCGTCCGCCGGCAGCATGAGGTCCGTTTCCGCATCCGCAGGGCCCGGGTGTGCGTCCTGTCTCTGGGGGTGTGTGTGCATGGCCCCCGCCTGCAGCCTTGCAATTCAGGCCTTAGCTGGGGGCCCGCAGGGGAAGGGGCTGGGAGCTCTGCGGGGGCGGCAGGCGGGTCTCGGTCCTGGGTGCGGATCTGCACGCTCAGGTGCCCGAGGGCAGAGCGCTCCCCCGAGATGCATGCCCACCCCGAACGCAGAAAACGCGGAACGTGACTTGCTGGGAATACGGTCTCTCAGGGGTAATTAAGGTGAGGACGGAGGACAGATCTGGATGTGGGGGGCCCTAAATCCAGTGACAGCTGTCCTTGTGAGAGACAGAAGGGAGGAGAAGACAGAGGCTGGAGGGGACGCGGCCACAGCCCGGGGGACGCCGGGGCCCCGGAAGCTGCACAAAGCAGGACAGCTCCTCCTCCAGAGCCTCCAGGAGTGTGGCCCAGAGACACCTTGATTCAGGACTCCGGCCTCCAGAACTGTGCGGCCCAAGCCGCCCAGTGGCGGTCCTATGCGGGGCAGCCGGACACTCGGCAGGGCATACACGGCGGGACGACGGCTCCACACCCGCACAGGCGGCACGGACAGGATCGGGGCACCGAGGCAAACACTGGGCCCCTGAGCTCCGTCTGCACAAATCCCTGCAGGTGCCGGGCCAGACGCACGTCCTTCAGGGCCCTGTCCACAGAGGACCCTGGACCGTGGCCGTGAGAGTCACCCCGGGTCTCCGGAGGCTCCCTGGATGGGCAGCAACGTGGCGTGGCCTGGCCGCTCGCCCAGCAGGCCGGCAGTGAGGAGCAGGCAGGGGAGGGGCAGGTGAACGGAGCTCCCACTGCCTCAGCTTCTCCATCTGTGCAGTGGGCTAGCCCTCCCGTCTCGGGGGCTCCACATACACTCAAGGCCGACACCGATGCAGACCGCCCGCCCAGGGTGTGGAATGTCGCAGACACCTGAATCAGCGTCTGCGGCTGCTGCGGCAACGCCCCACGGGCCCGCCGGCTCCCGCAGCGCACGGGGGTCAGCAGCCTCTCGCGCTGCCTCAGGCTGCGGTGCGGCGGCTCCGGGGAGCGCCTGCTGCCTGCACGTCCGTTTCTGGAGGCGGCCCTGCGGCCCCTCCTCCACCACTCTGACCTCTGGTCCTTCATCAGGACCCCCTCCCTCTGCTTCCGACCTGCCCTCACCCTAACGAGGGCTCCTGAGATCACACTGGGCCCACCCGGTACGCCAGGATCGTTTTCCAATCTTAAGGTCGCCGATCCCCTGCAGGGTCCCCTGTGCAACCTTAAATCCCCTTGGGCCTGTGACATGTTCCCACGCCAGGGTTAGGAAGGGGGCATCTCTGGGGGGGCCGTCACACCCCCCAGCCCCCGTGAGACAGCGAGACAGACCAGGCTTGTGGCGCAGGCTGGGGTGTTCTCATCAAACCTCGCGGATGACGGGCTGACTCATCACATCCCAGGCACTGCCCGGGGGCGGCGCTGAGGGCGGAGGAACCCGCGGGCACGGGCACCGCAGAGGGAGCAGACAGGGGCTGCGGCGGAAACGTTCACGTATCCGGCCGGGCTTGCAGGAGCGAAGCCTGGTCGGGAGTTAGACCACACGCGGCTACGCACCGACACCCTGGGGGCGCAGGGGCCCTGGGGGCAAGGGGTCCGGGCGGTGGCATCGGCGGCTCGGGGCATCGTGGGCTTTACTCCGCCGGAGCTGGCGCGCCTAAGCCCTGTGTGCACCCTGCCCCTCCTGGCGGGGCCTCTCCTCTCGGCAAGCCTGACCGCGGAGAGCACCCAGTAGAGCGCTTCGGCACGGGGGCGTTTCTCTGCGTTTCAGGTTCGCGGTGGAGGAGGATTCGGGAAAGACTCTGGGTAAGACCCAACCCGAGCCCCACACACGACGCTGACAAATCCAGACAAGGGCCGGCGGGCGCCTCCTCCTGCAAAGGTTTGAGTCCAGCGGATCCCTGGCACAGAAACTAGAGAGGAAACTCGGACCCCCTGGGGCATCATCTCCGCGAGGGCCTCGAGGGGCTTACCCTGCACGGCTGCCCCGACCACGCAGGGGCTGGACCTGCCGTCTGGGCACCGCTGGGCACCGCTGGGCTACGATTCTTGGACTCCCACTGCGGTCCCACGGCGCCTCTCTGGGGAGAGAGTCCTCCACCTGGGAGCCGTGAAGGGGCTTCCCGGATCTTTCCGTCTCCCGCCTGTGTAGTCCCTCTTGGTTTAAGAAGTGGTCCCTAACACAGGGACCCAGGGTGGGGGCAGGAGGAGGACACGTGCCCATCCGAGAAAACCCGTCCTTTCTCGTGTGCATCGGGGCTCCTGGCTTCAGGACAGAAACCCCGTCCGGAGGTCTTGCACATGCAGGGCTGTGCAGGTGCGGGTGCTGATGGCCAGACACAGGTTCCGGGCACGCTTAGTCTGAAATGGACAGGAAGTGCACCTACGACGTGGAGGCATCGTCCCACATGAGGGGCGGATGCTTTTCCGTGTGGCGGAAGCGGGAAACGGGAGCTCAGCAACCCCGGGGCAGTGTGAGTCCCAAACTCTGGGAGGGCGGATGGGTGAGAGCATTTGGCCCAGCAACGGTGGCTGCAGGGCCCCGCGTGCTGGAAAGACGTCCTCGAGGGCCCCACGAGGTGTCCAGGGATGGGAGGAGGAGGCCACCGAGACCCCCGCACGGGGGGACATGGGCGCCAGGAGGGAGGCACGCGGACAGGACTTTCCTTCAGGAAATATGCGTCAGGTGGGCAGAGATCCTGTTGTGAGTGATTGGCGTGTATGGTTGGCTGGATAACGGGCCCCCAAAGACGTCCCGAAACCCATGAATGTCAGCTTATGTGACAGAAAAGGTGGGGGGGGGGGGTCTTGGCAGGTGTGATTAAGTTACAGATCTTGAGACAGGGAGATTATCTTGGATTATCCAGGTGGGCCCTAAATGCCATCCAGCTGTCCTTACGAGAGAGAGGAGACCGTATAAACAGCAGGGGGGTGGCCACGTGACCACAGAGGCAGAGAAGATAAGAGGGACGCGGCCACAGCCCAGGAACACCTAGGGCCCCAGAAGCCGGTAGAAGCGGGAAGGACCATCCCCTGGGGTCCCTGTGGTGTGGAAAGATGAGGCCGCGGACCCCAACCCTCCCTCAGTCCACAACTCAGCCCCCGACCTCGATCCTGGCCAGGCCCCGAGGTGGCGCTGTCGGGGGGAGAGGGTCCCCGCCTTCCCACACAAGAGACCCAGGTACTCGGCAAAACGGTGATTCACGTGCAAAACACAGGGCGGGAAAAGCCCCCCACCTCCAGCAGGATCCGGGCTGCGGAAAGCCCTCTGCCAACCTTCGGAGCTCACTCCCCCTGCCTCCAGGGCCCCGTTCCAGAACAGAGCTCTGCCCAGCCTGGCTCCTCCCCTTCGCTCGTCCCCCAGCCCCTGCTCACCCCTCCTCCACGGGCCGACTGCACACCAGGCACCGGGGACGGGATGGCACCATCTGCCAGGCCCGGCTTCCCGCCACCGTGCCAGCTCCACCTTGACCTTGACTCGCAGAGTCTGCAATCGGTACGAGCCCCGCGGAGCACAAAGCCCCTCGTGCTGGCTAGCAGCCAGCGAGGAATGCATCCGGGATCCTGGAGCTGCCGCGACCACCTCCCAGGGCGATCCTCCTGGGGCAGTCCTCCCAGGGCAGTCCTCTGAGAAAGTCCTCCCGGGGCGGTCCTCCCAGGGAAGTCCTCCCGGGGCGGTCCTCCCAAGCTGCACCTAACGGAAGCCCCGGACGGGCTGGTTTGCGCCCGTGTCCTGGGAGCCCAGACAGGCACCCGGCATTCCCTCCTGTCCCGGCGGGAGCGGGAGCCCTGCCCTCCCTGCGGGCACCCGCCCTCTCTGTCCAGCTGCCTGTGGCCTGCTCCTCACACCAAACAGAGCTTTAGGGAAGGTGGGTTCTTTTCCTTTTTAAAAGAATTGACATGCAGTTGACATAAAATCAACTATTTTCAAGCAAACGCTTCGGTGGCATTCAGTGTGCTCCACCTCTGCTCAGTTCCAGAACATTCTTACCACCCCAGGAGGAGAGCCCACACCTGTCAGGCAAGCACTGCCCAGTGCAATTATCCGTGAAGATGCAACAGAAGATCGGGGCCCTCGTTGAACATAATATACGAAAACCGGTCATACGGAGCCTCTAATTAGGAAAAGCCCCTTGAAGCCCAGGAAGACTGGACTGAGGGCGCCTGGCCCGGGTTCAGATCCCGCCCCTCCCCGCCCTGTGCCCTTTCGCAGCCGTGAGGCAGAGGACGCGAGCACCTCCCTGGTCGAAGGACTGGGCTGAAGAGAAGAGCAGGCGTGGGAACAGCGTGTGGAAGGAGTCACTGAGCACCAGGAACTGCCAGGCCTCAGTTTCCCCCTCTGTGAATGGAGATGACGGTCACCTCCCAGGAAGTGTGAGGTCCAGGAGTCAGAACACTGGAAAGTGCTCTGCTTACAGTAGGTGCTCAATGTGTTGGCCCCGTGTTGGGGGAGGGGCTCAGGCGGAGGCCACCGAGGTGCCCCGGGGGCGGGTCAGGGGACGGAGGACTTGGACACGACCCACATCAGCCCCCGTGATGTGGAAACCGAGGGTGAGAGTCAGGTGGAAGGAGAAAGCTGCCCCTGCAGGCCTACTGTGTGCAGGGCCCTGATGGGCGCGTGGTGGGCAGCGATCACAGCAGCACAACCCAGGCAGATGCACTGTCACTGCGCCCACTGTGCGGGTGAGGAGCCCGAGGTCAAGGCAATGAGGCCGCTCGCCCACATCTCACAGCCGGGAGAGCCCAGACCTGGGAAGCACTCAGGGCAGCCGGGGAGGACGGCGCAGGCCAGGGGCCGGGGCAGGGGCGAGTGCAGCGATAGAGCATGCCAGCGAGCAGACCCAGCGTGGACAAGGGCACCGGGGTGTGACCACAGGGACAGGCAGAACCGGAAGGCGGGGGGGGTGGAGGTTCGCACCCACACATAAAGGCCTGAATTGCACTGAGTCCAGTGCGGGTTGTGAGCATGAGAAATCCGTGTTTCAGAAATGCCACTCGGGTGGGTGGACCGGGAGGGAATAAAGCGGCTGGCGGCCAGGAGATGAGTCAGAGGGCTGAGCCCAGTCCAGGGAGAAATACAGGGAGCGTCTGGGTACGGCCCTGGCTGAGCGATGGCGGAAGATGCAACCAAGAAGATGGGCAAGTGGGACTGATGACACGTGGGGCTGGCCGGCCACCAGGAGAGGCCAGTGGCTGGCACCTAATACCGGCTGTGTCTGCTTTGGAGATGCCCACGATCCACACGAGCCCAGAGCCGTGGCCTTTCCTCCTCCTTCACTCCTTCCTTCCTTCCTTCCTTCCTTCCTTCTTCCTTCCTCCTTTCCTCCCTCCCTCCCGTTCTCCTTCCCTCCTTCTTCTCTTTCCTCCCTCCCTCCCTCCTTTCCTTCCTTCCTTCCTTCCTTCATTCATCCACTCACCTACCTACCCACTCATTCAGGCAACCATCCATCCACCCATCTACCCATTGGTTCATCTATCCATCCATCCACCTGTCCATCATCCATCCACCCGTCTATCCATCCATCCACCCGTCTATCCATCCATCCACCTATCCACTTCTCCCACCCACGACTCCCTCCACCCTGCAGTGACAGAGCTCTTGCTCTATCACGATCGCTAACCCTGAGGGCTGAGCACTTGCCAGGCCCCATGCCAGATGCCAGGGAGGGGAGACGGGTTGGAGTCAGCTCCATTCTGTCTTGGAGGAGACAGACACAGGGAAGCAAGGAGTGCAAAGTGCAAAGACACAGCACCTCCCAGCCTCCCCCTAGGACCAGGTCACCTTGAGGTGGAGGATCTGCTCGCTTCTCCCTCTGGCTTCTCCCAAGTCGGGCACCAAAGGCATTCCTGCTTCCTGGAGGAGGAGGGCTCAGAAGACCAGGTCTTTGGCCAGAGGTGGGGAATCAGCAGGCGCATCTCCTGAGAACCTATTGACTGCCAGGCACGGCCTTGGGAACACTGTCAACTGGCCTCCCCCTCTTCTCCTGGAATAGCACCCCCTTGGCAGGGCACCCCACGAACGGCTGGTGCCTGACCTTGAATTTCAGGGTCTGCAGTTCTGTAGAAAAGCATGTTCATTCACCGAGGATGGTGGTTACGGCCGTTTCAAGCAGAATATATAGAATTCTGTAACCAGCCTGGGGGGGCGATACAGCCATTTTGCAGGTGGGGAAACTGAGGCCCGCACAGGGAGCTAGTGTCAGAACTGGGATGGGACCCTGGCATCTGAACCCACAGGCTTGAGCCTCGTCAGGCTCAAAGTTGGTCCCCAGGACTTCAGACCAGCACACCTAATTACATATTTGAGGACGGGACCCATGCGGACTCTGAGCCAGGCAAGAGGAGAAGGCAAGAAGGAGGCGCCGATCTTGGCCTGGGGGGCTGGCAGCTGGGGCTGGCTCGGGTCACCTCTTTCCAGCTCTGCAATCAGTGGCTCACACTAGCAGCCTGAAATCAGCCACGGCAGGAGTATGCACACCGTGGACTCTGGCAAAGGCTACCCTCCAGGGTATGGGTGATGCCAGACTCGGTGCGGGGGGCATGGGGGAGGTTGCTTTTGGCAGCTGGCATCATGGAGAACTTCACGGAGCCTGTAAACCCTGTCCTTTGGCTGCCGAGTGGCTCGGGCATTTGGGGAGACAGCAGACCCATGTTCAGGTCTGGTGGCACCTGGGCCACCCCGGCAGGGAACCAGGCGGGCCTGAGGGCTCGGTTGGTCCCAACCCGGAGGTGTACAGGGAAGGCCAGGCTCCTCCCTCCTCCTCTGCTGTTTCGCCACCGTCCCCACCCATCTGCCCACACTCCCCCCACCCAACACACCCACTTGCCACCTGGGAATGTACTAAACGTGGTCTGAGGGTGCTCTGAGCCAGAACCCTCCCTTGTGCGGAGGGACTCTGCTCCCAGCCTCTATGCAGGGGCCATTCGGTCCAGAAAAAAGATGCCAGTGCCTCCTGCCCGGTCCCGCCAAAAAGGGTGAAATGAGAGAGTGTCCTCTGAGAATTCTGGCTTCTGCCCTAGGGCCAGGTGGTCCTGGGATGCGTCCATTGGCTAGGCTCAGCAGCTCCAGTAAGGTCAAGGGCTTTCTAGGCAAGGGCTTCTGAGCTAGGTCCCCAGGAGACTCCTCCCATCTGTGAACCCCCCTGTGGTTTTAGAGGGTCTGAGTCTATTTCCAGCCAGAAGGACACGCCCTACCCCTAGTCTGGGGACACTAGCTAGGTCCAAAGCCCCAAGCAGGTCGCTTTACACCATGAAAGTGCTGGGGGACAGTGGTGTGGCGAAGCCAGAGTACACTCAATGTCTAATCACTGAGTTCTGGAGACGGAGGGGCCCAGCCAGGCCAGCAGCCCCTATGTCCCGAGGGGCTCGGAAGCTGAGTGGACCCAGGACATATACAAAGTACCAGGAGTCTGCATAACCGTCTATTAAATCTGAATCTCAAAGATCCATGATGGAGGCTGAATCACAGCTCTTGATTCTCAGACGCCACCAGGAACAGAGTGAATGATCTTGTCTGCCCCTTACCTCAGCCCCCCACCCCTACAACCACCAGTCAGCATCCTCCACTTTCTCCACTCAGCCTGGCCCCAGCATTCCTAGGACCCCTCGTCACTGGGCGTCGGTGCATGCCCACCATGAAACAAAAACACATCAGCCTCTCAAGTTTCAATTTGAACCCTACTACTTGTCCCATGAATTTGAACAAGAACGTGCATCTGTCTGTTTTTGAGCTCCTGGGGTAAGTGGAGCAAGGAACAGGACTCTGGACTTCTCTCATTTTGGTGTTTGACCTGAAGGAACATGCAATCACCTTGGACTCTGCCTTGAGCACCTCTGTGCAGAGAACTGCCCATTCACAGCCGCCCACTTGTTCCCAAAGATATCCAGAAACTACTTCTCTTAGCTTTAGAAGCTTACCCATTATTAAGAGGAAAGGCTCTTGGAACATAACAATGTGATTGTCAAAATAATAACTTACATAGACAGGTTGAAAGTTAAGTGAATCTCCCAGAATAGAGTGAAGAGGTAAAGGGACAGAAAACATAAGAAAAAATGGGCTGATAGGAAATCCAGAAAGAGGGAACCGAGACAGGAAGTGAGGGCATTTTCAAGGGAATAACAAAAGCATATTCTTAAAACCGAAGCTGCTTCAATCTGAAGGAACCCCAAGGATAGTGAACATA
Source organism: Cryptoprocta ferox (assembly GCA_028646485.1). NCBI lineage: Eukaryota > Metazoa > Chordata > Mammalia > Carnivora > Eupleridae > Cryptoprocta > Cryptoprocta ferox. The sequence continues at coordinate 2,646,672 of CM053575.1, read as the reverse complement.
ATGAATAAAGAAGAGACTTAGACCCATCATCATGACATTTCAGAATATCAGGGAAGAGTAGATACAATGAAGTTCTTCCAAAGCTTTGGAGAGGAAAACAAAGGATCACCTACACTGGAGCGAGGATCAAACAGCAACCATCACTTCTCACCAGCAATGAGCAGAAGCAAGACTATGATGAAGCAATGCTTTAGTCGTTTAGAAGAAAGACTATTTTGAATCTAGAATTCTACAGCACTGAGCACATCAGAGACGTTAGACACGCAAGTTGACATTCCTGGTATCTTTTACTGAGGATGTTACTTGAGTATATGTCCTGGTAGATAACAAGGCTAAAGAAATACTTCACTTACCCAGTAGCTCCATGAAGGGAAATCTCAGAATGAGAATTGTGCACTGGGAGTTGGGGAATGGTGTCCAAATGGGAGCAGAGAGCTCCAACAAGGATGAGATGGGTTCTAGTGATACAGAAGAAACAGGATATTTTAGTGGCATATTGAAGAACTAATTCTTCTTCCACAAGAAAAAAAGGCAACCAGAAACTCCAGGAAAAAATAAGAACTTCATGTGAAAACCACGACCCTAATATTAAACGAAACTGTGGCAATACTTTGAACAACTAATGGAGTAGAAGAAAAAAGAATCCAGTGGGTTCTGGTATTAGAAAATCCTTTCCTCACATGGGTCCATAAAGAGGAACTGCAGTCCTAGACTTAGACTTGGAAAGGACGTAAACACTTATAGTATCATGATAATGTGATGCTTTCCACTGGTTTTGAACTTTTGAATCCAACTTATAGATAGAACCTAAAAGACTTTTACAGCAAAGAATTAATGATGATTCATGTTAAATTAAGAAAAGGGGTAAGCCAGAGAGTTAGGGAGGTAACCATCAGAAGAACAAAGCAAAACAAGTCAAAAAGATCACCTCACACCTGAATGAGTATGAATGGCTACTGTCAAAATATACACAAGAAATTATCTAACTAATCTAACAATAGATAATCTAGCTAGAGATAATCCGAACTAAATAACTCGTTCGAATGACTACTGCCAAGAAGACAAGAAATACCTTTTCTTGGCAAGGACAGGAAGAAGTTGGAACCCTTGTGCACTGCTGGTGGGAAAGTAAACAGGTACAGCCACTATGGAAAACAGTATGGAGGATCCTCAGGAAATTAAAAATAGAACTGCCATATGATCCTGCAATGCCACTTCTGGGTATTTATCCAAAGATAAATGAAAACACTAACTCAAAAAGATATCCGCACCCCATGTTCACTGCAGCACTTTACACAACAGCCAAGATATGGAAAGCACCTAGGTGTCCACTGATAGATGAATGGATAAAGAGCAAGTGGTACACATGGACAATGGAATATTATTCAGCCATAAAAAGAAATGGAATCGTGCCATTTATGACATGAAGAAACTTTGAGGGCATTATGTTAGGTGAAATAAGCCAGACAGAGAAAGACAAATACCACATGATTCCATTTATATGTAGAATAAAGCAAAACCAACCAACAAGTAAAACACAACTCGTCGATACAGAGGTTGGTGGTTTCCAGGAGCAGGGGATGAGCGAGTAGACGAAATAGGTGAAGGTGGTCAAAAGGTACAAACTCTCAGCTCTAAGGTAAATAAGTCCCGTGGGGCGCCTGGGTGACTCAGTTGGTTGAGCATCTGACTCTTGATTTTGGCTCAGGTCATGATCTCACAGTTCACGGGATTGAGACCCATGTCGGGCTCTGTGCTGACAAGGACCTGCTTGGAATTCTCTCTCCTCCCCGCCCCCCCCCCCCGCCAACTCTCTGCCCCTCCTCTGCCCACTCACTCTCTCTCTCTCTCTCTCACACAATAAGCAGATAAATATTAAAATAAAAAAAGATAACTAGGTCCCAGGGATGTAATTTCCTCAGGGATGTAATGGACCAGTTAGTAATACTGTATTGTATATTTGAAAGTCGCTAGGAGAGTAGATCTGAAAAGTTCTCATCACGACAAAAAACAAGCGTAATGAAATAAGGTGACAGATGTTAACCAGATTTCTCGTGGTGATCATTCTGCAACATGTACAAATATCAAATCATTATGCTCTATACCTGCAACGAATATGTTACATGTCGATCGCATCTCAAGGAAAAAAAGAAAAGAAAAAAGAGAAATAAGGGGGTAATCCCAGAGGTAGGAAGGCAGTCCTCCGAAGAATGGAGCCAAACAAGTGGAAAGTGGTTCCTCTGCTGTGAGGAAGAGGCGGCCAGGGGTGGGCGATGTGCTTTCCTGCCATTCCTGGCCCTGTCTGTGTGGTTGGCTAAATTAATAAAGATTTTACTACGTAATGAAGGTCGTATTTGCATCAAGATTTTGAAAGGAGGGAAACTGCTACCCTGAGAACGGACGAGGGGCAGGTGCCGAGGGCAGTCAGCTGATGTGGTCAAACAGCTGAGGGCCAATCCCCTCGGGAGGCGGCGGGAGATTGGGGAGGAGGGCGGGAGTCCTGGGACCCTTGTGATGGATGAGGGGAGGGGAGGGGCCCCGGGTCTCCCATGTGGGCACTGGGTGTGCTGTTCGTCATGACGGGGGCAGCAGAGAACATGATCCAAGGGAAGCCGCCGGGGCGAGTTCTCTGGGGCCGTGACTCTTCCCGCGGGAGGTCTGCCTCCAGCTGCCACGTCCGTGCCCACGTCCCGCTGGGAGGGCTGGGGGGGGCACAGCTGTGGTGACCTCTTACGTTGCCTGGGCCCAGGGACCCCCCCTCTCTTTCCTGCCCTCAAAACCATTACAAAAGCAGCGCATACTTGTGAAAAGTAGAAATACGGACATGTAGCGACAAAACAGCAAAATCCCCTCTTCCCGATCCCAAAGGAGCTGCCCTGAGGGCTTCATCAGCAACCACGAGGCCCAGCCACCAATTAACCGAGGGGGGAAAAACCAGAGTATGTTCCCCGGCGAATCCGTGAACACACTCAGGGATTGATCCGTTTTTCTCAAGTTGAAGGAATAATAAGCATAAAAAATCTAAAATAATGTTGGAGGAAACCAATGCTTCTTGCCATTCAGTTCTTACTACCTACACACCGAGGCAGTCGCTTCTAGAACACAGAGTTAGGGTTTCAAAGGAAAGCCAGCTACCCACACACGCTGTCCACAATTCAGCGTCCCCCTGGATTTATATAGCACATGCCTCTGAGCTGCGCACGCTAATCGCACATTGCCCCCATTCATCCCGTCCTGAACACCAGCAGGGCCGTGGCCTGAGTGGGAAGGATGAGCTCCACTGTGCAATCAGGGCTGGGGGGTCAGGGGCTGAGGCACAGAGAGGGACAGCGAGTTGCCCAAGGTCATGCAGGGTCTTCGTTGGGAAGTCAGACTTAAAAACCGAGGGCCCTGTATTTTCAAGGGCTTTAAAAGGCTTCAGGTCATGTCCACGTGCACGTGTGTCTCCACACTCAGAAGCCATCGCTGGGAAGATCCTCAGGAGACTGACGGGAGAGGTTCTCTCTGGACAGAAAACCGGGGGCCGGGAGGTAAGGACTTAACTCTAACGCGGTACCTGCCGGTGCTGAACTTTTTATCTGTGTGTGTATTTCCGATTACCAATTTAAAGACACACAAAGTTGGACGATGAGGTCTGAAAGGCACGAGAGCAAGAAGCCATCCCTAGCGGATGTTCGACTGGCAAACGGGCACGATCTGCCGCCTTCTAATTCAACCGGGCCCATCGAGGAAGAGGAAGAGTGACGATCCAGGACCTTAGATGCTTCCCCGCATGGTGCTCTGCACTCAGTGCTTCAAGGTGGGTCCGAAGCTGCAGGTGCAGATTTGGATGAGCAGTGAGAGGCTCCATGGGGAATCTGCTGACAGCAGGGAACGGGTCCAACCCCACCTCTGGTGCTCCTCCCCGTTTGCCCCACAGGTAGCGCCTCGGCGGGTCCCGTCCCTTCTATCCACACCTTCCACCCGGAAGCCACCCACCTGTCTATCCCTACCTCTCACTGGCCCGCCACCACTACTGCCTAGCCAGGGAGACAGCAGTAGTCTCACAAGTGGCCTCCATCCTTCCGTTTTCGTCAGCAACGTTAACCAGATCATGTTACTCTTCTGCTTAAAAACCTCTCGAATCCCCACGCACAAGTGGGAGGAAATCCATTCTCCTTCCCCAGAGCACAAGGTCCTTCTCTGGTATCAGCCTCTCTACTCCCTTCCAGGCCACTGCGGTTTCTGCACGTCACCTCGGTGCCTTTGCACGCGCTGGGCTCTCTGAAGATGGTGGACTCTCCTGAACGGTCAGGCTTCAAATCAAAAGTCACTTTGTTAGAGAGACTCTCCTTGGTTCCCTATACACAACAGGTCTGCCCCAACCTGCCCAAGAGACTGTGTGGGGCTACCGCTGACTTGCTCCATAGCATGAACCACCAAGTGTGATTCTCTAGTTTATTTATTTATAAACTTTGTTATTTTCACTATTTAGATTTTAATCCACATGAGGTCAGAGATTGGGTTTGCCTTGTTTACCTCCATATCCTTAGCTCCCCGAAAAGTCAGATCTTGACGAATATTGGTTAAATACGTGGATAAACCAGAGAAGTGGATGGGTGGATAGGTAAATATGGATGGCCGGATGGATGGATGGTTGGATGAGTTGGTGGATGGCTGAACGTCTGATTAACGGATGGGTGGACAGGTAATTGGATGGTTGAATGGATGGGTGGGCGGAGAGGTGGATGGGTGGAGGAATTGGTAGGCGGCTGAGTAGACGGGTAGTTGGATGGATGAGTGGATGGGTGAGTGGTTGGGTGAATGGATGCGTGAATTGAGGGATGGGTGGATGCACGAACTGATGGGCAGGGGGACGGTTAGGTGGACTGATGGAGAGCTGAATGGATGGGGAGCCAGATAATGGATGGACGGACGACTGGATGAGTCAGGAGATGGCAGGATGGCTGAGCGGATGGATGGATGGGGTGTGTTCAGCCTAGTGTCGAAGCCTGAGGTCTCTCCTTTCTCTCGCAGGTGGACTCCTCCTAGGTGCCCCAGGCTAATGAGGCTGGAGTTCGGATTAAAACCTAGTGGGAACTTGAGACTCCTACACTCTGCGTTGAGAAGGGTTTTGAAAAACAATGTTGAAATATCTGTAAGGTCCTGTGTAGAAACAGCTCCGAGGTCTCCGCTTCCTGATCTTGATCATGTGCCCACACTTCTAGATCCTTCTATCGTGCGCATGACAGGTAGGTGGAGGGGAATCCTGAGGAGAGAATCGGTCGGAGTAACTGGGCACACTGAACTATGAACGGGTGTTCATCAGTCCACTCCTCAGCTCTGAGCCCCTGAGCAAAACTTTTGACAGACCAGGGGGTGGGAAGGGGAAACGGCTGATTCGGAACGCGTCTCCGCTGAATCCCGCTTCTTATTGCCTTTCCTTTAATTACATTTGCATCTGCAACAGGGCGGCCTCAGCCGGGAGCTGCTGCCCAGACCGTCGCCCGGCCGCCCACAGTGGGTAATCGGCCCGGTGCTGGCACGTCACCCAGACGTCTGTGGCTCCCCAGGCCGTGTCTGACGTGAATTCCGAAGCGAGCTAATGAACCGCTGGCTGGATCGCACGGGGGCACGTGCGCCCCTCAGATGCTTCCTCCCTGTCCAGCCCGAGGAGCCGGTGCTCAGCCTCAACCTCAAACCCGCTCCAGACCCACACAGGTCAGCCGCCTGGGTTCTGGTGGGAGGTGACAGCCACAGCTCCTTGGCCCTTGCCAAGCGCACGGTCTGGAAGAGGTCAGTTCTGGGATGCGGTGGCTCTCCCAAGCTAACCCCCACGGCCCGATAACCCGGCTAATGTCTTCATCCCTCCGCCCAACACGCTCCGCCAGGTGACGGTTTTGTCTGCCAGTCTCTCTCAACCCCCAGCTAGTTCCTTGGCCAGCCTTGGGTAGTAATATCTTTACCAGGGGATAGAGGGGACTGTGGGCAAGGGTCCCATATCCCAGGGGACCGGGCCTCACACGCGGGCCCCGGCACCCATGTGGCCGAGGGCCAGGTCCTTAATGTGACCTTCCTTTCTCCACCTTGGTGTTCTGCTGGGAAGTGGATAATGACACTGATTTCCAAGGTCACTGGAGGGTCGGCGGGCAGGAGCGGTGATGTGCTGGCACGTGGCGGGAGGTGCCTAAATGGTGCCCTGATCACTCACGTCTTTCTCTGGGCCATGTGAGCCCACAGCACGTCTGACTCCCTCACCCTGTGGAAGTCGGGACTGGCTCCTCAACTGTGGTCAAGGCTAGAACTTTTATCATTTAGAAGTCACCAGCTGACCCCGAGGGGTGTGGCTGGATGTCCCTTTTCTCTGTGGTCCCAGGCCCTGGCACCGAGCCAGTGGTCGGTGACACGTAAAACAAAAGCCTTCATCTGGGCATTGAGACACAGGGAGGCAGAGCTGGCAAGGACCTCACCTGTCACCTGGTCCAAACTTCTCTGATGTTCTGGCAAGAGAAGGCCTCCCCTGCTTGACTTCCTCCAGTGGCGGGGAGCTCATCACCTCCTGAGACAGCCCTGTTCTATCTGTAAACAGCTACAGTGGTTCCGCACGCTTTCTTCTGGCCAAGCTGCAGTGTGTGTGCGTCCCTGGCGCATTCCAGGCCTGCAGTCAGCCACGTGACACGCGACCCAGCCAGCCCGCCTGGCCCCACGGTCTTCTCTTTTCCCAGCACAGTCAACTCAGGTCCCTGGACAGCCCCTCTGTGGGAAGCCGGCTGTTTCAAACGCGGAGGGTTAGTGCACACCCACCTTCACGCGCACGTACGCACCAAGGGCGGCCTGTTGGTGGCTCTCTGCCAGCCACGGGCCTCCTGGGGAGACAGCTCTGCACAAGCCACAGCCTGCGGGCGAGCCGCGGCTGTCAAAGGCTCTTTTTTCCCAGAAGCCCCATCCCCAGGCTGGATGGCCCTCCACGTAACCATGGCGACAGCTCCGGACAGTCTCCAAGCCTCAGGCACCCTCCTTCTTAGGAAGGAAGCAAAGCAGGACAGGCACGCTGGCCGTGAACATGTGTCCAGGGTCCACTTGTTCGGGCAGCCCCTCGCTGCTGCAGAAGCAGCTCATTTGAACCAAACAGACTTGTCAAGAGAAGCCAGGGTTGGGCGTGGCTCCCCGGAAGCCCCCAGCTTCTGAGCATTCTCTCTCTCTCTCTCTCTCTCTCTCTCTCTCTCTCTCTCTCTCAGCTGCACTGGTGGCCGGGCCACAGATCACAATGTGAACTTTCAAGGTCAGAAAATGGACAACATTGGCAGGATCTGGAATGTCGGCCACGCCCCTTAGGAGGGCCGACTCGGCTCTGCCGGGCGTGGGGTTCCGGTCCCAAACCATCTCGTTTAGGACAGAAAGGTGGTCGGGACAGGTCGGCACTAAAGCCAGGTCCAGGGAGCAATTCCACTGCTAGACACCCCCTGCCCCCACAAAGAACTGGAAACAGGTGTTCAAATACTTGAACAAGTGTGTCCAGACCAGCACTGTTCATGACCGCCCAGAGGTGGAGCCACCGTGGTGTCCGTCCACAGAGGACGGAAAAACGAAACGTGGCTTATGTATGCAGGGGGGTCTTCTCAGCCTTGCAAAGGAGGGACACTCTGACACCTGCTACAGCATGGATGAACCCTGAGGGCACCACGTGGGGTGAAATATGCCAGTCACACAAACAGACAAATACTGTATCATCCGCTTCTACGAGGCCCCTGGAGTCGCCAGATTCAGAGAGTGGACGGTGGGCACCAGGGCTGGGGAGGGCCTGGGGGTTCGGTGTTTCATGGGGACAGAATTTCAGTTTGGGAAGATGGAAAGTTCTGGAGACGGAGGGTGGGCATGTCTGCACAACAGTGTGAATGTACCTAATGCCCCTGAGCTGCTCACTTAGAGATGGTCTAGATGGTAAATTTTACGTTATACGTATTTTATTACAATAAAAACAGTTTAGGGAAAAAGCACTGACACCTGCTGAAAATAGGTGAACCTTGAAGATATTCTAAGAAGCTACGTACAGAAGGTCACACACGGTGTGCCTCCCACTGACGAGAGCAGGTGGGGGTGCAGGGGCTCCGGGCGCGGAGAGCGGGGAGTGGCTGCTGAGTGGTTAGGGGCTCCCTTCTGGAGGGACAGCCGTGTTCTAGAACCAGATGGGGGGTGGGCCCACACCTAGTTAGTATTGTGAAAGTACTAAATGTCACAATGTTGGGCTCTGTGAACCTGAACTCCATAAAAGCGAAGAAACACACGAGACAGTCGATCCCTCGCAGGTGACCCCAGTGTGTGCTGCTCATCACAGACCCGCCTGGGGGCCCAGGGGCGGGGGCGGGGCGGAGCCCAGGGCGGGGTGTCCAGACCCTTCCCCAGCCCGCTGGGCGCAGGGGTGGCCGTCCAGCAGGGCTGGGAGCAGGACGCTCCCGTCCTGTCGGGTCACACGGCCTGCGCCACACACTAACCATCGTTGTGGCCACCGTCTCCTGACAGCTCTCTGCCGGGTGAGGGGACAGGTTCTTTCTTCACACCCTTCCGGCCCCCAGTGGAGGGAGATTTGTGTTTGTGACAGAAATAAGGGGTAGAGGAACTTGGCGCTTAGAGACAAGAGCTAGAGAGGCCGAGAGGGCAGCAAGGACACCAGCCGCAAAAGCCGCATGTTCTGCAGCCGTGGCTGCAGCCCCTCTCCCTGCCCAGCCCGCCCCGGCCTCGGCTGGAGTTACAAGCAAGCGGCGCACAGGGACCCGAGGACACCTCGTGCCTGAGTAGTTTCTGCGGGGAGACTCGAACCCGTGGCCCGTGTGGCATCCCACGGCTCTCCGCACGAACCAAACAGTCGCCTTTGCAACAGGAGCCAGAGAGCAAACCCGCCGTGCTCGGCGCCATGCCTTTCGGGGGGGGTGAGCCTTTCTGGTACAAAAATTTCAACTCGGAGGCAGAAGGCGGAGGGAAAGTGCAGACGCGGCATCCTAAATATTCCCGGGATGGGGGTGCTCCCGGGGCGCTGCCTCGTGGCTCCGTGGCCCAGCTGCTGTCTTCTCTGACATCCGTGCTGCTGCCCTCACACCATGCCTGGTCCTCCCCCTCCCGGACAGACGGCCCTCTCCCTTGAGCCACCCCATGGGTGCCGACCCCGAACCTCCGGCAGCACAGACACCGCAACTTGGGCAGGTCTTCCGGAAGACGGTGGCTTCCATAATCCCAGCCCGTGGGCGGGGGGCCCAGTGGACACACGGAGGGAAGAAGCCAAGGGGGCCCGAGTGCTCCGCGCGAGACGGGCCAGCGCCTTTCTGAGGCACGCGTGAGCAGCTCTGAGCAGAGGGCCCCGGCAGAGAAAGGGCCACGTCTTACCTGGAAGTGTCGAAGCTGTCATATGAACCGACCGTGTAGTGCCTGAAGAGCTTCTTGCTGCGGTCTGCACGGGTTTCTGCACGGAGAGGGAAGAGAAACGCTGATCAGAAAAGTCACGGTCCCTGAACGCAGAACCCAAGCGAGGCCGGCCGGGCCTCTCCTCTGCCTGACCTACGAAGCGTGAGACCCGCTCTCCTGGGGAAAGGTCCTGGAGGAACTGAAGGCTTCGTTCTGGGGCCTCACTTTGCAAAACTTGAGGAACGCATATGAACCCCAAGGCCAACTTGGGAAGAGTCAGGAGCCCCATTCCAGAAAGAAGGCAGAGCCTCGGGTCCTGAGCCTTCCGGCTAATCCGTAGATGCCCTGTCTTTGGGTAAAAAAGAAGGCTTATTGTTACTTTTCTGGTTATAGATGCTCTTTCCTAAAACACAAACAAACAAACAAACAAAACCCCAAACGTGATTCACGTTCCTAATTAAGTCCTCCGCCTGCTTCTCCTCCTCAGCAGATTTGGACGTAAATTTCACGGGAAACAGTATGAGCGATGTAATTAGATTTTAATAGATAGCTCGGGGCCGGAGGGAGGAAGCCCACAACAACACAGATACAAGAAATTCGGCAGATCAATGATTTAGTGTTCAGATATTTTCCCCACAGGTAAAATTTCCGGGACAATCTCCTTCCTAAACCCTGGGGAAAAAATACAGAGAAATTATGCTATTGGCTTCAGGGAAGTGGCTCAAAGTCTCATTGTAACTTCTGTAACCCTCGCTGGGGTCAGTCCACATTCCAAGGCGAACGAGCTTTTATTGAAACCCACACGTACTTTGAGTTCAAAAGTGAATGCACGTCAGGGCACCGAGGAAGGTGAGCGTAGTTTCGCGCAGCCCCTCTCTGCCTGGAAGCAGCTAGTTCAGCAAAGTGTTCACTCTCTTGTGCAGTAAGGAGTTTCCTTTGGTGGACAGGGAGGGGCAGATGGCCAGCCCAGGACTACATTTCCCAGCTCCCCTTGCACCCATGCCACATGACCACTTCCCACCAATGGAATGTGAGCAATGGAATGGGACATTCCATTGTGAGGATGGGGGGGGGGTTCTCTTCTAAGCTTGGCTTCTTCCCCACCCTCTCTTGCTGCCTTGCCCAGCTCGGAGCTAGGACGCCTGGGGGAACACAGGATGGTGGAACCCTCCAGGGTTCCTGCAAGATGCCCGGACATTGTACACTGAACCGTTGAAGTGAGCAACAATTAGATTTCACGTTACACTCGAGGGACTTATTTGTTACAGCAGCTAACACTGCCTTAACTGATAGGCAGCCTGGGTCGTCTGGGACTTGGCTCCTACCTGCCTCTCCACCCCTTCCCCATCACTACCCTGGAGGTTCCAACAACACCAGATGATTCTCTGATAAGCAACACCGTCATCATCACCGCTATTGTGGACACTAATTGCGTGCTTACTGCATACTAGGTCCTGCTCCAAGTGCCATTTCTATATACACTTCCTGGAACTCACGAGCCCCTGTGAAAGGTGCGTGCTGCTCTGTAGGCTCAACCGCATCTGGTCACCTTTCAAATCCTGCTCGGGACCTTGGGGGGTCCTCCCCATGGAGCTGGCCCCTCTGTCTCTGCTCCATGTATCCCTGCTACATCAACACTAACGTTTCTGGGGTCCTTCCCCTGTGCCCCGGTCTGGTCATCTGCACTCAGCCCCTCACGAGTCACAGCAGTCAGGTGAGGGAGGTGCAACTGAGCCCATTTTATGGATGGAGATGGTAAGGCTGCCAAGGCAGTCACACACCCACTAAATGGCAGTATCAGGATGAGTCCCCTGGCTGGCAGATGGGCTCTGGGTCCAGGCTCAGACCATCAAGCCACACTAACTGACCCCTGGAGGGGGTCTGAGTCCCCATACCCTCCATAGTCTCGAGGGTGGTGATGGCCTTTTTCTCTGTGTCACACCACATCCCCCCACCCCGCCTAATTTCTGGTAGATACCCAGGGCAAGTGCCTGTCCACCTCACCTAAATGACCCATTGTACACTAGCAAGGAAACACACCACGCAGCCTCAGAATGGCCTGAGAACACGGGGCCCTCGCCGCGCTGGGCACTGGTCTAGCCAAGCTGCATGTGTCTCCTCCGTGTTTGGCACCTGGACGAACTGTGCCCAGATGTTTTGCATCCTCCTGCCCATCCCTGGCATCTATAGCTTTCACATGTGCAGTGTGAGTCATTTATCAAGCCCACGGGGTACATAGGTCCTGTGCCCCACATGCAGGGACTAGGAGACCACAGGGGGTGCGGCCTTAGCTCTGCGATCGGAGGCTCCGAACCAGGGGTTGGGGTGAAGATAAAGCCTGAGGATGAAGACCTTCTGAGAGCTGGGCTATGAGCACCAGCTCGTAGATGACTGTGTGCAGGGAGCACGTAGGCCAGATGATGCAGATGATGCATCCGGCCAGCGCAGCCGAGTGACATCTGTGTGGGGCCCCATACGTGCCAGGCCCTGGAGGGATATGTTGGATTTGAACCTCATCGTGTTAAGCACAGTAGCTTACAAAGCCATTGAACGACCCCGGGGACTGTCTGTGAGCTGTTAGTATTACTCGTAATTGCCTCTGTTGCTTATGCCCCACGTAGGCAGTTCTGTGCTGGTTGTCTGGGGAGGTGTTGGGCACGGATGTGTGATTGGGGGGCCCCTGGCTAAAGTCGCAGGGTTCCAGCAGAAGAGGGGGCATCAGTGAGTGTGTGCACATGTGTGCGTGTGGTTACTGGAACAAATATTTCAGAAAGGGAACCATTTCTAGGTTAGGTCAGTTAGCCAGTGGCTCCCAGACTTGGGGATTTCAAGGATCAAGCAAATTTTACACAAGAGGGAAGAATGCAGACTGACCTAAGATTTACCACATTTTTATTTTGGCTCAGTAAGGACTTTAAAAACAATAGATTCCTTTCCTCTACCTCAATTATTTTATTAGAGAAGGGAGACCTTTAGAAAGGATACCATTTCTTTATTTGGAGAAAGAGAAGAGTGTGAGCGGGGGAGGGGCAGCACAGAGCACGACACGGGGCTTGATCCCATGAACCATGAGATCATGACATGAGCTGACATCACGAGCAGGATGATTAACCAACTGAGCTACCCAGGCAGCCCTCCCCCTTTTTTTTTTTCTTTTAAGTCTGAAAGGATACTGTTTCTGACTGCTTTATGAAAAACTCCCACTGCACAGGTCTTTTCTGTGCTCTGGCTCCCAGACACAATCACACTTCTGCTCTTGGATACGGCCTCAAGGATCAGGGGTGAGGTACTGAGGGACACAACATTGCTACCATCACCACCATCACTGTCATCACCATCACCGTCATCACCATCACCATCACCACCGTCATCACCATCATCACCATCATCACCATCACCACCGTCATCACCATCATCATCACCATCAAACCATCATCACCATCACCATCATCACCATCACCATCATCACCACCATCACCACCATCACAATCACCACCATCACCATCATCATCATCACTATCATCACCACCACCATCACCACCATCACCATCACCACCATCACCATCATCACCATCACCACCGTCATCACCATCATCATCACCATCACCACCGTCATCACCATCATCATCACCATCAAACCACCATTACCATCATCACCATCACCATCATCACCACCATCACCATCACCACCATCATCACCATCATCACCATCACCATCATCACCACCACCATCACCACCATCACCATCATCACCACCATTACCATCATCATCACCATCGCTGTCATCATCACCACCACCATCACCATCACCATCATCACCATCACCATCATCACCGTCACCATCACCACCATCACCACCACCATCACCATCACCGTCATCACCACCATCACCACCATCACCACCATCACCATCATCACTGTCATCATCACCATCATCACCACTACCACCATCCTATCACCAACCTAATCATTGTTATAATCACAGCAACTCTGCTAAGTTATCTCTTCACTTCATTAAAATGAAATTTTCCGTCTTACTCACTCTTCCCACAGAGCCCAGGGGTAAGTGGATGTGTGGTTCCTGGTCTACAGCAGCAGTAGAGCACTGCTGAAGGATGTGGGCCCTGAGGCTAGACACTGAATCCTGCGGACTTGCCCGTGCCCGGCCTCCGCGTCTGTCTGACCTGGGAGGAGAGAGGGTGGGCTAGATCGCTCTCAGGCCCTTTCCCCACTGTTACGGCGTGCTCCTCACGTCACAACCAGGGTCAGCCTTTGCTGGTAACCTGGGATCTGCTGTCACTGTGCGGGGCGCCGGGGGCTGCCGGCTGCCTGGGCTGGCCCTTTCCCAAGACATGCTGCCGCAAAGGCGGGTCACAAACAAAACACCGAGGGCTGGGCAAAGGGGAGGAGCGGGAGGAGGTCAGAGGCCCAGCCGGCAGCCCTGCGGGTTGAACACGGACACAGGGCCCTTCAGAGAGGCTTCTGGGCCTCAGCTGGGTCATCTGCTGCCAAGTGAACCTGCCAGGTCACCGGCCCCTGGGCCTCTGTTCTCCCGGGTGTGGCTGCGGCCCCTGCCACGCCCCACTTTATAACCAGGAGGGGGCGCGGGCTAGGTCTCTGCTGCAGCAGAGAGAACGGCGCTCTGCTGTGTGACACTGCGTGTGGAGGGCTGCGCCTACTCCCCACACCTGTGGTGGGACCCCCCCCACACTGTGTGCTTCTGGGTCCGCCCTGCACTGGCCCCGCACTGGGAGCAGGAAGGGCAAAGGGGACACCACGCACCAGGCTGCGGGATGAGGTCCCTGTGCCGCTGCCGCAAGCCTCCCAGCATCCTCGGTCCTTCAGGAGCACGGTTACGTGGGGTTCATCTCAAAACCCCAGTTACCGGGCCCGGGAACTCCTGTGCGCATCTCAATGGTGAGCAAAGGGACAGGCGTCCTGTTCTTTGGGGTCCCCCTGGGACCGTCAGCAGGTCCTGGGCAGCAGTCCCTCACCCTGGTGTGGACCCGGTCACACACATTTGAAGGCTGCAGGTGGGCTGGCCTGGTCACTTATGGACCCGGCATAGCCCACCGCAGGCTCAGATGTGCAGTCGGGAGGCCACGGAATCCTCCAGAGGGTCCCAGTAAGAACCCTCCTGGGCCCCCACGGCTGCAGCTGCCCTACACCCTGCGTGACCGCCCTCTGTCTTCCACCTGCACTATAATGACCGGCCAGGAGCACCTGGGGGCTCAGGCTGTAAAGTGTCTGACTCTTGATTTCAGCTCAGGTCATGATATCATGGGTTCGTGAGATCAAGCCCCACCTCAGACTCTGGGTGGAGAGCGCAGAGCCTGCTTGGGATTCCCTCTCTCCCTCTCCCACTCCTACTCTCTGTCTCTCTGTCTCTCTCTCAAAATAAAGAAATAAACTTTAAAATGACCAGCCAGCCACCCCCTTCACAGTCCACGTGCAGAAGACATTCCCCTTCTCCTGGGTTGTGCCGCCCTTGACCTTAGGGGCCAGCCCTTTCCTGGCCCAGCCATGTGGTCAGGTGCGGCCGCCCAGCCCCTCCCCCACATCCACTGCTTGGCCCTGGATTGCAGGGTTGAGCACGGGAGGGAGCCTGGCCGTCTGTTCCTTTAAACACAGCAGGCGCCTGGCTCAGGGGACGGGCACGTGATCCTGGTGGGGACAATGCAGTCCTCCTCCCGCTGCTGCGATTTCTACTTTCGAGGCCACCGTGGGGAACACGCTGCCTGAGAATGAGTCACACCAAGGACAGGAGAGCAGCTGGCAGGGTAGAGGGACTGACCGACTGCCCTGGTAACATGGTCAGAAGCCCTGCACGCCACCAGCCCAGAGCTGTGCCTGACTGTTGGGTGACACACACCAAATGCACCTCTTTTGTGGTTGAAGACCCTGCAGCTTACTGTCATTTACAGCCGTGAAGTTCGAAGTTCGGAAGGAGGGATCAGCGATGAACTCATTGTTTGCAGCGCTGCCCCCCCACAGCCAGGAAGCAGCCCCCCAGGGGGTGGTGCATACAGTGAGTTTGGGTGCCTGCACCCCTTCCCCGGGGAGAGGATTGCTCCCTTCGCCACGTGGGGGTCCCGGAGAAGCCACCTCTCGAGAGGCACGTCACCCCAGTCGCCACCAGCACGGCTGTGCCCCAGGCTGGTCCAGGCATCGTGCTGAACCCCCTGGACCCATCATCAGTACTGAGGGACCCATGGCCCACACACGACCCGCTGGCTTTTGCTGAGATGTTTCAAGGGCTGCATGCCGAGGAAGGTGGCCTTGGTTTGGCTGGATGATGCTCAAAATTAGTTTTGGCCACTGAGTTTTGAGCAATGACTTATGTCACTTCTTGGATGGATGGAGTAGTTTGTCCCCAGTGTGAGACCCCCCCCCTGCCCCCAGCATCGGGTTTTGCCCCGGGGCATGGTGACCAGCACATTTGAGATGGTGATTCCCCATCAGCCTGGGTCCCTGAGCCAGCCCCCTGGGACATGTGACAGACATACTGCATGAGAAACAACCTTTGTGGTTTTGGGTCATTAGAATTAGGGACGTGTTTGTTACTGCAGCTTTACCTAGTCTAAGCTGACTGATGCAGACCGTGTGTGGCCTTCTCTCACATGAGCCAGTACATTCCACGTTTTGCTCAAGCCTGGCAGAGCTGGCTTTCTGTCACCAGGAACCGAGAGTCCCGGTGAGCATAGAAGAAAAGACTAAACACAATCAAAGCAAGAGCAGAGCTCGGCCCCTTGTCTAGAAGGTGGAAAACTGCCCAACGGACTCTAGGAATGCATCCCAGTAAATATGGACAGAGCGCGGCCCAGCGGCATACGCCTTTACGCGTCTCAGAGGAGGACGCCTCTCTGCTTATGATAGAGAAAGAAGACAAACTGAGGCGCCTGGTGGCTCCGTCAGCTCAGGTCACGATCGCGCAGTTTGTGGGTTCGACCCCGCGTCAGGCTCTGTGCTGACAGCTCGGAGTCTGGAGCTGCTTCTGATTCTTTGTCTCCTTCTCTCTCTGCCCCTTCCCGGCTCGTGCTCTGTCTCTCTCTCAAAAATAAATAAAACATTAAAAAAAAAAAAAAAGAAAGCAGATACACTAACCAATCCAGAAGGAACGATTTACCTGTCTGTTTCCTAACCCTGTAGAAGCTTCTTGAAGCCAAGAACCAAGTGGTCTGCAAGCAGGCCCCCCTCCTTGGCCCGTGCCAGACCCAGGGCTGTATGCGGCAGATTCGCAGCAATGTCCGTAGCCCTCTGCAGCTCAGAGGCAACTCAGCCCTTGTCTGAGCAACCGGTGGCTCTTGCCTGGACTGGTGCAGTAGCCTCTGGTCTCTCTGCTTCCACCCTTGTCCCTATGCTCCTCAGTCTGACTCTCCGTAGAGCAGAGCGACCTTTAAAAAATGTCAACATTGGGTGACATCACCATGCTGCCTACTGGGTTCCAACAACTTCCCACGGAACTAGAATCCCACCAAGCGTCCTCGGATGACCCAGGCCTGATGCTGTGCGGCCTTGACCCCTTCTGTCCTCCCTCTTCCATCACCCCACTCCTGCCACCATAGGCTGTTCTTTGTTCCTTGGAAATGTCGAGCTCATCTGCACCTCAGGACCTTTGCACTTGTTGAACTCCCTGGGAAACCCTCTCCCCAGTTCAAATTCCACTGCACGGCCGGAGCCCCGGCTCCTGGAACAGAGCCTGGCTCACGGAAAGTGCTCGGTGACTGTGGACAAAGCCACACGCCCTTGGGCCCTTTGCTCCTACCCAACGTTGGCAGTTTCATCTCCTTGGGTGGGACTGTGACAGGTCGAGGTTGGGGCACAAAGCGCTGCACTTGGCTCCTCCTGGGGACGGCTGGGGCGCAAGCAGCCCACCCTACAGACAGAGAGGCCTGAGCTCTAGTCCCGACCTCCATGGTAACGACGTGCACCTCTTCTCTCTGCCTCTCTGGGCCCCAGCTTCTGGGCTACAAAGCCAACCGCTGGAGGAAATGACCCCAGGGGCTCTGACTTCTCAACACGACCCCTCCTCTCCACCCACGATGCAGCCGGGGGCTCACCCCTTCCCAGGAGACGGCCATGCACCCTGGCACCCCACGCGGGCCGTGTCTAGGTGGACGCACCCTGGAAGCTTCTTTCTGAGTGTGGCCTAGAAAAATCTACACTGGAAGAAAGAAAGTCTACAGATCCCGTTCCGCACACCTCTCGCGCCTCGTGAAAGGGAGTGACAGTATGACAGTATCGTCAGCATTTAAAATAGCCCTTTACGCATGGCTGCTGGGCAGACGATCCCGTGGGGCTCGGGAGCCGGCCAGGAGGGGGCACCTGGGGAGATGCGAGGGGCCGCTGGTCCCCCAGGGTGCCTGGTTCTGGAAAAGGAACTGAGGAAAGCAATCTTCTCAAAACGACTTTCGAAGACTCCAAAAGGCCAACAGCTAGTTGCGAGGACAGTGTG
>CM053575.1:2578730-2628342 GCA_028646485.1 Cryptoprocta ferox | reverse complement strand
GGAGGGGCCACAAGAGCAGGGCTGTGGGTGACCCACTAAGGAGATGGGGTCCCCGTCCTGCAGTGCCTGGGGACAGAATCCTGCTGCCGACTCCACGTGCAGGGAAGGCTCTCCGGCACCCGGACGGGGCCCCCGACACCCAGCACGGAAGCCGGGAGAGCCCACCTGCGCCGCTGCCCCCCGCGCACCGTGACCTCATCACCAGGTGCTGTCGGGAGCCGCTGAGCCTGGGGCCACTTACGAGGCAGCACAGAATGGACAGGGCTGGGGTTTGCTCCTTCAGCCTTCTGTTTTCCGTCTCTCTCAAGATTTAGCTCCAATCCCACCCAAAGGAGAGAGACAGACAGACAAACAGAAGGGAATGTCAGCGAAGTTCGGGAGGCTCCCGTGCCCTCCCTCCCCCGGAATCCCGGTTCTCTCTGGGCTCCCGGGTCCCATTCTTGGCTCCGCACCCCAGGCGGCAAAAACCAGCAGTGGGCACCCTGGGGGGGCGGTCCAACCCACCCGTCTTCCCAGTTCCGGTTGCTGAGTGCCTCCTCTGTGCCGGCCCCGAGTCAGGTGCGGCCCCGCAGCCTCCTGCCTCCCCGCAGCGCTCCGGCCACCCCGGGGCGGTGCAAGTGGCTGGGCCGTCCCGCCGCAAGCCCGCGGCGCTGTGCATCCACACGCCTCCCTCCCACGGCTCCTGTGATCTCCAGCGGGTTTTAAATCAGACACCACTCAGGCTACACCCCGGGCTGGCGAGCCAAATGCAGAATCGGAACCACAAGGAGGAAAGAGATTACCGATGGGGATGAAGACAGAAATAACTTTTCTTTTTTAAAACCAAAGATGCCGACGGGCTCCTTGCAAAGCAGAGAGAAGCAGGCAGACAGGAGCGCGGGGAGAAGCCGGAAGTGGGCACAAAGGCAGGAGGGCTGGACACCGGTTTGTGGGGCTGGGTCGGCAGTGCCGGCCATTGGGGTCACCTCCCACTCTGGCCAGACCCCAGCCGGCAAAAGTGGGGGCAAGCTGGGGAGTGAGGGGTGACCTGGGCAGAGGACGTGGGGTGGGGGGGGCTGCACGGTGAGCCCCCAGGCCCAGCTCCACCCCAGCCCTCGGGGCTCTGCCTAAGGGGCAACCCCATGGCCAGGTATGGAGGTCGGGTGGCACCTGCTAGAAACTCATGGGGGGGCACAGGACTGGAACATCGAAGTACACTTATCACACCCAGAGCAGTGGCTAGTCCGGTTCACCATTTATTCACTGAATTAGCTGCAGAACGTTCTGGGGGCACCTGGTGGGCCCTGGGGGTGGGCCTAGCAGGGGAGGGAGGAGACAGTAAGGTCACTTACTTTCTTAAAATGGACCGCATGCCACGCCGGCCGACTGTGGGAGGGGGTGTCCCTGCCCTGCGGCTGCGGTAAGGAATTACTGCGAACCTCGTGGCCCTACCTCGACAGCCAGGTTTTCTCGTGGAGACTGTCGGGTGGAAATCCAGCTCGGATCTCGCCGGGCGGGGATGAAGGGTGGGCAGGCCTGTGTTCCCCGCTGGGGCCCCGGGGAGAGTCCGTGCCTTGGCCTCTCCCAGCTTCCAGAGACGCCGGAACTCCTAGGCTCGGGGCCCCTCCCTCCATCGGCAAAGCCGGCAGCCCTGGGCCCGGTCCTCAGAGGCCATTACGCTCATTTCAAATCTGTGCCTCCCTCTTCCCCTTAAAGGCCGCCGGGATTACTGAGCCCTCGTGGATAATCCCAGATAATCTCCGTATCTTAAAGTCAGCAACTGGCAACCGTCACTCCATCAGTGACCTGACTTCCCCTTTGCCATGTATCGGAACACATTCACAGCCTCCAGAGATTAGGACGTGGACATCTTTGGGGACCACTTACCCCCCGCCCACGACCACAGAGAGACCAGACCTAGAGAGAGCACAGCTGGCCGGACTTGCTCGGAAGATCATTTAAATCCCTGTTAGTTAAGGAACTCAGAATCCTGCTCGCAGGTCGGCAAACCCGAGCGGAAGAGGAGTGGTTTGCCAGAACAGGCGTTGCCCTGCTTGCAGGGACAAGACAAAGTGGGTTCAAGTTCTGGCTCTACCTGCTCGATGGCGAGACCGGGGCGTCTGGGCTCCTCTGATGCTCCGCCCTCTCCTCTGCACAGACTGGGGAAACGGGGCGCATCTCAGACGCGAGGCGCTCTGCTCTGTGCTTGGCGGCTCTGGGCAAGTGCCAGGTCTTCCCCTGGGGGCCTGCGGGGCCGCGAGCCCTGGGGTCACGCTCTCCCCTCCCCCCCACCCATCCAGCATTTGGTTTCCAGTAGTTGAAGCCACTTGTGTGGTGGGTTATGGCCCACAAGCAACTGAGTCATTGGATTCTATTTATTCCCAGCCCCCGAGCCCTGCCGTCCATCCTCGGCGTGTGTGGAGTCATCTGGTCCGTCCTCCCCGCTGCCCGGTCTGGGAACACCAGCCCGGCGCCCACACAGCTGGGTAAGCACCCAGCGACAAGGGGCCACGTTAGCTTTTCCCGAATAACCATGTGCTTTGAATTCCCTTAAAGTTGGCCCGGGTGTGTGGGGGCACGGGGAGCTCTGGCCACCAACCCTCCCGCCGGGGCACATGTCAGCGAGTCCTGAACACTCAGGTGTACAAAGACCAAATCTACAAACCCCCAAAGCCGGAGGCCAAGGAAGAGGGTGCGGCACGGGGGCTGATCTTTCTTCCCTGATAAGCAGCCATCACGTCCGAGAGCTGGGCCCCCAGCACAGCGTGTTTCCCGGCCATCGCAGGGGACTGCGGGTCACGCCGTGAGTCCACACAGAGCAGCTTAGGCATCGAGCAGTGGCTGCATTACTGAGTGGCACGAAAGCTGCTTCTGCAACCGTAACTTCGCGAAGCAGTTTCTGGCCTCACGACGCCCCTTACGGGCATGGAGTTTGTGCGCCTGCCCGCCCGCCGAGGCCCTCAGACCCCGGCTTCATCCACTCAGCCACGGGGAGGGGGGGTTCCCGCGCCAGGTGGCCAAGGGCACCTGGGCATGTGGGTGGTGGCTCAGCCGGGGACGCAGGAGCCCCCGAGGCAGGGCAAGGAGGGAGGTGACCCCGGGTGCAGGCACATCACCCCTGCCATCACTGTCTCCCTCTGTCGAAGCCATCACCGGCCATCCCGTCGTGGGGGACATTTACTCGGCCCTTCCCGTGCGCCATACGCTGTTCCAGGTGCAAAGTGCCTGAGCTCCTTTCGGTGCCCCCGGTGGCTGGTGTGACACGTAGTGTCCCCCCCTGCACAGGTGAGGCAGTGACAGCGGGACAGGAGCTGGCGGTCCACCCTGGCCAGCCCGCACACCCGGCCGGCGTGGAGCGCTCGCTCTGCCCGTGCTCAGCACCGCTCTCCCTCTGATGGATGCACAGCGCGGACTCACTCAACAGCCCCTCGCGGAGGCTGGGAGGCCCAGAACACCACATTCCCGGCCTCCTGCGGGGACGGGCCTTCCCTTCCCAAACCAGGCCTCCCCAGAGCACGTCCCCTTCTCCCACCTGGACTGAGGAATGTCACAGCCACACCGCCACCTTGGGTTGGCAAAGACACGGGGAAGGATAGAGTGGGCCTGTGCGTTTAGGCGACGGGCTCCACGGTAGGGGTCTGGGAGCCCACCCAGCACCGTCCCAGCTGCAAAGCCACGTCTCATGTTTGGTCACCAACGGCCTTAAGAGGGAGGACACACAGGAGGAAACAGGCGCGGAAGGGTGGCCCCAAGCGCAAGCTCGCGGGCGGCGGAACGAGTCTCAGGCTGTCCCTTGGCGCCTCTGGGGTGATCACACAGCAGCGCCACAACGCAAGCCCGTTCCGCCCAGGAGAGTCGGGAGCCACCGGACCCTTTCCGAGGTCGCCCGGCTTGAGAGCGAGCGGCCGAGCTGGTCCAAACCCTGGCTCGGTGATTCAAGGTCAGGGCACGGCACTTGACCACACCCTCCCCGTAGCAGTTTTGAAAGGCAGTTCTCAGAGATGAAGAGGTCCCTGTAGACAACGCCTTTTATGAAGCCACGGTTGAGAGTCCGTGGTGGGGGGGTAGGGAGCGCCTGCACTCACAGGCTTTCAGGCTTAGGAACCGCTTCTCCGTTTGAAAAGGGGCAGGGGCTTGCCCAGGGTCACACTGCAGAGACGCACCGCTGCACCCTCTGCTCCTGGCCCTGCTCCCCTGGGTTTGTGAGCTCGGTGGACGCCTCCTGCTCCGGGCACCCGGCGCTCACGGTCAGGGGTCTGCAGTCCTGTCTTGCAGCTCCTGGGCCACGCGAGGCTGGGATGCCACAGGACAGGAAGCTAAGCCCAGTTCCTGGCACTTGCGACCCATCCCCGCCCTCCCAAATCGGCCGTCACGAGCTGGTTTCTACTCTGTAGTAATTAGAACGTTGTTTTTTTTTTTTTTTTTTTTTTTAAATCAGCCCAGGCTGCTAAGTGAAAACGTTTACACCAATACACAGAACCTGGAGTGGCTTTTTGAGTGGAAATTACAGTAAATGAAGGACGGGGCGGCTGCGTGGCACAATGTCAGAGTCCCCCTCCCTCTCCATTCATACGCACCGTCGCTGGCCGGGGTAGCCGGCCGCAGGGCTGCAGTGACTGTGGTGTAGGGCAGGGTGTTCAATCACGTGCAAGGGTCTCGAAAAGACCTTCCTGGCACTGAATCGACCAGCCCGGCCCAGGGGGAGCAGGAGCCTGGCCCCTCTGTTGTGCGGGATGATCAGCT
The DNA here is from genome assembly GCA_028646485.1 of Cryptoprocta ferox. Taxonomy (NCBI): domain Eukaryota; kingdom Metazoa; phylum Chordata; class Mammalia; order Carnivora; family Eupleridae; genus Cryptoprocta; species Cryptoprocta ferox. The sequence continues at coordinate 2,623,620 of CM053575.1, read as the reverse complement.
TCCCGAGAGCACACTGCCCCGCCCGGCACCTGTCCCTCCGTCACCCAGGACCTGACCCCCCACCCCCCCGCCAGCCTCCCTCCCTGGCCAGAGCCACCGCGTGTGGACTGGGACCCAGAGCAGGTTAGGACACCCCTCCCCCGGCGGCAGGGCCACCCCGCCCCCGCCCGCGCCCCCACCCCAGCCGAGGGCACCGCAAGCTAGAGCAGCAGACCTGGATTTAAACCCAGGAGCGGACTGGGGGCGGAAGGCTTCTTTTTAGTTCTTCAGAATCTTTTTTAGGGATGCTGGCAGTTGAGGCTTCGGAAATAGGACACAGAGAAGACAGACCTGTGGAGCTCAAGGAAACCGCCCTAGTTGCGCGGGAAGGCAGGTGGGGCCTTCGCAGCGCCGCCAAGTGGGCAGACCACGGTCCCAGGTCCCAGGAATAAGCGGGTTTACTCCCGGAAGGGTCAGGGTGGGCTGGGGGAGGGTGACCCCAAAGGTGCGAACGGATCGCACGGAGACCCACCCCGGCAGTGACCTGACACGTGGCGGCCAGCCCCTTGGGTACGCGTTCCCTGCAACCCACCAACCTGCTCAGGGGTCAGGCACCCACCCCCCCAGAAGAGGCTGCAGGTCCCTGACTGGCACCAGGGTTGGGAGGGCGTCCCTGGAGCCTGGACAGGTCATGACTCAGTTTCCCTTGGCGCACGTGGAAGCACCAACCGGGAGGGGCTCCGTCAAGGAGCGGCGTCTCGTCTGACCAGGCGGACCCTCGCGCGCTAGCGGGCTCCTCTCTGCTCTGCTTCCGCGAGCGGCAGGGAGCCGATGGTAACGACCTTGCCCAGAAGTTGAAGAGAGCAACATGATCTGGAAACGCACACGGCGTCCTCTCGTGCCCGGTGCCATGAGGCCGAGGGAGCACAGTCCATTCGGTTAAAACAAACCACAAGAAACACCCCGACTAGAGCCCAGACTAGCCACGTCTTCCTTGAAGGAGGGCAGGCGGGCTGGCTGGGAGGCCCACCGCCCCGCACCGGGCCGGGGAGCTTCCTGTCCGGCTTGTCAGGTCACAGCACAGGAATCCTGGACCATCTATCCATTTACATCAAAGCGACTCACAACGCGGGTGCCTTCCCTTGGAGTTAACAACGCTGCCTGGGAGGCAGAGACGCCCGAGTTGGTCTGAAAAGCCCCGCTGGCCGCTGCACGGGGCTCTCGAGATCACAGAAAAGCCACGGGGGCTCTCAGAGCAGCTGAAACACCAGAGCCCTCCGGAAGGAGGGGACGGCTGCCCCGATCTCCTGTCTACACAGCAGGCGAGAGCCGCTGCGGAAACAATGGGCTCCTGCGGTAAAGCACCACGACCAGAGACAGGGGCGCACCAAGTGCAGAGCCATCGCCTACACGGCCAGCCGCCCCGTCGGAGCGAGCGCCCGCGGCACCGTGACGACTCTGGCAGAGAACAAAGACTGCACGCACCAGCCCGGAGCGGGTTTGGGAGGCGGCACCGTACCTCCGAAATGAACTTTCTTCTTGAACCGGGAATTCTCAGCCATCGTCTCCAGCCTGGGTGTGACCATCTCACTCAGGCTGGTCCCGCCGCGGCTCCAAGTCCATGGGGGGACCGAGCCCCCGCGGCCGCTGGCCTCATCTACTATTGTCTGTTAATCCGAGACGAGAGAAGTTGCGGCCCTCCGGGGTCCAAATCGCGGAAGGAGAAAGCAAACAACGATCAGAGGGAGGAAAGATGGCTCCAGAGCGTTCAACCCACAGGGAGGCTCGCAAAATGGACTTTTCAGGACCGCGCGTTGGATCGGAGGAGAATTCAGTTCTTTGACACAAGTTGTAAGCTCCAGATTGGAGCTCGCATCTTTTCCACTTCCCACTGTACTGGGGATGGTTCTTTTTCCTAGTGCCGGTTTCCATGGTAATGCATCAGTCACTAGTCTAAATACGTACGGGTGAAGGACGCCTGGAAAACCAGTGTAATTATGCCTGCCATTAGCGGGGAGAGGAAAATGGTTCAACCCGGCTATTAGCACGGGGCCGAGGTAACACTTAGCGGCTCTGTCATCCTTACCCCGGGTAATTGCTTTCTCATTTATAACAGCCGGCGTGCTCTTCGTCTCCGCACCTCCACGGGCCCGCGTGCCCTGGAGGGACAGCGGGCAGCCAAGTCCGTCTTGGCCACACGACCCTGCCGAGCCAGCGGCAGAGGGAAGGAACCGCACAGCTGGGAGGTCGGCCCTGGGCAGAGGAGCCCATCCCGCCTCCCATCGCACCCTGCGTCCGTCGGGCGGGGTGGGGTGGGGGCTCGGGGCTCCGGGAGGCATGGAGGGATCTGGGGACAAATCCAGGGACATGCTGTAAATTGGGTTTGGAGGCTGGTGGTGAGCAGCGGTAGCAGGAGGAGGGCCAGGGCTCTGGTCTGGGGCTGGGGGCTGAGCCTTTCCCTTCCAACGAGGTCCTTCTCACTTCCCAGCTGTCCGAGCTCCCTCTCCACCCCCCACCCTGTTGCCTCGCTTAAAAAGGGAGGTATCGGCGGGAAAAACAGAGGGTCTCACTCCTTTGGGCCACTTGTCATCCCTTTCTTTTCTTAAATGGCCACCATGGGCTCCCTGGGCGGCCTCAGACGAGCCCCCTCACCTTCCTGGGCTGTAGGCTTCCTGTCGGTTAGAAAATGGGTCGGAAGGGTGGTAATTCTCAACGGCTGTCCTCTGTCTGCCAGCAGGCAGATCCCGGCTTCGCCGCTCACTGGCCTCATGACCCGGAACATGTTCCGATTCTGTTTGTCCGACAGAGAGGATAACAGATAATCATCTGTGTGACAGGATGCTGTTTCCACGGCTCAGGTGGAAATGTCACCCAGGGCTCGTGCGGTAACTTACGCCTTGCGTCCTGTTCCCCTGACTGCGCCGGGATATATGCCCTGTGCAGAGTCAAGGGTGAGGAAACGGGGCCCAGAGGAGTGCAGTGACTGATCCAAGGCCACACAGCCTGGAGTGGAAGCTGGGTCTCCCCCCACTCCGTGCCCTGGCTCCATCCCACACCTCCCGCCTGGGCACTCCCGGGGTCGCGGGGCCTTGGGGTGCCAGACGCACGGCTCTCGGCTGAGGGTGGGGGTGGGGACCCAGGCGGGCCATGGATGTGTAAGATGCGGGCTTCACCTCCAGGAAATCACACGTGGGTCTTTACTCGGGTGCCCCGGGCAAACCCCGAGCCGTTCCCTCATCCCGTCGGCTTGCAGCTCGGAGAGAGGCTCCAGGCCCTCGGACCCAAGTGGGTTCCTGGTTCTGGAGCCCTTCCTTCCTTTCACCCTCGGTGCCATTGATCTCTGGGCAAGTCAGGGTCGGGGGGTGGGTCACAAAGATAGCCTGTGCCTGGCACGCAAGAGGCCCGGGGCTGCCGCTGCCGCTCACCGGGAGGGATTTCAGTGGGAGGCAGAAGCGGAGAGACAGAGACGGAGGGTAAAAATAGCACGGGTTTTCCACAGCAGCACCGGCCCCCTCTCTCCAGCGCTCGGTGCAGCGCACACGGGCCCTGCGCAGCCCCACGTCCCACGTCCTCTGCACTTGGCATCGCAGAGGCTGGTGTCCTCGGAGGCACCCTGTCTCCCCAGGATGGCGAGGAGCCCACGGGGGCACAGCAGAAACGGCCTGAACGCGGCCGGACACCGGGCCTCGGGCGGACGCCTCGCCCTTCCCGATCTGTGACCGCGGCCACGTTTCTCACCCTCTCTCGATGCAGCTCTGCCATCGGGAAAACCGGGCCAGACGGTGGCTCCACGTGGGCAGAGGCGTGTGGACTGGATGCCCCCCGGGGACCCGCACCCACGGATGCCCGCACACACCCATGACGGCACCAACGCGCCGTGTACACTGTAAAGTACCGTCAAATGCGTCGCGCGGGGCTGTGGCCCGCCCCACTGGTCCACCACAGAGGTGGACCTGAAGTCACACGTCTGCACGCGGTGTCACACGCGTGCACGGCCATTCTCCTTCCTGTCACCAGCTCCAGAGACAGCAAGGGACCAGCTCCGTGTCGTGTGGTCACGGCACCTGGGTTTGCGTCCCTCCCTCACGCCTGCTGGTTACGGGACTTGAGGAAGGTAGGGAAACTCTGTGCTGTGTTAGGGACTGAGTTGTGTCCCCTCCCTGCCCTGATCCCCACATTGATCCCTAACACCCCCGGGAGGGTTTGGGCCCCGTGACGGGATTAGGATCCCTGTAGGAAGCAGAGCTCACTCTGTCCCGTTGGTGAGGCCAGGGCAAACCAGGAAAAGAGGGCAAACCCTGGGCATCCGGCCTCCAGAACCACGAGGAGCGAACGCTGTCTAAGCCCCTGGTCCACGGAGTTCTGTTCCCCAACCCACCATGAAGGGGGAAGAAGAAAGCGCCATCTCGCGGGGCCGTGGGAACCCCCCAAGGGTGCAGGTGGAGCACCTGGGGCTTCCTCTGCTGGGAGTGGCCTGCCCGCCGGGGACGGGTCAGCCATCGGCCCACGTGACTTCCCAGGAGGGAGGGGACGGAGACGTGATGGCCACACACCTGTGTGTAGTGACCGGGACACCAGGCAGGACTGGTGGTCATGCGCGCACGCCCGCCTACACACGCAGCAGGGGGGACAGAGGACCGGCTAGGGTGGGGAATTCTCTTTGGAGGAAACCATCTAAAAACATCTAAAACGGGAAGGTTTTCCCTTCCAGTGCCCACGGGAGCCCTGTCCTCACCCGACACCCCAGGCCCAAGCTTCTGCCGGCGGGGGCAGGACCTCACTCCAAGTTTCGCCCATGGTAGTTTTGGTCAGCGCCCTTCCCACCCCCAGCGCTCCGGGTCCCCAGTGCCTCCCCACCCGGCGCCTGGACACAGTCCCCGTGACAAACGTCCCAGGCGCGGACTGCTTCTCCCCCAGAGGCCAGCGCCCCTTCCCAGCTTCGTTTCCCGCGCACCACTGCCACCAGGCATGAGTGTGGCAGGGCACGTGCACGCAGGGTTCCCCTTGATGTCCGTGAGCCCTCGCGGCCACTCACCCTCCCGCCTCGGGCGCGTCCTCCCCGGTACCCAGCATGGGCGTCCGGGAGGGGGCAGCGCTCCGTGACTCCGTTTCCACATCATTGATGAGCCAGGGCGACATGCGGGAGCCATAGACTGAGCCGTGTCTGGGAGGCTGCGAGCAAGGCGGCGGGCGCAGGGAGGCGGGCAGCGGGGGGTCGCGGCTTTGTCCCTTCGGAGCGCAGGCAGGGCTGTTCTCGGGGCGTCGCTGGGCCAGCAGCCAGGCTCCAGCAGGGTCTCCCGGCGTGTCCGGAAGTCCAGGCGGCTGAGCGTGGCCGTCCCGGGCTGGGAGGCCACTGTTTGCACCCCGAGTCCCCTGCACCTGTGCTTCCCAAGGTCCCCACCCAACTCCAGGAACCGAAAGGCCTTTTTAAAATGGTCTGAGCACGATCCTGTGTCCTCGTCACACAAGGCGCAGAGGGTGGTTAGCAGGGACTGAGCACACGCCAGATTGTCAGGAGCACCGACGCCCTCACCAGCAAGGGAGAACGTCCCTTGTTCCTTTGGCGCTTCTGCACAACCGCTCACCCATTCCCGAAACCGCTCCCCTGGCGGTGGGGCCCTGGCGCCGCGGGGCTGGTCCCGCCCAGAGCATCCTCCTCTCCTGCTTTCTAGTCCGGTGCTACCCGGACGTGGACGCACTGACATGACCTTCCTGCACTGTCACCGGGCACCTTCTCCCTGCCCGGACTGTGTGTCACGTGCCATCTGTTGACACTCTGTGCCCCATTCTCACCCTTCTGTGCTGTCGGGGGCAGTGTGGACATGGCACTTCCCGACCCTCTGCTAGGGCAGCATTCAGGTTCTGGTGTGGGCTGACGCCTGTCCACAGCACGGAGGACAGGAAGCCCCGTTGATGTGCGTGTCTCTGGCGGGGACCCTGCATCTGGCAGTGGCCGCAGGGAGCTCCCACACACCCGAGGGATACCTCTGGGTTTTTCAAGTTTAATTATTTTGAGGGAGAAAGAGAGAGAGAGCAGGGCAGGGGGAGAGAGAGAGAGCAAGGCAAGGGCAGAGAGGGAGGGGAGAAGAGAGAGAGACAGAGAGAGAGAGAGAGAGAGAAAGAGAGAATCCCAAGCAGGCTCTGTGCTCTCAGTACAGAGTGCAAGGCGGGGCTCGAACTCATGAACTGTGAGATCATGACCTGAGCAGAAATCAAGAGTCAAATACTCAACAGACTGAGGCCCCCAGGGCGCCCCTTCTCTGCTCTTCATGCACCTGTGACATGAAGCAGTGGTGGCTTCCCGCAGTGGCCAATCTCTGGGAAACACCACCTCCCCTTTCCCTTCATCCCATCCGATACTTTGGAACCCAGTCTCCTGTATTCCGTCCCCTCCTGTCGATGTCCCTGTGCTCCTCTGACCGGGCAGTGATTGGCAGAAGGCATGATATTAACCTTTTAGATTTTTGCGTATTGTGCATTTTTAAATGTAAGAATCTCACGTAAAGATACTAAAGTGATCCTTACACGTAACTGTTTAAAAATGGGCGCACCACGTCCCTCAGAGCTGAGAAGGGTGAGGCTGCAGCCGGAGATGGTTCGTACGGGGCTGAGAAGATCGGAGCCACAAACACAAGTTGAAATTTCCACCCCCACCTGCAGCACCTGTGGGCTCGTGGTGGCTAAACGTGGGGGGTCATTAAAGCATCCCGTCGATCAAAAGCAGGGCTCAGGGCTTGCGAGAAGTGTCGGGAGGACATGGTGGGCTCTGGAGGAATCAGTGAGCACCGCTTTCTGAAGGAAGCCAAGCAGGTGGATGAAATCCTCACCGCTGACAAGGAGGAAGCCCCAGCTTTCACATTTCTGCCCGGTCCCTAGTTTCCCTCCTGTCATAGGATGGTTTACAGAGTGCCAACAGACCCCATTCTGAGTTTAAAAACGCGCTGATGATCCCTGCAGAGGATAGACGGGGGGACGGGGGAGGGGGGCTGCCTCCCTGGTGAGACTCCCTCCGTGTCAGTGTGACTTGGTCCTACCAGCAATACTCGGCAAAGAGGACGGGACATACATGGTGACACGGTGATGTCATATGTGAGACTGCATGTAGAGCCTTTCTTGCCGGAGGCTCTCTCTCTTGCTGGCAGGTGACCGTCTTGGGAAACCCCACCTGGGAACACCTGGGAGTGGCCTCCGCTTGCTGAAGGAGGCCTGCAGCCACCGGCCAGCAAGAAAGAGCAGCCCTCAGTCCTGCAAACACAGAGAACCGTGTCCTGCCGACAGCCCCACACGGCTTCGGAGGGATCCTTCCCCAGTCCAGCTTCCAGATGAGAACGCAGCCCCACCGCCACACAGAGCGAAGCCTTGCAGAGGACGCGGCCAAAGCACGCCCCACTCCAGACCCACGGAAACTGAGCTCACAAGCACACGCCCACCGCACTGTTTGTGGCGATGCTGTCCTTAGCATGAGGGGGCTCTGAGGTCCCACAGGCTGCAGGCTTAAGAGCCAGAGCAGGTATCCTCACTTGGTGTAACACGCTACCCACATATCTGGGGGTCAGATGCACTTTTCCAGGCTCTAGGAGGTGCAGAGACACAGAGGGTGTGGAGAAGAGTGTGCGAGATGCCAATCTAAGAGAGACAGAAAGGGCAGGGTCTCCGCCCTGTGATTTACTGAGCCAGCATTCTCCTCGGCACTGCTGCGAGCACGCCGGGGGCTGACATGGGAAGGGACCACCGCGCCTTCTCCCGGCTTAGCCCCTGGCTTCACTGATGCACAAAAGGGAAAAGACCCAAGGCCCACGTCGAACCACGGATTCCTTGTTGTGAGCCGTATCCTGGAGCCCCGAAGTTCATGCTTACATGCGATCGGGGAAGAACTAATGGTGCCGCGGGCTGTGTTGTGGGCAAGTGCGCGCGCGTGTGTGTGCACCCATGCATGTGTATGTGCACTGGAAAACGCACGTGTGTGTGGGATCGAGCATGCACACCTGTGTGCACTAGAAACTGCACGCGTGTGTGTGTGTGTGCAGGTGCACAAACTTGTGCAGGAACTGCTGTCGAGGGCGCTGCAGTCAGCGAGCACCTTCTCAGAACCCTTGGGGGGTCTTTGCTGGGCTGTCCTCTCCTTTGGTGTCACATCATGTGCTTTAGAGACAGCGGAGAATGTGCCATGCAGAGGGTGCAAGAGGCCCAGGGTTTCTCTGGGAAATCCTGGCGACCACACGGCTGCACCAAGTACATGTGCACGGAGCTGTGCCGCTGCACCTGCAGCCAGGTCCCGGAGCCGTGCGGTCAGGTCGAGTCCGGGCAGCTCTGCGCGGGAATCCACGCGATCTCTGAGCTCAGGGCGCCACACGCTCGGTGCCCGGGAACAGGGACTTCTCTCAGGACCTACAGAGCTGAGGGGCACTTGGGGCCTCAGTCAGTGAAGCATGGGACTCTCAGTTCGGCTCAGGTCATGATCTCTCATGGTTCGTGAGTTCGGGCCCCAAGTCGGACTCTTTGCTGTCAGTGCAGAGCCTGCTTGGGACGCTCTCCCTCTGCCCCTCCCAGACTTGTGCGTGTGCACATGTGCTTTCTCTCTCTCTCTCTCTCTCTTAAAAAAAAAAAAAAAAGATCTACGGAGCCGATCAGGTAGTGAACATCCCTTGGAAGGAGGTGGCTAGCGCGTTTATGCCCACTTAGCCCAGAGGGAGCAGGCATTTGAGGATGAGTTAAAAGAGACAAAGAAAAGTCTTCAAGGTAGTAAAAACCAAACCAACCAAACCAAACCCACATCGGAGACCAAAGGAAAGGAAACGAACACGTGCTGAGTGCCTGCTACGTGTCACGAGCGCTCACAGATTAAAAAAAGCAAAAAAAAAAAAAAAAAAAAAAAGAGATTATTATGTTTTTGGAAAACGGTGCTTCAAAGCTTGATTCTTCGGGGGAAATTCATCAGCCTAAATAACACAGGCAAAAATAAGTACTTGCAGAGGGTACTGAAGGGGGTGATTTTTTTTTCTTTTTTTACTGTGAGGCATTTTGGTGAGTAAATGTTTTCCTACAATATTCATAAATGCCGCTAACACCCCAAACCAGCAACGTCTCACTCATTTGCAGCTGGTTCTGTGTCATATTTAAAGTGAATCATGTTGCAGCGTTTGGGGGCTCTGACGAGCTGAGTGCGGCAGGAAGAACTTCCTTGGATGCCAGGGTAGGACGCAGAGAGCGAGGCTCGGCCGTGCGCGGGGGCCTGGGAGCGTCGGGTGACGGGTCCGAGCCAGGGCCGGGTCCCCGAGAAGGGTCGTTACGGACGGCTCGCCCGGACCAGCAGGCCTTGCTCGAGTGATGGGACGCGGGGCTCCGTCGGGGGGCTCACGGAGAGGAGATGCACGGATGTCACACGGAAACACCGGCATCAGGAACTCCGGGCGCAGCATTTACGGACGGTTCTCTCTCTGCCGGCACCCGGTAGGCGCCCACGTTCCCGGTCTTCACGGGCGCCCTGGTGCCTTGTGCCGACGATGGGTGGGAGTGTCCTTCAGGAACGAGCACAGCGCCTCCTCAGCGCATCCTCTGGTCCGCCCGCACCAGCAGGCGAGGCAGGCCTGTTCCTGCCAGGGGTCCCGCCCGACACTCAGCGAGGCCGCCTCCCAGGGCCGCACGCACGGGCGCGTGTGCGCGCCGTCACTGGGCAGGGGCCCGGGTCTCAGCTCTGCGTGGTTTCCTCCACGCTCAGCTGGCTCCTCAGACCTGTGCTTCCTCCATGCCATACGGGGGGCTTCTAACCCCCTCTGCCACTTGCAGTAATGGTGTCGTGTTACCTGGACTCCGACACAGAAAGTGGTAGAAGTGGACGTCCCGCCCTGTTGCCTCCGGGCTCCTGGGGGCTGGGGGTGCAGGACTCTTGGCTGTCTTGAGTCCACTGGAGAGGCTTGGAGGCCTGTGGCTACACTGCCCCCCGAGAGCCCGCCAGGCCTTCATGGGGCCCTGTGTGCCAGGCTCCGGGCGGGGGGCTAGTGGCACAGTCTTTGCCCGGAAGCAGCTCCCACGTGGGCAGGTGGTTGGCTGCAGTGGACTGTTTGGAGCAGTAAATTCAGCGGCCGCCCAGGGTCCCCGCCCTCCCGGTGTCCCTGCGCCCTTGCAGTGTGGACCCAACTCCGCCCACTAGGACAGAGCCTGCTTGTCCCGCCTGTGAATCTGCGCGGCGTAGGGTCAAGGACAGGTGCCAGGGGGAGTCCGGATCGCGAGAGGCCTCGCTCTTGAATGGTGCGCGGCCGCCATGTCCTCGGGCCCCAGCTGGCCTGTTGCACGCTGACACCCTCGTGCTGTCCAGGCACCCCTGCCAGCCGGCAGGTCGCTCGCCCGCCCGCTGCCGCTGGAGACAGCCCACGGCGTCTGGCCACGCACAGCAGTGCCTCCCAGCGGAGCCCGGCCCAACCTGCTCCTTGACGGCCTCGTGAGACAGATGGCTGCGGCTCCGGCACCGAGCGCCGGCGGTTTCACAGCGAGCCGTCCGGGACTCTGAGCCGCCTGACCCCTCAGCAGCGGTTCCACCGTCTGTGAAATGGAGGCAGCGGGTCCTGCCCTTTCCAGGCCGTTTGAGAGTCAGGAAGGGACTCTGCACTGTGAGCTACGAAGTGCAAGGCGCCAGGGTGGAAACACCAGCCTCAGGACGGGGTCTGGGAAGCAGAGCGTCGTCTTCCAGAGGACGACAGAGTTTCCCGTGGGGTTCTCGCTGCGGGGACGCGGAGTCGCCCCGGGGTCCGTGCACCTCCCGGGGTTTCCTGCGGTTGAGGTGGGGGTTGTAGGCTCTGCGACGTCAGAGGCACCGTGGTCCAGCCTCGAGCCTCCAGGGTGCTGGTGTCCTAGAGAAAGTGCTGGAACTCGGGCTGCACAGCCAGACCCACGACCACGACGCGGCTCATGGCCTCGGGCGAGACGTGAGTCCCGAGAAGCGGTTTCCCCATATAATGGATATGCCGCACCCCGGCTCTGTACGCCCCTGCAGGGCATGACGTGGGGAGGGGACAACGGAGGTCGAACTTCGGGACCGCCCGGCGTACGGCTCCGGATAAGACACCGCTTCCTCCCAGGGAGGTCAGCTGCCGGCTCGGCACAGAGCCTTCCTTTCCAGCGCGACGTCCTACGGGCCGGGGGCTGCTCTGGATTCCAACATGTACTTTACAAGCAGCCTACAAAGCACCAGCGCGATTCTCCTCGCGCGGGAAAAGGAGGCAGAGGGGTCTCCTGACCATCCCGTGAGCCGATGTTCTTCAGAAGTTATTTATAGGCATTTAGCGTGTTTACTGTCCGGGGCTGTGAATGCGTTAAGTCAGGAGAATAAACGAGTAACACAAGTGTTCCGGGTCAGGGCAAGAGCCTGCAGGTGTAGGTGCAGGTGTCTCCATCACCATAGAGACGGGGTCTCCGGCACAGCCAGCTGGCGGGGAGATCCCCCGTCAGGCTCCCGGCGAATGCCCAGTGCGCCCCGCCTGCCCGCGGAGACACGGGGCGTCCCGCCCTCCACGCACGCAGTGGGGCTCTCTGGATCCCGAGGGGGACACAGCCCTCTTCTGTGGTGAGCGGGAAGGGGCAGGATCCGTGCGCAGCCAGGGGGTGAGCCGACGCACAACCAGACTCAGCTCCTCTGGTTAGCCCTGCCGGCGGCCGCTTACCTCACGACACCCTGGCCGCCGGCCCCCTGCCTGTCCGCCAGGCACACTTGGGACGTGTTGTTATTAGTAAGGCCAAATCCCAGGGCCCCAAGGAGCCCGGAAGTGAAAACCACAGCTCCAGGGTGTCTGGGAGGAACAGGGCCAGGCTCGTCAGCTCGACGGGCACAGAACATTCATCTCCACCCAATCAGTACATGTGCCTGCAAACAAACAAGATCAAAACAGGCGCACTTAGGTCACGGATGGCGCGTGGGGTTTCTTTCATTCAAGGTGCTGTGCTGGAATTACTAGGCTACTCTATCAACTTTCTTTTTAATTTTTTACCAATTTTTTTTAACGTTTATTTATCTTTGAGAGAGAGAGAGAGAGAGAGAGAAAGAGTGTGAGTGGGGGAGGGGCAGGGAGGGAGGGAGACACAGAATCCAAAGCAGCTCCAGGCTCTGAGCTGTCAGCACAGAGCCCGACGCGGGGCTCAAACCCACGAACTGCGAGATCATGACCTGAGCCGACTCGGACGCTTAACTGACTGAGCCCCCCAGGCGCCCCCAATTCAGCTTTCTTTAATGAAAAACAAAATCAAGCTGCCACAACTTTTACTGACACTCACACACTCCCTTAGGCGTACTTTCTGTCTGTGTAGGTGCCCAAACCCTCTGCTCAGTGACGGAAGCCGGGCACAAATGACCTCGCGCTGTGTGACTCCACTTCTTCCCGATGTCCGGAACAGGCAGATCCGCGGGGCAGAAGGCAGTGCCGGGCAGGGCGAGGGGGCGTGGCTGCCGAAGGGGACGATGGACACGCCGGGGACCAGACAGCGGTGGCGGCTGCACAAGTCTGTGAATGTGCTCTCACTGACTGTGCACTTGCAAAGGATGACGATTACGGTGTTCGGATTACGTGTCGATAAAGTGTTATCAAAAAGCAAACAGGTGTGTGGGTGCACCCGTGGCAGACAGCCCAGGTGCCAATCCCGCTCCACCACACACGGCTTCGAGACTGGGCAAGCCACGAGCCTCCCCATGCCCTGCTCTCCTGCCCGCCACGGGGCCCACGCCGTGCACGTGCGCAGGCGGCTGGCCAGGAGGTAACTGCCCACCAGCCGCTCTCACTGTCATTCCTTCTTAGTAGCTGTTTGCAGCAAGGGGCCCCTGGACCTGGGGTGGAAAGGGCGCCCTCTCTGTGGAGGCCCCTAAACACTTTGCACACATTTGTGCCACACACCCCCACACCGCGCGTTTCTAGCCCAGGCCACCCCTTCCCTGTGCCTCCCCGTGTCCTTGCTTCCCACCGCATCCCGCTGCGCGCACATCCCCCCCTTTGGTGAGCTCTCCTTCCAAGAAGAGCCTCGCTACTGTGCCCGGGACATGTCCTCGCAACCGTTCTTACTTCCGGTAATTTTACGTGGAGGTGAAATTCACGTAACACAAAACTAGACATTTCAGAGTATAGTTTAGTGGCATTTAGGGCCCCCACACTAACCCCATCTACTTCCAGAATATTCTCATCACCCCAATAAGAGACCCCGGGCCCACTAGCTGCCACTCTCTGCTCTGGACTGAATTGTGTTTCCGCCACATTCCTGTCAAAGTCCCGACCCCCAGCGTGACGGGAACTGGAGACGGGCCTTTCCGGAGGTTATTACGGTTAAACGGGTCATGAAGCCAGGGCCCTGGACAGACAGGACTCCTGCCCCTGTGAGAAGAGGACTCAGAGCTCTCTCCACGTGCCCACAGAGGAAAGGCCATGTGAAGACACAGTGAGACCAGGGTCCTCACCAGGAACTGAGCTTGCTGGCACCTCGATCTTGGACTTCCAGCCTCCAGAAGTGTGAGGAATTAACATCCGTTGTTGAGACCCCTGATCCGTGGTATTTTGTTACGCAGCCTGCGCCGACTGAGACACTCCCCACTCCTTCTCCCCAACCCTGGGAGCCAATCAGCTGTGTTCTGTCTCCGTGGGTCTGCCTCTTGGGATGTTTCACAGCAGTGGGAGCACAGGACACATGGCCTTCCGTGCCTGGCTCCTCCCACCACGTGTAACAACTTTGAGGGCCGCCCACGCTGGAGCAGGTGGCAGAGATCTGTTTCCCTTTATGGCTGAGTGCTACTCCACTGCCTCTATGGACCGCACTTGCGTATCCCTCCCCTGCTGGTGGGCATCCGGCGCATTTCTGCCCGTGGCTTCTGAGAATGACAAGCGCTGCTATGAACATGGGTGTCCGTGTACCTGTCTGAGCACCCATCTTGAATTCTTCCGGAAGCTCTTCTTTCTTAAACCCTCAAAACGAGACTTTATGCCAGCTCTCACCAGGTGCGGTGCTGTGCACGCTGCAGAGGGGAGCGGTCAACTTCCCCCCTTCCTCCTGGACACGCTCATTAGGGCTCGGTCAAGGTGCCCTCTGGCCTCGCTCCACAAAGCCTGGCCCATCACGCTGCGTCTCTGCCCAAACCCTCGAAGGGCCCACGTGTCAGAACGAAGCCCCAAGTCTCACGCTGGCCCACAGGCCCTCTGGTCACCCCCCGTGACCCTCTCCCGAGCATGCTCTGGTCATGATGCCCTCCTGGCCGGGAGGCGTGCGCCCCGTGTCCGCTCTCCCTGGCCCCAGACCCCCTGCTCCATGCCCCGCCCCCCCCAGCAGCTGCTGTCTCCTGCAGCTCACAGTGGTGGCGGTGGCAGGAGGGCATGGCCCCGCCCTGCTGTGCACTACCGTGACCCGGGCTGTGGGAACGGTTCCTGGCGCATGGCACAGACAGCCCGCGCCAGCGCATCTTCGCTGGGTGAATGAATCTGAGTGTCTTCTGTATGTCAGATGCTGCCGATGGAGTCATGACTAAGCCCAGATGAGGGCACGGGCTGGTGGAGAGACAGACACGGAACAGATCATCACAACAGAGTGGGCTCGGCTGTGACAGAGAGAGGTGTCATGCACTACGGGAGGAGGGCTGTGTCGGCAGCGCAGAGAGGAGGAGCCATCCCCACTGGGTCTTGCAGGATGAGTAGGAGTCTGGCAGAGGGACAAGAAGGGAAGGGCGTCCCAGGCAGGAGCTGAGCACAGAGACCCAGAGGTACAGACAACGCTGGCGGTTTTTCGCACAGGCGAGGAGTAGAGGGGCTGGTGTTATTGACAACAATTCCTATTAATGATTAATGCTTCACACAGATCATCTTGTCAAATACTCAGTCCGACCCTGTGTGGTGGGGACAGCGATTCTTCGTTTTAAGGATGGGGAAACAGAGGCCTTGGGAGGATCCACCCCTTTCCAGAAGCCTCACGACGTCGGGGAGCAGAGCAGGATGGGGCCGGGGCTTGCATGGCCCCCACGGGCTCCTGGGAGCAGGGAGATGCGTGGCCCAGGGGTGTGAGTCTGCAAACTAGGGCCACCACCTGCCTTGCTACTGAGGTTCTGCGGGACACAGTCCCCTCTGCTGGTGGCTTTCCGTCGGGACTGGGTTTGTGCGTAATGGCAGGGCAGCTACTGCCGAGAGCGTGTGACCCGAACACACAAGGGTTTGCCCTCTGGCCCTTCAAGGTCTGGTCTGTGGAGCCCTGGCCTAGGGGAGGGCGAGGAGGTGGGCCAGGTAAGCCAGGGGCAGGTGGTGCCCACTGGGCATGGGACTCAGGAAAGGGGGCTGGTGGGGGGCCAGGGAAGACAGATGTGCGGGAAGAGGGTCAGGCAGGGCCGATGCCGGCTCAGCTTCCATGCAGGGAGGGACGGGGAGGAGAGAAACAGGAGGGGAGGGCGACTCTCCCAACATCTGCCACCCTGGGCGCCTCTGCTGGGTCCGGCTTGCGCCCGGCCACGGGGCCACCAAGAAACAGAGCAGTGTGTCACCGGTGACACGCTCCTGGCAGAAGGCAGGAGCCTAGTGAGAGGAGACAGAGGGGAACCAGCCAGAGCCAGGAGGTCAGCGAGCAGGGAGAGGGCGGGAGGAGGGCCCCGGAGGGACGTTGGGCAGGAGGCCTGAGCCCAACCAGGCACCGCGAATGCAGTATTTTCTATGTGAGCAAGTACGTGAGCTTGTCTGCTTGCGAACGTTCTGCGTGAGGCCTCTGAGGTGTTGGAGAATCAGAATCCTTAAAATCCAAGAGATGTGGAAGGAACGTGTGGTCGACCTTCAGAGATGTGCCTAGAAGCCCATCTCGTGCTGGGTGACAGGGGCAAGGAAGGACGGCCGGGCTCTCCTTTGCCAGTGCGGCCACGCCTGTGGTTGGCAGGCAAGAGCCGGTCGAGCTCCAATCCGAGTGCCCCAGGGGCAGACAGTCCCTCGCTGGGTCCCGGCTGAGGCTCCAATGGGCCAGGCAGCGCTGGGAACTAGGGGCACAGCCAGTGCACGTGCCAGCCAGAGGCGGCGGCACCGTGGCCTGTGTCCCAGAGGCCAAGGGGGCAGCTTGGGGACCGTCATGTCGGACAGCTGAGTGGCAGGCTGGCCCCGGGCCTTCCTGGCGATCACCAGGAGAGGAGGAGCCCTAGGGAAGGAGTCCCGGCCCCCACGCTCCTGGAGAGGCGGCCCTTCCGTGAGCGCAGTGCATGCCCGTCGGGTGGCTGGGAATGGCAGGATATTTTAAGCAGCGCACGGGGGAATTCTGCGTTACCCTGGAGACGGGGCGGATGCAGGCTTTGGTGGCCACGGTGCATCTGTGCTCAGCGAGGAGCGGCCTGCACAGAGTCCGGGCTGGTGGAGCCAACAGGCCCCTTCCACCACGGAGGCCAGCGTGGGAAGGTGGCCGTGGCTGCCCCAGGGAGGGAAGCAAGAGCCTGGCGTGGGTCTGAGGCTCGTGGGCAAGGACCCAGCTGAACCCTGTGGCAGAGGAACGGCCGCGATGCCAGGCCAGGATGGGCGAGCTCGGATGGCACACACTTCCATTCACGTGCACGCCCTGCACCACCCGCTGGTGACAGTGAGCAGGTGCGACAGCTCATTCTCTCGTCTAGCAAACAGCCCCTGAGGGCCCCTCCCCGAGTCCCCTCCCCGAGTTAGCGAATGTGACCTGATTTGGAAAAGAGGTCTTTGCAGAGGTGATTAAACTGGGGATCCTGGGTTACCCAGTTAGACCCTAAATCTAATGACAAGTGTCCTTGTGAGACAGAGGAAGAGAGACACACAAACAGGGAGAAGCCACGAGGCCACGGAGGCAGAGGTGGAGGGACAGGGCCATGAGCCCAGGGACGCCTAGGTCCCCAGAAGCTCAAGAGGCAGGAAGGATCCTCCCCTGGAGCCTCTGGAGGGAGCCGGCCCTGCCGTAACCTGGATCCAGACTTCCGGCCCCCAGACGGGGAGACGGCAAGTTTCCGTTGTGCCAAGGCGCCCAGTGTGTGGTCCTTTGTCACGGCCGCCCCAGGATGCTGAATGAGTGACGTTCATTAAGGACACCCTTGGTCCCGGGCACACTCTGAGCACTTACAGGAGGGCCCGCTGGGTGCCATAAAGCCCTCTGGGTCCAGGGTACAGGTACAGATGAAGCCCCAAGGCCACGGGGGTCCAGTGACCAGGACGCTCCTCTAGGAAGAAGGGGCCTGCGGTCTGACGGCACGTTGTGCCCGTGGACGAGGCACGTGCTCGGCTCTGAGACCCCGTGGGGGGGGTGTTATCAGAGGACGTGGCCTGTCCGTGGAAGGTGCAGGCACATGGCAGGCATCCCAGTGACAGATCCCAGAGGAACAGTGTGGGCCGGGGCACTGCCTCACCTTCCGGAAGGGACCAGAAACCTCCACTGGTTTTACTCCACGCTATCCTTACTCAGACCTCAGTGACCGCGGCCACGGAAGCGGCCACGCAGCGCAACGCTGGCTCAGCCCCCGCCCACCCCCACCCCCTTCTCCTGAGAGCGCTCTCTTGCTGCTCCCGTTCGAGCGTCGGCGCTCGGCTCCAAGGCTGCGTCCTCGGTGACAAGGGCGCTGGGCAGAGACCCGTGACCCTCGCGGTCCCCCGGAGTTCGTGCAATCACCCAGCTCCTCCCCACCCGTCCCGACACGGCCCCTGCCCCAACCTGCCCCCAACGTTCTGTCACCGGCTGCTAAGGGCTAAATGTCGTGTGCCCCCAAATTCCTATGCTGAACAACCCCTCACAGTGGGGCCTTTGGGAGGCTGCTAGGGCTAGATGAGGTCATGGGGGGCATGATGGGATTAGTGCCCTTGTAAGGAGAGGAGACACCCTCTGCCTCCTCCCCCTCTGCCCTGTGGACACACAGCGAGACCCCGCCTCCCAGACACCAGCCGCCAGCTCTCTCTCCCCAAGCACCTGCTCACTCGCGTGCTCCAGCGTTAACCCTTCTGCGCCTCCCAGCAGCCTCGTGAAGGAGTTGGGACTGTGCCCCCATTTCCCGGATGGGAAAACCAACTCATGCAGGTGATTTTGGTGAAGGTGGTAACCTGCACGCCCCGACTCTCGGTGCTGACCTGCCACGCGGTATGTCCGGGGTAGGACTAGTGTAAGGGCCCCCCGAAAGTGATCTGGGAGGACTAGGGTCCCCAGACTCTGCTGTAGACTCATGCCCTTGCTGGGGTCTCGGGGACAGAGCAAGTGTGCAGCGAGATCTTCCAACCAGACCACACCTGTGGGGCCTGGCTGCTCATGGAGTGGCAGCGTGTCCCGGGGGACAGGGTGGCACAGCATGGAACACGCCCGTGTATCAGAGGACGCCCCCCACCCCCGACACTGAGTGTAATGGCCTCTCTGTGCTGACTGCCCAGCGAGGCAGCCGGGCCCCAGATGGTGGGCGGTGAGGGACAGCCAGCCCGGGTGGGGCCGCGGCCACTCCACCCACAGACTCTTCCATCTCAAACATTCAGAGGACGGATGCTTCCAGAATCCAGGCTCCGTGGGGCCGGTTTTCCTGCACACAGATGGCGAGGAGGCCTGTCATTTGCTCCTTGTCGGTAACAAAAGTTGGCACGTGAATGAGAAAAACAAGAAAATCCATTTGCTAATACAGCTCTGCGGCGGCCGTGCACACGCGGCGCCGAGTGCCGGCTCTGCTCTGGACGGAGGGGGGTGCACCCACATGCAAGGGGGCTCAGGCCTCCCGGTGCCACACCCCCTGTGCCCGCTGCGGGGCTCAACACGACACTGGCACCCACTGGGACGCGCTACAAAGTCCCGCATGCATGGCACGGGCCCCGAGGCCCAGAGAGTGGGAATGAGGTCGTGGGAGCAGTGAGCTGCTGCTTCTCTAGAATGCTCCGCTGGGCCGAGGCTCAGAGCCGCTGGCCTGGCTCCTTTCCACAGATTATGGCCAGATGGAGGGTGAGGGGCCATCTGGAGCCCCCCAGAACTGGGGCTCGGTGTGGAGGAGTTGCTGGGTCTGAGCAGAAAGCTCATGTCCTGGGCTCTCAGGGCCCCGTCCTCCCTCCCACAGACAAGAGCTGTGTCTCCTTGCAAAATGAAGCCACGTGTTCTTAAAGGCACTTGACAAGAGCAAAGGTTCCTTGGAATAACGAATAAAGGGATTTGGTCAAGAGCAGTGAATATCCCGTTGGAACTCAATTCTGGAAGGAGGGGCCGGGACCAGACCCCGGTGCCCTGTGTCCTGATTCCCAGTGCTTGGGCAGACCCTCTCCCCGGGGTTGTGGGCTGCGACCAGTGGAGTCCGAGAGCCCATGAAGGGAACCTTCTGGAAGAGACTCCCATTTGGATCTGCAGGGAGGTAAAGGCCGAGGGGCTCGGACACAGCGGCCTGCAGCGCCCGCCACGGAGGGTGCCCGGCCAGGCCATGCAAGCCTTGGAGGGGAGGGGAGCAGCTTCATGCATCACATGCTTGCACAAAAGGTCTGCAAGTGTGACCAGACCCCTAATCAGCCACGGCCTGCATTCCAGGAGAGCCTGGCAGAAATGTCACGGGGTTTCAAAACTGCTGGGAGACCAGGCAGATACTTAAACCGCAGAACAACAAAAGCTTTGGAGGGACACAGAAAAATCTCGAGCCCTAAATAGAAACACTCAACCTGTTTAGTCCCTACCATGGAGGGTTGTTCTTATGTGCAGGTTCAGGGGGAGGGGTGGATTCGCAGCGTGGCCGAGGGGCCCAGAAAGAGGTGGCCTGTGTGGGGAGGGGCTTGAGGGGAGCAGGCTTTCCCACAGATGCCCCCATGGGGAAGGCCAGGCAAGGCTCAACCCAGAAGCCCCTGGAATCTGCAAACCTTTTGTTCTGGTCCGTTTAGGCCCCCAAACATCCTACTCCTTCCAGAAATCAGGAGCAGACGGAGGGACAGCCAGCGGGTGCACTGCCTCCGGCTTCCTGCAGTGGGCTGCCCATGAGAGCCTAGTCCCGACCCAACAGATCATCTCAAGACTGTGTGCAGAGGGGCCGGGGTGACGGAGCTGTTGAACCAAATGCCCACCTTCCCAGAAAACATAGTGCTCTTTGGAGGACGTGGTAAATTATGGCCACACATGCCCTCCAGTGATGTCTGAGGTCACACAGCGAATGGGAAGCTCCAAGGTCCACGCACTGCCCATCAGCCTGCCCAGGCCCCGAGACGGCCCTGCTGCTGCCCCAACTGGTGATCTAGGACCAAGGAGAAATAGAACGGACTCTACTCTCCAAGGCAGGGAAGGGGTGTGTGGTTGGGAGAGAAGGCCTTCGGAGCAACGACTGAGACAAAATAGTGTTCAAAGCCCTCAGGACTCAGACGAGCAAGGCTGTTGAGTTCCTCCAGCCAAGGCGTTGGCTTCTCTGCCATCTTGGTTCTGATGCCTGGTGGCGGGCCACATCCCACGTGGCCTATTAGCCGATGACCTAGTGGGGAGGGTGTGTCCGTGTCCATCAAGGCACCCGGCCGAGCAATGACCAAGCCTCGGGGCATGGGCACTGGGGACGCACACTAACCACAGACCCAGCCCGATGTTCTCCTCCTGTCTCCCCTTCCCAGAAGAATGCGGAAGGGCAACAGGGCCCTTCTCTCTTCACTTGCTCCTCACCTTGGGAGAAACTGCCCTGAGGGCAGGGGCACAGACTCAAGCCTTTAATCCCAGGTGGCCCTTTTCACGCATCTCTTAGCCTGTTAGCCTCTGTGCCCACATGGAGAAACTCTGTGTTCTCTTCTGCTTTGGTTCCACAGTCTAAGCTTGCGAGGGTGACATCAGCCAGGGTTGAGTGGATCCCAGATAGGCTGCAATGGGCTGAATTGTGTCCCCCAAATTCCTAAGTCAAAGCCCCAGCCTGCAGGACCCAGAATGTGACCGTATCTGGAGACGGGGCCTTGACAGAGGTGATCACCGGTGGGGACCCTGATCCCATGTGACCAGAGTCCTTCTAAGAAGAGGGGATCAGGACACAGACACCACAGAGGGATGACCCCGTGAGGACACAGGGAGAGGATGGGAGAGAGGCCTCAGGGGGGCCCCGGCCCCGCCCACGCCTGGACGTCGGGCTCCGGCCACCAGAACATGGGACAGTCCCTGTCTGTCATTTAAGGTCTCCATCTGTGGCATTTTGTTAGAGCAGCCCAAGCCCACTCACATCCCCTCACTCCTGGCAAAGCCCCATATGCCTCAGAGTACACTTATTTTTAATTTTTTAGATGCTGTGATCATTGTTTATTTGCACATATCATGTAGCAAGCCCTTTACACATACTTCTTTATGCCTTCTGATAATCTTTCAGAGGAGCACAATTAAAGACATGGATTTTATGGACGAAGCACCAAGAACTCCGAGAGCATGAAAGGCAGAGGCAGGACAGGAGCCCAGGTGTGCCGGATCACCATGGCCCTGACCCCTCAGCTCTACCAGTGACTCCCTGGCGCCTGAGGAAAGTCCTCTCTTGATCCTGGGCACTGTTGGTGGGAATGTAAACAGGTGCGGCCACTATGGAAAACAGTATGGAGGTTCCTCAAGAAGTTAAAAATAGAACCACCATATGATCCAGCAATCCCACTTCTGGGACTATATCCAAAGGAAACGAAATCATTATGTCGTCAAAAATATCCGCACTCCCATGTTCGCTGCAGCATTATTCACAACAGCCGAGGTAGAGAAACAAGCTGAGTATCGACGGATGAGCGCATCGAGGAGACGCGGCGTGTACACACAATGGAATGTTACTCAGCCTTTGCAACAACATCGATGGACTTGGGGCGCCGTGTAAAATCGGCCAGGCAGAGAAAAACAAATACCAAACGGTATCATTTATATGTGGAATAAAAAAAAAAAAAAGGCAGAACTCCCAGAAACCATCGAGAAGCGGTTGGGGGGACTGGGGTGGGTGAGGGGAATTGCGCTGGTCAAAGGGTACAGTCCGACGTCAGGACAGAAGGTCTGGAAATCCTTTTGGAGGAGGCGCTACCAGTTAGGGACGTGTAGGTCAGGAAACAAAAAGTTGGGAAGGAAATAGACCAAAATGTCAACCCTGTGTTTCTTAAAGGTGAAGTAATGGGTAATTTTTATTTTTTAAAGATGTTTTCTATAGAAACGTGATATTTCTATAATAAGAAAAAACACCTTCATCCGAGTTAAAAGAAAAACTTGGAAGTCTATCCTCAGCACCTTGGACACAGTAGGTACTCAGTGAATAGAAAGAAAGGCTGGGTTTCCCTGAATCTCCACCTCACATTCACGTGAACGAAAACTCTGAAAAACCCACCACCCTGGGGTCTCTGGATGACCCACCAGAGGCGGGAGCATAGTGTAGGTACTCAATAAATGCTGGGGGTGATCTCTGCTCAGTGTCCTGTGGCCACCTGGCCTTTCTCTCTGGTCCCGGAAGGCTTGGTGCTCTTTTCCGGGTCTTGTACGATCTGCAGTTGTAAACAGGGGGTAGTAGAAACACCCCCTCCCTTAGGGCGATGGCATCAGAGGGCCTGGCATTGAAGTCCTCCTTCTCCTCCCCCTCACCCCCTGGCCAGTTCGATAGGCTCGGGCAACAGCATCAGCCAGCCCGAGTTATTTTTAATCACATGATTACCCGGGGTCTTTTATCACGTAGGCAGTTTAATTGGACTGCAGCATGGGTGGACCATAGCCGCTAGAGGAAATGTCGGCTGACATATCCCGGCAGCAGTGGACGGAGGGAGCTTCTCCCTGAAGCCAGCCCCTTCCCCAGGGATGCTCCAGGCATCCAAAGTCAGTCTGGGCCCATTAGGCGGATGGGAGAGAGCTGAGACCCTCCACTGAGGGGAAGCTCCCTGAGGACCTGCAGGTAAGGGCGAGTGAGGATCACACGGGTTGGCCATGGAGACAAGTCACAGCTGAAGACTATTTTGATGGGCAATAAAGTAGAAGGGAGGGAGTTTATCTATTCAGTCATTCATCTACCCACCATCCTGTCCATCCATCCATCCACCCACCCATCCACGTATCCACTATCTATCTCATCACCCATCTGTCCGTCCACCCATCCACCCACCTATCCACCATCCATCCATCTCATCATCCATCTATCTATCCATCCAATCGCCTATCTACTCAACCGCCCATCCATCCATCCTGTACATTCACCCAGTGTTCACTGTGCACCTACCAGGTACTCTTTTCCACCTTCACACCCACTCAACTTCCCAGAGGTGTTGCCGACTCATCCACGCACCTCATCATCCATCTAAATATCCACCTATCCATCTATATGTTCATCCATTGATCCACCATCTATCCATCTAAACATCCATATATCCATCCAAGAATCCATCCATCCATGCATCCATTTACCATCTATCCATCCATCCATCCATCCATTTACCATCTATCCATCTAAATATAGATCCATCGTCCTCTGGGCTAAGGAAGCTCATCTCATAGGGTCAAATGCTGCTGCTGCTACTTCAGCCATCTACCTAAGCAGCTGCAAGTCCTCACCACTTCCAACCCCTGGAGGAAACTGCTCGGTCCCTAAGCCGTGTCTTCCGTGGCTTTACTTCTCTCTGCAACAGAGCCCCTGTCCCCTTCTCCTGCAGGTCTGCTCATCCCTCAGAACCCAGGGCGAGAGTCAGCCCCGCTGAGAGGTCACGGCTCTCTCTAGGCCGTAATCTCTCCTGAGGTCCACGGTCTGGCCTTGAGCCCACAGGGCTGAAGGACAGGGCCAAGGGGTCCCTGCCCCTCAGGTCATTGCACAAAGTAGAAGCTTCAGATGCTTTTTTAAGGGAGTAATATGGTCTCTCTGCCCAAATCTGGGCCTGTTTTTGGCAGATTTCTTTCACTACGAACCACCTAAGACCAAATATGAGGGGGCCTGGGGTCCCAGTTTCAGAAATCACACTCCACTGAGGGCCATCCATGTGCTTTGTCACCCATGTTGCAGAACTGCCAGGGTGACAGAGAGGCAAGCCTGGGACGGGCAACGCGCCTTAGCACTAATCTGCTTTGGCTCAAAAGCACACAAACTTGGAGCGGTCCAGCCACAGCTGCCCGCTGGGCAGCCCCACTCACTGGCCGCCAGCGATAAGCAGCGAGGGGAGCCTGGACAGAGCTCGGCTCACGGCCGAGCTCGGCCTCCCTGCACGGAGTGAGCGGCACTGATAAGAGAAAAGAAGTTTGCTGGGGCTGGACGTGGAAAACTGGCACCTCTGATGACGGGCGTGTATCTTAGGAGCCCTGTTCACAGCCTGGGGCCCCTGGCCTTCTGGCATCCGTGGCTCTCCGGGAGTTCCAGGCACACTTAGCCCGAGCGTTCACATGTGGCTGCAGAGCTGGCCAGATCTGAGAGGGAATCAGAGCCCAGGAGAGCGGGGAGGGAGCCCCGAGAAGTGGCGTGCACCTGCCCGGTGCCACAGGGTGCAGACGCAGAGGGTGGGGAGTAGGGGGAGACGGGGGTGCTCCCGGAGCGGCGTGCTCTCTGCACAAGGCCATGGAAGTAAGCTGTGGGGGATGGAAGCCAGAGCACCGTCGGAACGTGCAAGTCTGCGTTCCCTAGAGGCATATGCGGAAACCCTAACTGCCAGTGTGATGGTGTCAGGAGGTGACCCGGCTAGGAGAGTGGGGCCCCACTGATGGGATCGGTGCCTTCATGAGGAAAGACACGGAAGGGCTTTCCTTCTCTCCCTCCCTCCTCTCTCTCTCTCTGTCTCTCTCCACTGTGACGACACAGCGAGAAGGTAGTGTCTGTGCACCAGGCCTGCAGACCTCCACCCTCCGGGACCGTGAGGATAAGTGTCTGGTGTTTCGTGACCGCGTCTGCGTCTGGCCGACCCAGAAGGAGATGTGATCGGCAGTCACACTGTATCTGTCAAACACTGAGCTCTGGGGTGAGCCCAGGACTGCGGCAAATTCACAGGGGCAGGACCCACCACACGCGTGGGCAGAGCGACACTCCACCTTCCCCACCTTCTCCCAGAAGCTCTGATCCCGCCAGCTCCGCCCAGCTCCCCGCCCCCTGGCTGCCAAGTCCAGTGGGTTCTGGCAAACGTCTCTGCATAATGTGTCCCGCCCTCCTTTCCACCAGGGCCACAGCCTGCTCTCCGTGGCTCCCCGAGGCCGTGCAAAAGCCCTGCCCCACCTGGCCCGAGTCATCCTCCTAAAACGCCCATCGGACCACACGCCACACCCTTGTGCTGGGGGAGTCTTTGCGGCCCCCCCCCCACCGGCCCACAGCACATGCAGTAGCCACACTGAGCACCCACGGACGTGCTCCCACGGCAAGAGAGGGGAGGAACCCGGAGGCAAGACCCCGCCAGCTGCTGGTACAAATGCCAAGTGCCCACCCTCCCCCACCGCTTGGGGCCCGGGGCCAGGGCAGGTGTCTGTCACAGCCCAGGAAGGCCCTGCCCCCCAGGGCACCGTGCCCAGCAAACCTGCCGGGCCTGGTCGCTCACCAAAGTGGAGGCCACCTTCTGTGTCTGCCCCGTGAGCCTGGCGCTGCCACCACACTCCCCACATGGCTCACGGGCTTCCTGCGAGGACCCCACGGCAGGAGGCTGGAGAAGGGAGATCGAGTTCCTCCCCATCTTCCTGCTGCTTTCCACGCCCCTAGTGTCCAAAGGGCCACAGCAGAAGGGATGCAGCCCACGGCACCTTCCAGCGCTTGCCCGGCCACGCCCCTGCATGGGGCCCGCGGTGGCGGTGCAGTCATGACGGCTGGAGCAAGTGCCAGCCCCGTCTCCTCCGGGCCAGAGGCCCTGCGCCGTCGGAATACCTCCCGGGTCACATCCTTTCCTGCAGCGCAGAGCTCCCCGGGCCACACGCCCATGCCCCCCATCCAGGCCGGGCTCCCCTCGCCCCCAACCTGAGCAGCGGCAGCCGCTTTCTGCAGCCCAGAATCTCAGCGAGAGACGGAGCCCGTGGGGGGTGACAGCCAGACCGGGTATGACAGCAGAACTCTGACCCACGATCTGCAGGAACCGGTCCTGGAGCCAGATGGAACCTTGGGTACAGCGAGTCCGGCACAGCCGGGACTGAGCCGATCACGGACTTCTGCCTTATTTCCAACTCAGGACGGCCCGGAGAAGGCCCCGCACTCCCTTGAGCGGTCACACGGGCCGCTCCTCGATGGCCCCCGTTGGCACATACCTGGGCCTCCCTTTCCCCTTTCTCCCGCTGTTCTGCTGGCCTTTGAGCCTCTGCGGACGCGTGTGTGGTGGTGGCCAAGCCCTGCCGGCAAGCGCCGAGACACGTCACTGCTTGCTCTCATCTGGGTGGCCTTCAACCTCCCAAGTCACCTCCCAAGTCACCTTCCTCCCGGGGGAGGAAGAAGGGTGGGCAGAGAGTGGCCTGCGGGACGGGCTGGGGGCACCGGGTGGGTCAGGCCAGGGGGCTCCCTACATGGGGCCAGGCCCTCTTTCTTCTGGGCCTGTTAATGTAGTGTGAATGGTGGGCTGAACGGTGGCCCCACAGACACACAGAGGTCGGTAGACCCTGGAGGGCAAAGGTCCACCTTACTGCACATCATCTCACCCACCAGCCCATTTTACGGTCAGCACAATGAGAGGCTAAAGGACCCACCCAAGATGGCGTGCCAGGCAGAAAGCTCCTAGGCCCTGGGCACCTGGCTTGGTGCCCAGCCCAACAGCGGTGACCTCGCCACGAGACAACAGTTCTTCCGGTTTCTGGTGAAGCAAGGCCCCCACGGATGGAGCCCTTGGACCATGAGGTCCCTGTGCTGTGTGAGCAAATCAAGGGCGAGCATCCTCCCTCCAGAAAACGTGGTTGCCCAGTCCTGCCCGGCAGCCATGCGTGGATGCCTAGCCAACCTCAGTTGCTGCCTGGAGGGGGACCCCTGGAAGGGGGCAGGAGGAAATAGCCCCGAATCAGAGGGGACCGGTGCTTGGAGGACACCTCGCTGGCAGCCGCTCCAACAGCCACACTGACGGACCACCTTTAAGAAGAGTATTTTGTGAAACCCCAGCCTCTCCTGTAAAGAAGCTGACAGATAATATGCCCTTCCTGGATACGCAGTCCCAATATAACATCTTCCAACTGTGAGGTGCCGGTGGACTAGAAAGAAATACTTCACAATAAAATCAGCTGCACTCCAACACGAAATGCTTACACCTATCCAGGAGTCCCCGTGAACGTGAGAGCCGCACATGCAGAGTAAGCAAGTGACTCCTGTCCTGTCAGCACTGAAGTGCAAGGAAAGCTCCTGGGAAAGTTCCAAATCAAAACCCTGGGCGGGAGGGGTCTGCGCTCAGCCCGGCAGGGTCAACAGCCACAGCGCCGCACTGGTCCTGGTGACACCCACAGCCCTCTGCACAGTAAGGATGATACCAGCACGCCCACAACTGTCACCTGGGCGTTATTCCGAAGACTAAACGGGAACAGTCAGGTTGGCCCGGCGGTGAGTTTTCATCTCGTGGGGCTTTGCCCCGAGGGCATGGGGCAGCACAGCAGGCAGAATCCGGTGGAAACTGCCCCTCCTCTGGCTGGAGGAATCTGGGAACAGAGCTCAGGCAGGTGAGTCTGGTACCGAAACGCACAAGGAGACAGGCTGGTACCGAAACGCACAAGGAGACTTCGGAGGGCGGCCGGCCAGGGGAAGGAAGTCCCTAACTCTGGGCATATCTGCAGGCGTTTCAGGCCGCCCTTGAACCATGTGTGGGCGACGGAACTCAAGTAAGAAGCAACAGATTATTGACCTTGGCATGGACTCATGGAAGCTGAGATGCAGCTTACAGTCCAAATCCAACCGGAAGAACTGTCAGCTGAAACACCACCTGAAGATTCCTCAGAGGAATAGAACAGAACCCAGAGTCCACACAACAGCGTACTCACAACGCCAAGCAAGCAACCCAAGACCGCCAGGGAAACAGGACCCATTTTCAAGAGAAAAGACAACCAACAGCTTGAGGTGGTGAAGACGCTGGAAGCAGTAGACAATGGCTTCAATGCTGTTATTACGACACTTACACTGAGGGGAGGGAGCTGGGGTTGATACGTGCATAGGAAAGAACTAAGGGGATGTTTTAGAAATAAAACACGTATCTGAAAAAAATTCAACGTAGGGTCTTAATAATAAAGTGAAGATGATAGAGAAGAGTCAGTGAACTTGAAGACAGATCAATGAATGTATCCAATCTAAAAAAAAGAGGAGAAAAGGATGGAGAAAAAAATGAGCACCAGGGATTCAAAGCCCAGTACAAAAAGATATATAAGAATTGGGTAATCAGAGTCCCAGAGAATGAGGCCAAAAAGATAAATAAATACTTTAGGAAACCATGTCCTCATCCCACATAAAATGTCTTTTGCTGTGTGAGGTGACAGATGTGAACTGGACATATTGTAGTGATCATTTCACAATATACACAAATATCAAATTATTATACTGTACACATGAAGCAAAACTAATGCTATAGGTCAATTCTACCTCAGCAAAAGAAAATGAAAAAAAAAATGGATGGAAAATTCCCAAATTTGATGAAAGAAATAAATGTCCAGCAAGGGGTTTCGGCTCCTGGAAAGCTCCGGTAATACGCACCCTCCACCGCATCTCCCCCAGCGAATGCGGTTATAACACTCAGACAGATGCAGGAGCAATGATCCGAGGACTAAAGGAAACAGCGGCGGTCAGACTGAGGAAGGAGAGCGGTCTTCAAAGCACCGCTGAACAAGCAGTGAGCTTCCCACTAATTTTTCTTTGGGTACAAGTTGGCTGGATGCAAAGGCAGCCAGAAGACCTGGGAATGCAGGAAAGTGGGCACAAGCCAGAAGGCCGAGTGTGCATAAAAAGGTCTTCAAGAAGGGCCTTTGTTTTTCAACCCAAGGAGGAGAACAAGGGAATCTGCATATTCAGCGTGTATGGGGGGAAGTCTGCCCTTGTGTTCTCTATGGCACTTCCTCCCCCTCTGTAGCCCCGGGACACCCCGCGGTGGTGCAGTGGCAGCAGACGATGGGTGAGGATGGAAGGGCATGGGCGCTGCAGTTCCAAGGACATGGACGGACTTCCACTGTTCTCTTGCTACTTGGCTGTGGGGGAGATGTGAGGGCCGAGAGTCATGCAGGGCAGGGAAGTTCCAGTCCCAGCTTTTTGTCTGGAGGACTGCGATGGGGCTCCAGGGAACTGGAAGGTGGCAGGGAGACAGGTGAGGAGGGGGCAGGGAGTGCTCATAGAAAGTGGCACAGGGTGTGTGTAATTAGACCTTACACGGTGGGCCAAGAGCGAGGCTGCCACCAATCTCCAGGACTGGCCATGGTGGGGGCTACCTAGGCGGGGACCGGTCTGAATAGTAAGCAAAGGCTTGGAAAACAAAACTGACCTCGGAACCACAATCCACGAAAGGTTGGTTGGAACTTGGGGCCTCAATCCAATCAAGTCAACCATTTCCATAGGATTTAAA
Organism: Cryptoprocta ferox; assembly: GCA_028646485.1. Taxonomy (NCBI): domain Eukaryota; kingdom Metazoa; phylum Chordata; class Mammalia; order Carnivora; family Eupleridae; genus Cryptoprocta; species Cryptoprocta ferox. The sequence continues at coordinate 2,594,284 of CM053575.1, read as the reverse complement.
CAAGACCCAGAGTACTGTAATGAAATATTCACATTGTCCGGGATGCCAGTTGAAGTTACTTGGCGTACAAAGAACTGTAAATATGTAACTCTCAAAGGAAATGAGATAAATAAAATAATTCCTGGATAGACTCAAACGTAATAGAAGACAGAAGGAAGAGGGTTCAGTCGGTTGAGTGTCCGACTTTGGCTCAGCTCATGATCTCACGGTTCATGAGTTCGAGCCCCACATCGGGCTCTGTGCTGACAGCTCTGAGCCTGGAGCCTGCTTTGGATTCTGTGTCTCCCTCTCTCTCTGTCGCTCCTCTCCTCATGCTCTGACTCTCTCTCTCTCTGTCTCTCTCTCTCAAAAATAAATAAACATTAAAAAAAGAATTAAGAAAAAAGGAAGAATCGGTGAACATGAACTTGAACTTGAAGACACATCAATACAAAATTTTGAGTCTGATAGAGAATCACACAAACTTGCAGATTGAAGCAGCTCATTGCATCTCTACTGGAAGAGCTCAAGAAACCCATGCCAAGATATGCCATCCTCAGACTGCTGAAAGGGAAAAAGAAAGAAAATATCCTCAGACAGCTAGAGGCATGGGACTCGTTTCATAGAAAGAACAACCATTTGAGTGACTGCAGACTTCTCACGGAAAGATGGAGGCGTGAAGGAAGTGGAACCGTATTTTAAGAGTGCTGTTACCCCAGAATTCTAGAGCCAGTGAAAAACTCTTCAAAGATACAAAATTTAAATCCAGACAATCTTAGATGAAGAAAACCAAGAGAATCTGTCACGAGCAAATCAGCTCTGAAGGACATTTTTGCCAGGGGATGGGGCGGGGGGTGGGGCGGACACCAGAGAGAAACCTTGACAATCAGGAACAGAAAAGGTGGAGCGAAAATGGTCAGCTATGTAACAGAATAGCCTTTATCTCTTACATTCTTTATGGGATTTATGGCCGCTGAAAGTAACAAGTATTACACTGTGTGACAGGGTTTCCAATACATGCAGACTTACTACGTGGGACAACAGAAGAGGAGAAAAAGTGGACGAAACAATGGCTGGGTTTTCACTTGCTGCGTGTGAGTGTTACGGTAACTGTGAGGAAACTGGGGAAAGGTAAGTATGTGTGTTACAATCCCACAACCACCACAAATGCACAAAAAGCTATACAAACGGAGGCACAACTTCGATAAGTAAATTAGAATGGAAAAGTAAAATATTCAAATCATAAAAAAAAACAGGAGAGAAAAAACAGAATAAGAGAGAACAAATAGAGAACAAGAAGTAAGATGGTAGCTACAAATACAAACGCAGTAATAATGGCATTAAATAGTCTCTTTCAACACAAATAAAAGAAATGGTCAGGGGGCGCCTGGGTGGCTCAGTCGGTTAAGCGTCCGGCTTTGGCTCAGGTTATGACCTTGTGATTCATGGGTTCAAGCCCTGCGTCAGGCTCTGTGCTGACAGCTCGGAGCCTGGAGCTGCTTCGGATCCTGTGTCCCCCTCTCTGCCCCTCCCCTGCTTGCTCTCTCTTCTCTCTCTCTCTCTAAAATAAAAAAAAAACATTAAAAAGAAATGGTCAGAATGGATGTGAGAAAAAACACTCAATGGTATGCAGGCTATAAGGAATCAACGTCGTCTATGGTGACATGGGTAAGAGAAAAGCAAAGGGATGGAGAAGATTTATCAAGCAACCACTAGTGACCGGGGATAAACAGGAACAATAAATGTCAGGAAGACCAGTTTGCCGAGAAGACATGATGTCCGGGTTGAGTATGAACCCAACACCAGAACCCCAAAACACGTCTGGGAACACCCGACGGAACGAAAAGGGGAAAATGGGCCAGCACGTTCCTACTGGAAACACCAACATCCCCCTCTTGGCCATCAAGTAGAGGGTAAGTCCGCAAAGCTATAAATACCAAAAGCATACCACCAGAAGGTTCTAACTGACATTTATGGAACACTGCGCCCAGCATTCACAGAGTACACCCTGCTCTCGATGCACATGGGCTATTCACCAAGACAGATCATAGCCAGAGCCATAAAACTAGGAAAAGAGCAAAAGAAGTTCAAAGCACTCAGAAGGAAAGAAATACTAAACACAAGAGGAGAAATCAATAAACTAGAAAAACAGAGGAATCGAGGAACATCAATGAAACTAAAGCCAGTTCTTCAAAAAGGTCAATAGAATTGATAACATTTTAGTAGGACTGACTCTTGACTCTTTTTCCAAAGAGACAAGAGCCAAATTACCAACCTCAGGAACAAAAGTGGGGATATCGCTACAGGACAGAGTGTAAAGAGATAAGGGAGGCTCGATGGGCGACTGCCCTCACATAAAGTTGACAGTTTAAAATGGATTGATTTGGGGCACCCAGGGGGCTCAGTCAGTGAAGTGTCCGACTTCGGCTCAGGTCATGATCTCACGGTTTGTGGGTTTGAGCCCCACGTCGGGCTCTGTGCTGACAGCTCAGAGCCTGGAACTGCTTCGGATTCTGTGTCTCCCTCTCTCTCTGCCCCTCCCCTGCTCATGCTCTGTCTCTGTCTCAAAAATAAATAATAAACAGTAAAAAAAATTAAAACGGATTGATTCTTTGAACATTACAAACTGCCCAAACTCACCCAACAACAAACAGGTAACCTCACTCCTCTCTATGAAAGATACTGAGTTAGTCGTTTATCTGAAAAACCATCTTCAGACACAAATGATTCCATTCCTGGTGAATGTCGCCAACCATTTCGGGAAGAAACAATACCACTTCTACACAATGTTTCCAAACATTTTCTAAATTAATTGATGAGGGCCGCATTACCCTAAGCCCAGGCCAGACCAAGGCAGCACGAGGAAACCAGACCAGCATCAGTCACAGTGTCCCCAACAGAACATCAGGAGCCTAAATCTGGAGACGCATAAAGAGAATAACACACCGTGACCTGGGAATGCAAGGCTGGCTCGATACCTGAAAAATCAGCTGATATAAACAACCATATAAACAAACTGAAGAAGAAAAACATAATCCAGATGCAGGAAAAGCATCTGAAAAATCGCAGCATATCCCCAAGGAGAGGTGTGCCCCACTGCCGGTCTCCCCTTGTGATGCAGGGGCAGGGGCAGGGGCGGCCACAGCTGGGCTCCCGCACCGTCAGGAAGGTTGAGGCAGGAGGAGGTGGCAACATGGCCTCTGCCGCTGCTCGATCAGCAAGGACCAGTGAGGTTTTGCGGAAGACAAAGATTAGAGAAATCAAGGCGCTCAAGGCAATGCTGAACACCTCAGAGACACGGCACGTTCCCGGTAAACACGGCACGTGGCCAGACTGAGTCGCTGGCAAGGGCCATCTCAAACGCTTGGATTTAAGAGTGCTGTGGGCATAGAGAGACGCCGTTGGAGGCGGGCCGGCCCCAAGAGGAGGCTAATAACAACAGTACCGCAATTACTACTACGAAATAGTAGAAATGATTGGCAGTAATAAAAGCAACACCCCTGAACTACTTGGAAACGTCCTGCAAGATCGCCCTGCAGTGAAACCCAGTTTACAATGATTTGAGCCAAGAGTCCAATCCCTTTTACATATAAACAATGAATACTCACGATAATTAATAACAACGAAACGTGCGCCACCACCACCAACGCTGTCGCCCGCCTGCCCTGGACCAGGCACTACGCGCCGAGTGCTCCCATTTCTCAGATCAGCTGACCCTGCTGACTGGGGCAGGGTCCGCCACAGCCACCCGCAAGGAAACCGAGGCCCAGAGGGGCTGCATCCCTGGGCTCGCCCACTCGTGCTGCCTGTCTAGGATGGAGACCCAAGGCCACTGCACTCCGTGGGCTCCTGGCCTTCCCGTGCCCACGGCCGGGCTGGCCCGAGATCACCGGGTGCCTAGAATAAGGGGCACACCCATGAGGTCCACTCTCCTACCACCACCTGTCGGCCCCTGGACACACTGTGGGCCCCGAGGCAGGGCTTTCCTGCTGTCCCCAGCACCGCCTGGCACTGCCAAGGCCACTGGGTGACTTCGGGCCTCTGAGGCAGAGGACAGGGCCAGGAGGGCTCTGCGCGGAATATAAGCCGTGAGAACGTGCTCCCCGCTGGGTTTCCAAGCCCAAGGACCTGCTTCTCTGGGGGGGGACCTTCTCCCCCAGATCCTGGCTGGAGACAGACTCCTCAGGCCCAGGCCCCTCTCCGCGTCTTCTGCGCCCAGCGGCTGCCATCTAGTGGCCAAGGCAGGGAACACAGGGCCGGAACCGTGTTGCTGGGACCTCCTGATGGCGTGGGGGACCGGTAGTGTTCACAGCAGCACGATTTCTGCACTGCCTTCCGACTCCTGGAACCTGGACGTGTATTTCCATTACAAAAAGGCCTTCGTCCTGGGGCCGACGGTCTGTGTCTTCTTGAGGAAGTGGCCTAACCTCTCTGAGCTCCGGGTTCCTCATTGGTTACACCCTTGTTTCTCCCAGAAGCTGGTTCGGGCAGGGGGTTGACAATCTTCCAGACCCCAGGCTGCACGTCTCCCTTCCCCCTGAAGGCCTGGAAAACCGCCTCTCCGAGCATCCCGAATCTGAGCTCGAAGTTTTCTCCGATTGAGACGCTTGAACGGCTGCCTTGGGCTCTGAGCCTCAAAAGCCCATTTGGTAAATCAGGGGGTAATGGGGCCGCCCCGAGAGCTCGTGGGCCACTCTGCAAACACCCCCTGAGCCCTGCCAGGGGCTGGGCACCGTGCTGGCCTGGGCAGAGAGGAGGAGCCAGACATCACGAGCGGGGAGGCCCTCCCTGGCTGTCCTGGGCACAGCACGCAGAGGCCCGGGGGCCATGTGGACCCGCCGTCCCGCGCACACCCTCCCTCCTACACGTGGGCGGGCGGCAGCAGCTGCTCCCACCCCTGGGGTCCTCTGTGGGGTCTGGCAGAGTCCTGAGGGGCAGTGGGGCCAGGTCACAGGGTCGCACCAGACCCCGCCCCCTGCTAGGAGATGAGGGGGTGCAGGCTCAGAGCTGCCGAGGGCAGGGCCGGGGCCAGGCTGCACGCTCTCTCACATGCATCAGTGTGGCATGCACGCAGTAGGCACGGAGCAGACCCTGGACCCAGAGGGCCCGGGTTCAGATCCAGGCTCCAACCTCCACCCTGCACATGCTGGGGCGATGCTAGGACCTGCCTCTATGTCCTCATCTGTAGAATGGGGCCCTAATAACAGCCAGCAGGGGGGCGTTGGGAAAGGATCAGCAGTCTCTGTGTGGAGCTGGAAGACCGTCATATAAAAATGACGAATAAATGTGACTGTTCTCATTTTTACTCTCCATCTACCCCTTCCCTACACCGTGAACGAGCCCCACTCGGTGTAGGAGGCAGGAGATGTCAGGGTTAGCAGCAGGGTGCAGAGCCCTACTCCCCAGGTCTGAGCCCGGCTTTGCCACTTTTGGGCTGTGCGATCTTGAGCAAGTTCCTCTCTCTCCCTAGCCTCAGTTTCCTTACCTGTAACAAGGGAGAAACAGCCCTGTCCATGCATGCTGAAAAGAGTGGAGCCAGCGGCCCCGGACCTCGTGCGTGCTGCGTGCAGGGCAGGGTTAGGCGTGGCCGTGCCCCCGGGAGCCGGGGTGCGAGGGGCGCCGGGAGCACGTAAGGGTTCCATCTGGTGGGAGTGGGGCCGGGGAGGAGCCGGCTGGGAGTCGGCCAGGAGAGGGAAGCTGGCCTGCTGGCCGGTCTCCAGGGCCATCCTGGGCCCCCATGTCTCCCTCCCGTTCAAGAGAAAATGCTCAAATCGTCCTGAGTGCTCACAGGTCCCCAGGACCCTGTCAGCAGGCTCCTTCCGTAGGTCCTGTAGGGCCTGGGATTCTGCATTTCTATCGGGCAAGGCGCTCGGGTGGCCTTGCTGCTACTGCTGCTGGTCCGTGGACCACATCTGGAGCAGCAAGACCTTCATACATGGCCTTCGACTTTGTTAAGCCTGGTGGAAGGTTCTCAGACCCCGGCCGTGCCCAAGTCCCCGGAAGGCTGGTGAAAACACGGAGTCCCAATCCTGGAGCCTGAGCACAGGTGACACAGTCTCCGGTGACACAGTCACAGCTCTGCCAGTTCGGGATGCACGTGCAGACAGCCGTGGCCGTTGGGGCGCACGTGCAGACAGCCGTGGCCACCTGGGCGCATGCACGGACAGCCGTGGCCGTCTGTGAGACCCCTCCCTCCCCACCGGGAGCTTCTGACAGCTCAAAGACCCCAGCCCGGGGCAACTGAATCTGAATCCAGGGGTGGGCTTTTCAGAGCCCCCGGGGGCACTCTGAGAGCCCGATTCGCTCCTGCTTGCTTGTCCTCCATCTGCCCGGACCTGCTCTCACGGACGACAACTTCGAAGCCAACAGAACAGAGCAAAACTCCAACAACTTGAGACCCAAGCCATCACGTCAGTATCGAAATGCTACAACTTTACAAACACAGCCGGAAGTCGGGGTGTTTTTAAGGTGAGGGGAGTCGAGGGTGCCAGCAATCACCACCCTCACAAGTGCCCGGGGGGCAGGAGGCGGTCTGCGCACGGTTACCTCGGGTCCCAGGCGCCGAGGGCCGGGAAGGAGCGGGAGCGTCAGGGACGTGGGGTGGCGCTGCGGGCGGGCAGCCGTACCTCGAGGCGTGAGGGGCGCCCCCACCTTGGACCAGGCAGTCACCAGGCGGTAAGGTCCCCGACACCTGGCCCCGTCCACGGGCTGCAGGAAGCACGGATGATTCTTGGTGGCACATGCCGTTCCGGATGGCCTGGGACTCTGCACCTCGGGGGCAGGTGCCTCTGGGTCCTCCGGGGAAGCCTCACCCACCGGGAGAGGCAGGAGATCAGGGCAATCGAGGTCACCCTGGCCCTTCCCATGGGTCACCTGAGTCTCATGTGCCCTCATTTTTCCTGGAAGGAGGAAGGAAGGACAGACAGGTGGTGGCCTTGTTTGAGAAGCTCAGAAGGAGGCAGGAACGACAGGTATCTTTCCAAAGACATGCCCGTGGCCAGGCCACGTGACTGCCACCTGCACACCCCCATGTGGCTCAGCCAGGCCACGTTTCCCCGGGTAACAGGAGGCCCTGCGCAGGCCAGGCAGGACGCCGCAGGGCACCTCCCGTCCCGTCTACAAGCAAGCTCCTCCCAGCCACCAATCCCGCCACCGCTCGGCCAGGGAGGAGGACCGGAAGGGGCAGGTGCGGTGAAATGGGATCCCTGTACTCAGCCCTGCCTCTGGCGTTCGCTGGCTGTGTGACCTGGAGCACATCGCCTAACTTCTCTGAGCCCCGGTTTCTTTACACAGAAAACAGAGACAAGACCAGTGACCTTTGAGGATAAGTTACAACACCTGTAACCAAAATAATAGCTAACTGAACAGACACTGCTTCTCGAGGACGTCCATGCGCGGCCCGTCAGAGCTTTACAATAACTGGGCCTTTAACCACCCTTGAAACGAGCTTGTGTGATGGCACTGTTGTTATCCACATGGCACAGGAGGAGAAACTGAGGCACAGGACGTCAGGAGGGAGGGGTCGAGCCGGCATGGAGCCCAGCAGTCTGGATGGACTGCCCCGAGGACCGGGGTGAGGGGACGTGGGCAAAGCCCCTGCCCTGGCACACGCAGAAGTCACATGTTCTCGTGACTCCACCCATCTCCTGGTGCCCGGGGGTCGCTCAGGGCCGGGTTGGGCTGACGGTCGTCAGAGAAAGGGCGCCTGCCCTAGTCATGGCTCCCCTGCTGTGTCCCGCCAGTCAGCCACACAGGTCGGGGGGCCTATGCTTTCGGGCCAGAACACTCCATGTCCACAGCACGCGGAGAGCACCCCGTGACCCGGATGGTGCCACACGCCTGGTTTTGATGGGTCCACATGCTGGGTCACAGGTGTCCAAAATGGATGTGAGCTTCGTGAATGAAGACCACACGGATAGAGGGCCCCCGGACAGGACTGTGTGTTTCTTACCAGAGTCACAGCCCCCCTGAGGTGGGAGAGACCCAGGCAAGGCTGGGGGACCTGAGTCAGGACAAGGGACCAGAAAAAGCAGAGGACCAGCACAGGCTTACTCAGGATGGAGGCTTAGCTGGCCTGGACTCCCGCCACTCTCCCCAAATGGCTGTGGCTTAGTGTCACCCACACGCACTACTGAACTGCTTTTTAAAAGGCTTGGTTGTATAAAAGTCCAACGTTGGCATGAAATGGTGTTACCATATTAAACTGCAAGTAGTTAATCAGGGCCATGTGACCCAGAAGCAAATTTCTCCATCCCTCAGCTAGCCATCTGGTTATTAAGTCATGCACAGATCTACCCACCCACCATTCATTCATCTACTCATCCATCCATTCATCCACCCACTCACCTGCCCACCCACCCATCCATTCATTCATCTACTCAACCATCCACTAACTGCCCACCCATCTACACACTCACCTATCCACCCATCCAACCACCCATCCATCCACCCATCCATTCATCCACCCATCCATCCATTCATCCATCCACTCACCTGCCTACCCATCTACACACTCACCCACCCACCCACCCACCCATCCATTCATCTACTCATCCATCCATTCATCCATCCACTCACCTGCCCACCCATCTATGCACTCACCTATCCATCCATCCACCCATCCACCTATCTTTCTACTATCCATCACTCTGGCCATCCATCCTTTCTTCTAACCAACTGGCCACCAGATGTCTATTAGCAACATTACATACCAGGTTTTGTGCTGAGGATTCAGAAAGGGTATTTCCTGCTCTCCTCCTTCCTAATAGGTCCCCAAGTGCTGGGAGAAAGACTTACAATCTAAAAGACCAGCCAGTGAACCAGGCTCCCAGGGCAGCTCTGTTTGGGTTGGGGAGAGGAGAGTCAGGGCAGGAGGCCTGGGGCGTAGGGGTGAAGGTGGGAGGTAAGTGGGAAGCCTGCCTAATGTCCACTTCCTGCTTCTGGGGAAACACCTGGGCCACTCTGGTGTACGTACTGAGACCAACTCCCTCGAGGATGGGTGTGTGACCCAGGTCTGGTCAGTGGCCCATCCTACTATCCTTGGTCACTACAACTAGGTCAAGAATGGGCATGTGATCTCCGAAGGCAAGGGAAATAAAGCAAAAATGAGCTGTTGGGACCTCATCAAGATAAAAAGCTTCTGCACAGCAAAGAAAACAATCAACAAAACCAAAAGGCGACCGACGGAATGGGAGAAGATATTCGCAAATGACATATCAGATAAAGGGCTAGAATCCAAAAGCTATACAGACCTTCCCAAACTCAACACCCGAAAACAAACGATCCAGTGAAGAAATGGGCAGAAGACATGAACAGACACTTTTCCAAAGACATTCCAATGGCTGACGGACACATGAAATGATGCTCATCGTCGCTCATCGTCAGGGAAATACAAACCAAAACCACACTGAGACACCACCTCACACCTGTCAGAGTGGCTAAAATTAACAATTCGGGAAACAGCAGATGCTGGCAAGGATGTGGAGAAAGAGGAACCCTCTTGCACCGCTGGTGGGAATGCAAACTGGTGCAGCCGCTCTGGAAAGCAGCGTGGAGGTTCCTCAAAAAATAAAAATAGAACATCCCTATGACCCAGCGATAGCACTGCTTGGGATTGACCCAAGGGACACAGGAGTGCTGATGCACAGGGGCACATGCACCCCAATGTTCACGGCGGCACTTCCAACAACAGCCAAATCATGGCAAGAGCCCAAGTGTCCATCAACTGACGAATGGATCAGGAAGATGTGGTTCATCTGTACAATGGAACACTACACGGCCATGAGAAAGAATGAAATCTGGCCATTCGTGGCAACGTGGATGGACCTCGAGGGCGTCGTGCTGAGCGAAGTAAGTCCGTCGGAGAAGGACAGATACCGTATGTTCTCACTCATATGTGGAATTTGAGAAACTTAACAGAAAACCATGGGGGAGGGGAAGGGGAGAAAAGAGTTTCAAAGAGAGAGGGAGGGAGGCAAACCGTAAGAGACTCTTAAACGCAGAGAACAAACTGAAGGTTGATGGCGGAGGGGGAGCGGGTGATGGGCACGGAGGAGGGCACTTATTGGGATGAGCACTGGGTGCTGTATGGAATCAATGAATCATGGGAATCTACTCCCGAAGCACGAGCACACGGTATATACTGTACGGTAGCTAACTTGACAATAAGTTGTGTATCTATATAAAAAGACGGGGCGTGTGATATAAATCCGTCTAGTGAAACTCAGTCCCGAACCTTCTCTTATAACTTGGAAAGAGCCACTCTCCTCTTTCTACGACTGCGAAGCCTGGTGTTTAGCCTGCTGCTGTGAGCCCAGCAGGCATGGGGAGAACCTGCCTGCGAATGGGGTTCACACAAGGAAACCAGAGAACACACACGGAGAGAGAGCCTCCTAATGCTTTTGGGGCACCTGCATCCAGCCGTGCCCGAAGCTGTCATTCTTGAACGTTAAAGCCATTAACCCCCCACTTTGGCTTCGTATCGTTCGTAACGAATAGGGCTGCCTGACACAGAGGGAACGTTCTGTGCTTCAGGACACAGGCTCTGACCCAGCGAGAGGCCCGGGAAATCAGAAGGAGGTGACACTTCCGATAAGACTCTGGAGTCCCCAAGCTGGGGACCTCAGGGTGGCTGGTACTAACTCTTCTCGGCCAAGTTCCTTCCCCGGTACAGGCCTCGGTTTCCCCGTGCACGAAATAAATGTTGGGTTCTTGCTTTTCAAGCATCCCGGTCCTTCACTCAAGGGACGCCACGTACCTCACATCCTGAGCTGTTCTGGGCGAGGTGGGGGCTGGCAGAAGGCTGCCCCGACGGGGTGGGCACCACGGAAACGGGGAGAAGGCTGGTACTGAGATGGTGCTGGGGCGGAGGGGCCGGTGCCTACCCCAACGTCTGTTCTCCACCCTCTCAACGGCGGGCCGTCTGCAAGAAAGGCTACGGGCTTCCCCGCGATCACATTATAGCCAACAGTTGGAAGCCCGGCAGACACACTGCAGTCCCTAAAATGAGGGGCTTTGGTTTGTTTTCTTTCCCTCTCTGGCTGCTGGAATGTGCGCACGATGGGTGGAATCTCAGCAGCTGCCTTGAGCCATGAGGCACCTGTCAAGGATGCTGGAACAGCAAGAAAGGAAGAGCCCAGATCCGCCACGAGCCCGGGGCCCCTCCCCCAGCTCTAGGCCGCCTTCCTCCGCCTCTAACACGACACGGAAAGAAACCTCTATCTCATTTAAACCGTGCTTCTTCTGTGTTTTTCCTGTCACGCGTGGCTGAACGGACCCGAGCAGGTGTCGGCACGTCTCCGGTGCTCCGGCTGGGGCGCAGGCAGATGGCAAAGGGGAGGACGGGTCTCTTCTCTCAAGACAGAAATGCCTGGCGTTTTATGCTCACGGGAGGCAGCTTATTGATTAGAATCTTCCAACCAGGTTTTCCTTGCGCATCTCAGACCCCAGCTTAGATCACTACCATGGCTGCCAGTCCCTCCCAGGCGGGGTGTCTCCCTGGGGCTAACCAAGCAGTGAAGCCGCCCGTGGCCGCGAGTGCCCTCGGCGGGTGGGGGCCGTCCTCCCTTGTGAACGGGTACCTGTCGATTTTCTTCTTGTTCCATAACAACTCCATTTTGTCACGCTAATTTTAGTGGCAATGTTTCTGTTCCAATCAGCGATCGTTTTGGAAAAGTAGGCTGCTGGAAGAGTTCTTGGCGTACAAAATGACAAGCAGTTTTTAAACGGCATAAGACTGATGATTTTTAACCACACTGAATTCTAAATCTGTTTCGGGCTGGTTAACGCTCGTTAGAAAATAACGAGCTGTCTCGAAGCGATGTCCACGCGCCCAGCTCCAAGGCAGCAGGCGTTTGTGGTGGCGGCCTGCTGTGCGGCGGGCCGGGTCACGGGGAGGCGGCGGGCAGGGTCCCCGCCCTGGGGAGCGCACGGCCGGTTGGGGGGCAGGGACACGGACGCTGGGAAGCACCCAGGAGCCGGGCTTTGGGCATCGAATGCCGGCCGCGGAGACGTTGCGGAGAGCTGCCGTCCGGCCCCTGCGCCCGCCCCTGCCTTTAGCAGGCAACCGGCCACACTGACCGCACTCTGCAGCACCAGGATGCCAGAACGGGGCGAAGTCCGGCAGCTACTCACAAGCCGGAACACGGAATCCCACGCGACCCAGCAATCCCTCTCCCGGGTGTCCTGAAGAAGTGGAAACAGGCCAGCTCATGCTCGTATGGGAACACGACAGCAGCACCATCCACGGCAGCCCGCGGAGTGGAAACAACACGCGCGCCCGTGGGGGTGCCGATGGAGAAGCAGTGTGGTCCCCGCGCACGAAGGCCCTGACCGGGCGTGGAGTGCCGACGCGCTGTGGCACGGGTGTGGATGAACCCTGGAGACGTTCTGCTCAGTGCGGGAGCCACACGGTCTGTGGTCCCACTTGGACAAAATGTCCAGAACAGCGGAATCCACGGAGGCAGAAAGTGCATCCGTGGTGGCCGCGTGCTGGGGGAGTGAGGCTGAAGGGGACAGCGTTCCTTCCCGGGGCGATGAAAGTGTTCTCAAGTTAGTGGTGATGGCTGCACAGCTCCATGAGTGTTCCAAACGCCACAGAATTGTTCACTTTAAAACGATTACTTTATGGCATATGAATTTTACCTCAATTACCAAAAAAAAAAAAAAAGGATCTGGAAAAAAAGATGCTGGAACATTCTACCAGGGGCTCCGATTGCCCACCACTGTCTTCCCTCTATGCCTCCACTTCCAGGGTCACCACTGCAGGTCACTTGGGCCTCTCCTGCCCGACTGCAAAGGGCGAAGAAACACGCAGACCTGATTGGGACCCAGGGTGGGCCACCTGCTAGCTGGGGTCCTGGGAAATTAGTAAAATGAAGACGGTCACACATGCTGTGGCCTGTTGTGTCTGCAAGGGAGGGGCCGCCCTACCTGGTGCGTTCACGCAGCAGGCTGGCCCTGCTCCAGCGCCTGTCCCCGTGGAGGGGCCGGGGAACGGCAGGTGCGAGGCCCCTGGCATCTCTGGAGCCTGGGCCCCTGATTCAGTCAACAAGCAAAGGATAGGAACCACCATGGTTGGGGCGGTTTCCCGGTCAGGCCCCCAGTGTCAGGGGAAACAGGGCTGGGGGGAGGGCCTCAGGCAGGAGGAGCTTGGAAGGGGAGGGCGAGGCGTGCAGGGGGGCCGGAGGGGGAGGGCGAGGCGTGCAGGGATGCGTGCTCCCGAGCCTCCCCTGGGCACTTGCTCCGCCTGGGAGGCCCTTCCCTCCCGCCTCCTTAGGCCTCTCTGACTTGCCCTCCCGGATTCACGGCCCCGCACACGGAGCTCCCAGACGGCCAGGCACCCACAGCCGGAAGCACCACCAGTGTTGTTACAACAGAGACACCTCCAGGGGGCGCCAGGAGCTCCAGGCAGGTGGCGGCCCCTCACGCCAGGCTGATGCCTGATGGAGGAGCAGAATTTGCCCCAAGGAAGGGCACGAACCGGGGAGCGGAGTCCTGGGCCCTGGGGCCCCTGTGCCGGCTGCACAGGTCTGGGGCGGTCTGCACCCCTGCACTGCCCACAGCGTGAACCCGGCTGCCAGTCCCGGGCTGGCCAGGCCCTGAGGGCCCCCAGCCTGGGGCTTCGGTGCTTTGCCCTGTGTGTGCCCTGTGAGTCCCTGGCCACGCTGTGGGGGTGCAGAGAGCGCCTCGCTCTCAGCAGGTCACCCCGGGCCCAAGAGGCCACGCTATGCGGTTGGACTAGGACCATTCTTGCAGTGAGGTGTGCTGGGGTCGCCTGCTCCGAGGGGAGAGGCCACTAGCTTGTAGGGGTGTCCTGAGTTTGCACCAGAGCCCAGAGCAGTCGATGTCAGGACCGTCTGGGGGGGGGGGCGCGTGCGGGGAGCACCAGTGACCTCCCCTGGGCGCTCAGCCAAGCCAGGCAGGATGCCCCCCAGTGCGGAGCCGCGAACATCTAAGCGGCTCTTGCCCCTGTGAAGGGCCCCTATGAGCCGCCCTAGGGGACAGGGGTGTCACCAGGGTCTAAATGCCACAGACCCGCCCAGTCAGCTGAGGAGGTCCCAGAATCCCAGACTTGTCAGGTCAACCCCAAGCTGGTGGGGAGAGGGCGCCGGACAGTCTCAGGCCCCCTGCCCTCTGCGTGTCTGCAGGCAGGTCTCCAAGGGGACCTCCCTTCCTCTGCCAATGTGGGAGCCAAGAGTGCCGTGCTGAGTGGCCACACAACATGCCAAGGCTCTGCCAGGAGACCTGCTCTGAAGACAAAGCAGCCATCACCACCTTCCCCGAAAGCCGCTTTGGTACGGGCAGCCAGAAGCTTCTGGAGCGCCAGCCGTCAGGATCTGGGAAGGGCCATCTCCCTTCCCTCACCCGTGACTCCGTGACGGGCTCTCCTTCATGGAACGCCCAGGGCCTGGCACCCGGTTTTCTGCCAGTGAAAGGGGGTCAGGGTGAAGGAGGGAGTGAGCAATGGCCGGCCGCGGTGCCCCAGCTCCTGCCTCCTTTCCTGGAGGACACGTCCCGGCACCAGGGGTGGGACCGCCTTGCCCTGCTCCCGGCAGCAGGCAGCTGCCCTCCTGTGCTCGGGTCTGTCCCCATTAGGATGATGGACGACGAGGTCACCCTGGCGATCACACTCCTTCTAGGACCATCCGCGAGAAAGGCTGGGAGCTTCGGGAACAGGAAGTAGGTCAGATCAGCACCGGGGCCCCGTATCTGGGCCAGGGCTCAAGGACAGCACAGTCGCACAGCAACAGCGGGGCACACATTTCCCCGGGCGGGTGTTCGGCGGACACACTGCCCTCGGAGCGCCCGGCAGGGGCCCCTGCGCCTTCCGAAGAAGGCGTGTGCACACGTGTGTGAGCAAGTGTGAGGGGACACAGGCTCAGCTTGCGTTGATATGCGTGTACGGGCGTGCAGGAGGGAGGTGAAGACCCCTTTCAGCCAGGAATCCAGGTCCGGCAAAGCTCTGGTCAAGGGGAGGGAGGGAGTTCTCGTGTCCACTCCAGGATGTGGACTCGGAGCGTGGCCATCTGGCCTCCGCTCCTCGGGTGTCCCTCCGGGAGACGCAGCGAGCTGCCCAGCCCCGTCTCCGAGAACAGAAATCTCGTTACACAAGCCGCAGGTTCGGGGAGGCCGTCGGGGCGACTGCTAGGAACCCGCACCCCTTATGTGTCTGCTGGGCTTCCAGAGCCCGTCAAGGTCACGGTCGGGCATGGTCGAGGTTAGCCGTCCCGCCACCTTACCTCTGAAGCCCCTGCTGGCCCTAAAAGACCCACTGAGACAGACGCCACTGTGCCGGAGATGGTCATGAGCCAGGGTGACGGCCTCCAGCGTTCTGATCTGTGAAATGGGCCCAGAGGGGTGGGGTGCTCACCCTCCGTCCTGGGGAAGACTCTGGGAAAACGACCCCGCACTTGCAAACCAGAAGCTCTGCAGGGATCACGAGGGGCCCCGATTTCAGTTTCCTTAGAAGCAATGGGAAAGTGGGCCTTCTCTCCTTAGACCACGACTTGGCGTTGTTCTCGCTGCTGGGAGCTCTGCCCCTTCTCCCCACACAGGAGTCAAGGCTCACACGCTTG